>OX352761.1:75932341-76591279 GCA_947095585.1 Nephrocerus scutellatus | reverse complement strand
TTTAACTTATCAACACATTCAGATTTATGCTTTAGTAAATAAATCTTCGTATAACGTGAAAAATCGTCAATGAATGTAAGGATGTAACGATTACCATTGTGTGATGCAGTCTGCATCGGACCACATAAGTCTGTGTGTACCAGATCCATCGGTGCCTTGGTTGACGTCATTGAAACTTTCGGAAATGGCGTTCTCGACATTTTCCCTTTTAGACAGGATTCACAAATATCGCTGCAATTGCATTTTCTGACCTTCATACCGCTCACTAAATTCTGATTGTCCAAATGCTTTATGATATTTATATCTCTATGTCCGAGAATTCGATGCCACTGATGTGCACATAGAGTACGCTCACCGTTTACCATATCAACCTTATGCATTTGCCTCAGACGGTATTGATTACCAAAAACCTCGCCAATATTATTGATTTTATTATTCCTCTTGATGAATACTTCGTTTTTGGTAAATTCAACATTTATACCTTTTCTTGCCAATTGTTTCACTGACAAAATGTTAGACGAAATTTCCGGAACGTATAAAACATCTTTTATTATGGCTGACATTGGTTTATTTCTATGATCGCAGAATTGGACATTTACTGTACCTTTACCTATCGACCAGTATTCTTTATTATCGGCAACACGAATGCTTTCATTATAATTTGAGATAAAATCAACAAAATCTCCTTTGTTATTGCTAATATGACACGTAGCTCCTGAATCAATAATCCAGTTACTTGATGAGCCATTTTCCTTATGTGTCACTATAAACAATTGATTATTGTCTGAATTGTCAATTGTATTCGCTTTATGCATCTCTGTTGAATTCTTCTTATGTAACTTCTTTTTGGACCACTTTTCATATTTTCTGCATTCACTTTTAATATGGCCTTTCTTTTTGCAAAAGAAACATTCCAAGATGCCTGAATCGACTTTCAGAACATTACCACATGCGCCACCAGATTGATTGTCACGATCCAATTTGTGTTTATACTCTTCAATCAATTTCGCTTGCACAATTTTTAAATTTAACTCGCTTGCTTTTTGTGTTTGTAGCGCTGTAACCACAGTATCATAGCTGCATGGTAGTTGTCCAAACAATAGACCGATCTGCCATTTTTCAGACAATTTCTCTTCACCGAGTGCATCTATCCTTTGAAACATATCTGTCAGCCAATGAATATGCTTCTCCATGTTGCCACCTTCATCGAGTTTACGTGTGCAAATTTCTTTAATTAATTGAACGCTATTACTACCTGCACTTTTTTCGTGATATTCCATTAATGCGTTCCACATCGATTTAGCAGATGTTAAATGGTCTCTTATATGCACAAATTGACTGTCCTCGATATTTAATCCAATACTCGAAACTGCATTCGTGTTTGCCTTTGTCCATTCAGGTGTTATTGGTTCTGGAGCATCAGATATAATCGCCGTCCACGAATTTTCTTTTTGCATTAACAATTGCATTCGTAATTTCCAATTGAAATAGTTATCGTTGTTTAATTTATCGAAATGATATTTTATTTCGGTAGACATTTTATTTTCCTTTACACCGCAGTAGACACAATTAACAAATTATATATTTAAAAATTTTCTTTGCTTGGGTCAACTGGGCCCATAACCTGTTAGATTATATAAATAAAAAGACCGATGATTAATATATATTACCGATTAAACAAAATAACTTTTATTATAATTGTATAATGCGTGATGTTTGCAATATGAACAAGGAGGAAGTGAAACAAAAAACATAACATACTGAAAAGTCGAACTACTTTTAGCTTTAACTTTTCACTATTGTCGCCATCTATTAACGATAATACTAATTAAATTGAATTTAAACTACGTTATCCAACAAAAAGCTTTATGAGCTATCGGCTATTAGCCTTAAAAATGAGAAGGCAACGGAGGTGATTAAAAAACACAACTCCTCACAAACTTCCCCCTGGCTAAAAGCTACGCTCGAGCCAAAACGGAAGCAGCCGATAGACAGCGAGACGCCAAATGCAAAAAGGCATCAAAAACAAAAGTCATTACAAAAACCCACAGAAAAGGTAACAGCGACTACCGCTAAAATCCCGGAAAAGAAAAACAGAAATGCACCGAAAACGGGAGAGGGCAAATGGACAAGGGTTGTCGCCAAAGGAAAAAGGTTCAAAACCAAAGTCATTAGCAAGGAGACTGCCACCAGGCAAACAACAAAAAAATTCAGAAAGATAAGACCCTATTGTAATACAAGCGATGGGTGAAATGTCCTATGCGCAGATTCTGCAGAACGTTAAAGCTTCAAATGCTCGGAATTCGGGCACTTTGCCAAACCGTGCAAAAACGAAGAAGATCGCTCCAAGCTTTGCAGGAGATGTGGGGAAGAAGGCCACATAGCAAAGAATTGCGTCAAGGAGCCTGCCTGTATGTTCCGTAGAAAGGAACACACAAAAGAAGCGAAGCACGTAGCGGGCAGCAGCAAGTGTCCGGTCTTTAGGAGAGCTATGCCTGCCAGAAGAGTATAAAGATTATTCAGATAAATCTAAATCACTCCGAGATAGCGCAGGATATCCTGATACAAACAGCAAAAGACGAGAGAGCGGACAGACAGGCAGACATGCCTTCCAAGATGTAGATGGGCAGGCGGAGAGTTCCGTACGAGCAAAAATAAATGGCATAAATTTTTTCAGTTGTTATGCAAGACCTAGCTGGATGGCGAGTGAGTACGCAGCAATGCTAGTGAGCTTAACGGCCGATGCTCACGGAAGAGTTCCAGTGGTTATAGGGGGAGATTTTAATTCCTGGGCAACAGACTGGGGCAGCAGACTTACGAATGAGGACGTTATCTGCTAGAATCTTTTGCAACTATAGAGGTAGGCTTAGCAAATAACGGCCGCGTAAATACGTATCACAAAGCAGGAATGGGATCGATCATCGATATTACCTTTGTTAGCAGCGAAACATAAAATGGCGGGTCAGCGAAGAAGAAACACAAGCATCCTAATTGAAAGCGGAACTGCTGAGATCCTGTCGCAACAACTTGCTCGTACAATTACCACAGCGTGCGACGCAGCTATGCCTAGAAGAATACCAAGCAAGAGAGGGGTACGTTGCTATTGGTGGAACGAGCAGATAAAAGCACTGAGGCTATCTGCCTACAAGCCCGACGCAGAGTTCAGCGTTCAAGAAGGGGAACCGATTTTCAAGAACGGCTTGATATGCTAAGACTGGCGAGACGAAATTTTAAAAATGCGATTAAGGAAAGCAAGTCAAAATGCTTTAAAGAACTATGTGACGAGGCGGATTTCAATTCTTGGGGCACAGCATGCAAAATAGTTATGGTAAAGCTAAAGGGCTGTAAGTCCCCACAAATATCATGCCCAACAATGCTTAGGTCTATAGCAGAGCATTTCCCAAAGGATCATATACTTTGTGCAACATAATAAGAGAAATTAGCACAGAAAGTATTCCTAGGCTAACACTGGATGAACTCGTCAACGCATGTAAATGAATACGTGACAATAAGGCTCCTGGACCCGATGGCATACCTAATAAAGCATTGAAAGCGGCCATCCAAAATAGACCGGACATGTTCATGGCATGCATGCAACAGTGTTTAGATGAAGGAGTTTTCCCTGAACCTTGGAAGTTACAACATTTAGACTGCTGCCAAACGGAAACAAGCCACCTGGGGAACCATCTTACTGCCCTATATGCCTATTCGATACAATGGGAAAGATACTAGAGCGGATCATATATTACAGATTGCTTATTATAGCAGATGATAAAGGAGCACTGTCAGATCATCAGTTTGGTTTTCGAAAATAAAAAAATTTTAATCAAAAAATCGAAATTTTTTACAAAAATTTCGGTCAATCGGTGAAACACATATGTTTAAAATTTAAAGTAAATCGGACAAACAAACAAACAACCCACATTGAAACAACACATAAATTTTTTTTTTTTCATGTAAATTCTCTAATAGGGGATACATACCGGGTTAATTTGGAAAAAATTAATATTAGAGCCCCTTCACTTCAACATTTTTTCAAAAACTGTTCTCACCGGAGATACACATGTGTAAATAAAATTTGTTTGGGGAAAAAAATTTAATCAAAAACTCGAAATTTTTTACAAAAATTTCGGTCAATCGGTAAAAAACACATATGTTTAAAATTTAAAGTAAATCGGCCTAATTTTGGCCTCAGGGCCAATTCGCTCCAAAAATGTTACAAATACTTTTGTCCATCGGGATAAACAAATGTTTAAAATTTGAAGAAATTTTCGCTCAAAAAATGTGCTCAAAATCGGGTTAATTTTATTTTAAATTTGTATGAGAGCATCAATAAAATTTTTACAATAAGTATTGTCCACCGGAAGTACACATGCGTATAAAATTTGAAGAAAGTCGGGTTAATTTTTTTTTTAAAAATTGTATGGTGCCACACGCCCGGTGTGTACCGTGGTCTCCAAATTATTTACAAAAATTGTTGTCCATCGGAGGTACACCCGTGTATAAAATTTGAAAAAATTCGGGTTATTTTTTTAAAAAATTTGTTGGGGCCTCATGACTTTGGGGTCTCCAAATTTTTTTAAAAAGTGTTGTTTATCGTTGATACACGCGTATATAAAATGTGAAGAAAATTGGTTTAGTTTTTTTAAAAAGTTGTTTGGGCCCGGACCCTGGTGCCCGGGGTCTCCAAAATTTTTACAAAAAGTGTTGTCCATCGGAGTTACATATGTGTGTATAAAATTTAAAGAAAATCGGGTAATTTTTTTTAAGTAGTAGAAAGTATTGTCACCGGAAATACATATGTGTGCAAAATTTCAACAAAATCGGGCTTTGGGAAGTGGGCTAAAAATTGATCAGAAAATCTGACTAGCCAGCCAGCAGCCAGAGAATTTAATAAAAAATAGCAAACTATGTACAAACTGGTTCGTTCTCGGTTAAAAAACACAAAGTAATAAAGTACAGAGTTGAATAATTAACAACGAGTAAATTTTTGACATACTCTGTTCTCTTGGGTTTGATAAAATAACGGACCCATTGTTTTGTTGCATGTTGACTGAAAAAAATACACTGTGCGCCAGATTTAAAACAAAAAAAGACGATATAAGAATAAGAAGAAATATTTTTTTGATGCGAAAAATTTCTATGTAAATGAAAATTTCTATGAAATTAATAGTTAATGTGGAGGTAAACATTTTTTTACTATATTAAATTATATAGACAAAAACAAAATTTGTTTAGATTGCAATTTATTTATTTAAGATTAAGTCATACTCCGTTTTGGAAAAACGAGTGGAAAGACAGGGTTGACGAGGGTATATCGATAAGATTTATTTTCTCAGTGTATTAAAGTGTCATCGAGACAGTTAATGCAATGCTTAAAGCAAACAGTTCTACATTTGCACTTTCTGTAGTTTCTATATTAAATAATTTTATTAGTATATTATTAATTATACAAATTACATTTTACTAAATGGGTGCTTTAGCAAGCCGTCAAAATGTAACAGCGGAACAGGCAGACGTTGCTTTAAATTACATTTATAAGTATCCACCAAGGTCTGGTAAGCATCCAATATATAAATAATTTTAATTTTAATAAAGTACTTTTGCAAACAATTAAAAAGGAAACTTTTTTGGAAGTCATTTTATCATGGGTGGTGAGCGCTTTGACACTCCGCAACCAGAAGCATATCTTTTTGGCGAGAACGCTGATTTAAATTTTCTGGGAAGTCGACCGACGGCGGTAAATATTCCACTTCAGTTTCAAAAATTTTAATTCAATCGGTATATTTCAGTTTCCTTATCCTCCTCCTCAATCAAACGAACCAACAAAAACTTTAAAAAGCTTGGTTAATATTCGTAAAGAATCTGTGCGCTTTGTTCGAGTACAAGAAAACGAAAAAGACTTCGAAAAAAGTGTAAAAATTATCCAGCAACTTGATGAAACTACTGTCAATGGACAAACTCAATTACCATCTTCAATTTTTACAAAAGATCATCAAGGAAGTTCTTTTAATATTGAGTTTATCTTCGATTCAGATGCCAAATGCTGTATTAAAATTTACTACTTTTGCACTGAGGAAGTCAGTCCCAGTGGAGTCACGTTTTATCCCCGCGATTCGCTTACATCAGAAACATACCACTACAACAAAGGCATCAATCAGTATTTTTCACAACCTTCTCATGTTCTTAATCCAAATTTGTTTTGTGATGATGATTTCACTTATAATCCTGCGAAGCAACAGTATCCAGTCGCTATACATTGTGTTATCGAAGAAGGAGCTGGAGGTAAATAGTATTTTTAAGTACAAATGATATTAAAGTGAACGCATTTTTAACTCAGTTTTATTAAAATCCCGTTTTCAAAAATATAATATAAAAAATAAGAATATTATAATCCAGTTTCAAAATCCCGAATTTCAATAACAAATTTATCTTTATAAAATGGGCCATGATCTAGAGTTTGTAATGGAATTTGCAAATAACAACCTTACACAAGTTCTTTTATTTACAGATAACTTTAATTAACAATCATAATTAATTAATCAGGGCCAATTCGATCCAAAAATGTTACAAATACTTTTGTCCATCGGGATAAACAAATGTTTAAAATTTGAAGAAATTTTCGCTCAAAAAATGTGCTCAAAATCGGGTTAATTTTATTTTAAATTTGTATGAGAGCATCAGTAAAATTTTTACAATAAGTATTGTCCACCGGAAGTACACATGCGTATAAAATTTGAAGAAAGTCGGGTTAATTTTTTTTTTAAAAATTGTATGGTGCCACACGCCCGGTGTGTACCGGGGTCTCCAAATTATTTACAAAAATTGTTGTCCATCGGAGGTACACCCGTGTATAAAATTTGAAAAAATTCGGGTTATTTTTTAAAAAAATTTGTTGGGGCCTCATGACTTTGGGGTCTCCAAAAATTTTTAAAAAGTGTTGTTTATCGTTGATACACGCGTATATAAAATGTGAAGATAATTGGGTTAGTTTTTTTAAAAAGTTTTTTGGGCCCGGACCCTGGTGCCCGGGGTCTCCAAAATTTTTACAAAAAGTGTTGTCCATCGGAGTTACATATGTGTGTATAAAATTTAAAGAAAATCGGGTAATTTTTTTTAAGTAGTAGAAAGTATTGTCACCGGAAATACACATGTGTGCAAAATTTCAACAAAATCGGGCTTTGGGAAGTGGGCTAAAAATTGATCAGAAAATCTGACCAGCCAGCCAGCAATAGTATTTTTAAGTACAAATGATATTAAAGTGAACGCATTTTTAACTCAGTTTTATTAAAATCCCGTTTTCAAAAATATAATATAAAAAATAAGAATATTATAATCCAGTTTCAAAATCCCGAATTTCAATAACAAATTTATCTTTATAAAATGGGCCATGATCTAGAGTTTGTAATGGAATTTGCAAATAACAACCTTACACAAGTTCTTTTATTTACAGATAACTTTAATTAACAATCATAATTAATTAATCAGGGCCAATTCGATCCAAAAATGTTACAAATACTTTTGTCCATCGGGATAAACAAATGTTTAAAATTTGAAGAAATTTTCGCTCAAAAAATGTGCTCAAAATCGGGTTAATTTTATTTTAAATTTGTATGAGAGCATCAGTAAAATTTTTACAATAAGTATTGTCCACCGGAAGTACACATGCGTATAAAATTTGAAGAAAGTCGGGTTAATTTTTTTTTTAAAAATTGTATGGTGCCACACGCCCGGTGTGTACCGGGGTCTCCAAATTATTTACAAAAATTGTTGTCCATCGGAGGTACACCCGTGTATAAAATTTGAAAAAATTCGGGTTATTTTTTAAAAAAATTTGTTGGGGCCTCATGACTGGGGTCTCCAAAAATTTTTAAAAAGTGTTGTTTATCGTTGATACACGCGTATATAAAATGTGAAGATAATTGGGTTAGTTTTTTTAAAAAGTTTTTTGGGCCCGGACCCTGGTGCCCGGGGTCTCCAAAATTTTTACAAAAAGTGTTGTCCATCGGAGTTACATATGTGTGTATAAAATTTAAAGAAAATCGGGTAATTTTTTTTAAGTAGTAGAAAGTATTGTCACCGGAAATACACATGTGTGCAAAATTTCAACAAAATCGGGCTTTGGGAAGTGGGCTAAAAATTGATCAGAAAATCTGACCAGCCAGCCAGCAATAGTATTTTTAAGTACAAATGATATTAAAGTGAACGCATTTTTAACTCAGTTTTATTAAAATCCCGTTTTCAAAAATATAATATAAAAAATAAGAATATTATAATCCAGTTTCAAAATCCCGAATTTCAATAACAAATTTATCTTTATAAAATGGGCCAAACTCTAGATGAGTTTGTAATGGAATTTGCAAATAACAACCTTACACAAGTTCTTTTATTTACAGATAACTTTAATTAACAAATTTCAAGAGTTCCTAAAGTTACACTGGTGATTACTTATTATTCACTTATAACACTGTTGTTCACACTGTCGGCAATTTTATCTTATTTTCAATTGGTCTTGTAGAATCTTATACACATTACGAATCACTTGATTGAGGCCATTTTTTGCAATCGTTTTTCGCCACTTATACCTCTAGGAAATTTGTTAGCCGGAAATATTTACTACCTATGAGTATAATTAATGCATTATAATTAATGTTCTCGTGTTGAACTGCTAAAAAAGGGTATAAATAGTTTCGTCACTTGATTGAGGCCTTTGCGAATATTGCTTTGCAAGAGCTTAAATCGTGAATTTTTTTTAAAACAAAAGCTTTAATTATTTAAGAAAGAATTGAAAACATTATTTTTTTATTCATTTTTATTACAAATGGGCTGAGGAAAGGAAAAATATATGCACTCAAGGAACTGGGACGAGAGAGTCTAAACAGAACTAGCAACTATTTTGCGGATCCCGAAAACTAAGGAAAAAACGAAAAGGACGCACAGCCAAAGCAACAACAAAAGCGCTTAATTCTGTGGTTTGCATCAAATTCCTTTCGGTCATTTAGGTCAAAAAGATGTGTATTAGCCAACGTTTTGACGATCAGATGGATAATTAAAACTAGTAAAACCATCCAGCGTGAAAAATGAAAAGGAAACCAGTTCTATGACAAGTGCATAAGGAGCTTCGAATTAATTTCTCCAGAGGGCAGATGAAAAAAAAAATTAATCTCGAGGAACCCGATGGTTACAACTTTCCACGATATAAGAAAAGAAAAAAATATTCCATCAAGACAACTCAACAGTACATCAGGTTTTATACCCTTGTTTAGCAGTTCATTTAGAGAATTTTGGCATGCATTTTCTTAATTTCCTCTAATTTTATTTTTGTTTTTGGAAAATATGTACTAAATATTTCCGGGAAACAAATTACGTAGAAGTAAACATCGCGAAAAACGGTTGCAAAAAATGTGGCATCAATAAACTTTTTCGGAGAGTATTTACATAATCGAATATAATCCTAAGAATTTCAGAAAGAAATTTATTTTATTTATTTCGATACTACAAAAAATACATAAAGACTTATGTCTTTTTTACAATGTATAGGAAAATGTACGAGGGAATCAATAATAATTTGATATAATTCAATTTGAAAAACAATTAATTTAATAAAAATAAGTAACAACTAACTAATAACTAATCACATCAACCGGATGAGTAATCCCTATGAAGGTAATTTGCTAAGAATGTAAATGGGCACAATGCACACTCAATTGACGACTATTACAGCAATGACAAATAATTGAAGCGCGGAAAAGAAAATTAAAGCTGCATCCAATTGTCAAACAAATCGGTAGTTAGAAGTTAGAGTTAGTGGAAAAGAACACGGCATTGTTTAGCAAAAGTCTAAACGGTGCTTGACTCCCTGACATCTAGTGGTAAGGAATTCCATAGACGAAGGGCTTGACAGTGCACAATGTGTCCATAATATTGTAGGTTTCACTCGGAAAAATGAGGAGCCTAGTTCTCAAAGACTGGCCAAACACGAAGAGGGCCAATACATATGATGGACGACATCGCGAAAATACTTTGAACAAAAATACAATAGTTCATAGTTTCAAGAAATTTAAGAAGGAAATTCCCAAAAACTCGAACGCCAGACAAGAATTATTGTTGAGCGAGAAAATGAACCTAATGCATGAATTAAAGCAGACATTTAACCTGCTCAGATTAGTCATATAAGTGCCCGAAAAAAATTCTGCAGCATATGTGAAGAAGGCATAACCAAAGAATTAACTAATCTGCAACGAAAGCAAATCCTTGACTATGTAGAGTTTACGTAAAACAGTCCAGACTTTAGAAATGATAGTATTGACATGACAATCCCAGGATAAAGTCTCGTCAAGTACGAAACCCAGGCTCTTGACATTCTGAGAGAAAGGCACAGACATTCCATTAAGGATGATTGGATCAAGCAGGTGAACAATTGGATAACGATATATGGCCTGACTCTTGAGAGGTTAATCCCAAGATTTTTATCATTTGCCCAGTAATGGATAGCCATAAGGTCACATTATTTACCTGGGAAACACAATACATAAGCTCGTTAAGAGGCGCCGAGTGAAGTAGCTGGGCATCGTCAGCAAAGAGGTGGACTTGCGAAAAACGGGGTATAAGACGAAGATCGTTTATAAAGTGCGACACATTTCTGATATTAAATCCAATTTAAAATAATATTCATCGAAAAATTAATTATTGTGCGTTTTTGTGAGGCTTTCTGCAAAATAAAACAAAGCGTAGAGTTACGCCATTTCGTAACGAAAAAAAGAGAGAAAAACGTCGCCAAGTATCGTCGTACATACATCGGATTCATCATGTTTGTATCATCGTTGTTTTTGCGTATTGTGTAATGTGTATTTACACATACGTGTGATTATTGCATCATAAATTGCAGAAAATAATAAAAGAATTTATTGAAAACAATCAATTTAAAAAAAAACAATTATCGGAAACAAAGAAAAAGAGCCAGAGAGATATCGCGCAGTATATCGAGGTCATCAATGATCATCAAAAAACAAGAAAAGGATCACGTGTCGCCGGGAAATATATAAAATCATCAACCGGTAATATACCAACCGTTATCGTCGCTGCAGTACTGAACTGAACAGTTTTCTTTCTCTTCGAATTTTATTTGCTGGGTTTGCTTAATAATGACGGATGAAGAAAACAAGGTTTAGCATTTAAAGAACGTAAGAGCCGGTGTGAAGTCTCGAGTAACATACTTCAAAAATAAATTTTCAAACAATGAACTAGTTACTGTTGGTGAATTGGAGTCTGTTTTGAATCGACTTCGTCTTGTATATTCAAAGTATGACGAGGTTCAGATGGCATTAGAGGAACTCGATGATAGTTTAGCTTTGGATCGGGACATATTTGAGGACAGTTTCGGTTTTGTAGAGTCTCGTATTATGGATAGAATTCGGGAATTAAATGTCAAGACGAAAACAGAATTGTCGGCTGAGAGTGTTAAATTGGATTCGGGAAATCTCGCCACCTCCGTGTCTTTAAAATTACCCGAAATACAGCTCCCTAAGTTTAGCGGAGGCGAGTTGGGATGGTTGGATTTTCGCGGGATAATTAATTCAGAACAATGACAGGTTGTGCAATATTGCAATATTACATTATCTTGTCTCTTGTGTACGTGATGGAAAGGCGTGTAAATTTATTCAATAATTTCCACTTTCAAATGAAAATTATCCTATCGCATGGAAAACTTTAACTGATCATTACAATAATGAAATAATAATTAAAAAAACCCACATGAAATGCCTATATGAGGTAAAGAGGCCCATCGAAAATTCGTCGATTTCGTTTATATCCAATAAATGTCGATTCCAATCTAATCCCACAAAACGTCAAATTGGCTGATGGATGGCAATGGAAAGAAGAAATCTTCGAAAAAATGGCAATTCTCCCTTTTTCCTGAAAATAGGTAGTTCCGTGAACGCACCGTTCTAACAGCTTTCCGCTGTAGAATTAGATAATTCTTTAAAGATCATCGTTAAATACATTCAACAAGAAGAATATTCCAATGACATCAAAAATCTTCAAATCAGTTGACGTTGAATTCATTTATAGATGAAAATGGTATTATGCGTGTAGGTGGTAGATTAAATCATTCTGACATTCCGTTTGATAACAAACATCAGATGTTGTTGCCTGCTGGTCATTCTTTTACCAAATTACTCGTCAACCATGAACATATACGACTTTTTCACGCCGGTGCGCAATCATTATTGTACAGCTTAAGGTAGCGTTTTTTGATTGTTGGTGGTAGAAGTCTGTGTCGAAAAATCGTTCAAAATTGTATAAGGTGTGTCCGTGCTCGTCCTAGAACATTAGATCAAATGTCGCTTGGAGTCTGCCAGCCTGTTGGTGGGACGGCATGGGTCAACTTCCGGGATATCGAGTAAAACCTACTAGGCCACTTCAGAACGTTGGTATTGTTTTTTGTGGTCCGTTCTTGACCAGGACTAATACTAGAGTACGAACAGTGATTAAAGCTTATGTTGCCTTATTTATTTACCTCGCATCTAAAGCAAATCATATGGAAGTTGTGAGCGATTTGAGTACCGAAGCTTTTTTGGCGACCCTTCGTCGGTTCGTATGTCGACGAAGGTTTTGTACAAATATTTACTCGGACAATGCCACTAATTTCGTCGGAGCAAAGTCTGAACTTCATGATCTTTGTTCACTGTTTTTGTCTGAAATCCATGAACATAAGGGGTTAAAATATTGTGTCGATCATGAAATTCAATGGCACACAATTCCACCCAGATCTCCGCATTTTGGAGGACTGTGGGAGGTTCCTATTAAAAGCGCAAAACATCATATGAGGCGCGTGCTTTGTCAATCATCGTACACTGTCGAACTTCTAAATACACACATCGTTGAAATCGAGGCGTGTCTTAATTCGCTACATGTCGGATGATCCTAACGACTTCGAATGTCTGACGCCTGGTCATATTTTAATAGGTCAACCGATAATGTCGATTCCTGAACCGTCGTTAAAACACATTAGGGAAGGTGGATTAAGTACCTATCAAAAAAATTCAATATATGTTTCAAATATTTTGGAAGAGTTGGTCACTTGAGTACTTATCTCAATTACAGAAGCGGACAAAATGGGATGTTCCTCGCCAAAATTTTAGGGTTGGTGATCTTGTCATTTTAAAGGAGGATAATATTCCGCCATTAAAATGGCCATTAGCCAGGATTATTGAAAGGGTGATGATGGGTTCGTTCGTGTGGTGACGGTAAGAACTTCTAATTCGGTGTTTAAGCGTGCTATTACTCGAATATGTCCTCTTCCTATTGAGAATTTTTCCGTTTCGGAGGAAAATGCTGAGCATTTGAGTAATCATCAAAAATAATATTTCCGAGTTCGGACGATCATAATCCAAACTGCGTTCAAAATGAATTACTAGTTTTTTATTTTTCAATTTATGTATTTTTAATTCAAAATCGAATAAAATTATTGTTTCAAATTAAATAAAAATTTTTTTGTCATTGATCTATCTTTTGTGAAGATGGATCAAGGCGGAGAATATGTTCAAACTATAATTTTGGTAAATTGGCAACACTGAAATTATAAATGTTACAGAGAACAATGATGAGTTTGATGAGTTCAGTTCGCATCGAAGATTAAGAGAATGAACATCCAAAGAAAGGAACAAAAATAACATTAAAAATAAATAAGAAAGTAATTGTTTTATTTAGAAATACAGTCATCTAGTCATCGATATTCTACACTTGGATAGAGCCGGGAGGAGAGTAAGGGGCCTCAATTTAGCAATTACATTAGAATTACCCTTTTTGGAATGGGAATAACACGAGCCCTCTTCCAAGCCAATGGAAACAACGAGGACGTCAACACGCTATTAATAATGTGAAGAGTATGACGTGAGCATAACGGAAAGACCAGTTTAATGAATTTGATGGGCATCTCATAAGGTCCAATAGCATTGGACTTAATAGTAGAAACTGCATGTCAAAATTCTTCAAGGGAAAGATTGCCGAATGAAAGGAATTTTAATTGTTTGACAGGGTAACAGGAATAGTGGCAGGATTTAGGGATTGTTGAAACGAAGCAAAATATGCATTAATAGTTTCCGGGCAGAGTTAACAATGATCCAAATCGGAGCCCTTGTAGATACCAATGTCTCTAACCTTCCGCCAGAGAGACCTGGGTTGTTGATAAACCGTGCATTAAGATGAACCAAATTCTCCTTACAAGGGAGGTCACTAGGCTACGAAATCTGCAAAAGGTCCGCCATTTGCCATCTGGCCGATCCTACTTGAACGCACGAAAAATCCGACGGGATTTTTACTATTCGTCCGCTTCTCGTTGTTACTTTTGTTGTTTCATTCTTGACGTATCCGATGGCTTTGGAGTTACTGCAGTCTCTTGCAGTTGTTACGACAAATGCTGCCTTCAGACGGTCGATTGAGATTTTGACTGTAATATGTATTTTTTTAATAAGATTTAAATAACAACTCCGTAAATACAATATGTACTTTATTCAACTTCAACTTCAAGCTTCAACTTTCGACTGACCCTCATCATCATAAAGATTACATTTTTCTTTAAACGACTCCGTTACAATTTAGCATATAAATAAAGGGTGACTCAAGTTACAATTATATACAACATTTTCCACTTTTTTGAATAGAACTTAATTTGTAACAATTTATCATTCGAATTCAATAACATGCTAAAATAACAATTTATTTTTATATTTTACTAGCTGTTCCCGGGCGCTTTGCTACCCGCACACATGAACCCCGGGGTGACGGGAGTACTATAGCCTATAACCTTCCCTCACCTGCCAATAATTTACGTTGACATTTTTTAAAAATACGTTTGTAAATCTCATGTTAAAATTTTACCTTTCTCCCCTTCCATATATACGTATAACTTTCCCCTACCTGCCAATAATATATCTTAAAAATTCTAAAAATTCAGTTTAAAAATGTGTCTGATATAAACATTTTACATTCCCTGTGTGTAAAATAAAATAACTACTAATCAAACAAATGCAGTTTTCGTGACTCATGTGTATAAAATTTGAAGAAAATCGGGTTAATTTTTTTAAAACACCTGTATGCAATTTGTGAAATGGTGACCCCTTGACCCAGGAGTCTGACCACTTTCAAAATATACTTATTTAGTGCCCATTATGGTATAAAACCCCTACGCAAAGTTTGAACGCGATTGGTTCTTAAAAACATGCAATATGTAGAAACAATAAAAAAAAATCTTATGGAGACCCTTTGACTTAGGAGTCTGACCACTTTCAAAATATGCCTATTATGTGCCCATTATGGTATAAAGCCCCTATATAAAGTTTGAACGCGGTCGATTCATAAAAACATGCAATTTGTAAAAACAATAAAAAAAAATTCGTATGGTGACCCCTTGACCTAGCAGTCTGACCACTTTCAAAATGTACCTATTTAGTGCCCATTATGGTATAAAACCCCTACGCAAATTTTGAACGCGATGGGTTCATAAAAACATGCAATTTGTAGAAACAATAAAAAAAATTCTTATGGAGGACCTTTGACTTAGAAGTCTGACCACTTTCAAAATATGCCTATTATGTGCCCATTATGGTATTTAACCCCTATGCAAAGTTTGAACGCGATGATTCATAAAAACATGTAATTTGTAAAAACAATAAAAAATTCTTCCTTGACCTAGGAGTCTGACCACTTTCAAAATATGCCTATTATAGCCGAAAATCCATATGCAAAGTTAGAACTCGATCGGTTGAAGGGTTTGGCAGTCCATACCGGACATACATACATACATACATACAAAGTTTCACTTTTCGATTGCACGTGTATTTGTTGTTGTTTTAGAAAGAGCGAGTTCATTTCAAGAAAAAAATCATAACTCGAGAATGGCTGGACCGATTTTGGATTTCAACTAACCATCATCACTCCTCCCTGCACCTTCCCTAAAAATGTTATGACAATCGGTTGAGCCGTTCTCGAGTTATGGAGTGTCAATCAAAATGTACACTTCTTTTTATATACATAGATTTGTTACAATGTATTTATAAAAAAATTGTTGACAGTTTTAATTGATCGCCTATGCATTACAAACTTTTAATTTAATTTAATTAATAATTTGGGCTTGCAAACTTTGAATGTTCAAATCTATTTGGAGTAATTTTCTTTCTATTGGATCTTCGTATCCATATAAAATTATCGTCACTTTCTTCGCTTCGTTTTCTTTTTTTGTTTTGACTTTCAATTTCTTCATTGTTCTCATGAATAATATCAAATGAAGGGTGAAACTTGTCTGCCAAAGTACATTGGCACCCATAGCTTACACGAGAACACTAATGACAATGGACTAGCGACTGAATGTAAGAATGTTGCGTACCGAGCAATGCAACAATCTCATAGAACGCGGGCATGCGAAGATGAATATAAAGAGCTCAGAAGATATGAAAAAACAGTTCACCGGCGAAAGAAAGCAGCCTGGGAGAAGAATCTCGTCCGTGAACTGGAACAGTACATAGAGCAAGGACCGCACCAGGCGCGGAAGTTCTACCAAAGAGTCCGCGGTGTGATGCAATATACACCGCGTTGCACATACTGCAAGGACAAAGAGGGTAATCTGATCGCCGATCTTAAAGGCATCTTAGAGCGATGGGAAGAGCACTTTCATGAGTTGCTAAATGGCCAGCTAACTGAGGAATTGGAGGCTCCACCAATGACCGAAGATCATACTATGCTGCCGTCAGAGTCAGAGTGCTGTCCATCGGAGTTACATATGTGTGTATAAAATTTAAAGAAAATCGGGTAATTTTTTTTAAGTAGTAGAAAGTATTGTCACCGGAAATACACATGTGTGCAAAATTTCAACAAAATCGGGCTTTGGGAAGTGGGCTAAAAATTGATCAGAAAATCTGACCAGCCAGCCAGCAATAGTATTTTTAAGTACAAATGATATTAAAGTGAACGCATTTTTAACTCAGTTTTATTAAAATCCCGTTTTCAAAAATATAATATAAAAAATAAGAATATTATAATCCAGTTTCAAAATCCCGAATTTCAATAACAAATTTATCTTTATAAAATGGGCCATGATCTAGAGTTTGTAATGGAATTTGCAAATAACAACCTTACACAAGTTCTTTTATTTACAGATAACTTTAATTAACAAATTTCAAGAGTTCCTAAAGTTACACTGGTGATTACTTATTATTCACTTATAACACTGTTGTTCACACTGTCGGCAATTTTATCTTATTTTCAATTGGTCTTGTAGAATCTTATACACATTTCGAATCACTTGATTGAGGCCATTTTTTGCAATCGTTTTTCGCCACTTATACCTCTAGGAAATTTTTTAGCCGGAAATATTTACTACCTATGAGTATAATTAATGCATTATAATTAATGTTCTCGTGTTGAACTGCTAAAAAAGGGTATAAATAGTTTCGTCACTTGATTGAGGCCTTTGCGAATATTGCTTTGCAAGAGCTTAAATCGTGAATTTTTTTAAAACAAAAGCTTTAGTTATTTAAGAAAGAATTGAAAACATTATTTTTTTATTCATTTTTATTACAAATGGGCTGAGGAAAGGAAAAATATATGCACTCAAGGAACTGGGACGAGATCCCGAAAACTAAGGAAAAAACGAAAAGGACGCACAGCCAAAGCAACAACAAAAGCGCTTAATTCTGTGGTTTGCATCAAATTCCTTTCGGTCATTTAGGTCAAAAAGATGTGTATTAGCCAACGTTTTGACGATCAGATGGATAATTAAAACTAGTAAAACCATCCAGCGTGAAAAATGAAAAGGAAACCAGTTCTATGACAAGTGCATAAGGAGCTTCGAATTAATTTCTCCAGAGGGCAGATGAAAAAAAAAATTAATCTCGAGGAACCCGATGGTTACAACTTTCCACGATATAAGAAAAGAAAAAAATATTCCATCAAGACAACTCAACAGTACATCAGGTTTTATACCCTTGTTTAGCAGTTCATTTAGAGAATTTTGGCATGCATTTTCTTAATTTCCTCTAATTTTATTTTTGTTTTTGGAAAATATGTACTAAATATTTCCGGGAAACAAATTACGTAGAAGTAAACATCGCGAAAAACGGTTGCAAAAAATGTGGCATCAATAAACTTTTTCGGAGAGTATTTACATAATCGAATATAATCCTAAGAATTTCAGAAAGAAATTTATTTTATTTATTTCGATACTACAAAAAATACATAAAGACTTATGTCTTTTTTACAATGTATAGGAAAATGTACGAGGGAATCAATACTAATTTGATATAATTCAATTTGAAAAACAATTAATTTAATAAAAATAAGTAACAACTAACT
The DNA here is from genome assembly GCA_947095585.1 of Nephrocerus scutellatus. NCBI lineage: Eukaryota > Metazoa > Arthropoda > Insecta > Diptera > Pipunculidae > Nephrocerus > Nephrocerus scutellatus. The sequence goes on along the minus strand of OX352761.1, from coordinate 76,572,928 downwards.
AATAACTAATCACATCAACCGGATGAGTAATCCCTATGAAGGTAATTTGCTAAGAATGTAAATGGGCACAATGCACACTCAATTGACGACTATTACAGCAATGACAAATAATTGAAGCGCGGAAAAGAAAATTAAAGCTGCATCCAATTGTCAAACAAATCGGTAGTTAGAAGTTAGAGTTAGTGGAAAAGAACACGGCATTGTTTAGCAAAAGTCTAAACGGTGCTTGACTCCCTGACATCTAGTGGTAAGGAATTCCATAGACGAAGGGCTTGACAGTGCACAATGTGTCCATAATATTGTAGGTTTCACTCGGAAAAATAAGGAGCCTAGTTCTCAAAGACTGGCCAAACACGAAGAGGGCCAATACATATGATGGACGACATCGCGAAAATACTTTGAACAAAAATACAATAGTTCATAGTTTCAAGAAATTTAAGAAGGAAATTCCCAAAAACTCGAACGCCAGACAAGAATTATTGTTGAGCGAGAAAATGAACCTAATGCATGAATTAAAGCAGACATTTAACCTGCTCAGATTAGTCATATAAGTGCCCGAAAAAAATTCTGCAGCATATGTGAAGAAGGCATAACCAAAGAATTAACTAATCTGCAACGAAAGCAAATCCTTGACTATGTAGAGTTTACGTAAAACAGTCCAGACTTTAGAAATGATAGTATTGACATGACAATCCCAGGATAAAGTCTCGTCAAGTACGAAACCCAGGCTCTTGACATTCTGAGAGAAAGGCACAGACATTCCATTAAGGATGAATGGATCAAGCAGGTGAACAATTGGATAACGATATATGGCCTGACTCTTGAGAGGTTAATCCCAAGATTTTTATCATTTGCCCAGTAATGGATAGCCATAAGGTCACATTATTTACCTGGGAAACACAATACATAAGCTCGTTAAGAGGCGCCGAGTGAAGTAGCTGGGCATCGTCAGCAAAGAGGTGGACTTGCGAAAAACGGGGTATAAGACGAAGATCGTTTATAAAGTGCGACACATTTCTGATATTAAATCCAATTTAAAATAATATTCATCGAAAAATTAATTATTGTGCGTTTTTGTGAGGCTTTCTGCAAAATAAAACAAAGCGTAGAGTTACGCCATTTCGTAACGAAAAAAAGAGAGAAAAACGTCGCCAAGTATCGTCGTACATACATCGGATTCATCATGTTTGTATCATCGTTGTTTTTGCGTATTGTGTAATGTGTATTTACACATACGTGTGATTATTGCATCATAAATTGCAGAAAATAATAAAAGAATTTATTGAAAACAATCAATTTAAAAAAAAACAATTATCGGAAACAAAGAAAAAGAGCCAGAGAGATATCGCGCAGTATATCGAGGTCATCAATGATCATCAAAAAACAAGAAAAGGATCACGTGTCGCCGGGAAATATATAAAATCATCAACCGGTAATATACCAACCGTTATCGTCGCTGCAGTACTGAACTGAACAGTTTTCTTTCTCTTCGAATTTTATTTGCTGGGTTTGCTTAATAATGACGGATGAAGAAAACAAGGTTTAGCATTTAAAGAACGTAAGAGCCGGTGTGAAGTCTCGAGTAACATACTTCAAAAATAAATTTTCAAACAATGAACTAGTTACTGTTGGTGAATTGGAGTCTGTTTTGAATCGACTTCGTCTTGTATATTCAAAGTATGACGAGGTTCAGATGGCATTAGAGGAACTCGATGATAGTTTAGCTTTGGATCGGGACATATTTGAGGACAGTTTCGGTTTTGTAGAGTCTCGTATTATGGATAGAATTCGGGAATTAAATGTCAAGACGAAAACAGAATTGTCGGCTGAGAGTGTTAAATTGGATTCGGGAAATCTCGCCACCTCCGTGTCTTTAAAATTACCCGAAATACAGCTCCCTAAGTTTAGCGGAGGCGAGTTGGGATGGTTGGATTTTCGCGGGATAATTAATTCAGAACAATGACAGGTTGTGCAATATTGCAATATTACATTATCTTGTCTCTTGTGTACGTGATGGAAAGGCGTGTAAATTTATTCAATAATTTCCACTTTCAAATGAAAATTATCCTATCGCATGGAAAACTTTAACTGATCATTACAATAATGAAATAATAATTAAAAAAACCCACATGAAATGCCTATATGAGGTAAAGAGGCCCATCGAAAATTCGTCGATTTCGTTTATATCCAATAAATGTCGATTCCAATCTAATCCCACAAAACGTCAAATTGGCTGATGGATGGCAATGGAAAGAAGAAATCTTCGAAAAAATGGCAATTCTCCCTTTTTCCTGAAAATAGGTAGTTCCGTGAACGCACCGTTCCAACAGCTTTCCGCTGTAGAATTAGATAATTCTTTAAAGATCATCGTTAAATACATTCAACAAGAAGAATATTCCAATGACATCAAAAATCTTCAAATCAGTTGACGTTGAATTCATTTATAGATGAAAATGGTATTATGCGTGTAGGTGGTAGATTAAATCATTCTGACATTCCGTTTGATAACAAACATCAGATGTTGTTGCCTGCTGGTCATTCTTTTACCAAATTACTCGTCAACCATGAACATATACGACTTTTTCACGCCGGTGCGCAATCATTATTGTACAGCTTAAGGTAGCGTTTTTTGATTGTTGGTGGTAGAAGTCTGTGTCGAAAAATCGTTCAAAATTGTATAAGGTGTGTCCGTGCTCGTCCTAGAACATTAGATCAAATCATGGGTCAACTTCCGGGATATCGAGTAAAACCTACTAGGCCACTTAAGAACGTTGGTATTGTTTTTTGTGGTCCGTTCTTGACCAGGACTAATACTAGAGTACGAACAGTGATTAAAGCTTATGTTGCCTTATTTATTTACCTCGCATCTAAAGCAAATCATATGGAAGTTGTGAGCGATTTGAGTACCGAAGCTTTTTTGGCGACCCTTCGTCGGTTCGTATGTCGACGAGGGTTTTGTACAAATATTTACTCGGACAATGCCACTAATTTCGTCGGAGCAAAGTCTGAACTTCATGATCTTTGTTCACTGTTTTTGTCTGAAATCCATGAACATAAGGGGTTAAAATATTGTGTCGATCATGAAATTCAATGGCACACAATTCCACCCAGATCTCCGCATTTTGGAGGACTGTGGGAGGTTCCTATTAAAAGCGCAAAACATCATATGAGGCGCGTGCTTTGTCAATCATCGTACACTGTCGAACTTCTAAATACACACATCGTTGAAATCGAGGCGTGTCTTAATTCGCTACATGTCGGATGATCCTAACGACTTCGAATGTCTGACGCCTGGTCATATTTTAATAGGTCAACCGATAATGTCGATTCCTGAACCGTCGTTAAAACACATTAGGGAAGGTGGATTAAGTACCTATCAAAAAAATTCAATATATGTTTCAAATATTTTGGAAGAGTTGGTCACTTGAGTACTTATCTCAATTACAGAAGCGGACAAAATGGGATGTTCCTCGCCAAAATTTTAGGGTTGGTGATCTTGTCATTTTAAAGGAGGATAATATTCCGCCATTAAAGTGGCCATTAGCCAGGATTATTGAAAGGGTGATGATGGGTTCGTTCGTGTGGTGACGGTAAGAACTTCTAATTCGGTGTTTAAGCGTGCTATTACTCGAATATGTCCTCTTCCTATTGAGAATTTTTCCGTTTCGGAGGAAAATGCTGAGCATTTGAGTAATCATCAAAAATAATATTTCCGAGTTCGGACGATCATAATCCAAACTGCGTTCAAAATGAATTACTAGTTTTTTATTTTTCAATTTATGTATTTTTAATTCAAAATCGAATAAAATTATTGTTTCAAATTAAATAAAAAATTTTTTGTCATTGATCTATCTTTTGTGAAGATGGATCAAGGCGGAGAATATGTTCAAACTATAATTTTGGTAAATTGGCAACACTGAAATTATAAATGTTACAGAGAACAATGATGAGTTTGATGAGTTCAGTTCGCATCGAAGATTAAGAGAATGAACATCCAAAGAAAGGAACAAAAATAACATTAAAAATAAATAAGAAAGTAATTGTTTTATTTAGAAATACAGTCCACTAGTCATCGATATTCTACACTTGGATAGAGCCGGGAGGAGAGTAAGGGGCCTCAATTTAGCAATTACATTAGAATTACCCTTTTTGGAATGGGAATAACACGAGCCCTCTTCCAAGCCAATGGAAACAACGAGGACGTCAACACGCTATTAATAATGTGAAGAGTATGACGTGAGCATAACGGAAAGACCAGTTTAATGAATTTGATGGGCATCTCATAAGGTCCAATAGCATTGGACTTAATAGTAACCTTCCGCCAGAGAGACCTGGGTTGTTGATAAACCGTGCATTAAGATGAACCAAATTCTCCTTACAAGGGAGGTCACTAGGCTACGAAATCTGCAAAAGGTCCGCCATTTGCCATCTGGCCGATCCTACTTGAACGCACGAAAAATCCGACGGGATTTTTACTATTCGTCCGCTTCTCGTTGTTACTTTTGTTGTTTCATTCTTGACGTATCCGATGGCTTTGGAGTTACTGCAGTCTCTTGCAGTTGTTACGACAAATGCTGCCTTCAGACGGTCGATTGAGATTTTGACTGTAATATGTATTTTTTTAATAAGATTTAAATAACAACTCCGTAAATACAATATGTACTTTATTCAACTTCAACTTCAAGCTTCAACTTTCGACTGACCCTCATCATCATAAAGATTACATTTTTCTTTAAACGACTCCGTTACAATTTAGCATATAAATAAAGGGTGACTCAAGTTACAAGTATATACAACATTTTCCACTTTTTTGAATAGAACTTAATTTGTAACAATTTATCATTCGAATTCAATAACATGCTAAAATAACAATTTATTTTTATATTTTACTAGCTGTTCCCGGGCGCTTTGCTACCCGCACACATGAACCCCGGGGTGACGGGAGTACTATAGCCTATAACCTTCCCTCACCTGCCAATAATTTACGTTGACATTTTTTAAAAATACGTTTGTAAATCTCATGTTAAAATTTTACCTTTCTCCCCTTCCATATATACGTATAAATTTCCCCTACCTGCCAATAATATATCTTAAAAATTCTAAAAATTCAGTTTAAAAATGTGTCTGATATAAACATTTTACATTCCCTGTGTGTAAAATAAAATAACTACTAATCAAACAAATGCAGTTTTCGTGACTCATGTGTATAAAATTTGAAGAAAATCGGGTTAATTTTTTTAAAACACCTGTATGCAATTTGTGAAATGGTGACCCCTTGACCCAGGAGTCTGACCACTTTCAAAATATACTTATTTAGTGCCCATTATGGTATAAAACCCCTACGCAAAGTTTGAACGCGATTGGTTCCTAAAAACATGCAATATGTAGAAACAATAAAAAAAAATCTTATGGAGACCCTTTGACTTAGGAGTCTGACCACTTTCAAAATATGCCTATTATGTGCCCATTATGGTATAAAGCCCCTATATAAAGTTTGAACGCGGTCGATTCATAAAAACATGCAATTTGTAAAAACAATAAAAAAAATTCTTATGGAGGACCTTTGACTTAGAAGTCTGACCACTTTCAAAATATGCCTATTATGTGCCCATTATGGTATTTAACCCCTATGCAAAGTTTGAACGCGATCGATTCATAAAAACATGTAATTTGTAAAAACAATAAAAAATTCGTATGGTGACCCCTTGACCTAGGAGTCTGACCACTTTCAAAATATGCCTATTATAGCAGAAAATCCATATGCAAAGTTAGAACTCGATCGGTTGAAGGGTTTGGCAGTCCATACCGGACATACATACATACATACATACAAAGTTTCACTTTTCGATTGCACGTGTATTTGTTGTTGATTTAGAAAGAGCGAGTTCATTTCAAGAAAAAAATCATAACTCGAGAATGGCTGGACCGATTTTGGATTTCAACTAACCATCATCACTCCTCCCTGCACCTTCCCTAAAAATGTTATGACAATCGGTTGAGCCGTTCTCGAGTTATGGAGTGTCAATCAAAATGTACACTTCAGTACATAGAGCAAGGACCGCACCAGGCGCGGAAGTTCTACCAAAGAGTCCGCGGTGTGATGCAATATACACCGCGTTGCACATACTGCAAGGACAAAGAGGGTAATCTGATCGCCGATCTTAAAGGCATCTTAGAGCGATGGGAAGAGCACTTTCATGAGTTGCTAAATGGCCAGCTAACTGAGGAATTGGAGGCTCCACCAATGACCGAAGATCATACTATGCTGCCGTCAGAGTCAGAGTGCTGTCCATCGGAGTTACATATGTGTGTATAAAATTTAAAGAAAATCGGGTAATTTTTTTTAAGTAGTAGAAAGTATTGTCACCGGAAATACACATGTGTGCAAAATTTCAACAAAATCGGGCTTTGGGAAGTGGGCTAAAAATTGATCAGAAAATCTGACCAGCCAGCCAGCAATAGTATTTTTAAGTACAAATGATATTAAAGTGAACGCATTTTTAACTCAGTTTTATTAAAATCCCGTTTTCAAAAATATAATATAAAAAATAAGAATATTATAATCCAGTTTCAAAATCCCGAATTTCAATAACAAATTTATCTTTATAAAATGGGCCATGATCTAGAGTTTGTAATGGAATTTGCAAATAACAACCTTACACAAGTTCTTTTATTTACAGATAACTTTAATTAACAAATTTCAAGAGTTCCTAAAGTTACACTGGGGATTACTTATTATTCACTTATAACACTGTTGTTCACACTGTCGGCAATTTTATCTTATTTTCAATTGGTCTTGTAGAATCTTATACACATTTCGAATCACTTGATTGAGGCCATTTTTTGCAATCGTTTTTCGCCACTTATACCTCTAGGAAATTTGTTAGCCGGAAATATTTACTACCTATGAGTATAATTAATGCATTATAATTAATGTTCTCGTGTTGAACTGCTAAAAAAGGGTATAAATAGTTTCGTCACTTGATTGAGGCCTTTGCGAATATTGCTTTGCAAGAGCTTAAATCGTGAATTTTTTTTAAAACAAAAGCTTTAATTATTTAAGAAAGAATTGAAAACATTATTTTTTTATTCATTTTTATTACAAATGGGCTGAGGAAAGGAAAAATATATGCACTCAAGGAACTGGGACGAGAGAGTCTAAACAGAACTAGCAACTATTTTGCGGATCCCGAAAACTAAGGAAAAAACGAAAAGGACGCACAGCCAAAGCAACAACAAAAGCGCTTAATTCTGTGGTTTGCATCAAATTCCTTTCGGTCATTTAGGTCAAAAAGATGTGTATTAGCCAACGTTTTGACGATCAGATGGATAATTAAAACTAGTAAAACCATCCAGCGTGAAAAATGAAAAGGAAACCAGTTCTATGACAAGTGCATAAGGAGCTTCGAATTAATTTCTCCAGAGGGCAGATGAAAAAAAAAATTAATCTCGAGGAACCCGATGGTTACAACTTTCCACGATATAAGAAAAGAAAAAAATATTCCATCAAGACAACTCAACAGTACATCAGGTTTTATACCCTTGTTTAGCAGTTCATTTAGAGAATTTTGGCATGCATTTTCTTAATTTCCTCTAATTTTATTTTTGTTTTTGGAAAATATGTACTAAATATTTCCGGGAAACAAATTACGTAGAAGTAAACATCGCGAAAAACGGTTGCAAAAAATGTGGCATCAATAAACTTTTTCGGAGAGTATTTACATAATCGAATATAATCCTAAGAATTTCAGAAAGAAATTTATTTTATTTATTTCGATACTACAAAAAATACATAAAGACTTATGTCTTTTTTACAATGTATAGGAAAATGTACGAGGGAATCAATAATAATTTGATATAATTCAATTTGAAAAACAATTAATTTAATAAAAATAAGTAACAACTAACTAATAACTAATCACATCAACCGGATGAGTAATCCCTATGAAGGTAATTTGCTAAGAATGTAAATGGGCACAATGCACACTCAATTGACGACTATTACAGCAATGACAAATAATTGAAGCGCGGAAAAGAAAATTAAAGCTGCATCCAATTGTCAAACAAATCGGTAGTTAGAAGTTAGAGTTAGTGGAAAAGAACACGGCATTGTTTAGCAAAAGTCTAAACGGTGCTTGACTCCCTGACATCTAGTGGTAAGGAATTCCATAGACGAAGGGCTTGACAGTGCACAATGTGTCCATAATATTGTAGGTTTCACTCGGAAAAATGAGGAGCCTAGTTCTCAAAGACTGGCCAAACACGAAGAGGGCCAATACATATGATGGACGACATCGCGAAAATACTTTGAACAAAAATACAATAGTTCATAGTTTCAAGAAATTTAAGAAGGAAATTCCCAAAAACTCGAACGCCAGACAAGAATTATTGTTGAGCGAGAAAATGAACCTAATGCATGAATTAAAGCAGACATTTAACCTGCTCAGATTAGTCATATAAGTGCCCGAAAAAAATTCTGCAGCATATGTGAAGAAGGCATAACCAAAGAATTAACTAATCTGCAACGAAAGCAAATCCTTGACTATGTAGAGTTTACGTAAAACAGTCCAGACTTTAGAAATGATAGTATTGACATGACAATCCCAGGATAAAGTCTCGTCAAGTACGAAACCCAGGCTCTTGACATTCTGAGAGAAAGGCACAGACATTCCATTAAGGATGAATGGATCAAGCAGGTGAACAATTGGATAACGATATATGGCCTGACTCTTGAGAGGTTAATCCCAAGATTTTTATCATTTGCCCAGTAATGGATAGCCATAAGGTCACATTATTTACCTGGGAAACACAATACATAAGCTCGTTAAGAGGCGCCGAGTGAAGTAGCTGGGCATCGTCAGCAAAGAGGTGGACTTGCGAAAAACGGGGTATAAGACGAAGATCGTTTATAAAGTGCGACACATTTCTGATATTAAATCCAATTTAAAATAATATTCATCGAAAAATTAATTATTGTGCGTTTTTGTGAGGCTTTCTGCAAAATAAAACAAAGCGTAGAGTTACGCCATTTCGTAACGAAAAAAAGAGAGAAAAACGTCGCCAAGTATCGTCGTACATACATCGGATTCATCATGTTTGTATCATCGTTGTTTTTGCGTATTGTGTAATGTGTATTTACACATACGTGTGATTATTGCATCATAAATTGCAGAAAATAATAAAAGAATTTATTGAAAACAATCAATTTAAAAAAAAACAATTATCGGAAACAAAGAAAAAGAGCCAGAGAGATATCGCGCAGTATATCGAGGTCATCAATGATCATCAAAAAACAAGAAAAGGATCACGTGTCGCCGGGAAATATATAAAATCATCAACCGGTAATATACCAACCGTTATCGTCGCTGCAGTACTGAACTGAACAGTTTTCTTTCTCTTCGAATTTTATTTGCTGGGTTTGCTTAATAATGACGGATGAAGAAAACAAGGTTTAGCATTTAAAGAACGTAAGAGCCGGTGTGAAGTCTCGAGTAACATACTTCAAAAATAAATTTTCAAACAATGAACTAGTTACTGTTGGTGAATTGGAGTCTGTTTTGAATCGACTTCGTCTTGTATATTCAAAGTATGACGAGGTTCAGATGGCATTAGAGGAACTCGATGATAGTTTAGCTTTGGATCGGGACATATTTGAGGACAGTTTCGGTTTTGTAGAGTCTCGTATTATGGATAGAATTCGGGAATTAAATGTCAAGACGAAAACAGAATTGTCGGCTGAGAGTGTTAAATTGGATTCGGGAAATCTCGCCACCTCCGTGTCTTTAAAATTACCCGAAATACAGCTCCCTAAGTTTAGCGGAGGCGAGTTGGGATGGTTGGATTTTCGCGGGATAATTAATTCAGAACAATGACAGGTTGTGCAATATTGCAATATTACATTATCTTGTCTCTTGTGTACGTGATGGAAAGGCGTGTAAATTTATTCAATAATTTCCACTTTCAAATGAAAATTATCCTATCGCATGGAAAACTTTAACTGATCATTACAATAATGAAATAATAATTAAAAAAACCCACATGAAATGCCTATATGAGGTAAAGAGGCCCATCGAAAATTCGTCGATTTCGTTTATATCCAATAAATGTCGATTCCAATCTAATCCCACAAAACGTCAAATTGGCTGATGGATGGCAATGGAAAGAAGAAATCTTCGAAAAAATGGCAATTCTCCCTTTTTCCTGAAAATAGGTAGTTCCGTGAACGCACCGTTCCAACAGCTTTCCGCTGTAGAATTAGATAATTCTTTAAAGATCATCGTTAAATACATTCAACAAGAAGAATATTCCAATGACATCAAAAATCTTCAAATCAGTTGACGTTGAATTCATTTATAGATGAAAATGGTATTATGCGTGTAGGTGGTAGATTAAATCATTCTGACATTCCGTTTGATAACAAACATCAGATGTTGTTGCCTGCTGGTCATTCTTTTACCAAATTACTCGTCAACCATGAACATATACGACTTTTTCACGCCGGTGCGCAATCATTATTGTACAGCTTAAGGTAGCGTTTTTTGATTGTTGGTGGTAGAAGTCTGTGTCGAAAAATCGTTCAAAATTGTATAAGGTGTGTCCGTGCTCGTCCTAGAACATTAGATCAAATGTCGCTTGGAGTCTGCCAGCCTGTTGGTGGGACGGCATGGGTCAACTTCCGGGATATCGAGTAAAACCTACTAGGCCACTTCAGAACGTTGGTATTGTTTTTTGTGGTCCGTTCTTGACCAGGACTAATACTAGAGTACGAACAGTGATTAAAGCTTATGTTGCCTTATTTATTTACCTCGCATCTAAAGCAAATCATATGGAAGTTGTGAGCGATTTGAGTACCGAAGCTTTTTTGGCGACCCTTCGTCGGTTCGTATGTCGACGAAGGTTTTGTACAAATATTTACTCGGACAATGCCACTAATTTCGTCGGAGCAAAGTCTGAACTTCATGATCTTTGTTCACTGTTTTTGTCTGAAATCCATGAACATAAGGGGTTAAAATATTGTGTCGATCATGAAATTCAATGGCACACAATTCCACCCAGATCTCCGCATTTTGGAGGACTGTGGGAGGTTCAATGGCACAAAGCGCAAAACATCATATGAGGCGCGTGCTTTGTCAATCATCGTACACTGTCGAACTTCTAAATACACACATCGTTGAAATCGAGGCGTGTCTTAATTCGCTACATGTCGGATGATCCTAACGACTTCGAATGTCTGACGCCTGGTCATATTTTAATAGGTCAACCGATAATGTCGATTCCTGAACCGTCGTTAAAACACATTAGGGAAGGTGGATTAAGTACCTATCAAAAAAATTCAATATATGTTTCAAATATTTTGGAAGAGTTGGTCACTTGAGTACTTATCTCAATTACAGAAGCGGACAAAATGGGATGTTCCTCGCCAAAATTTTAGGGTTGGTGATCTTGTCATTTTAAAGGAGGATAATATTCCGCCATTAAAGTGGCCATTAGCCAGGATTATTGAAAGGGTGATGATGGGTTCGTTCGTGTGGTGACGGTAAGAACTTCTAATTCGGTGTTTAAGCGTGCTATTACTCGAATATGTCCTCTTCCTATTGAGAATTTTTCCGTTTCGGAGGAAAATGCTGAGCATTTGAGTAATCATCAAAAATAATATTTCCGAGTTCGGACGATCATAATCCAAACTGCGTTCAAAATGAATTACTAGTTTTTTATTTTTCAATTTATGTATTTTTAATTCAAAATCGAATAAAATTATTGTTTCAAATTAAATAAAAAATTTTTTGTCATTGATCTATCTTTTGTGAAGATGGATCAAGGCGGAGAATATGTTCAAACTATAATTTTGGTAAATTGGCAACACTGAAATTATAAATGTTACAGAGAACAATGATGAGTTTGATGAGTTCAGTTCGCATCGAAGATTAAGAGAATGAACATCCAAAGAAAGGAACAAAAATAACATTAAAAATAAATAAGAAAGTAATTGTTTTATTTAGAAATACAGTCCACTAGTCATCGATATTCTACACTTGGATAGAGCCGGGAGGAGAGTAAGGGGCCTCAATTTAGCAATTACATTAGAATTACCCTTTTTGGAATGGGAATAACACGAGCCCTCTTCCAAGCCAATGGAAACAACGAGGACGTCAACACGCTATTAATAATGTGAAGAGTATGACGTGAGCATAACGGAAAGACCAGTTTAATGAATTTGATGGGCATCTCATAAGGTCCAATAGCATTGGACTTAATAGTAACCTTCCGCCAGAGAGACCTGGGTTGTTGATAAACCGTGCATTAAGATGAACCAAATTCTCCTTACAAGGGAGGTCACTAGGCTACGAAATCTGCAAAAGGTCCGCCATTTGCCATCTGGCCGATCCTACTTGAACGCACGAAAAATCCGACGGGATTTTTACTATTCGTCCGCTTCTCGTTGTTACTTTTGTTGTTTCATTCTTGACGTATCCGATGGCTTTGGAGTTACTGCAGTCTCTTGCAGTTGTTACGACAAATGCTGCCTTCAGACGGTCGATTGAGATTTTGACTGTAATATGTATTTTTTTAATAAGATTTAAATAACAACTCCGTAAATACAATATGTACTTTATTCAACTTCAACTTCAAGCTTCAACTTTCGACTGACCCTCATCATCATAAAGATTACATTTTTCTTTAAACGACTCCGTTACAATTTAGCATATAAATAAAGGGTGACTCAAGTTACAAGTATATACAACATTTTCCACTTTTTTGAATAGAACTTAATTTGTAACAATTTATCATTCGAATTCAATAACATGCTAAAATAACAATTTATTTTTATATTTTACTAGCTGTTCCCGGGCGCTTTGCTACCCGCACACATGAACCCCGGGGTGACGGGAGTACTATAGCCTATAACCTTCCCTCACCTGCCAATAATTTACGTTGACATTTTTTAAAAATACGTTTGTAAATCTCATGTTAAAATTTTACCTTTCTCCCCTTCCATATATACGTATAACTTTCCCCTACCTGCCAATAATATATCTTAAAAATTCTAAAAATTCAGTTTAAAAATGTGTCTGATATAAACATTTTACATTCCCTGTGTGTAAAATAAAATAACTACTAATCAAACAAATGCAGTTTTCGTGACTCATGTGTATAAAATTTGAAGAAAATCGGGTTAATTTTTTTAAAACACCTGTATGCAATTTGTGAAATGGTGACCCCTTGACCCAGGAGTCTGACCACTTTCAAAATATACTTATTTAGTGCCCATTATGGTATAAAACCCCTACGCAAAGTTTGAACGCGATTGGTTCCTAAAAACATGCAATATGTAGAAACAATAAAAAAAAATCTTATGGAGACCCTTTGACTTAGGAGTCTGACCACTTTCAAAATATGCCTATTATGTGCCCATTATGGTATAAAGCCCCTATATAAAGTTTGAACGCGGTCGATTCATAAAAACATGCAATTTGTAAAAACAATAAAAAAAATTCTTATGGAGACCCTTTGACTTAGGAGTCTGACCACTTTCAAAATATGCCTATTATGTGCCCATTATGGAATAAATCCCCTATGTAAAGTTTGAACGCGGTCGATTCATAAAAACATGCAATTTGTAAAAACAATAAAAAAAATTCGTATGGTGACCCCTTGACCTAGCAGTCTGACCACTTTCAAAATATACTTATTTAGTGCCCATTATGGTATAAAACCCCTACGCAAAGTTTGAACGCGATTGGTTCCTAAAAACATGCAATATGTAGAAACAATAAAAAAAAATCTTATGGAGACCCTTTGACTTAGGAGTCTGACCACTTTCAAAATATGCCTATTATGTGCCCATTATGGTATAAAGCCCCTATATAAAGTTTGAACGCGGTCGATTCATAAAAACATGCAATTTGTAAAAACAATAAAAAAAATTCTTATGGAGACCCTTTGACTTAGGAGTCTGACCACTTTCAAAATATGCCTATTATGTGCCCATTATGGAATAAATCCCCTATGTAAAGTTTGAACGCGGTCGATTCATAAAAACATGCAATTTGTAAAAACAATAAAAAAAATTCGTATGGTGACCCCTTGACCTAGCAGTCTGACCACTTTCAAAATGTACCTATTTAGTGCCCATTATGGTATAAACCCCTACGCAAATTTTGAACGCGATGGGTTCATAAAAACATGCAATTTGTAGAAACAATAAAAAAAATTCTTATGGAGGACCTTTGACTTAGAAGTCTGACCACTTTCAAAATATGCCTATTATGTGCCCATTATGGTATTTAACCCCTATGCAAAGTTTGAACGCGATCGATTCATAAAAACATGTAATTTGTAAAAACAATAAAAAATTCGTATGGTGACCCCTTGACCTAGGAGTCTGACCACTTTCAAAATATGCCTATTATAGCAGAAAATCCATATGCAAAGTTAGAACTCGATCGGTTGAAGGGTTTGGCAGTCCATACCGGACATACATACATACATACATACAAAGTTTCACTTTTCGATTGCACGTGTATTTGTTGTTGTTTTAGAAAGAGCGAGTTCATTTCAAGAAAAAAATCATAACTCGAGAATGGCTGGACCGATTTTGGATTTCAACTAACCATCATCACTCCTCCCTGCACCTTCCCTAAAAATGTTATGACAATCGGTTCAGCCGTTCTCGAGTTATGGAGTGTCAATCAAAATGTACACTTCTTTTTATATACATAGATTTATTACAATGTATTTATAAAAAAATTGTTGACAGTTTTAATTTATCACCTATGCATTACAAACTTTTAATTTAATTTAATTAATAATTTGGGCTTGCAAACTTTGAATGTTCAAATCTATTTGGAGTAATTTTCTTTCTATTGGATCTTCGTATCCATATAAAATCATCGTCACTTTCTTCGCTTCGTTTTCTTTTTTTGTTTTGACTTTCAATTTCTTCATTGTTCTCATGAATAATATCAAATGAAGGGTGAAACTTGTCTGCCAAAGTACATTGGCACCCATAGCTTACACGAGAACACTAATGACAATGGACAACGAGTCATAGAGGTGGCAGCAAGCAATAATTTTGTCGTTGCGAGTACAAGGTTTGCGCGTAAAAATATCCACAAACTCGCAACCAGATAGACCACGTGTTGATAGACCGCCGCCACAACCCGAACCTGATGACGGTACGAACGTACCGAGGTGCCAACGTCGACTCGGACCACTATCTTGTTGGTATGGTGCTCCGAGCGCGGATTGCATCATCACGGAAGACTGCATCCGCGAATCAGATTCGAGTCAACACGGCTGCCCTTCGCAATGAAGAGACCAGAAGCAACTACGGTCAAGCGATAGGACTCGCCCTAAATGCAGGAAGAGTAAGTCCTGGGGCTGAGATGTCGGGCGTAGAAGAGAAATGGACACGCCTAAAGAATACTGTCATTAGTACTGCTGACTCCATCTTAGGCAGTAGTCGTAGAGATCGAAACGACTGGTTCGATGACGAATGTAAGCTAGCGACTGAATGTAAGAATGTTGCGTACCGAGCAATGCAACAATCTCATAGAACGCGGGCACGCGAAGATGAATATAAAGAGCTCAGAAGATATGAAAAAACAGTTCACCGGCGAAAGAAAGCAGCCTGGGAGAAGAATCTCGTCCGTGAACTGGAACAGTACATAGAGCAAGGACCGCACCAGGCGCGGAAGTTCTACCAAAGAGTCCGCGGTGTGATGCAATATACACCGCGTTGCACATACTGCAAGGACAAAGAGGGTAATCTGATCGCCGATTTTAAAGGCATCTTAGAGCGATGGGAAGAGCACTTTCATGAGTTGCTAAATGGCCAGCTAACTGAGGAATTGGAGGCTCCACCAATGACCGAAGATCATACTATGCTGCCGTCACCAATCATAGTCGAAGTTAGCAGAGCGATAAATCGGCTCAAAAATAATAAGGCTTCGGGATCTGATGGGATCCCAGCGGAACTAATAAAAATAGGAGGCCCCACATTACACCAAGCAATTCATGAAATAATAGTGCAAGTATGGGAAGAAGAAGTTATGCCAGAAGACTGTCGAAGAGGCATCCTGTGCCCCATACATAAGAAGGGAGATATCACAAAATGCAGCAATTATCGCGGTATAACGTTGTTGAGTACCGCGTATAAGATTTTCTCCTCTATCCTTCAAGACAGGATAGCCCCATACGCTAAAGTCATCATTGGTCCATACCAGTGTGGCTTCATCCCAGACAAATCAACAACTGATCAGATTTACACCCTAAGGCAGGTGATGAAAAAATGTCTAGAGTTTCAAAACTCACTACACCATATTTTTATAGACTTTAAAGCCGCCTATGATAGCATAGCCAGAGTAGAACTTTATAAAGCCATGAGAGAATTCGGCATCCCAAATAAACTTACACGACTATGTAGGTTGACCATGACCAATTTTATAAGCCAAGTTAAAATATCCGGATCACTATCAAACCCATTCAGCATCTATAACGGGCTCCGACAAGGGGATGGACTGGCCTGCGTCCTCTTCAACCTGGCGTTGGAGAAAGAGATCCGAGACTCTGACGTAACGGCGAGAGGAATAATCCTCTATAAGTCCATTCAGATACTGGCTTACGCAGACGATTTTGACATCGTTGGTAGAAACCAAAGAGCTGTACAGGAAGCTTTCATCCAGATAGAGCAGGCGGCACGAAATCTGGGGCTTCACATAAATGAGAGCAAACAAAGTACAAAGCCTCAATTCAGATAGTGGAGCGCGAATTTGAAGTAGTGCAATCCTTTAACTATCTCGGGTCAACTATAGCAGCCGATAACAGCATGGAACCAGAAAAACGCGCACGGTTGCTTAAAGCCAGCAAAGCCTAGACTCTTTAAATCCAGGAACTTAACCATAACATCCAAGACAATGGTCATACCAGTACTTACATATGGATCCGAGACTTGGGTGCTTAGCAAAAAGCATTCTGACCTCTTAGCCGCGTTCGAGAGAAAAGTCTTACGGAGAATTGTTGGCCCCGTATGTGAGGAAGGACGATTCCGGAGACTCTATAATGATGAGATCTACGAGCGTTACCGCGATGTCGACATCGTGAAGAAAATTAAGCTCGGTAGGCTCCGGTGGGCAGGACACCTAGGTCGCATGAGCGAAGAGGATCCTGCTCGGAAAGTCCTTTGCGGTAGGATTTATGGAACACGACAGCGAGGCCGGCAAAGCCTACGCTGGAAGGATGGCGTAGACCAGGACGCCCAGAGTTTAGGGATGCCAAACTGGATGACATCGGCTCTAAATCGGGACCGGTGGAGAGACTTTTTGCGGGAGGCCAGGACCGGACCCCGGTTGTAGATATTATGATGATGATGTTTTGATAAACACTTTAATATTCTACCTGGAATCCATTTATTATAACTGCGATAATAATTTCGGTACATAATTTTGTCTCCTACTTTAAATGCATTATGATTTTCATTATTTCTTTTAACTTTTTTTTCATACGGTTTGTCCCTAGCTAAATCAAAATTGACTTTTTTTTTATTTGTATTTTGTAATTATCATCTAACCTTATATTTGCATTTACTTTCTCCATTTTTGGGTTAATAGAATTCAAATGAGTTCTTGGCTTAAAATTAAACAACATTTCCGCAGGACAGCAACAGTTAGGGTATTATTATATGAGAATAATTACTTATCTAATTTTTGTTGAGTCATCTTTTTCTTTAAATTTGAGTCCAACAAACATTTTTAAATACGTTTTTACCGTCTGTACTCCTCGTTCGGCTAGGCCATTTGACTCCGGGTGATACGGTGGTGAATGTAGTATTTTAATATGGTTTTCTCTACCAAATTTTTCGAAAAGGTTTGAATTGAATGGTGGCCCATTATCAGTGACTATTTGTTTAGGCAACCCAAAATATTTAAAAAATTTTCCACCAAAACAGACTTCTCGCCAATATTTTTGTCCTAACTACTCCATCATGACTACTGCGAATAGTCTTTAAAATAACTGGGACCAACGCTTTTGGAATAATAATTCTATTTCCAAAGAAAAGACATTCATTTTCGATGCTTAAGCTATTTTTAATTTTAACAAAATCTTTTAAATCGTTATGCGCTTGATTTGGCCATCCACTTACTACAAATTTTTATACTTTTACTAATACTGAATCGTTCTTTTGACCTTCGCATACGTCTTTAACTGAAATTGGAAACCTATCCAACGACGAATGGAAATAATTAATTGTATCTACGTCAACTTGAGTTTCATAAGGCAATGGAAGCCGCGAAAGAGCATCAGCATTTGCCATTTTATTTGCAGGCCTATACTGAAATACGTAATGGTAGGTTGACAATATCACTGCCCATCTTTGCAACCTAGAAGCAGAAACGTTCGAGTTGCCTTTTTAAATTCTCTATATTAACTTCGCGTGCACGTGGCTGGCTGGCTGGCTGGTCAGATTTTCTGATCAATTTTTAGCCCACTTCCCATGGCCCGATTTTATTGAAATTTTGCACACATGTATATTTCCGGTGACAATACTTTCTATTAAAATTTAAGGCCCCTCGGACCTCAGGTTGGGGCTCTCATACAAATATTTTACAAAATTTACCCGATTTTCTTTAAATTTTGTACACATGTGTGTCTTCGATGGAAAACACTTTTTGTAAAAATTTGGAGCGATCGGCCCCTTGGGGACCCCAATATACAATTTTTAAATATCGCTATATCGCATCAGATCACGGCAAAGTCTGAGCTCTGTGCTTTGTGAGCAGCGCTGTTCGCTGCCGCTGCGTCATTTCGTGGATGATTTTGCCACAAGACGAGCACGAAGTGTGTGTGTGTGTGTGTGTGTGTGTATCTCCGATTAGAGAATTTACAAGAAAAATTTTAATTTTTATGGGTTGTTTTTTTTGGATTAAATATCTCTCTAAACGCCTGTGAATCCGAACATAATATAAATTTATGACCGTAAATATATTTTTAGAACTTTTTTCTTGCAAAAATTATAGCCAAAGCTTCCCGATGTATTTGTGAATAATTTCTTTCGTCTGGTGAAAGAATACTTGACGCTCTTCGCCGTTAACGACATGCGATAAAACAGCACCCAGACATTAGGGGCTAGCATCTTCAGCCACTACGATTTCTTTCTTCGGGTCGTATAGTTCAAGAAGATTATTGTTCACTATGAGTGCTTTCATGTTTAATGTATTTTCATTCACTCGAATTTACTATCTTTACTTAACAAGTTATACAAGACTTTAAATTTTGCTGACAAATTTGGGATAAAACGACCATAATAATTTAATAACCACAAGAAACTTTTTTAGGTGGCGGGGCTTCGACGATTGCTTGAACTTTTGATTGGCAGGGCCTGATACCGTGTGACGAAATAACATGTACCAACAATTTGACAGACGACTTAAAAATTTACATTTTTCTATATTTAACTTGACATTGTATTTATTAAGCCTAAAGATAGTAAAGCGAGCTTCTCAGCCCGCCATATGGATAGTTGTAATTCAGCCTAAAGACTGAATTATCTTGAAAGGATTTTATTTAAAAAAAAAAACATTTTTTCTCATAACCCCTATGAATAAAAAAAAACCTCAAAATTACACCATCGCAAGCTGAGCGCTTAACAATTGTTTTAAAACAAGTCCCATAAAAATTCGGACCTGTAGATGTGTGCGTGCGTGATACGCGTCACGTCATCGCAAGCCAAGTTTTAAAACAATAACTTATTTAAAAAAAAAATTGACACGCGCCAAACGCGACACGTGACGCGCGTCAAGTCATCGCAAGCCAAATTTTAAAACAAGTACCTTAAAAAAAATATACACGCGCCACATGCGACGCGCGACACTTGACACGCGTCACGTCATCGCAAGCCAAGTTTTAAAACAAGTTTTAAAAAAATAAAAAACTTTACACGTGCCACACGCGACGCGCAACCGTGACACGCGTCAAGTCATCGCAAGCCAAGTTTTAAAACAAGTAATTTAAAAAAAAACACGCGTCATCGCAAGCCAAGCGCTTACCAATTGTTTTAAAACAAGTCCCATCAAATTCTGACTGGTAGAAGTCGCGATATACAACCGGACAAAACCACAAACCGACACACGTACGCTAGAAAAATTTTCTTCTCCTCTGATTATTAGCTTCGCCCTTCGGGCTCTCAACAAGGACTTGTTTTAGAATATTTTTGCATTCATCGCCTTATTGGGCACCAATTAAAATGTCATCCAAGTAGACTAAGATTTTCGGAATTCCACATAGTATTCTATCCATCACGGATTGAAAGATGGACGGTGCACTTTTTCCCCCAAATGGTAACCGAATATACTGATACAAGCCCTCTCGTGAACTTTCGGCAACTTCTAATTGTTGATGAAGATGTTGAATTGTTGATGAAGATGGACGGTGCACTTTTTCCCCCAAATGGTAACCGAATATACTGATACAAGCCCTTATGTGTATTGATGGTAAGTAAATCTCGTGAACTTCCAATTGTTGATAAGCTCCCGAAAGATCTATCACGCAATAAACACTTGAATTGGCTAGTTGGACGACTAAATCGTCAACTCTAGGAAGTGGGTAATGTTCTGTTTGCAAAAACCGATTTATTGTTACCACTCAACTTTTGTAATCACGTCGACACAAAGTGACTCTGACTGTTGTATAGCATAAACCGCATCATATGTTGTTTCAATTTTATTAAAGTAAAGGTGCTCCAAATTAGAAAATTCCATCACGGAATAATTATTTTGTTTTTGTCTGTTGTACTGACTATTTGTTGATGTTGACGGAACTGGACTATACCGTCGACTTCGATGACTGTGAGATGTGCTTGGTTGATTTGACCGATTCATGCGCGATGTATGACCTCTACGATGACAAGTAAAACACTCCCACATTACAGCTGGACACGATGCTGGATTATGATAGCGGCCACATCTAAAACATCTGTTCGAATAACTGCTCGGACTCTGGCTTGATCTTGAAGGACTCTCTGACTTAAGTTTGCTTCTGTTACCACCTTGGTTGACGGCGCCATATTCTACAACTGCAAAATTATTATTTGGTTTTTCCTTTTCTGCTAATTCGCAACTCAAAGAAATTTCCAGGGCCCCATCAAACGTTAACTTTTTTTGCTTCAATAGCTGTGACCTTAATTGGGTATCACGTAAGCCAAAAACAAATCGATCACGAAGTGCTTTATTTAAGAAATTTTGAAAATTGCATGTCTGTGGTTAAGATTTTAGCTGGACTATATATTCCGATATTGTTTGACTGGACTTCTGATCCTCCCTATGAAATTTGTACCTTTCAGGTATTTCATTTAGTTCAGGCGTAAAATGTTTTTTTTAGTATAGCTACTAGATCAGAATATGTTTTTTTGCGGGATCTTCAGGTATTAATAGTTTTTGTAAAATTGAGTATGCTTCTGAGCCTATAAAGGTCAATACGAATGCCACTTTCTTTTCGTCGGCGATATCATTTAACACAAAAAATTGTTGTTGTACTCATCGAAATTGTCACCGAGGACGTATGATTCAAAATTTCCCAATATGTTGTTGTTATATTTTATAATTTTGTCCTTATTTTCTTTTATGTCTTGCGGCAATAATTTTAAAGAACTTTCTGTGGAAACCGGACAATTTACTGTTCACGATCGGTACCAATTTCACACTAGCACAACAGTCAGCTGCAATCAAGAATTCAGCCGCTGCCACAGCAGCGCAGACTATCGAATAAAAATTAAGTAAAAAATCGACTGTGTAGTTTAATTTGATGCAAATCCGCAAATTTAATTTTTCTACAAGCAGATTAGGTAAACTTTGTATAATTTTTTGTATTTTTATTGATTAGATCTTTAATTGATTTTCCTTGTCGCCATTGAATATGTATTTTTTTAATAAGATTTAAACAACAACTCCGTAAAAACAATATGCACTTTATTCTGTCGGCTTCAACTTTCGACTGATTCTCATCACCATAAAGATTACATTTTTCTTTAAACGACTCCGTTACAATTTAGCATATAAATAAAGGGTGACTCAAGAGACAATATCGAAAATCTCGTGACGATACCTTTGGGCCGATGAGTTCCACGTTCCACGTGCTCGAACCTCGTATAAGTGGTATGATATAGTTGAAGCTTCGAGTTGTTGTGTCTTTGGACTTTTGAACGTTGACACGTTGAGTTTTGACATAACTGCTGTGCATAGTTTTTTGGGTACTAGCGGTCGAACTCGGCCATGTGCGATATCACACTATGAGGAAATATTGTTTTCTGGAAAATTGAGAAGTTTAATAGAGAGTATACTATTTGTATTTGTACCTGGACGTAAAAGCTTCCCAATTTTAAGCATCGACTTTCTGCTCCTCCGCCATGGTGTAGTAGTCAATTCCGAAGTTTTTTATTTCTGCGATTCTAAACAGTGTGTATGTCGTTTTGCAGACCTAGTATATGGCGTATACCGTACCGTACTCCCTGGTACATTGCTAACAGTTCTCTGTCGTAAGTGCTGTATCGGATCTGCGAGTCAGTTAATTTTTTTGAAAAAAATCCGAGGGGTTGTACTTCACTGTTAATAAGTTGTTCCAATACTGCGCCTATTGTGAAGTCTGACGCGGTCAACGGTCAATGTTAATTGTGCGTTTGGAGCTGGATGAAAAAGTATGCATTCGCAAGTTTATGCATTAAATGCTTCTGAAGATTGGTTGTCCCATTTGACTGGGGTAGAATCGTTTTTAATGTTGCCGGTTATAAGTCGCTGTAATATTATTTTTTATTTTATTAGTTTTCGGCGGCGTTAGGAATAAATCTTTTTAATCCGTGAACGTCAGTTGGCTAAGGAAATTGCTTTATCGCTTCCACCTTTTGTTGTAGTGGTTTCACGCCGTGTTGATTTACTGAGTGGCCCAAACATTTTACTTCGGTTTGTTTGAATGAGCATTTTGTAACGTTGATCGTTAAATTGTGCTCTTGTAAAAGCTGAAATTTTTTTTGAAGATGTTTTTCGTGCTCTTCTTTGTTTGCTGATGCCACACAGATGATCGATATAAGCGAAGGCGTAATCTGTCTCAATCGAAAGAATTTGATTCATGTGTCGCTGAAACGTTTGGGCTGCATTCCGCAAGCCGAAGGTCATGAATTAAAATTCATATAATCCAAACGGTGTCGTTGTAGCGGTCTTGGGGATGTCAGATGGCTCTATTGCGATCTGGTGATACGCCCGCTGTAGGTCGATTGTAGAAAATACACGCTTTCCATGCGAGATGTGGTTGCGTTCTCGCATTAAGGGCGCGATAGTCACCACAATGGCGACATTGCCCACTTGGTTTCCGTTCCATATGTAATGAGCTGGCCTATTCGCTTTTCGACGGTTGGCAAATATCGTTTCGATGAGGAACTTGAATTCTGCTCGTGCGGCATCGAGTTTCTCAGGTGACAATCTTCGGGGCCTGGCGAATACGGGTGAGCCATTGGTCGTTATGTGGTGCGTGACAATCGTCGTCGCCGGCTTGCTATGCGATCCCAGTATGGTAATATTTTAAAATTCTGGTAGGAGATTAGAAAGGGTGTCTTTAACTTTATACGTAAAAATACTTGTTTCACCTGGGTTTGCTATTGTTTTATTCACTTGCAGCAGTCGATCAATTTCCCGTTTTTTACATCCACAAGAAAGATATGTCTCGATAAAAAATCGGCACCGATGATTGCATTTTTGACGTCTGCAACAATGAATTTCCATGCGAATGGTCTTCGTAGTCCTAAATTGAGGATAACACTTTTTTAGCCATATGTTGTGATTTCTGAACCATTTTTCGTCGAATTTACTGTATTACTGACACGTCGGCGCCGGTGTCTATTAGAAAAGGTTGTTTTGAAGACTTGTCAGTAATAAAAATGCGATCCACATTTTTTACGTTACCATCCGGATCGCTTGTTGGTGGTGACGCAGAATTAGTTTTTTTTGCCTTTCGTTGTTGCGGAAGGCGCCCTGCGCCTGTTTTTGGCGTTGGTGCCGAACTTTTCATGGTACCAACATTTGCCACCGCGTGCTGGTGTTGCGTCTCGCTCACGCCGACAGCGTATATTCGACCATGCTGGCGATTTGCTACGCTGGTGATTTGAGGTTAGGTTGTGGTGCTGTGTGAGTTTTTGCAATGTGTGCTTGATGCGGTTAATTCGACATTCTAACGAGGCGATTTTAGACACCGAAGAAACTTTGTTTCTAAAATCACCTACCTTCATAATTTTATCCGCCCTTTTTCCTTTAGCCGCTCAGTTGAAGCTTGCAAGATTGCACGTACTGCTGCCGGTAGTCTGCTGAAGAATAGGTTTTCGAGTAGTTGGTCTGGAATGCTTGGTCCTCCAAGATGTCGCATTTCGTTGAGAAGCTGTGATGGCTTTTTATCGCCTAATTGCGCCTTTCGGCGGCTACAACCATGCTTAATTTCGAACGCAATTCACCGTCTCTCGACCAGCGCATACCAAATCTCTGGATTTTCGTGCCAAAACTCGATTTATCATTGTGGCTGGTGTAGCCATTGTCAATTCATGCTGCGACTCCCTTGTCTCTTGCGATTGCGTCTTCGGAGAACTCTGATGCTCGTCTTTTCCCATTAAATTTTAGATCACTTCGGGGTCACCAGTTTGTGAGTTGCTTCTTGTGTTCCTTTTACCAAAAATCGGGGAGTTAAATAAAAAGAATCGGATATTAATAACTTGATAACTCTATTAAATACTTAAAACAAATATAAAAGATGAAAACTAAAAAGGCACGTGCGTGTCGTTCTACCATTAATAAGCGAGTGAAAAGTGAGTGGTTTTGCACTGACATTTCGCATGTACATGTACGTCTCCTGTTTACACGCAGGCGGTATATTATTGCTTGCCACAGCATATAAAAAGGCATGGAAAGGCATGGCGCGAAATCGGGGGAATCCAAAATTGGCCAGGAGCGCAACCAAGTAAGTAAAGCACCCAAACCTACGCAAATAATCTGAAGTCGATGAGAATACTGCAGGATCTAGCAGGTTGAAATTAAAATCACCAATGATGACAATATTGTTATAAGTGAGACCAAGCCGATCCAATACCTCAGACAGACCATCCAAACTACCAGAGGTACGATAAACTATCGCAATAAGAAATTTTACATCCAGCATGAGGATCTTGACAAAGATAAATTCAAGGGATGAGGAACCAACCGACTTGCAAGCATTTCTGGCCTTAGATTTGAATGACACATAGACACCAACACCACCACCCCTCATATAATTGGACTCACCAGACATATCACTAGTTCGATGCACAACACGGTCATTGCGGAATATCCTATAGCCAGGGATGTTAAAAACATACCAAAAGGCACCAAAAGCATCATTAAAACCATCATACAGAATGATACATACCTCTTCCATTTTGGCAAAATGTCGGGGTAGAAGTCTCTGGTCATTAATACGCCCCACATTTAATGACCGTCGCCTGTTTAGCTGTAGTTCCGTTATAAGTACCAAGTTGTCGCTGCCAACAGTATGCAAGTCATTAAAATTAAATGACATTATAAAAGGAACGGCATCCGAAGAAGTCGCCAATGGAAGGCACGAGCTCATTATGCTGTATTAATAAAGAAAGATCAGGGTTACTTTGTACCCAACTCAAAAGAGAAATAAGTAAGTAGCCTTAAAGCAGAAAATTCAAAACTCAAAGAAAAGAAGAGTATAAATAAAATAAGTAAAAGTAAAACCAAGTTGAAGATTTCCACACAGATGAGGAGGAATTAGCTAAAGAAATAGATTCGAACAAGAAGAAAGGAAGGCCAAGTAAGAAAAGAAAGACTTTGTCTTCACCAGAACTATCGCCACAAAAACCGTTGTCTCATGGCTGTGTTATAGAGAAAAATAAGTTACCTATAAACCGTCGCCCCCCACCAATTATAATAACAAATGTTTTTAACTACCAGCACCTATATTCGTTAAGGAAGAGCATTGAAGGAAATTTTATATTAAAATTAACCAAAGATAACTCCTATAAATTAAACTAGTTTAATGCCGAAGATTACCGCGCTGTTACAAGAGTATTGAAGGAGTCGAGTATTTCCTGGCATTCATACGAAGATAAACAATCAAGGCAAATTAAAGTCATGCTTATGAATCTTCATCATTCGTGCGAACCAGAGCTCATCGTTTCAGACTTAAAACAGCAAGGTTTAAAACTATAAGTGCTATTAATAAGCTAAAATGGAACAATAAGGAACCTTAATATGTTTCTCTTAAGTTCCGACACGACAGAGGACATAAACAAAAGATACGAAACTACAAAAGTGTTGAATCCAGTTATAAAAATTGAACCAATCAAAACTTCTAAATTAATACCGCAATGCAAGAACTGCCAATCCATTGGACATACAAGAAACTATTGCTCTAGGCCAGCAAGATATGTGAAGTGTGCAGTCAATCATAGTACAACCGAATGCACGAAGACGTCAGAACAACAACCTAAGTGCTGCAGTTGTAACCAAGAACATCCAGCTAATTATCTAGGTTGCTCTGTCATAACAGAACATAATAAAAAATAAGAAATGGTATAGTAAATAAAAAGTCTAAGGAAAGAGATCTGCCGATTGTCACTAGAGTAACAGAATCAAGCTATGCACAAGTAACACAAAGTGTACAAAATGCTAGTAATCCATACGTACACAGGGAAACTGCAGAAAATCAATTACTATCAGAAATTTTACATAAGCTTGATAAATGAGAGCAGCTTATTTCGTCATTTCGAAAACGATTAGATAGCTTTAATATAGCTTAAATAAGAAAAAATTACTACCCAAAATATCGGGTGGTCCAACCATAATGCACGATGTTAATTGTGAGTCACAGTCACACCTTAACGTCAAGTTTTTTGCCCAACTTAATTTGACATTTCTTTGTTTCAGTGTTTGACAAATTCAACTATGGAGAGGTTCACAATTGAGCAGCGCGTTAATATTGTTGAAGCCTTTTACGAAAATGGGCGTTCAATTCAAAATGCATTTCGTGCACTTCGTGATTTTTTTGGTCAGCATAATCGACCAAATGTGTCCACAATCGGTAGAATTGTGCGCAAATTTCACCAAACCTGAACTGTAATGTGAACTGTGAAAACACCTGGGCATGCTTGCCCAGTTCGTTCTGCGGAAAACATTGCTGTTGTTCGCGATAGTGTGACAGAAGAGCTGGCTGCGTCATCGGGCAACACTTCTTCGAAAATGAGGTCGGTCAAGCAGTTACCGTGAATGGTGTTCGCTATCGCAAGATGATAACGGACTTCTCGTGGCCAGAAATTGAGGATATGAACCTGAACGATATGTGCTTCCAACAGGTTGGTGCCACTTGCCACACAGCCAACGAAACAATGGCTCTTTTGCGCGAAAAATTCAATGGCCGTGTTATCTCACGTCGTGGCGATGTTAATTGGCCGCCACGATCATGTGATTTGACACCTTTCTTTGGGGATATTTAAAAGAAAAAGAGTACATCAATAAGCCAAGAACAATTCAAGAGCTAAAGAATGAGATAATTCGGCACATTAACGACATTGAACCTCAATTATGTCTCAGAGTCATTGAAAATATGGACCATCGGATAGAGGTATGCCACCGAAGCCGTGGCGAGCATTTGGCCGATATTTTGTTCCACACATAATTGTCATAGATTCTTCTATCATAATAAAAAATATTAAGATAATCCTCTGAAAACTTTTTGTTTTATTTACAACTAGCTGAAGTGCCCGGCGTTGCTCGTGGCTTCATTACCCACCCATCGTCAACGGCGTTTCCCGGCAGCCCCATCCCACTGACCCCCACCAAGTTAACACCCGCCCACTGACACTACACACACTGACCTACCGCCCACTACCCACTACCATCTGACCCCCAGCCCACGGACCTCTGACCTCAGATGACCACCCACTCACAGACCACCCCCAACCACTGAACTCGCACCAACTCTCACCAGCCCAGAAAACTAAAGAATTTTTTTGAACGCGATTGGTTCATAAAAACATGCAATTTGTAGAAACAATGAAAAAAATTCTTAGGGAGACCCTTTGACTCAGGAGTCTGACCACTTTCAAAATATGCCTATTATGTTTTTATTATGGTATAAAACCCCTATGCAAAGTTTGAACGCGATCGATTCATAAAAACATGCAATTTGTAAAAACAATAAAAAAATTCGTATGGTGACCCCTTGACCTAGGAGTCTGACCACTTTCAAAATATGAATATTAAGTGCCTATTTTCGTAGAAAACCCATATGCAAAGTTAGAACGCGATCGGTTGAAGGGTTTGGCAGTCCATACCGGACGTACATACATACATACAAAGTTTCACTTTTATATATATATATTAACATCGTGCGTTTTCGTTGGACCACCCTTTAGTATCAATCCCTTTAGTATCAAAGTCACTAAAGATAATGCTATGGAACGCGAATGGCCTGTTAAAAAACAAAGATGAATTACAGATAGTGTTAGAAATGGAAAAAATCGATGTGTGCATGATATCAGAATCGCACTTCACAAACTAATCATTTGTTAATTTTATGAATTATAATACATATTACACTAATCATCCTTACAACAATGCACGTGGCGGTAGTGCGATAATAGTCAGACGATGTATAGATCATTACGAAGAAGAAAAATTTTGCACTGCTGAATTTTAAGCAACAACAAAAACGTCAGAACTGAGAAACACATATTATCACTCACAGCTGTCTATAGTTCACCAAAACATAAAATTAACTCTTAATATGAGCAATTAATACATAAACATAAAAATCAATTTATAATGGGTGGTGATTTCAATGCGAAGCATACGCATTGGGGATCGCGATTAATAACTACAAATGGTAGAGAACTACTTAAAGCAGCTCAACAAACAGGATGCGAATTTATATCAACTGGTAAACCTACTGGCCTACGGATAGAGCTAAATCACCTGACCTCATCGACTTCTTTATAACAAAACATATATCGAGGGGTTTACTAAAAATAAAAGAAGGATCAGATCTGAATTCAGATCACTCTCCAATCTACATGGCTTATAGCGATTGTATAAATATGAAAAGTGAAAATAATATCTCTTTCACAAATAAGAAAACAGATTGGAATTATGTTAAAGCGCTGTTTGAAGAGGAAATGTATCTACACACTCATATATCAAGCAAAGATCAGCTTGAAGAAGAAGTACTTTTCTTCACTCAACAGATACAGAGTACAGCTTGGAAAAGTGCTCCTGTTACGAAAAAAGCAAAAATTGGGCTGAGATATACAAACGAAATCTTAAATCTAATTTCTGAAAAACGGATAATCCGAAATAAATGGCAACAAACAAGATATCCTTTGTACAAATCGCAACTAAACCAACTCACAGAATTAGTTCGCTTGCAAATAAAAGAACATACACTTACAAAATATTTAGATGCACTCACCGCAGACAAAACAACAGATTATTTATTGTTCAAATCAACTAAATATCTCAAACGCCCTATACAACAGAATCCACCACTTAGAAGAAATAATAGTTCATGGGCTAAGATTTACTTGGAAAAAGCAGTGCGATTTTCCGAACACATGGCAAACATATTTCAACCCAATGAAACATCAACGCATGCAATTTTGGCAGAAAGCAGTGCACAAAGGAGTGAGGAGATTCGTCTAGTCACGCTTACGGAAATCGACAGTATTCAAAAAGAGTTACAACTAAAAAAATACCCTGGCTATGACCTCATTACAGCTGAACTGATACAGCAATTACCCCAGGGAGCCAAGCGTAAGCTTACAGCGATAATGAATGCTTGTTTGAGATTTAAATATTTTCCTTGCTATTGAAAAGTTGCCGAGGTAATAATGATTCCGAAGCCAGGAATGGATTCCTATGAACCGTCATCTTACAGACCCATTTCACTGTTGCCCATCAAGTCGAAGATATATGAAAAGATTCTAATCAAAAGGATAAAACCATTCATTGGAAGTGAAGCATGAAGCATGATACCATCTCATCAGTTCGAGTTCAGGGAAAAATACTCAACCATAGAGCAGGTTCATAGAATAACCGACATCATTGAGAAAGCTCTAGAAGATAAAATGGTATGTTCAACTGTATTTTTAGACGTGGGTCAAGCGTTTAATAAGGTTTGGCATAAAGGATTGCTATTTAAACTTAAGCTACTCTTCCCCAAAGAATATTCGGCAATACTGGAATCTTATCTCTCAGGAAGATACTTTCGTATCAAGCAGGAAGATGCCTATTCCCACATTAAAGAAATTAAAGCTGGATTGCCACAAGGAAGTATATTAGGGCCAATCCTATATTTGCTTTTTACAAATGACATACCAGTCCCTTCAAACAGTACAGTAGCTACATTTGCCGATGACACCGTGATACTTGTAGTCGAAAAACTTGAAGTAGTATCAACTAGAATCCTTCAAAGTTCTGTAGACGATCTAGTAAATTGGACTAAGAAATGGGGAAACATTTCAACACTACTAAATCTGTTCACGTCGATTTCACCAACAAAAAGATTCAACAGATCCCGATTACTATCTCAGGAAGAGAAGTTCCTCAATCGAACACAGCAAAGTATCTCGGAATGAACTTAGATGCAAAACTGAAATGGAAGGAACATACAAAGAAAGAGAGAAAAAAAGAAATGAAGAGCTTAAAATCAAACTCAGAAAATTTTATTGGCTTATTAATAATAATAAATTATTGCTATATAAACAATTACTAAGACCCATATGGACATACGGAATTCAGCTATGGGGATGTACGGCCAAAATAACATCGAAATAATCCAACGATTCCAAAATAAAGTCTTAAGGGGCATAGTCAACGCACCATGGTGCGTTAGGAACTCAGATATACATCGCGACCTTTAAGTCAAGACAGTTGAAGAAACAATTAAAGAGCATGCAACAGTTCATAATCGAAGACTGAGGCAACATATAAATCAGGAAGCAGTAAAACTCACCGATACAACTAGACTTATTGGAAGACTGAAGCGCATCCAATCACATGATCTTATTGCTGGCAGCTAAAACTAATATCTGTATAGGTATATCTGTAGGTGTAATTTTGTATAGAATGAACTATTTCTGTATCAAATCGATGTAAAAACCAACAAAATTGAACTGCTCGTTAGCGTAAACTAGTTGCAGTGCTATGAAATGTAGACCACAAATTTAATACGTTTCAAAAAAAAAAAAAAAACAAGCTCTCTCTGTCAATTATAGAAAATCGGTTTTATTATTCAGTTAAAACACGGGCACATAACTCAATTAATTCGAATTTGCACTTTAGTTAATTTTCATTTTGTTGTTATTCCAATTTCATTTTCGTTTGATACTAAAGTAGAACTGCTATTTTGTTTCCGAATGGCAAATGATAAAATTTATAACAATAAATATATATGTATACAAGTAAATTATTAGCGATTCCTTTTCAAAACTTAAATGCATTTTATATTTTTAATAACTGAAAATTTATTTTTCGCGTTCGTCCAAACTATTGTTCAACATATAAATTAATTAATTTCAACTTTCTTGCTTCACTGCCAAAACACGTCCTCTCACAGAGAGCGACATAACTGAACTTTGGAAAGATGGGTAGCACGTCGTTCTAGCACAATGTTTATCTCCGATGCACAACACATTTTGTAAAAATTTGGAAGTGATTGGGTCGTGGGGCACCCATACAAATTTAAAAAATAACTACCCGATTTTCTACAAATTTTATACGCATGTGTATCTCCGATGGACAACACTTCTTGTAAAAATTTGGATGGAAACACTTTTTTATTCAAACTGCACATTGTATATTCCCGATTAGAGAATTTACACGAACATTTTTAATTTTTATGGGTTGTTTTTTTAACACACGCTCAAAGGATTTACACCCTTACAATGCATAGCACAGCGTTGGCGTTAGGAAATTAGGAAGAGGAAAAGATGAGAAGGGAGAACTCACTGAATGACTTGCGTCAAGGGCAAGGCATTTGTTAAAATTAAAAAATCGATGGAATGTAATTAACAATATACATATCATATTCCTCACGTTTGTAGTCGGTTTCAATTTATTTTCTCAGAACTCTCCTTATTCATTGAAAAAAGCAATACGGAAAACCATCACAAAACTAAAACGACGCGAGTCCAAATGCCTTAATCAATAAATCATGGTCTGGGAAAAATACAAAAAACCTTGACCAAGAAAATATTAAAAAAATTACGTAACTGAGCCTTTAAGTTTCTTGGAACCGAATGCACTATCGGACTTTCTGCAACTTGACGTCTTTCTTGAAGGCCAACAACTCAACAGTAAATCGTACCGTATTACCGTAGTACCAGACTTTCTGCAACTTGACGTCTTTCTTGAAGGCCAACAACTCAACAGTAAATCGTACCGTATTACCGTAGTACCAGGCCTAACAAACGAAAAAGGCACGCATAACTATCGAACCAAAAGGCTTCTGCTTCTAAAACTGAAAAGACTCAAAAATGTTTGCAAATTCCACAAAATCATTGAGTTTCTTGTAGTCAAAGAATGACGTAAGTGAGTCTTCAAAATTCTTGAAACCTCTTTTGAACTATTCGGTCCTTTAGGAACTAGTTGACGTCTTTCTTGAAGAACAACAACCTGACAGTGAATCGTACCGGATTGGTCTGTAGTAGCAGGTCTAAGAAACAAAAAATATACGCACAACTATCAAGATGATAGGCTTATCAAAATTCAGCTTCCAAAAACTGAAAAGACTCAAAAGTTTTACAATTTCCAAATTAATGTCCAAATCAAAATCCAAAATCCAAATTCAAAATCAATGTGTACCAAACATTGCACCAGGGGAAGTAGTTAAAAAAGTAAACAATTTTAAATAACTCGGTGTTACTTTCGACAAAAATTTCAGTTGGTCTGAACATATTGAAAAATATTTACTATCAGTGTCTCGATACTTTTACCGTCTTCGAAATTATTTAAATATTAATACCCTTAAGGCAATTTATTATGGCCTTTTTCATTCTAAGTTACAATATGGAATAATCTGTTGGGGAGGTGCGTACTTCAATAAAATTCAGCAATTGACTGTACTGCAAAAGTGTGTTATTCGAAATATTTGTAATGCAAACCGTTTAACTCATTCAATGAAGTTTTTCAGATCGCTGAAAATACTACCAGTAAGACACTTATACTTCTTTAAAACACTGGAAGTTTTCCTTAGGAGAAGTGGTTTTTATAGGACCCCAAATGTAGGTCTAAATTTACGTAGCAACTCAGGCTTTGTAGTAAATGTTCCTTCATTTCATACAACATTATTCAGTCGATTCTGTACCATCGTATCTTGTCGATTATTTAACAAGCTTCATGTAAGCATACGAGTCGTTAGAAAATTACCTGTTTTTTTAAAAAAAAAAAAATTGTGGCTTCTTGAATTTAGTCTTTGTTACATAAATTTAAAGATGTTAATTCTAATGTAGTTCTTATCTGTTGGAATATAATTTAACCCACGCATAAATTTAGTAAATATTATTTACCCCACTAACTTATTAATTAGTATGTAATTGAAGTGACATTTAAAACTAATTTTAAATTACAAAATATCACTAACTTTTTTTCTTCTCAGATAATTTTATGCTTCTAAATATATACACTATAAATTGATAGTTTATTTTGTCAATTGTTTGTATATTTTTTGTTAAAAATGAGGAAAATAAATGAATTAATAATAACAATAAAATTATAATAATAATAAGTTTGTCAGAAAAGAGAAAATCTCTCTTTAAAAGATTCTTTGACGATTCTTTGTGGTTTTTCGTAGTTTGGCAAAATCCTCTGAAGCAACTACAAATTTTGGGTTTTTATGAAGATTTCGATTTTCTCGTATTTAATTTTTGTCTTAAATTACTGCAGATCATAAAAATGCGGAAACAAAGAAGGAATATCTGAATTGATTGGTACGTCCGAAGATAGGCCAAATGGTACCCTCGTGGGCTCGAGTCACGGGTATTGCGGATGGGTTTGAGGATGGATGCATCTGGATATATATTTTGAACACTACTTGTTGAAAAAACAGTGACAAGCAGGAAACATTCCTACGATGTTTAAGCGATTTGATCGTTTTCGCAATATGTTCACCAATAAGTTTTATCGCGCGGTTCTGAATTCTGTCAAGTAGATGTACTGTGGTCTTGGGGTCACCTGCCCAGACAGACAGTTGTATTCAATTTAAGGGGGAAAATATGTCTTGTAAATAGTAGCCAGGTCTAAGGGAGTGTAGTACATCTTGCACCGTTTTAGAAAACCTTATCATTTCGCAGAATTTTTAGCGATGGCGAATATGTGGTCGTTCCAACGAATCTTGTTGTTGACGCACATACCGAGTGTTGCGAGTTTTTCAGTTTCTTTGATGGATAAAGGTTGGGGGTTTATATTACGCTTAGACGACATAAGACAGAATTACAAAATGGAATTTATGCTCCCAGAATTTTCACAACTGTCGATGTTGTTGTTGTAGCAACTATTAATTCGTGTTAGTCAAAACGTTGGCTTGTAATGTTTGTGTAGCTGTCGGAACAGTCCAGGCGAAGAAATGCGGCTGCTTCGCTAGGCTGTGACGAGGGGCAGCTGAATAGATGAGCTGTGTTATGTGGTGATGCACCACAGTCCGGGCATTGATCGATGATGCTGTCACGTAAGCGGTATATGTAGCTATTCAGAAAAGAGCTCCATCCTGATCTCAGTTGTGCCATGGTTGATCTGGTTTGTTTGGGGAGGTTTTCCTCGCTTTGATGTGTTATTTTGACGATCATCGGATCGGATATGCCTGGGTGGTGTGTTGAGGGTGAGCAGTTCACGGTTCGGGTGATCAAGTTTGTGGCATGCCAGTAGGAATTGTTTGGCGAGAAGCTCGTTGTGCTCTTTCACTTTTAGCATTTGGTTTTCTTGATGGAGATGGTCCTCTTGTGACATGCGGTGGCAACCAGTGATGATGCGAAGAGCAGCATTCTGACAATATTAAAGCTTCTGCCATTGAGTGTGGCAGAGCGAGCCCAGATGGGTGCCACATAGTTAAGGACCGATCTGCCAATCGCTTGATATGTAGTACGAATGATTTTTTAGTCCTTACCCCATGTACTGCTCGCTAGGGATATGAGGACTTTATTTCTGGACATGACTCGTTTATTAATGTTTCCCGAATGAGTCGAAAATGTCAGCAGGTTGTCGAATGTGACTACCTAGATCTTTCGTGTATTGATATGTCGAGCTGTAGGTTGACTTCTTTGGTCCAGGTGGTGAAAAGTGTAGCGGACGATTTTTCTGGAGACAGGATTAGATTTCGAAAGTCTTCTAGAATATCGAGGTAGGCTTCTCCAAATCGAGGGGATGTCCTTGCCTGAGGCAAGAATGGTGCAGTCGTCAGCGTACGATATCAATTTGACTCCGGTAGGTGGTGCGGGGAGTTTTGCCATGTAGTGGTTGAAGAGAGATGGTGAGAGGACCCCTCCTTAAGGTTCACCTTGCTTAACTTTCCTGTATAGCGATTTGTTGTTCCGGAATTCGACGTAAGATCTCCTACCATTTAGGTAGTTAGCAAGCCATCGTTTCGTGGTGTTGAAAAGCTGTGACTCTAGGATGTCTTGTAATAAGATGCCTAGGTCAACGGTGTCGAATGCCTTAGATAGGTCCAGTGCAACAAGGACAGTGCGGTCACAGCGACGCTGTTGGTTAAGTCCTTGTGAGATGAGTGTTGTGATCTCCGAAGGGCTGTGGTTGTGCTGCGCTGCTTGCGGAAGCCGTGTTTGTGAACAGCTAACTGGAGTTTGGAATTAAGCTGAGGAAGAAGTATAGCTTCTAGTATTTTCGCTGTTGGAGACAGCAGAGAAATTGGACGATACGAGGATCCTTAGTCTGCCTGTTTACCGGGCTTGAGTAGGGGAATATTTCTGCCTGTTTTCCAATGTTTTAAGTATAAAGTTGAAGACTTGAGTAAGGTTATTGATACCTGTTGAGCCTAGATGTTTGAGCGTAATCGTTGCTATTCCATCCGGTCCAATGGGTTTGGAGGGTTTTGCACTGCGTATGGCTAATTCGACTTCGGAAGAAGAAGAATATGTGAGGTGTTGTCGTGGTCAAGGCTGTGCAATTTCCTGAGAGTAGTACGCTGGCTCTTGTTACAGTGCGTTTGGTGTTCTACAAACTGGAGCCAGAACATCGAGGAACACTTCCTGGGGCAGTCTTGTTGTGTGTTGTTGAAGGTGATGGCAGTTAGGTCTCTACGTCTGGTGGTGTTGGAGAGCTCGTTAATGGTGGACAAAGTTTCTTTGAGCCCCTGTCACAAGATTGAAGGTACTCCAGCCATTTAGTGATTTAGTAGGTCGGTTCTGGTGTTCGCGGGGTTGATGCTGCGAATATGGTCACCTTCGTTAGCGAGCTACACTGCTTCTGCTGGGAAGTTAGGCCTAATTATAGGGATCCTGCCGGCTGGAATGAAACGGGCAGCTGCTCTGATGACAATACGACAGAAGATCCTTTCACCTGAAGTTGTGTTGGTGGGGGGTGGTAACTGTCCCAATTGTCTGTCGACAAACCTGGTGAAACTTGGCCAGTCCGCCTTGCCGTAATTGACAAATGCGCGTTTATCCGCAGACACAAAGTCATCGGCTTTATCCACGGTGATGATGATCGGGATATGGTCGGAGTTTAACGCTATGTCTGTTCTCCAGGATGTACAGGCTAATAAAGAGTCGCTCACTATACTGATGTCTGGGGAGCTGGAAAAGGTGGCACAGATCCTGGTGGGTGAGTTTTAATTGATGGTACCAAAGTTTGACTTATCGATTTGCTCAGCAATATGTGTGCCGCGACGATCGTTCTCTAGATTAGAGTGCCAGCAATCATAGTGGACTTTGAAATCCCCAACAATCAGGCGGTTACCATCTGTTACTAGATGTTCTAAAGAAGGAAGGTAGCCGGATGTGCAGCATGTAGTTAGAAGAATATAGACATTTGTTATTTTAATAAGGGTGTCGTTTGATTTGACTGCAATAGTTTGTGTTTCGAGATGTGGATCGGGTGTGGTGGGTGCCGGTATTGGCATGAGTTTGTAGTTGACCGAGTTGTGCATGATGAAAGCAAGACCACCGCAGCTTCACTGTTTCTGTCCTTGCGTTTGATGTTGTAATTGGTGCTTCTAGATAGCAAGCAGGAGGGGGTGAGCTTTGTTTCTTGTATGGCAGCAATTAAGATCCCATGGTGCTCCTTATAGTTTGTGATTTCTGTTATTTTTCCTCGTAAGCCGTTGCAATTCATATGCATCACAGCGAAAGGAATGTGGTGTTCATGTGTGGTATGTTGGTAGTTTGCAGGCGGGGATGAGTCCGTGAATGTTGGTGGAGTGTTGACATTGTCTATCGGATTATGACTGGTTGTGTGGGAGGCTGTGGGTGTAGTGTGAGGTTATGGGGTCTGTATGTAGTGTTTGGTTTGAGCAGCATGCATTTGACGGAAGAGGCGTTGCCGTGTATGTGGCTTTGACACACTGAGCAGTGCCAGGTAGTGGCGTTTTTGATTGTCTGAACTCGTGCCCTGCAGCATTCCGCAATGAAACTCCGATTCCATTCTCTAATGTTGGCTAGACCTGAGCATCGTCGGAAATGGCACCTGTGCCCGCAGTTGTTGCACTTAACTGAGGAGACGTTTCTATTTATCCTTATGTTGCATACAGAACATGTCCAGACCGAGACCTGGATTCGGATCGATGCCGGCTAGTAAGAGTAGTATGCGGAGCAAGGATGCCGGCGTAATTTGCTCCACTATGGAAAAAACGTTTGGAGTGAACGAATTGTAGTTGATTGTAGACATTCTTTGGCCAGGAGAATCTTGGGTCGATTCCGGGACGAAGACCCGATGTCGTGAGAATCGCACAATTGTCAGTCTAAGGTATTAGTTTTGAAAATATCTCGTTTGATATTTGTAAATAAATGAAATTCTAACAACGGCACATAAACCGAGTTAGGTTGTAGAGATTACTCACAACGGCACATAAACCGAGTTAGGTTGTAGGGACTACTAACAACGGCACATAAACCGAGTTAGGTTGTAGAGTTGGATAGTTTGAACAACAGCACTTTAACCGAGTTCAAATCGTGGAGAAATAAAAGACGTTTGGTCTTGAATTATATCTTACAACTCCATTTATTTGACAAATGCAGTTGCTTAAATAATAAATAATCGTGAGAAAAAATAAAAAGTTAGGTTGTAGGGACTACTAACAACGGCACATAAACCGAGTTAGGTTGTAGAGTTGGATAGTTTGAACAACAGCACTTTAACCGAGTTCAAATCGTGGAGAAATAAAAGACGTTTGGTCTTGAATTATATCTTACAACTCCATTTATTTGACAAATGCAGTTGCTTAAATACTAAATAATCGTGAGAAAAAATAAAAATGTTACTGCAACACAAGAGATACTCTTATGTTATCAAAATACGTTAGAGATAAGACATACCAAATGCGTTAAAGAGAATAAACATACGATATACGTGACAAAATGTATTATAGATAAGAATATACCAAATATGAAGAAATGCATTACTGATAAGAATATACAAAAATATATTAAGAAATGCATAACTGATAAGAATATACAAAATGATAAAATGCGTGGCTGGAGGAGTCTAAACAAGTTTCATATTCTGATTTTTCCACTTCCACTAAGAACCCATCCAAAAAGTGTTTGTTGGAGAATCGGTAGATTGTCTGCTAATTGTATTTTATTGCTTACAAGTTTTTTAAAAAAATCTCTGCACTTATCTATTTGATACGATAATTTAGGATAAGATAACTTTATTTTAGCAGGTAGGAAACATCTCGAAATGTTGACTGATTTGGTACTTGATTTTTTATTTGAGGAATTATAAGAAACTCGAGCTGTTCACTATAATTATAAAATTATGATTTAATGGCGGTGGTAATTTTCTCTTTTATATCCGTTTAAATTGATTAAGCCCTGAAACGTAATAATAATTTATCGTCTGTTTTGCTACCTGAAGCTTGTCTGGCAAACGTTATAATTTTTTATTTTTTGACCTTATTTTAATTCGCCTTGATATTCTCTACAACTTCTAATGAAAAGTTTGGCTCAAGACTCTCCATTTATTGCGGTATAAAGGTTTGAATATGTGATGATAAATAAATGTAGTTATAAAAGATTCTCAAAATGTCCTCCTTGTGATTGAATACAGCCTAATATAAATATACCTTTGGTTATTTCAATTCTTGGTTATTTTTCCCTTATCTGTTGAGCTGCTGTGTGTATTCGTTTTATAAGTTGTGTTAGATATGGGGATCTTGTAGGCAAATGAATTGGACCATTTCATCCAATCCAATTATTTGGATAATCTTCAATTAACCAATTATTAACATTTATATCGTACTGACTAGATGCACCATCATGTTGGTATGTGTGCAAGAATCTACTTTAAACAGAAACATCATCAATGAGGAGTGGCAAATCATTTTGTAAAAATTGTAAGTAACGTTCAAGTTGATCAAATGATCGCAAATTCACGAGCCCATACGTTTACACTGAAGCGGTGCTGAAATGATGTTTATTTTGTGAAATGAGGATTT
Source organism: Nephrocerus scutellatus (assembly GCA_947095585.1). Lineage (NCBI taxonomy): Eukaryota > Metazoa > Arthropoda > Insecta > Diptera > Pipunculidae > Nephrocerus > Nephrocerus scutellatus. The sequence goes on along the minus strand of OX352761.1, from coordinate 76,533,238 downwards.
TCAGCAGCCCCCGTGTGTAGATTGTGAAAGTTTGTTATACCACCTCTTGTGAATTGAGATTCATCCGTCAATAGAATACGTTTCACAAAACTTTCATTGTCAAAATTCCTTTCAATCAACCAATTACAAAACTCAAATCTTTTATGGGGTCTATTTGTTCTTGTTATTGAACGGGTGTAGTATGGTATGGATGTAGATGCTCCTTGTGCAATACTTGATGAATTCGGTGGCAAGAGACGTTCAATTGTAAAGGGAGCCTCCTAATGCTAATAGATGGATTTGCTGTTAAATTACTAACTATTTCTTCATCGACATCCAAAGGATTTCTTGAGACTGAATGTGGCTCCACCGCGTATTTGAATTTGTTACGATATCTCGCAGTCTTCTTTGAAAATTTGTAAACACTCTTGTGTCGGGAATGCAACGCGTTGGGAATCTGCGTTAATATTCATTGCGAGCTCGTTATGCATTACCAATTCAAAATCCGTAAAATAGTGTATTTTAACGTAATCCTGACCTGAAAACTCTGCCATAAGACAATCGACACTGCTTACTCAACAAAAGACACTGCTTACTCAAAAAAGACACTGCTTAATCAAAGACACTGCTTACTCAACAATAATTGCCACAAAAGAGTACCGAAGCGGTGACAGTAACCGCACACAAAATATGAAATACGTGTATTTACCGTTAGTCAGATGCTTCACGCTAATGACCAACGGTTTTATCTGGTGTTTTTTTTTTGTTTTTTTTTCGCTCACGTTTTCAGACCATCTTAAACGAATATTAGCCTATATTCAATCACAAGGAGGACATTTTGAGCATCTTTTATAACTAAATGTAGTAATTTTACCTAATAAAATATTTAAAAATAAAATGTTTATTTTTTCATCACATATTCTGGAGAATCAAGCTTAATGAGACGAAATCCACGCATATTAACTTTACATATCAAAAGGCTTCCCATCTACCGATAGAAATTAACTCACGACCGGTGCCATATGTAAACAAAGCTAAATATCTCGGCATGACCCTCGATGCCAAGCTCAAGTGGAGAGAGCATGTCATAAAGAAAAAAGAAGAACTTAACATTAAGTTCAGAAAAATGTATTGGCTCATAGGTAGAGGCTCTGAGCTTACAACTCACAACAAGCTACTACTATATCGGCAAATACTGAAGCCGATATGGACCTACGGTATTCAACTCTGGGGATGTACTAAGCAAACAAACGCCAAAATGATACAGACGTTTCAAAACAAGGTTCTTCGTAGCATCGTAAATGCTCCGTGGTACACCAGAAATGAAGACCTTCACAGGGACTTACCGATGGAATACATCAAAGATGAAATAACAAAAGCATGCCGCCAAACACGAAATAAGGCTCCAGGAACACGGAAACCCCTATATTCGCCATATGATAGATAACCCTGTCGTTGAAAGAAGACTCCAAAGAACGAGGCCACTTGACCTAGTAAACATACCAAATTAAAATTAGTATTTTAAATAGGTTTAATTAATTATGGGACCAACCATTGGGTTTCACCCCAACAATTGTATAATTAGAATTGTATATAGAAATGTAAATTTGTAAAAATTTTAAGAGATATTTTGCTAGATGAGCACAGTCTCAGATGTAATTAATAAATGGAAAAAAAAGGAGGACATTTTGAGCATCTTTTATAACTACATGTAGTAATTTTACCTAATAAAATATTTAAAAATAAAATGTTAATTTTTTCATCACATATTCTAACCCTTATACCGCAATAAATCGAGAGTCTCGAGCCAAACTTTGTATTAGGAGTTGTAGAGAATATCAAGGCGAATTAAAATAAGGTCAAAAAAATAAAAAAATTATAACGGTATTTTTGAGAAAAATAGATTTTTTTTTACTTTAAAGCATCATAGCTCTCAAACGGATGCAGATGCAAGATAATCACTTAGATATTAAAATACAATTACCAGTCAAATAACACTAAGTTGGTTGCTCTCCTATAAATATTTTGGAAGTTACAGTTTAATATTTGTGTGTATTTTTGTTTCTGAACAACATTTTTAAACACCCTGTATCTCAAAGGATATCAAAAATTGACCCCCCCCTCCCATTAGATTTTTTTCTTAGAATGAACCAAGGAATCACCCCTTAACGGATTAGCATCCCAAACCCGAACACCCTGTATAGATAAAAAAATTAAGTTAAAAAAATTGCAAAAACACGCTTTTATTGCAAGGTTTTGACTAGACAACTTTTTGTTTAACAATTATTTTGTATCTGAGCTAGTCAGAACTCTCGTCTTGTCAAACTCAAAATGTTTATTGGATGAGAAGTTATATAATAGATGAATGACTAAAATGAAAAAATAAATAAGAAAATAAAAGATTTTTTAAAGCAAGCTTTTAGTTAAATGTACTTAAAGGGGAAAATGAATGTATTACATACATTAATTGCGGGGAATTGCAGGTACCATTAAAGTTATCCGATGGTGAACTTGGAATTAAGAAGCTTTACAAGTTTTGTTATTTTAAATATTCCAAGCTTATTTTGGCATACTTCTCGTTGTCCAAACATATTAAAATTTCTCACACATCTGATCTGATTATGGAATTTAAAGATACAAGCAGTTGTCTGCATTCACCTGTTTCTTCGCGCAAAACTGGCAATTCGATTTCATCAACTTCTCGTTGTCCAATTGAGTTGAAATTTTCACAAACATTTTATCCCGTGACAATGCAATGATGTGGTGCAAATGAATTGTTCCGATGATGGACTTGTGCTGTAGAATCTTCAAAGATTTGTCTATGTTAAATCTTGCAAGTCTATTTTTATTCACTTACCGACATTCAATTCAATTGAAATTTCGCACAGATGTACAGTCCTGATCACAATACAATGCTATGGTTCCACTGAGCTGGTCATATGATGGACTCGGAAGGAACAAGCATTATTTTATTTCACACGTTTTTTTTTTTTTTGTTTTGTTTTGCGACTCGATTTTCATCAACTTCCGGTTGTCCAATTTAGGTGAAATATTGCACAAACATGTAATCCTGCAATGCAATGTTATGCTTGCAATTGTTATGGGCTTGGAATGTAGAAGATTCCAAAGTTTTGCTGTCTCAATTAGTTTACGCTAACGAGCAGTTCAATTTTGTTAGTTTCTACATAGATTTGATACAGAAATAGTTCATTCTATACAAAATTACACATACAGATATATACAGATATTAGTTTTAGCTGCCAGCAATGCCAGATCATGTGGTTTGATGCGCTTCAGTCTTCGAGTAAGTCTCGTTGTATTGGTGAGTTTTACTGCTTCCTGATTTATGTGTTGCCTCAGCCCTCGAATATGAACTGTTGCATGCTCTTTAATTGTTTCTTCAACTTTATGTTTGACTTTAAAGTCGCGATGTATATCTGAGTTCCTAACGTACCATGGTGCGTTGACTATGCGCCTTAAGACTTTATTTTGGAATCGTTGGATTATTTCGATGTTATTTTGGCCGTCCATCCCCATAGCTGAATTCAGTATGTCCATACCTGTTTGTATCAAAACTCAAGGACAATCAAGTCCCAGAACAAATTGCAAGTTGGACCTCACACACAAATAGTATATAAGCTGTATGAATAGTATTCCTAAGATTATTATTGGTTGTACTCTTCAGTGATTCAGTTCACTTTTATTAGTAAGTCGCTGTAAAATAAAGTTCGCACAAATTTATCCTGTGAATAAAACATTTTCAAAATATATTTGTTTCAATTGAAAATACATATAATTGGCGCAGTCGATATAATGCGCTTAGTCAACTAAAGACTTACTTATTAAAGTTTAAAAGTGCTCCACGAAAATAAAAAGGGATTTTTCCAGTCAACTAAAGACAAAATTTTAAAGACGTGTTCCAACGGGACAAATTAAAAAGTGTTTTATAATTTTCTTTTATAGAGGTAATTTGGTGAACGACGAAACAAGCAGCAGAAGTGTTCCGTTAAAATCCAAACTCAAAAACACTATAACTAATTTTCAACTTGTTATTAATATTTAATAATTACAAAATTAAATCCGGTGAATTACGTGCGAGCAGCAGAAGTGCTCCGTAAAACCAAAAACGACTTAGCAATAATACCTTAATTAATTCGGTGAATTAAGTGAAAAGCAGAAGTACTCCGTGAAAACCAAAAACGATTTATATGTGAACAATTTTACAAACATTTAGAATTCCACAAACATTACAAGAAGAAGTACAACACAACATCATCATCAGGATCAACAACAAAATAAAAAGAAATGCAACACAACATCATCAGGACCAGAAAATAAAAAGAAATATAACACGACATCATCAGGACCACAAAATAAGAAGAAATAGAACACAACATCATCATCAGGATCAACAACAAAATAAAAAGAAATGCAACACAACATCATCAGGACCAGAAAATAAAATAAAATATAACACGACATCATCAGGACCACAAAATAAGAAGAAATAGAACACAACATCATCATCAGGATCAACAACAAAATAAAAAGAAATGCAACACAACATCATCAGGACCAGAAAATAAAAAGAAATATAACACGACATCATCAGGACCACAAAATAAGAAGAAATAGAACACAACATCATCATCAGGATCAACAACAAAATAAAAAGAAATGCAACACAACATCATCAGGACCAGAAAATAAAAAGAAATATAACACGACATCATCAGGACCACAAAATAAGAAGAAATAGAACACAACATCATCATCAGGATCAACAACAAAATAAAAAGAAATGCAACACAACATCATCAGGACCAGAAAATAAAAAGAAATATAACACGACATCATCAGGACCACAAAATAGAAAGAAATCATTTTTTTTTTTTTTTAAATAATATAATTAAATATAAATAAAAATAATTTTGCATTTTATATACAATATTTACAATATGAAAAAAGAGCAGGGTAGGCTGTGTCGAAGACACGGCCGTGGGTTTTGAGCGTGACAACGTCTGTCCGGGACGAAAGAAAAGAAAACAGAGATCTTGTTGTCTGTGGGACATAAACACGGACGGATATATTAAAAAAAAATTCTATACTAAATACAAGTCATACGACTTGCACTGTAGCTCATCACATACATCATCATCACATCACATTATATATAAATTATTTATAAGCGAATTTTAATGTTCATAACCACTAACTGTGAAGTTGCTGCATATTGCATATTACTGCCCAAACACAGTAATGCAGCTTTTGGTTTCAACTCATAAAAAATTTGAGTAGTTTTAAATTAAATTAGAAGAGAAAAGTTGTGAGTACTGAGTAGTGCTGCCCATGCTTCGAAATGGTATGGTAAGAATGTCGCTTTCAAACATGCAGGCCAATTATTTCTCATTAAATTTCTTTTGCATTGTTCTCTTATTTCTGTAGTTGATCGAATAGTTATTTTGAACCGATGCTTAATGCCATGTATGATGTTTGAAGCTTGACTCAATGGTCGATGGTTGATTCTTTGTTCAGTGGCAGACATCCAACTTACGATCGAACATCAAACCAGCAATCGAACTTACTGTATACATGACTAAGGATAAGATAAGCCAAAAGAAAAGGAAATAGCAGCAACAGCAACGTCGCTTGCAACTTGTGAATGGCCTTGGCTCTTTTTTGTAACATTTGTATTTTTTTTCTCTCTCACAGAGCACTGTATCATTTTATGCAATGTTGATAGAAAGATCAGAGCAGAGCACAGATAGAAAATGAACAGAGACTATACTATCACGGTATCACTACGGCTGCGGTAAAGAATTAAGAAGCTTCGCAGCTTGTGCTGCACAAAAAAATGGCAGGCAGTCGGTATGCACGAAATTGCGGCTATATTTTGAACCGACTTACAGTCTGCTTGTAGGGCGACAATTTGACATTTACATTTTTCTATTTGCATCCAATTTTAAGTAGCTGCGTAAACTGCGCAGTCGATTTTTCTTTAATGCATTGGCTGAAAAGTGAATTTTTGACCAAAATGCAGCATAAACTGCGCAGCGGCTGAATTCTTGACCGCAGCCTACTACTGCATATGTTTGTTTCGTTCTGCTTTGCTTGATTGTACATGATCATCAATCACATCACATACAACAGAATAAATAATTTATAAGCTGATTTAAATGTTCATAACAATTTATTGTGAGGTGGGTACATATTAAATATATCATATCACTGCACAAACATAGTAATGCAGTTGCGTCGATAGTAGTAGGACAAGTAAGAGCTGTTAAAACAATATGTGCGTGTAATCTTTACGCGCGGTTGGAGTGAAATTCTTTGACGTTGTGGCCAATATTACCGCAGGGGGTGGCTGTTCGATATTTGAGTTGATTCTATGGTTTTCGGGGTCGCTGAGTTGAATGGTGATGGTAAATGGCTATGGTAAGACAGCTATAGGGGGATTGGGTCGATAACTGATGGGGAGGGGGGTGACCGATATTAGTGTCGATTTTATGGTTTTCGGGGTCGCTGAGTTGAATGGTGATGGTAAGACAGCTATAGGAGGATGGGGTCGATAACTGATGGGGAGGGGGGTGACCGATATTAGTGTCGATTTTATGGTTTTCGGGGTCGCTGAGTTGAATGGTGATGGTAAGACAGCTCTAGAGGGATGGGGTCGATAACTGATGGTGGGGGGGGTGACCGATATTAGTGTTGATTCTATGGTTTTCATCCCAGACCCTATTGGCCAGATCCAAGAATTTCCATAGGAACAAGTCTTATAGTCGCATATTAGTCCTACATTCCTAGTTTCATACGAATACCTTGAGAAATGGCTTGGTTCCAAAAATCCCAGGCCCTATTGGCCAGATCCCAGAATTTCCATAGGAACAAGTCTTATAGTCACATATTAGTACTACATTCCGAGTTTCATGCGAATCGCTTGGTACTAACATTTAAAAGTGTGATATTTAACAGTGATCACAACAATCGGAGATTTAACAGTGTCTCACTTAACAGTGTGACGCTGTTGATCTCAACAGTGGGACATCTGTTGATCACAACAGTGGACACTTAACAGTGTGTCGCTGTTGATCACAACAGTGGGACATTTAACATTTAACTTTTTGAAAATGTACCCCATTAAACCTTGTAGTGAGACGTCACGTCAAAAACACTAAAATTCATTATCGACACTGGAGCAACACATTTAATTATTAACTCAGGTCTCTGCAATCCTAAATTGAAAATACCATTTAAACCAATACAAATTAAAACAGTACAACATAGTATAAATATTACTATAAGAGTCGCGGTCCCTCTTTTCAAATAATTTGTCATTTCTTAGCAAAAAATTGACTTTTTGGGTTGTGCATTACATGATAAATATGACGGTATCATTGGCAATGACATACTCAAACGATTTAACGCTAAATTAGATTATAAAAAAAATCTATTAGAAATAAATGGTCAAACAGTACAAATCCTATTGAAATTAGACCTAATGAAATCGAACAAGTAACTTCTGAAAACTTTTGTGTATTAGATCAACTTGAAAATATACCATTAATGAAACAACTACGACTCAACATTTAAACTTAGAAGAAAAGAAAAATTTATCAAAAATAAAAAATCGATATTCTGATATTTTTTTATCAAGAAATTTCAAACCTTACAAATGCAATAAAGCATGAAATTCAATATGCCATTAAAAGTAAAATAATATAGGTACCCATATATCCATAAAGATGAAGTCAAACAACCGATTCAAGAACTCCTCGAAAATAAAATAATTAGGCTGAGTTTTTCGCCTTATTCCGCCCTGTTTGGATCGTACCGAAAAAGGTCGACGCAAGCGGTAAACAAAAGTGGAAGCTTGTCATAGACTATCGTAAACTAAATTTTTTTTATTGAAACGTAATAAATTTATTGTCTACATTTCATAACACTGCAACTAGTTTACTAACGAGCAGTTCAATTTTGTTAGTTTCTACATAGATTTGATACAGAAATAAAACTAATATTTGATACATACAGATATTAGTTTTAGCTGTCAGCAATTAGATCATGTGGTTTGATGCGCTTCAGTCTTCGAGTAAGTCTGGTTGTATCGGTGAGTTTTACTGCTTCCTGATTTATGTGTTGCCTCAGCTTTCGATTATGACTTTAAAGTCGCGATGTATATCTGAGCTCCTAACGTACCATGGTGCGTTGACTATGCCCATTAAGACTTTATTTTGGAATCGTTGTATTATTTCGATGTTATTTTTGGCCGTACATCCCCATAGCTCAATTCCGTATGTCCATACGGGTCTTAGTAATCTATATATATACTAGCTGACCCGACAGACGTTGTCCTGTCCCACTTTCAATAAATTTGTTTGTAATCGTTTTGTGAACTTGTGAAAAGCTATTTGTTTTGCGATATCGAGTCACAGTATTAGTCGCATCATTGTGTTACATTTTTTAATTTTGGGTCTTTTAGGGTCTTTAATGATTTTTTGGGATTTTGAGGGACTTTCGGAGGTCTTTTTGTGATTTTTTTCGGGGTCTTTCGTGGTCTTTTGGAGATCTTTATTAGCAGAGCGAGGTTGAAAAGAAAACGATGTTGCCTTTACAAGTGATACAATCAAACAGAAAGAATATATTTCAATATAATAGTAATGACAGATGACAATATGGAGTGCGTTCATAGCTTAACAACACTCTCACTTGTTGAATAATTAAGTTATAAAAAATTAACATAACAAAAATTTAATTCAATTATAAAACAATTAAAAGTTAATTTTAATTATTTAAGATTCTTCAACATAATCCCATAGCTTTGACGCAAAAATTATGTTTGTCCTTAGTGACTGCTTTAGTTAAACTGTCGGCAACCATTTCATTCGTTGGAGTGTAGCGTATTGTTATGATTTTGTCGTTAACCTTTTCTCGAATATGGTGGTGTCGAATATCAATGTGCTTGCTTCTTGGTCGATAAGCATCCAACTCAGCTAAACATATTGCACTTTGATTGTCACAGAAAATATTAACCGGCTTGAGCAATTTGAGATCGAGTTCGTCAGCCAATTGCTTCAGCCAGATGGCTTCTTGGGTTGCTGAGGACATTGCCATATATTCGGCCTCAGTGCTAGATAAAGCGATGGTTGGTTGTCGTTTACTGGACCATGTAATAGCTGCATTTGCTAATTTAAACAGGTAAGCTGTACAAGATCGACGTTTATCCACGTCCGATGCCCAATCAGCATCACTAAATCCAATGATTGAATAATCATCAGTCTTTTCATACCGAAGTTTATAATTAATTGTACCATGTAAATATCGCAGGATTCTTTTCACTGCCTTCCAATGCGCACTACCGAAATTTGAATTGAAACGACTTACATCATTTACTGCAAAGTTTATATCTGGTCTCGTACATTGCGTAAGGTATTGTAAGCATCCCACAGCTTGTTGATACGGTACGTCGTGTAAGTTTTCTTCTTTGCCATCTGACGACATACTTATTGAAAGTTTTTGATTCAAGTCGCTGGGTGTGCCAATCGGCTTACAATTTTTCATTCCAAAACGAGTTAATATTTCTTTGATGTACGAGGATTGGTCCAGCTCAATGCTGTTTTTATTTTGTTGTATGCGAATACCCACGCATTCCGTGGCAGTACCTAAATCTTTCATTTTGAACTGCGTGCATAAAAATTGCTTAAGCTTGATTAAATCTTCTTCATTTTTCCAGAATATCATCAAGTCATCTACATAACAAGCTACTATTAAATTAGATCCTCGATTAAAATAAATGCACGGATCCAATTCGGATTTTACTAAACCAAATTCCTTTAATGCAGTTTCTAGTTTAATATTCCACTGGCGTCCAGCTTGTTTGAGTCCATACATAGCTCGATTCAGTTTACAAGCTCTATTTGTTCCATCATTAAAACATTCCGGTTGCTCGATATACACATCTACATCAATGTCGCCTTGCAAGAAAGCGGTGACAGCGTCCATTTGATGTATTTTCAAACCATTTTCAACTGCTAAAGCCATCAAAAATCTTATCGAAGCATAGCGAACCACAGGCGAGAAAGTTTCATTGTATTCTACACCATATTTCTGTGAGCAACCTTTCACAACCAAGCGAGCCTTGTAACGCAATACGTTGCCATCATTGTCAAATTTGCGTTTGAATACCCATTTTGTCTTGATAGCGTTTCTTCCAGGCGGTAATTTGATGAGACTCCAAGTTTTGTTTTCTACTAACGATGCAATTTCTTCATGCATGGCACACTGCCACTTTGAAGAATCATCACGTGCTGCAGCTTCTTTTACTGTTTGAGGATCAAAATCGTTAATATTATTTAATGAAAAATAACTTACATAATCATTAAATTCTCGAAGCTTTGGTTCACGCGTAGATCTTCTTAATACATTTTCAGGTGTCGCAACATCTTTTTCAGGTTGATAATCTCGATCATCAATATTATCAATTTCACCAGTATCAATCAAAGTAACATCAGTTTCAATCGATGAATCTTCATTGTTCTCATAATCTCTCACTTCAGCTGGACTCACATTATTATCAGTTGATAACGTCACCATCGAATCACAATTTTTTTCATGAAAAACAACATCTCTACTTATTGTTAGTTGTTTCGTTTTTGGATCAATGCACCGAAAACCTTTTGTATTGCTGTCATACCCCACGAATATCATTTTTCGCGACTTCGAGTCGAACTTCTTCCTCTTTTGTTTAGGAACATGTACCATTACAGCGGATCCAAAAATTTTCATATGAGATACATTTACTTTGATGCCCGTCCATACTTCTTCAGGAGTTTTGTTCACCAAAATTGTTGAAGTTGTTCTATTGATAATGTAGGCTGCCATTGCAACCGCTTCGGCCCAAAAACTTTTGTCCAAATCAGCATCGAACATCATACACCTTGAACGTTCCACAATCGTTCGGTTCATTCTCTCCGCAAGACCATTTTGTTGAGGAGTGTACACATTTGTAAATTGATGCTGTATACCGCATTTTTTAAGAAAAATCTTAAACTCTTTGGAACAATATTCAGTGCCATTGTCAGTTCTGAATTTCTTTATTTTACGACCAGTCTGATTTTCTACATATGATTTGAAATCAACAAATGATTCAAAAACTTCAGATTTGGACGACAAAAAATAGACAAATAGTTTTCTTGAATAATCATCAATGAATGACAAGAAATATTTTGCGCCACCAATTGAATTTTTCTCCATCGGACCACAAACATCAGAGTGGATTAAATCCAGCACATTATTTGAACGCTTACCACTAGGCTTGAAAGGGAGGCGCGATTGCTTGCCCATTGCACAAACTTCACATTTCAAGATTTCATCATTCTTGAACATCATTCCATCTACTACATTACGCATGTCACAAAGTGTTTTGTAGTTTACATGACCAAGACGTCTGTGCCATGTCAATGCACTACTTTCTCTTGATTTTGTCAACATACATTTATCAGTAGAGGTTGAAATCCTGTATACACCATCCTGTGACTGACATTGCGCAAACAAATCACCATTTTTGTCATAAATTTTACCACCATCACTATCAAAAACAATTTTATTACCTTTTTCAACAATTTTGCTGACAGATAAAAGATTAGCAGACAGATCAGGAACATGCAAAACTTCTGCTACTGGTATTGCATCATTTTTTATTGATAGAACAGTTTCACCAACACATTTCACTGGCATCTTCGTGTCGTTTGCTGCTACTATTTCAGCAGCTTTAGTGGATCTTCTATTTTTTAATAAATTTGCATCAGGCGTCATGTGACTCGACGCACCACTGTCTAAAAACCAATCTGATATATTTGATTTCGAGAACAAAGATACAGCTAATGCTCTTTTAGCCGATTCACTTTTATAGCTTTTAACATTGTTTTGACTTTTATTCTTCTCAAAATTAGACAATGACTTCTGCTTCTCTTTGATTTTATTGCATTCAAAACTCTTGTGAATTTTACCACCACATTCATAACAAATTATACTTCCAGTATGACGATTTTTATGTTTTGATGCATTTTTTACATTGTATTTACTGAAAAACGCATTGCTTTCGTTTGTCTTTGATACATACTGTGTGTCAAGTAATTTCATTTTGATGTGATCTGCATTGATGGTTTCACTTGCCTCAAAACTCAGAATAAGAGGTTTAAATTCATTTGTCAAACCTGCCAACATAATTGCAGCCAACCAGTCATCATCTATTTTGAATCCAATGCTATTTAATTTGCACGAAATTGAGGTTATCTCATCAATGTAATTTTGCATGTTTTCACAACTTTCTAAACGAATTGAAATGAGAGTTCGTAACAACGTAGTTTTTCTTAATAATCCACGGTCTTCATACAAATTTTTAAATTTTTCCCATATCTCAAGGGCTGAATTGCAATTTAAAATGTGAACAAAAAGTTTAGGCTCCACACTCAGAGCCAACGTAGATTTTGATTCACGCAACATGTCTTCATTATTTTCTACCGGCTTTTTAGCATCGTCTGGAGACTTCTGGATACACTTATGCCATTTTTTCATATCGAAATAATTCTGCATAGCAAAACACCACATATGATAATTATCCGCACCGCGTAGTTTTTGGATGTGAAAATCCGATTTGCTGTTTGATCCTGCCATTTTCTTCTCATAAAACGTGTTTATGACGATACAAATTTTACAACAAATGTAAAATCAATCTGAATTGCGATTAAATTCAAAGTCCAGTGACTTGATTAAACAATTAACTATTTAATTGTATACAACAAATGTATTTATAATTTAATATATTCGCGATGATTTCAGATTTAATTAACTTGGGACTGGGCCCATAACCTATTAGCAGAGCGAGGTTGAAAAGAAAACGATGTTGCCTTTACAAGTGATACAATCAAACAGAAAGAATATATTTCAATATAATAGTAATGACAGATGACAATATGGAGTGCGTTCATAGCTTAACAACAATCTTTTTGCCCACAAAATCAAAGAAGAAGCTGTCAAATGACATTTGCGCAAGTAACCCAAACAATTGGAATCTATTGGAACAGAAATGAAATAACGACTTTTGCTGGACAGATCGCGAATCAACGCAAATTTAATTTTATTTTAAGTTAGGCTGGAATGCATTTTTCCAAAGTTTTCATTTCACCGAAAACATTCAAAAGAGTTATTTCCTCAAAATATACCCAATTTATCGTTTTCCAAATTTACCCGCCGGGAACATAACGAACAAAACAATTTTTGATGTTTATCCGAATTTTTCGACTTTCCTTTGAAATTGTCTTTGTTTCCTAGGACTATAACGAACAAAACAAAAAAAGAATTACGCTAATCCATCGTTCGAATCGTGAGTTATGGTCGCGAGTTCATACATAAATCCTATGGAAAACAGCACTTTCAGTTTCCGAATTTTACAATTTTCCGGGCATCTTTTCTATTTTTTTTTTCGCATAAACCTTATTCGGACTATGGCGAATTTATAAAATAAAAGTTATCCAAATCGGTCCAGTCGTTCTCAATTTTTTTTTTTTTTTTCACTTTAAAACCTATTCTCATACCTACCAAATATACGTAAAAAATTTCATAACATCGGTCCAGCCGTTTCGGAGCAGTTGAGACCCAAACACCGTGACACGACATTTTTATATATTAGAAGATATAATCCCGCAGGGGGTGGCTGTTCGATATTTGAGTTGATTCTATGGTTTTCGGGGTCGCTGAGTTGAATGGTGATGGTAAATGGTGATGGTAAGACAGCTATAGGGGGATTGGGTCGATAACTGATGGGGAGGGGGGTGACCGATATTAGTGTCGATTTTATGGTTTTCGGGGTCGCTGAGTTGAATGGTGATGGTAAGACAGCTCTAGAGGGATGGGGTCGATAACTGATGGGGACCGATATTAGTGTTTATTCTATGGTTTTCATCCCAGACCCTATTGGCCAGATCCCAGAATTTCCATAGGAACAAGTCTTATAGTCGCATATTAGTCCTACATTCCGAGTTTCATACGAATCGCTTGGTACTAACATTTAAAAGTGTGATATTTAACAGTGATCACAACAATCGGAGATTTAACAGTGTCTCACTTAACAGTGTGACGCTGTTGATCTCAACAGTGGGAGATCTGTTGATCACAACAGTGGACACTTAACAGTGTGTCGCTGTTAATCACAACAGTGGGACATTTAACATTTAACTTTTTGAAAATGTACCCCATTAAACCTTGTAGTGAGACGTCACGTCAAAAACACTAAAATTCATTATCGACACTGGAGCAACACATTTAATTATTAACTCAGGTCTCTGCAACCCTAAATTGAAAATACCATTTAAACCAATACAAATTAAAACAGTACAACATAGTATAAATATTACTATAAGAGTCGCGGTCCCTCTTTTCAAATAATTTGTCATTTCTTAGCAAAAAATTGACTTTTTGGGTTGTGCATTACATGATAAATATGACGGTATCATTGGCAATGACATACTCAAACGATTTAACGCTAAATTAGATTATAAAAAAAATCTATTAGAAATAAATGGTCAAACAGTACAAATCCTATTGAAATTAGACCTAATGAAATCGAACAAGTAACTTCTGAAAACTTTTGTGTATTAGATCAACTTGAAAATATACCATTAATGAAACAACTACGACTCAACATTTAAACTTAGAAGGAAAGAAAAATTTATCAAAAATAAAAAATCGATATTCTGATATTTTTTATCAAGAAATTTCAAACCTTACAAATGCAATAAAGCATGAAATTCAATATGCCATTAAAAGTAAAATAATATAGGTACCCATATATCCATAAAGATGAAGTCAAACAACCGATTCAAGAACTCCTCGAAAATAAAATAATTAGGCTGAGTTTTTCGCCTTATTCCGCCCTGTTTGGATCGTACCGAAAAAGGTCGACGCAAGCGGTAAACAAAAGTGGAAGCTTGTCATAGACTATCGTAAACTAAATTTTTTTTTATTGAAACGTAATAAATTTATTGTCTACATTTCATAACACTGCAACTAGTTTACGCTAACGAGCAGTTCAATTTTGTTAGTTTCTACATAGATTTGATACAGAAATATTTCATTCTGAACAAAATTACACATACTGATATATACAGATATTAGTTTTAGCTGTCAGCAATTAGATCATGTGGTTTGATGCGCTTCAGTCTTCGAGTAAGTCTGGTTGTATCGGTGAGTTTTACTGCTTCCTGATTTATGTGTTGCCTCAACCTTCGATTATGACTTTAAAGTCGCGATGTATATCTGAGCTCCTAACGTACCATGGTGCGTTGACTATTTATTTATTTATTTGTCCCACTTTCAATAAATTTGTTTGTAATCGTTTTGTGAACTTGTGAAAAGCTAAGCTATTTGTTTTGCGATATCGAGTCACAGTATTAGTCACATCATTGTGTTACATTTTTTAATTTTGGGTCTTTTAGGGTCTTTAATGATTTTTGGGGATTTCGAGGGACTTTCGAAGGTCTTTTTGTGATTCTTTTCGGGGTATTTCGTGGTCTTTTGGAGATCTTTTTGCCCACAAAATTAAAGAAGAAGCTGTCAAATGACATTTGCGCACGTAACCCAAACAATTGGAATCTATTGGAACAGAAATGAAATAACGACTTTTGCTGGACAGATCGCGAATCAACACAAATTTAATTTTATTTTAAGTTAGGCTGGAATGCATTTTTCCAAAGTTTTCATTTCACCGAAAACATTCAAAAGAGTTGTTTCCTCAAAATATACCCAATTTATCGTTTTCCAAATTTTCCCGCCGGGAGCGTAACGAACAAAACAATTTTTGATGTTTATCCGAATTTTTCGACTTTCCTTTGAAATTGTCTTTGTTTCCTAGGACTATAACGAACAAAACAAAAAAAGAATTACGCTAATCCATCGTTCGAATCGTGAGTTATGGTCGCGAGTTTATACATAAATCCTATGGAAAACAGCACTTTCAGTTTCCGAATTTTACAATTTTCCGGGCATCTTTTCTATTTTTTTTTCGCATAAACCTTATTCGGACTATGGCGAATTTATAAAATAAAAGTTATCCAAATCGGTCAAGTCGTTTTCAATTTTTTTTTTTTTTTTCACTTTAAAACCTATTCTCATACCTACCAAATATACGTAAAAAATTTCGTAACCTCGGTCCAGCCGTTTCGGAGCAGTTGAGACCCAAACACCGTGACACGAGATTTTTATATATTAGAAGATATAATCCCGCAGGGGGTGGCTGTTCGATATTAGAGTTAATTCTATGGTTTTCGGGGTCGCTGAGTTGAATGGTGATGGTAAGACAGCTATAGGAGGATGGGGTCGATAACTGATGGGGAGGGGGGTGACCGATATTAGTGTCGATTTTATGGTTTTCGGGGTCGCTGAGTTGAATGGTGATGGTAAGACAGCTCTAGAGGGATGGGGTCGATAACTGATGGTGGGGGGGTGACCGATATTAGTGTTGATTCTATGGTTTTCATCCCAGACCCTATTGGCCAGATCCAAGAATTTCCATAGGAACAAGTCTTATAGTCGCATATTATTCCTACATTCCGAGTTTCATACGAATACCTTGAGAAATGGCTTGGTTCCAAAAATCCCAGGCCCTATTGGCCAGATCCCAGAATTTCCATAGGAACAAGTTTTATAGTCACATATTAGTCCTACATTCCGAGTTTCATGCGAATCGCTTGGTAAATGGCTTAGTTCCCAAAGTACTAACATTTAAAAGTGTGATATTTAACAGTGATCACAACAATCGGAGATTTAACAGTGTCTCACTTAACAGTGTGACGCTGTTGATCTCAACAGTGGGACATCTGTTGATCACAACAGTGGGCACTTAACAGTGTGTCGCTGTTGATCACAACAGTGGGACATTTAACATTTAACTTTTTGAAAATGTACCCCATTAAACCTTGTAGTGAGACGTTGTCACGTCAAAAACACTAAAATTCATTATCGACACTAGAGCAACACATTTAATTATTAACTCAGGTCTCTGCAATCCTAAATTGAAAATACCATTTAAACCAATACAAATTAAAACATTACAACATAGTATAAATATTACTGAAAGAGTCGCGGTCCCTCTTTTCAAAGAAATTGCGCACGTAACCCAAACAATTGGAATCTATTGGAACAGAAATGAAATAACGACTTTTGCTGGACAGATCGCGAATCAACACAAATTTAATTTTATTTTAAGTTAGGCTGGAATGCATTTTTCCAAAGTTTTCATTTCACCGAAAACATTCAAAAGAGTTGTTTCCTCAAAATATACCCAATTTATCGTTTTCCAAATTTTCCCGCCGGGAGCGTAACGAACAAAACAATTTTTGATGTTTATCCGAATTTTTCGACTTTCCTTTGAAATTGTCTTTGTTTCCTAGGACTATAACGAACAAAACAAAAAAAGAATTACGCGAATCCATCGTTCGAATCGTGAGTTATGGTCGCGAGTTCATACATAAATCCTATGGAAAACAGCACTTTCAGTTTCCGAATTTTACAATTTTCCGGGCATCTTTTCTATTTTTTTTTTCCGCATAAACCTTATTCGGACTATGGCGAATTTATAAAATAAAAGTTATCCAAATCGGTCAAGTCGTTTTCAATTTTTTTTTTCACTTTAAAACCTATTCTCATACCTACCAAATATGGGATGGGGTCGATAACTGATGGGGAGGGGGTGACCGATATTAGTGTCGATTTTATGGTTTTCGGGGTCGCTGAGTTGAATGGTGATGGTAAGACAGCTCTAGAGGGATGGGGTCGATAACTGATGGTGGGGGGGTGACCGATATTAGTGTTGATTCTATGGTTTTCATCCCAGACCCTATTGGCCAGATCCAAGAATTTCCATAGGAACAAGTCTTATAGTCGCATATTAGTCCTACATTCCGAGTTTCATACGAATACCTTGAGAAATGGCTTGGTTCCAAAAATCCCAGGCCCTATTGGCCAGATCCCAGAATTTCCATAGGAACAAGTTTTATAGTCACATATTAGTCCTACATTCCGAGTTTCATGCGAATCGCTTGGTAAATGGCTTAGTTCCCAAAGTACTAACATTTAAAAGTGTGATATTTAACAGTGATCACAACAATCGGAGATTTAACAGTGTCTCACTTAACAGTGTGACGCTGTTGATCTCAACAGTGGGACATCTGTTGATCACAACAGTGGGCACTTAACAGTGTGTCGCTGTTGATCACAACAGTGGGACATTTAACATTTAACTTTTTGAAAATGTACCCCATTAAACCTTGTAGTGAGACGTTGTCACGTCAAAAACACTAAAATTCATTATCGACACTAGAGCAACACATTTAATTATTAACTCAGGTCTCTGCAATCCTAAATTGAAAATACCATTTAAACCAATACAAATTAAAACATTACAACATAGTATAAATATTACTGAAAGAGTCGCGGTCCCTCTTTTCAAAGAAATTGTCATTTCTGAGCAAAAAATTGACTTTTTGGGTTGTGCATTACATGATAAATATGACGGTATCATTGGCAATGACATACTCAAACGATTTAACGCTAAATTAGATTAAAAAAAAAATCTATTAGAAATAAATGGTCAAACAGTACAAATCCTATTGAAATTAGACCTAATGAAATCGAACAAGTAACTTCTGAAAACTTTTGTGTATTAGATCAACTTGAAAATATACCATTAATGAAACAACTACGACTCAACATTTAAACTTAGAAGAAAAGAAAAATTTATCAAAAATAAAAAATCGATATTCTGATATTTTTTATCAAGAAATTTCAAACCTTACAAATGCAATAAAGCATGAAATTCAATATACCATTAAAAGTATTAAATTAAAATAATATAGGTACCCATATATCCATTAAAAGTAAAATAATATAGGTACCCATATATCCATAAAGATGAAGTCAAACAACCGATTTAAGAACTCCTCGAAAATAAAATAATAAGGCTGAGTTTTTCGCCTTATTCCGCCCTGTTTGGATCGTACCGAAAAAGGTCGACGCAAGCGGTAAACAAAAGTGGAAGCTTGTCATAGACTATCGTAAACTAAATTTTTTTTTATTGAAGCGTAATAAATTTATTGTCTACATTTCATAACACTGCAACTAAAGGGTTATCCATTTTGCGGTTTCAAAAGTAAACGTAAATAAAACACATATAAAATATTTGTTATCATGATATTTCTTTTTTATTATAAAGTTTGAACGTTGACATTATGTGTGAAACACTACATCATTTAAATGACCACCACGCGAATTGTTGCAAGCATCAATTCTTTTAAGGTAATTTTTGACCACTTTTTGACACATATTGGGCGGTATCTCAGCCATAACTTGACGAATATTGGTTTTAAGGTGCTCAAGAGTTAAAGGTTTATCCAAGGTTAAACCACCACCACATTCGACGTATCTACGACGTTGTGAATGGTCAGCTGGCTTCAGTTGTTGTGTGAGCTTGATTTTATATGGATGTAGGTGTAGATCCAAATGCAAAATACGCCATAATGTGCCGTAAGACAGTCCTAATTCCTGAGAACGACGAGGAATCGACACATTCGGGTCTTCGGCAACACTTTCACTTACAGCAGCGATATTTTCAGTGGTACGAGCGAAACGATGATGCACAGGCCTTACAATATCTGTAACCGATCCAGTCTCTTCTAATTTCTTCACAATTTTGCCAATTGCTTGCGTAGTTGGACGATTATGTAAACCATAATCTCCTCTTAAAGCACGATATGTGGCTGTGGCAGAATCACCATTTTTGTAGTAGGTTTTCACAATTTTCAAGCGTTGTGCGATAGTTAAGCGATCCATTTTCGTAAATGTCACACTTTCAACTGAAAAAAAAATTGTTTTAACAACTTAGTTTGACAGATGTCGAATTCCAGCCCTATACTTTTGAAACCGCGAAATGGATAACCCTTTAGTTTACGCTAACGAGCAGTTCAATTTTGTTAGTTTCCACATAGATTTGATACAGAAATATTTCATTCTGAACAAAATTACACATACTGATATATACAGATATTAGTTTTAGCTGTCAGCAATTAGATCATGTGGTTTGATGCGCTTCAGTCTTCGAGTAAGTCTGGTTGTATCGGTGAGTTTTACTGCTTCCTGATTTATGTGTTGCCTCAACCTTCGATTATGACTTTAAAGTCGCGATGTATATCTGAGCTCCTAACGTACCATGGTGCGTTGACTATGCCCATTAAGACTTTATTTTGGAATCGTTGTATTATTTCGATGTTATTTTTGGCCGTACATCCCCATAGCTCAATTCCGTATGTCCATACGGGTCTTAGTAATCTATATATATACTAGCTGACCCGACAGACGTTGTCCACTTTCAATAAATTTGTTTGTAATCGTTTTGTGAACTTGTGAAAAGCTATTTGTTTTGCGATATCGAGTCACAGTATTAGTCACATCACACAACACAAATTTAATTTTATTTTAAGTTAGGCTGGAATGCATTTTTCCAAAGTTTTCATGTCACCGAAAACATTCAAAAGAGTTATTTCTTCAAAATATACCCAATTTATCGTTTTCCAAATTTTCCCGCCGGGAACATAACGAACAAAACAATTTTTGATGTTTATCCGAATTTTTCGACTTTCCTTTGAAATTGTCTTTGTTTCATAGGACTATAACGAACAAAACAAAAAAAGAATTACGCTAATCCATCGTTCGAATCGTGAGTTATGGTCGCGAGTTTATACATAAATCCTATGGAAAACAGCACTTTCAGTTTCCGAATTTTACAATTTTCCGGGCATCTTTTCTATTTTTTTTTCGCATAAACCTTATTCGGACTATGGCGAATTTATAAAATAAAAGTTATCCAAATCGGTCCAGTCGTTCTCAATTTTTTTTTTCACTTTAAAACCTATTCTCATACCTACCAAATATACGTAAAAAATTTCATAACATCGGTCCAGCCGTTTCGGAGCAGTTGAGACCCAAACACCAAAAACACAAACACAAGATATAATCCCGCAGGGGGTGGCTGTTCGATATTTGAGTTGATTCTATGGTTTTCGGGGTCGCTGAGTTGAATGGTGATGGTAAATGGCGATGGTAAGACAGCTATAGGGGGATTGGGTCGATAACTGATGGGGAGGGGGGTGACCGATATTAGTGTCGATTTTATGGTTTTCGGGGTCGCTGAGTTGAATGGTGATGGTAATGGTGATGGTAAGACAGCTATAGGATGATGGGGTCGATAACTGATGGGGAGGGGGGTGACCGATATTAGTGTCGATTTTATGGTTTTCGGGGTCGCTGAGTTGAATGGTGATGGTAAGACAGCTCTAGAGGGATGGGGTCGATAACTGATGGTGGGGGGGGTGACCGATATTAGTGTTGATTCTATGGTTTTCATCCCAGACCCTATTGGCCAGATCCAAGAATTTCCATAGGAACAAGTCTTATAGTCGCATATTAGTCCTACATTCCGAGTTTCATACGAATACCTTGAGAAATGGCTTGGTTCCAAAAATCCCAGGCCCTATTGGCCAGATCCCAGAATTTCCATAGGAACAAGTCTTATAGTCACATATTAGTACTACATTCCGAGTTTCATGCGAATCGCTTGGTACTAACATTTAAAAGTGTGATATTTAACAGTGATCACAACAATCGGAGATTTAACAGTGTCTCACTTAACAGTGTGACGCTGTTGATCTCAACAGTGGGACATCTGTTGATCACAACAGTGGACACTTAACAGTGTGTCGCTGTTGATCACAACAGTGGGACATTTAACATTTAACTTTTTGAAAATGTACCCCATTAAACCTTGTAGTGAGACGTCACGTCAAAAACACTAAAATTCATTATCGACACTGGAGCAACACATTTAATTATTAACTCAGGTCTCTGCAATCCTAAATTGAAAATACCATTTAAACCAATACAAATTAAAACAGTACAACATAGTATAAATATTACTATAAGAGTCGCGGTCCCTCTTTTCAAATAATTTGTCATTTCTTAGCAAAAAATTGACTTTTTGGGTTGTGCATTACATGATAAATATGACGGTATCATTGGCAATGACATACTCAAACGATTTAACGCTAAATTAGATTATAAAAAAAATCTATTAGAAATAAATGGTCAAACAGTACAAATCCTATTGAAATTAGACCTAATGAAATCGAACAAGTAACTTCTGAAAACTTTTGTGTATTAGATCAACTTGAAAATATACCATTAATGAAACAACTACGACTCAACATTTAAACTTAGAAGAAAAGAAAAATTTATCAAAAATAAAAAATCGATATTCTGATATTTTTTATCAAGAAATTTCAAACCTTACAAATGCAATAAAGCATGAAATTCAATATGCCATTAAAAGTAAAATAATATAGGTACCCATATATCCATAAAGATGAAGTCAAACAACCGATTCAAGAACTCCTCGAAAATAAAATAATTAGGCTGAGTTTTTCGCCTTATTCCGCCCTGTTTGGATCGTACCGAAAAAGGTCGACGCAAGCGGTAAACAAAAGTGGAAGCTTGTCATAGACTATCGTAAACTAAATTTTTTTTTATTGAAACGTAATAAATTTATTGTCTACATTTCATAACACTGCAACTAGTTTACGCTAACGAGCAGTTCAATTTTGTTAGTTTCTACATAGATTTGATACAGAAATATTTCATTCTGAACAAAATTACACATACTGATATATACAGATATTAGTTTTAGCTGTCAGCAATTAGATCATGTGGTTTGATGCGCTTCAGTCTTCGAGTAAGTCTGGTTGTATCGGTGAGTTTTACTGCTTCCTGATTTATGTGTTGCCTCAGCTTTCGATTATGACTTTAAAGTCGCGATGTATATCTGAGCTCCTAACGTACCATGGTGCGTTGACTATGCCCATTAAGAC
This sequence comes from Nephrocerus scutellatus, assembly GCA_947095585.1. Classification (NCBI taxonomy): domain Eukaryota; kingdom Metazoa; phylum Arthropoda; class Insecta; order Diptera; family Pipunculidae; genus Nephrocerus; species Nephrocerus scutellatus. The sequence goes on along the minus strand of OX352761.1, from coordinate 76,510,289 downwards.
TTTATTTTGGAATCGTTGTATTATTTCGATGTTATTTTTGGCCGTACATCCCCATAGCTCAATTCCGTATGTCCTTACGGGTCTTAGTAATCTATATATATACTAGCTGACCCGACAGACGTTGTCCTGTCCCACTTTCAATAAATTTGTTTGTAATCGTTTTGTGAACTTGTGAAAAGCTATTTGTTTTGCGATATCGAGTCACAGTATTAGTCGCATCATTGTGTTACATTTTTTAATTTTGGGTCTTTTAGGGTCTTTAATGATTTTTTGGGATTTTGAGGGACTTTCGGAGGTCTTTTTGTGATTTTTTTCGGGGTCTTTCGTGGTCTTTTGGAGATCTTTTTGCCCACAAAATCAAAGAAGAAGCTGTCAAATGACATTTGCGCAAGTAACCCAAACAATTGGAATCTATTGGAACAGAAATGAAATAACGACTTTTGCTGGACAGATCGCGAATCAACGCAAATTTAATTTTATTTTAAGTTAGGCTGGAATGCATTTTTCCAAAGTTTTCATTTCACCGAAAACATTCAAAAGAGTTATTTCCTCAAAATATACCCAATTTATCGTTTTCCAAATTTACCCGCCGGGAACATAACGAACAAAACAATTTTTGATGTTTATCCGAATTTTTCGACTTTCCTTTGAAATTGTCTTTGTTTCCTAGGACTATAACGAACAAAACAAAAAAAGAATTACGCTAATCCATCGTTCGAATCGTGAGTTATGGTCGCGAGTTCATACATAAATCCTATGGAAAACAGCACTTTCAGTTTCCGAATTTTACAATTTTCCGGGCATCTTTTCTATTTTTTTTTTCGCATAAACCTTATTCGGACTATGGCGAATTTATAAAATAAAAGTTATCCAAATCGGTCCAGTCGTTCTCAATTTTTTTTTTTCACTTTAAAACCTATTCTCATACCTACCAAATATACGTAAAAAATTTCATAACATCGGTCCAGCCGTTTCGGAGCAGTTGAGACCCAAACACCGTGACACGAGATTTTTATATATTAGAAGATATAATCCCGCAGGGGGTGGCTGTTCGATATTAGAGTTAATTCTATGGTTTTCGGGGTCGCTGAGTTGAATGGTGATGGTAAGACAGCTATAGGGGGATTGGGTCGATAACTGATGGGGAGGGGGGTGACCGATATTAGTGTCTATTTTATGGTTTTCGGGGTCGCTGAGTTGAATTGTGATGGTAAGACAGCTATAGGAGGATCGATACCTAAGGGGGCTGACCGATATTAGTGTCCATTCCATAGTTCTCGGGACCACTGAGATTAATAGTCTTGGTAGGACACTCCTATGGGTAAGTTGTCTCCCCGGAGGTGACCGATATTAGTGTTGATCCTATAGTTTTCGGGGTCGCTGAGATCAGCTGAGATGAGATGAAGTGTATCGACACCGTTGTAGATACTGATAAGGAGGTTAATTATCTAACCGAGTTCCTAAACTCACTTATTTCGTCTGGATTGGCACCTTACAGTTTGATCTCCAATTATTTTACAACGGCTTCTCGAGTCGCCAAAACTTTGAAAGGGCACAAGACCGTAAAAGAGGTGCCGAGCAATATAATTGAAGCGACTATCTCGACAGAAAAGGGACAGTGTGAAACAGTTTTTATCCCACGGATAGCACTCATTTCGACGGATCTTCCTTTTAAATTCAAGAGATTGCAATTACCAGTAAAACTTGCGTTTCCAATGACGATCAATACTTCGGACAGTTTACTAAGTACTGCGGAGTATAGATTTGAGATCACAACTTAATTTTGCTTTTATAATTATATATATAATTATAGCTGTAATTTAAAATATATTTTATAAAATAAATTTTGTTAATAAAAACTGCAATTTTTCCTTATATTATAGATAGATATCATTCTTTTTTCTACCCCTGCCTAATAGAAGATTGGGATGAATAAATACCTGGGCAACGCCGGGTAATCAGCTAGTTGTTTATATAGTAATAATTTATTATGAGTAGACAGACACGATCTGATACCAATAAGCCAATAAAGTTTTCTGAGTTTGATTTTAAGCTCTTCACTTTTCTTTTTTATATGTTCCTTCCATTTTAGTTTTGCATCTAAGTTCATTCCGAGATACTTTGCTGTGTTCGAGTAGGGAACTTCTCTTCCTGAGATAGTAATCGGGATCTGTTGAATCTTTTTGTTGGTGAAATCGACGTGAACAGATTTAGTACTGTTGAAATGTATTCGCCATTTCTCTGTGCAATTTACTAGGTCGTCTACAGGACTTTGAAGGATTCTCGTTGATACTACTTCACTTTTTTCTGTACTGTTTGGGACTGGTATGTCATTTGTAAAAAGCAAATATAGGATTGGCCCTAATATACTTCCTTGTGGCACTTCAGCTTTAGTTTCCTTAAGGTGGTAATAAGCATCTTCTTGCTTGATACGAAAGTATCTTCCTGAGAGATAAGACTCCAGTTTTGCCGTATATTCTTTGGGGAAGAGTAGCTTAAGTTTATATAGCAATCCTTTATGCCAAAGCTTATTAAACGCTTGAGCCAAGTCTAAAAATACAGTTGAACATACCATTTTATCTTCTAGAGCTTTCTCAATGATGTCGGTTATTCTATGAACCTTCTCTATGGTTGAGTGTTTTTCCCTGAACCCAAACTGATGAGATGGTATCATGCCCTCACTTTCAATGTATAGTTTTAGCCTTTTGACTGGAATCTTTTCAAATATCTTCGGCATGATGGGCAACAGTGAGATGGGTCTGTAAGATGACGGTTCATTAGAATCCTTTCCTGGCTTCGGAATCATTATTTCCTCGGCAACTTTCCAATAGCAAGGAAAGTGTTTAAATCTCAAACAAGCATTCATTATCGCTGTAAGCTTACACTTGGCTCCCTGGGGTATTTGATGCAACAGTTCAGCTGTAATGAGGTCAAAGCCAGGCGCCAGGGGATTTTATTAGTTGTAACTCTTTTTGAATAACTTTTTCGATTTCAGTAAGCGTTACTAGGCGGATCTCCTCACTCCTTTGTGCACTGCTTTCTGCCAAAATTTCATACGTTGATGGTTCATTGGGTTGAAATATGTTTGCCATGTGTTCGGAAAATAGCATTGCGTTTTCCAAGTTACTCTAAGCCCATGAACTATTATTTCTTCTAAGTGTCGGATTCTGTTATCTGTTGTATAGGTCGTTTGAGATATTTAGTTGATTTCCACAATAAATAATCTGTTGTTTTGTCTGCGGTGAGTGCATCTAAATATTTTGTAATTGTTTGATTCGTATGTTTTTTTTATTTGCATGGTAAGACAGCTATAGGGGGATTGGGTCGATAACTGATGGGGAGAGGGGTGACCGATATTAGTGTCTATTTTATGGTTTTCGGGGTCGCTGAGTTGAATTGTGATGGTAAGACAGCTATAGGAGGATCGATACCTAAGGGGGCTGACCGATATTAGTGTCCATTCCATAGTTCTCGGGACCACTGAGATTAATAGTCTTGGTATGACACTCCTATGGGTAAGTTGTCTCCCCGGAGGTGACCGATATTAGTGTTGATCCTATAGTTTTCGGGGTCGCTGAGATCAGCTGAGATGAGATGAAGTGTATCGACACCGTTGTAGATACTGATAAGGAGGTTAATTATCTAACCGAGTTCCTAAACTCACTTATTTCGTCTGGATTGGCACCTTACAGTTTGATCTCCAATTATTTTACAACGGCTTCTCGAGTCGCCAAAACTTTGAAAGGGCACAAGACCGTAAAAGAGGTGCCGAGCAATATAATTGAAGCGACTATCTCGACAGAAAAGGGACAGTGTGAAACAGTTTTTATCCCACGGATAGCACTCATTTCGACGGATCTTCCTTTTAAATTCAAGAGATTGCAATTACCAGTAAAACTTGCGTTTCCAATGACGATCAATACTTCGGACAGTTTACTAAGTACTGCGGAGTATAGATTTGAGATCACAACTTAATTTTGCTTTTATAATTATATATATAATTATAGCTGTAATTTAAAATATATTTTTTTATAAAATAAATTTTGTTAATAAAAACTGCAATTTTTCCTTATATTATAGATAGATTGTTGAAATCCAATTGATGTTAGCGGATTTATTATCTACTTGTATATTATTCACTTTACTTTGTTCACTTCTTTCTGATCAAGTCATTCATGACTTTATATTTTTGTTAATATTAATTCGAAAAATATTTTACTTACTTACTTTTGCTGTTTCAAGAAATACACACGCTTTTTAATAAAATCTCATAGTATCATAATAATATCCTGAATTATTATTTATCTTTTTCACTCGAACTATTTACCATTTCAATAGGTTATGGGCCCAGTCGTATAAGTGAATAATAATCTCACCGGGTAAAAGTATTTTGGTATTTGGAAATTCAATTGAAATTCTATCGTCATGGCGGTGGTGTTGAACCAAGATAGCACCAAGTGCACAATCAAGTTGTTGGACGATACGAACTATTTCAATTGGAGCTTTCGTGTGGAAACGATTTTAAGGCATAAAGGATTGTGGAAGACAATTAATGAGGACAAACCAGAAGAAGCGGAAAATGCGGTAGCAGCTGCGTTTTGGGATAAAAGCGACCAAGAAGCTTTGACGTACATGCGGTTGTCTGTCGACGATGCACAAATAATGCATATCAGGACCATCGACACGGCAAAAGGTGCGTGGAAAGCATTAAAGGATGTCCATGAGCGTGACACGCCGGGCAATAAAATTCGATTATTGCGTGAAATCGTCGGAAAAATGGCGAACGAAGGAGATGATATTCAACAACACGTCAATTCAATGACAGAAATGTTCCAGAAATTGTTGGCTCTCGGCAAACTCGAACCAGAATTTTTGATGAGCGCGATGCTCATGAATTCGCTACCGAAAAGTTACGATGGGTTGGTGCTAGCGCTTGAATCAAGGCCTGAGAAGGACATCAACGTAGGTGTCGTAAAGAACATCGTCACTGAAGAATATGGTCGGCGTATGTCTCGAGATGGTGAAATGGGTGCCGGTTCGGCACTGAAAGTGACAACAAACAGATCGAATGCTTTGTCGTCCGCAAAAATTACTTGTTTCTTTTGCAAGAAACCCGGTCATATGAAGGCGGAATGCAGAAAATTTCAGAAATGGAAAAGCGACGGCGGTAGCAGAAATTCGAAACAGGAATCAAATGTGGTGAAACAAAGAGAAATAATCAAAGAATTTTTGTTTCTCGTAGGTAAGCCGAGCGGATGGATTATCGATTCGGGTGCAACATGTCACATCAGCAGTGAACGAAAATTGTTTTCGGAATTGGACGAAACACACACCGAAACAGTCACTGTTGCAAATGGTGAAGAAGTTCAAGTATCGGGTCGAGGCAAGATTCGTCTCAATTTGATCAACAGTACCGGTGAGGTAACATCTGTTCAAATGATGGACGTTCTGTACATTCCATCGATTGGCACAAATCTCATCTCAGTCAAGAAGCTCGCAGAAAAGGGTTTTCGAGTGAATTTCTCAGGAATGACATGTGAAATTCGTACTCAAGACAACAAACGTCAGGTCGGCGTTGGAAATTTAAATGGTCGGTTGTATGAAATGCAAACCAGCAAACAGCAGGTGAACACAGCCGTGGATGTGCAACGACATTGCATTCACGGCTGGCACCGTATACTGGGACATCGAGATATAGACATCGTGAAGAAGATCCCGTCAATGGAAATTGTTGATGGGATGACACTTGGGACATGTACCTCAGTTTGCGAAGAGCACTGCAAAGCTTGCATCGAAGGAAAAATGACAAGAAAATCTTTTCCGAAACAATCAACATCGATATCGGAAGCAGTGCTTGATCTCATCCACAGTGATCTCTGTGGTCCAATGCAGACAAAAACACCCCGTGGTAAGCGATACATTTTAACTTTTATCGATGACTATTCTAGATACACTACGGTTTATCTGCTGCATGACAAATCAGAAGCTATTGTCAAATTTAAAGAATTTCATCAGTTGATGAAAAATCAATTCGGTCATGGTATCAAGGCATTCCGAAGCGACGGAGGTGGCGAATATGTGGGAAATAAGTTCATAAACTTTTTGAACTCGGAAGGCATCAGGGTTCAGCGTACTACCCCGTATTCACCTCAGCAAAATGGTGTCGCAGAAAGGAAAAACCGTTCATTGCTGGAAATGGCTCGAAGCATGCTGTCGGATGCCCAATTAGAAAAACATTTCTGGGGTGAAGCAGTGGTGACGGCAAATTTTATGCAGAATCGTTTGCCCAATCGTATTTTGAAAAAGACCCCCCACGAATATTGGTACGGACGTAAACCAGTATACACACATTTAAAGCGATTCGGGGCGGCATGTTTCGTGAAGGTACCAGATGAGAAACGACGCAAACTCGACGTCAAGGCAGTCGAAGCAAGGTTCATGGGCCACGATACAGAAGCGAAAGCGTATCGTTGCTACGTACCATCCAAACGAATTGTGATCATCTCGAGGGATGTGAAATTCGTTGATGATATCACTTTTGCGGAGTCAAAAGAGCAACGGATTGAACAGTCCGAAATTCCATCAGGTAATCATAATAATCATTTTCAATTTAGTCTAGCAAACAAAGCTCAGATTGAAGCCCAGAAGGAGTGTCAGGAGGAGCATCAAGAATTTGGCTCTGAAGCTGATGAGTTCGAAGATGCGCATGATTCAACTGTGGTGGAAGAACCACCAGACATCGGGAATGAAATACGTCGTTCCACAAGAGCAAATTTTGGTGTTGCGCCGGAACGTTTCCAAGACATTTGCATTACACTCAACAGTGAACCAACATCGTACAAAAATGCAATTTCTTCGGCAGAGAAGAATCAATGGATCGTTGCTATGAACGATGAAATGAATTCAATGCATCGAAACAAGACATGGAGTCTCGTTGATTTACCAACTGGTAAGAATTTGGTAGGCTGCAAGTGGGTTTACAAGTTGAAAACCGATCAAGAAGGAAATGTGAAGAAATTCAAAGCCAGATTGGTAGCCCAAGGTTTTAGTCAAAAATATGGAACAGATTATGATCAAGTTTTCGCACCCGTTGCAAGGCACACAACATTTCGGATGATGCTGGCAGTCGCAGCTGCCCGTGCAATGGTGGTGCATCATTTTGACGCAAAAACGGCATTCTTGAATGGTGATCTTCAGGAGGAGATATACATGAAACAAGCACCTGGTTTTATAAAAGACGGACAGGAAGGAAAGGTATGTAAATTGAAGAAAAGCATCTATGGCTTGAAGCAGTCTGCACGTGTTTGGAACAAAACGCTACATGACGTACTGGTAAGCGCAAAGCTCGTGCAGAGTGAGGCGGACAACTGCCTATACATCTCGGAAGAAATGGAAGATGCAATCTACGTATTGGTATACGTCGATGACATCTTGGTGGCGAGCAACAACCGAACACGCATCAAGTTCCTCCTTGATGTGATCAATAAGCATTTTGCCATTGAGGACCTTGGAGAAGTGCACAATTATCTAGGGATTCGCATCAAGCCGGGGAGAAACGTTTTCGAACTCGATCAGGAAAAGTATATCATAAGCGTTGTAAAGAAGTTCGGTCTGGCTAACGCAAAAGGTCAGGAAACACCACTAAGTTCAACGTATCGTACGGACCCATGCGAGGAAATGCTGTTGACCAACGATCAATATAGAGCAGCGATTGGATGCTTGCTTTATATCGCAACGAATACTCGTCCAGACATTGCAACGGCTGTTGCAATTTTGTCGCAAAAGGTTGCGAACCCAACAACGCGCGACTGGAAGGAAGTCAAACGCACGATTCAGTACCTGAAGCAAACCTCATCAATGCGTTTGTTAATTGGTTGCAACAACGATCGAAGCAGTTTGGTCGGCTATGCTGATGCCGATTGGGCAGAGTGTCGTGAGACACGGAAATCAAATTCTGGTTTCATTTTTCTGTTTGGTGGTGCAATAAGTTGGACATGCAGACGACAAGATTGTGTATCACTGTCTTCATCAGAAGCTGAATACATTGCACTTACGGAAGCGTGCAAAGAGGCAATCTGGCTTCAACGTTCGTTGTCAGATTTTAGGTGGAATGGTGATAAATGTATCCAGATTTTTGAGGACAATCAAAATGTTTTGTCACAAGTGAAACGAGAAGGTTCAACTGCTCGTTTCTAAGCATATCGATACGAGAAAACATTTCATCGAAGACTGTGTCAAGAAAGCAGTCATTAAATGCAGTTATTGTCCAACTGAGGAAATGTTGGCTGATCTGTTTACGAAGGGTCTTCCAAAAGAAAAGTTCGTGAAGCTGCGAAGAAGATGTGGGCTCCGCCAAATCAATTGAGGAGGAGTGTTGAAATCCAATTGATGTTAGCGGATTTATTATCTACTTGTATGTTATTCACTTTACTTTGTTCACTTCTTTCTGATCAAGTCATTCATGACTTTATATTTTTGTTAATATTAATTCGAAAAATATTTTACTTACTTACTTTTGCTGTTTCAAGAAATACACACGCTTTTTAATAAAATCTCATAGTATCATAATAATATCCTGAATTATTATTTATCTTTTTCACTCGAACTATTTACCATTTCAATATAGATATCATTCTTTTTTCTACCCCTGCCTAATAGAAGATTGGGATGAATAAATACCTGGGCAACGCCGGGTAATCAGCTAGTTGTTTATATAGTAATAATTTATTATGAGTAGACAGACACGATCTGATACCAATAAGCCAATAAAGTTTTCTGAGTTTGATTTTAAGCTCTTCACTTTTCTTTTTTATATGTTCCTTCCATTTTAGTTTTGCATCTAAGTTCATTCCGAGATACTTTGCTGTGTTCGAGTAGGGAACTTCTCTTCCTGAGATAGTAATCAGGATCTGTTGAATCTTTTTGTTGGTGAAATCGACGTGAACAGATTTAGTACTGTTGAAATGTATTCGCCATTTCTCTGTGCAATTTACTAGGTCGTCTACAGGACTTTGAAGGATTCTCGTTGATACTACTTCACTTTTTTCTGTACTGTTTGGGACTGGTATGTCATTTGTAAAAAGCAAATATAGGATTGGCCCTAATATACTTCCTTGTGGCACTTCAGCTTTAGTTTCCTTAAGGTGGTAATAAGCATCTTCTTGCTTGATACGAAAGTATCTTCCTGAGAGATAAGACTCCAGTTTTGCCGTATATTCTTTGGGGAAGAGTAGCTTAAGTTTATATAGCAATCCTTTATGCCAAAGCTTATCAAACGCTTGAGCCAAGTCTAAAAATACAGTTGAACATACCATTTTATCTTCTAGAGCTTTCTCAATGATGTCGGTTATTCTATGAACCTTCTCTATGGTTGAGTGTTTTTCCCTGAACCCAAACTGATGAGATGGTATCATGCCCTCACTTTCAATGTATAGTTTTAGCCTTTTGACTGGAATCTTTTCAAATATCTTCGGCATGATGGGCAACAGTGAGATGGGTCTGTAAGATGACGGTTCATTAGAATCCTTTCCTGGCTTCGGAATCATTATTTCCTCGGCAACTTTCCAATAGCAAGGAAAGTGTTTAAATCTCAAACAAGCATTCATTATCGCTGTAAGCTTACGCTTGGCTCCCTGGGGTATTTGATGCAACAGTTCAGCTGTAATGAGGTCAAAGCCAGGCGCCAGGGGATTTTATTAGTTGTAACTCTTTTTGAATAACTTTTTCGATTTCAGTAAGCGTTACTAGGCGGATCTTCTCACTCCTTTGTGCACTGCTTTCTGCCAAAATTTCATACGTTGATGGTTCATTGGGTTGAAATATGTTTGCCATGTGTTCGGAAAATAGCATTGCGTTTTCCAAGTTACTCTAAGCCCATGAACTATTATTTCTTCTAAGTGTCGGATTCTGTTATCTGTTGTATAGGTCGTTTGAGATATTTAGTTGATTTCCACAATAAATAATCTGTTGTTTTGTCTGCGGTGAGTGCATCTAAATATTTTGTAATTGTTTGATTCGTATGTTTTTTTTATTTGCATGGTAAGACAGCTATAGGGGGATTGGGTCGATAACTGATGGGGAGAGGGGTGACCGATATTAGTGTCTATTTTATGGTTTTCGGGGTCGCTGAGTTGAATTGTGATGGTAAGACAGCTATAGGAGGATCGATACCTAAGGGGGCTGACCGATATTAGTGTCCATTCCATAGTTCTCGGGACCACTGAGATTAATAGTCTTGGTATGACACTCCTATGGGTAAGTTGTCTCCCCGGAGGTGACCGATATTAGTGTTGAGCCTATAGTTTTCGGGGTCGCTGAGATCAGCTGAGATGAGATGAAGTGTATCGACACCGTTGTAGATACTGATAAGGAGGTTAATTATCTAACCGAGTTCCTAAACTCACTTATTTCGTCTGGATTGGCACCTTACAGTTTGATCTCCAATTATTTTACAACGGCTTCTCGAGTCGCCAAAACTTTGAAAGGGCACAAGACCGTAAAAGAGGTGCCGAGCAATATAATTGAAGCGACTATCTCGACAGAAAAGGGACAGTGTGAAACAGTTTTTATCCCACGGATAGCACTCATTTCGACGGATCTTCCTTTTAAATTCAAGAGATTGCAATTACCAGTAAAACTTGCGTTTCCAATGACGATCAATACTTCGGACAGTTTACTAAGTACTGCGGAGTATAGATTTGAGATCACAACTTAATTTTGCTTTTATAATTATATATATAATTATAGCTGTAATTTAAAATATATTTTTTTATAAAATAAATTTTGTTAATAAAAACTGCAATTTTTCCTTATATTATAGATAGATATCATTCTTTTTTCTACCCCTGCCTAATAGAAGATTGGGATGAATAAATACCTGGGCAACGCCGGGTAATCAGCTAGTTGTTTATATAGTAATAATTTATTATGAGTAGACAGACACGATCTGATACCAATAAGCCAATAAAGTTTTCTGAGTTTGATTTTAAGCTCTTCACTTTTCTTTTTTATATGTTCCTTCCATTTTAGTTTTGCATCTAAGTTCATTCCGAGATACTTTGCTGTGTTCGAGTAGGGAACTTCTCTTCCTGAGATAGTAATCAGGATCTGTTGAATCTTTTTGTTGGTGAAATCGACGTGAACAGATTTAGTACTGTTGAAATGTATTCGCCATTTCTCTGTGCAATTTACTAGGTCGTCTACAGGACTTTGAAGGATTCTCGTTGATACTACTTCACTTTTTTCTGTACTGTTTGGGACTGGTATGTCATTTGTAAAAAGCAAATATAGGATTGGCCCTAATATACTTCCTTGTGGCACTTCAGCTTTAGTTTCCTTAAGGTGGTAATAAGCATCTTCTTGCTTGATACGAAAGTATCTTCCTGAGAGATAAGACTCCAGTTTTGCCGTATATTCTTTGGGGAAGAGTAGCTTAAGTTTATATAGCAATCCTTTATGCCAAAGCTTATCAAACGCTTGAGCCACGTCTAAAAATACAGTTGAACATACCATTTTATCTTCTAGAGCTTTCTCAATGATGTCGGTTATTCTATGAACCTGCTCTATGGTTGAGTGTTTTTCCCTGAACCCAAACTGATGAGATGGTATCATGCCCTCACTTTCAATGTATAGTTTTAGCCTTTTGACTGGAATCTTTTCAAATATCTTCGGCATGATGGGCAACAGTGAGATGGGTCTGTAAGATGACGGTTCATTAGAATCCTTTCCTGGCTTCGGAATCATTATTTCCTCGGCAACTTTCCAATAGCAAGGAAAGTGTTTAAATCTCAAACAAGCATTCATTATCGCTGTAAGATTACACTTGGCTCCCTGGGGTATTTGATGCAACAGTTCAGCTGTAATGAGGTCAAAGCCAGGCGCCAGGGGATTTTTTTAGTTGTAACTCTTTTTGAATAACTTTTTCGATTTCAGTAAGCGTTACTAGGCGGATCTCCTCACTCCTTTGTGCACTGTTTTCTGCCAAAATTTCATACGTTGATGGTTCATTGGGTTGAAATATGTTTGCCATGTGTTCGGAAAATAGTATTGCGTTTTCCAAGTTACTCTAAGCCCATGAACTATTATTTCTTCTAAGTGTCGGATTCTGTTATCTGTTGTATAGGTCGTTTGAGATATTTAGTTGATTTCCACAATAAATAATCTGTTGTTTTGTCTGCGGTGAGTGCATCTAAATATTTTGTAATTGTTTGATTCGTATGTTTTTTTTATTTGCATGCGAACTAATTCTGTGAGTTGGTTTAGTTGTGATTTGTACAAGTGATATCTTGTTTGTTGCCATTTCTTTCAGATTTTCCGCTTTACAGAAATTAGTTTTAAGATTTCGTTTGCTTTTCATAACAGGAGTACTTTTCCAAGCTGCACTCTGTATCTGTTGAGTGAAGAAAAGTACTTCTTCTTCAAACTGATCTTTGCTTGATATATGAGTGTGTAGATACATTTCCTCTTCAAGCAGCGCTTTAAAATAATTCCAATCTGTTTTCTTAATTCTGAGAAGATATTATTTTTACTTTTAATATTTATACAATCGCTATAATCCATGTAGATTGGAGAGTGATCCTTTTTCTATTTGTAGTAAACACCTCGATATTTTTTTGTTATTAAGAAGTCGATGAGGTCAGGTGATTTAGCTCTATCCGTAGGCCAATAAGTAGGTGATATAAATTCGCATTCTGTTTGTTGAGCTGCTTTAAGTAGTTCTCTACCTTTTGTAATTATTAATCGCGACCCCCAATCCGTATGCTTCGCATTGAAATCACCATCCATTATAAATTGGTTTTATGTTCATGTATTAATTGCTCGTATTGTACAGAGATAATTTTATGTTTTATGTTTCTTCTTGTTCGAATCTATTTCTTTAGCTAATTCCTCCTCATCTGTGCAGAAATCTTCAACTTGGTTTTGTTTGCTTTCCTTTGGCATTTTTTCATTTCTATTACTCATTTCATTAAACTTTGAGTTTTCAACTTGATTTTTTTTGCTTTTCTTTGACGTATTTTCATTTTCATTTATACTCTTCTTTTTTTTGAGTTTTGAATTTTCTGCTTTAAGGCTACTTATTTCTCTTTTGAGTTGGGTACAAAGTAATTCCAATTCGTATACTCGTTCTTGTAATTGGTCGTTATTTAAGTCTGTTTTCAACTTGATTTTTTTTGCTTTTCTTTGACGTATTTTCATTTTCATTTATACTCTTCTTTTTTTTGAGTTTTGAATTTTCTGCTTTAAGGCTACTTATTTCTCTTTTGAGTTGGGTACAAAGTAATTCCAATTCGTATACTCGTTCTTGTAATTGGTCGTTATTTAAGTCTGATTTATCAATTTTTTCAGTTCATTTTTTATTTGAATGTTTAAGATCATTGAGCGAGCCTCCCCCACCTGGGGGAGGTGTTCGATACATTTTCATTTTCTTTCTTTTTTTGGTTTTAATTTAAATCAATGGGATTTAAAGACCCGGTAACTCTGGTTTCTGTTTATAATAAACTAAATGAAGTTACAATAGACGACAAGTTCCCTTTATCAAATATTGATGAAATTTTAGATAAACTGGGCAGATGCCGGTATTTCACAACCCTTGATTTAGCAAAGAAATTTCATCAAATAGAAATTGAGGAAAATGATGTTCATAAGACCGCCTTTAATGTAGAAGGAGGATACTATGAATTCTTACGAATGCCATTTGGACTGAAGACAGCCTCAGCACATTTTAAAGACTCTATTAATTTATTTTTCAATTGTTTAAAAAGGGCTAATTTAAAGATTCAATTAGACAAATCCGAATTCCTAAAATAGGAAACAGAATTCCTTGGTCACATAGGAACACAAGACGGCATAAAACCAAGCCCTAAAAAATCGAATACGTGACAAATTTTCCCATTCCGAAAACTGCAAAACACATTAAAAAATTCCTGGGATTCACTGGTTACTATAGGAAATATATTAAAGATTATTCACTGATAACAAAACCCATGACACTATTTTTAAAAAAGAGATGCTAAAATAAATACTACAGACCCAATATTGACATATCCCGATTTTACTAAGTAAGTCAGTCAACAAAATATTTCAGACCATATCTTTTCGAAATTCTTGATTGAAACTGATCATAAACGATTAACTTGGCTCTTCTCAATTAAAGAACCCAATTCAAAACTTGTAAGATGGAGACTGAAACTATCAGAATTGATTACGAAATTAAATACAAAAAAGGGACACAAAATAAAAACGCAGATGCTCTTTCAAGAATAGAAATAAATCTCAATGAAGAAAATGGAAATAGAAAACATTAATATATTTCCGATCAGTAAATCTCCTCTAAACATATTTAAAACACAGCAATTTTTAAAACAAATTCCTTACGAATAAAACAAATAAGAATTTTTAATAAACATAGGAAAGTAATATATATTAAATCTTTAGACGCAGAAACAGCATTAACACTTTTGAAATCACATTTTAACCAAAAATCCCTAAATTGCATCTACATAGAAAACGAAGAGTTTCTTAAAATATTAGAAGACGTCTATTAAACACATTTTGAAAGCCAAAACCAATTGAAAATAGTTAGAACCGAAATTATGCTAAGAGACATAATAAATGAAGAATAATTGGCAGAACTTATCAAAGAAGAATATTTTGGAAACAACCACAGAGGAATTGTAGAAGTATACCAAGAGTTACATTTAAAATATTACAATCCAAAACTTAATATCAGAGTTACTCAATTCATTAATAACTGCGAAATATGCAAATATGAACGAAAACCAATCAAAATTAATATCAATTAAGAGAAACACCCTCAGCTCCTGATGAAATAATTCACGCTGACGTATTCTATACACTCGAAAAACAACTTTTCGCTACATTCATAGATAAATTCAGCAAATTCGCACAAGCTATTTAAACTCGATATCGCAAAACAAATAGCTTTTCACAAGTTCACAATACGATTACAAACAAATTTATTGAAAGTGGGACCTGACAACGTCTGTCGGATCAGCTAGTATATATATAGATTACTAAGACCCGTATGGACATACGGAATTGAGCTATGGGGATGTACGGCCAAAAATAACATCGAAATAATACAACGATTCCAAAATAAAGTCTTAATGGGCATAGTCAACGCACTATGGTACGTTAGGAGCTCAGATATACATCGCGACTTTAAAGTCATAATCGAAGGCTGAGGCAACACATAAATCAGGAACCAGTAAAACTCACCGATACAACCAGACTTATTCGAAGACTGAAGCGCATCAAACCGCATGATCTAATTGCTGACGAGCTAAGATTTCTCTCTCGTTGTTTTGGTTTAACGTTGCATTTGCGAACTGTGCCCGGAGTACGGTTTGATTTTATGTACCTTTGTTTTGTAACCGATAATGTTACTTTGCTACCCGTCGGCAATCGGGTACATCGGGCACTCACCTCGTTCACCTCGAAAACTCTGTCACTTTGAAAGCTAACCTATGGGTATGGTTTCGGATACGGTTTGTGCAATTGGAAAGAGACATTAGTAAACAAAATACATACATATTACTTTAAGATGAAATGGAATGTTCATAATCGATTCGACTCTTATACTATTACGCACATTCATGGTAACTTTGTGAAATGGCATCAATAATGATTATGTAACTCGGAGTAATGTATATTGATGCTTGAGAAATTATGTGAAACCGAAATTTTCTGTTTTCGTTCATTATTAGAAATAATGACATTATTAATAACCGTGTAAGTGCCGAGTTAAAAATATGGCGACGCAAACTCGTAGTGCTTCCATGAATAGACAGAATAGATTTTGCAATCAAAATCCACCACCCAAAACCAAGCAGCGCAGCCGACTGCGCAGCACACACCGCACACAGTCATTAAAGTACGACAGTATCTGATGCCACTATATGATATTTAAAAAAATGTATAAGGGCCTTGCGGCCGAACCCGGGGCCCGATCACTGCCAAAGAAAAAGTATTGTTTATTGGGTATACACATGTGGGTAAAATTTGAAAAAAATCGGGTAATTTTATTTTAAATTTGTATGGGAGCCCCACGAACCCGGGGCCCGATCACTTCCAAATTTTAAAAGAAAGTATTGTCACTGGAAATACACATGTGTACAAAATTTCAGGAAAATCGGGCTTTAGGAAGTGCGTTAATTGATAATTTAAAAAAAAAATTTGTATGGGAGCCCCCCGACCCCTGGGCCCGATCGCTTCAAAAATTTTACAAAAAGTTTTGTCCATCGGAGATGCACATGCTTATAAAATATTGAGAATTTAATAACACAAGTTCACAATTTGTACTGGTGATAACTTTAATTGTACATAAGAACACTTATAATACTTGTACTTTACAATAATTTTCGTAGGTAGTATCTTAATCACTTTGCAAGAACATTTACAACTTCACTGGTTAAATTCCAATTAACTAATAATTTCTCTGCAGCGAACGCCACCTTTTAAATTCATTGAAAAGCTTCCAGAAACATCTAATCTTATAGACAGAAATATCGAGAAAAGACCAGAAAACTGTAGCCTTATTCCCTTATTTACAACTAACGATACTTATATGTAATGAGTCACCTTCTAAAAATAGACTACATGTTCAATCATGTTCTTTTACAAAAAACGGGCAACCGCACAAATCGGTTTGACTACATTTTTGATCAGTACATAAAGATTCAAACTTACAGGCGGTTACATTTAAAAATTCAAATAATCTTAAAGTCTTACAGCCTAAAAGTATGCTACTGTAATACGTCTATCGTTTACTGTGGAAGCTTGGACTCGCATTAGTTGCGCCTAGTCCTGTCTTCTATTGCTATATTTGCAGAAAGCAAAAGCAGAAGACCTATCTTCTATTGCTGTATATGCCAGAGCAAAAGCAGAAGATCGACGAGAGAATTAAAATACCGATATGTTCGATTGATAAATTAATTCGGAGTTCTTTATTAAAATAGGTGGCCCTTTTATACTTAATTTCTAACATAGATTCTTATGATCAAAAATCGGAAGTAAGCGTCTAACAAAGAATTCATATTAAAACAAAGTAAAAGTAATGCTCTACATTTGATTTCGTTGCGCTTGACCTACTTTATAGAGGTAGCGCAAAGAGTCCTAAACTATTGATAATAATTACATAGATGACATTTATGAGTGAGTCACCCTAATAGTGAACTCTCTGTTCGTATAATGCTTAAGCTATTAATGTGCGAGCTGTGTGGTGATATTTGCATTGTACTTTTATTGCTTACTACTTTGTTTCGCTACTATGATTTACCTAATACTTCGTATCTTATGATTATTCTGAAATTATGTAGTGATGTATGTATGGTATATGCATTGGCATATTGTATTGTTGATTGGTATGTGTTGGTACATTACAACATTACAGAATTGTGAAGTGATGTATGTATCGACATAGCTCATTCATTGGTACACAACACTACATAAAAGTGCTTATTTTTAGTATTTATTTTTGGTAAATTGCGATTTATCTAGGATTCTAACCTACTGCGCTACTAACTACTTTTCGTAGCATTACCCCCAACTTTGCTGTAGCTTTGGAGATTAACCTTTTCTTCTTTTGGGAGTGTAAAGCCAGACCAAATCTCCTTCCTGAAATCCACCACAATTTGCCCGCAGGTCATTTCGTGTTTTCATCCGGTTGCTGGCATCCACTATGTTGCTCCTTACTGCAGCATGAACAGCGATCATCCTCTACCTTAGATCACTAACGTAGGTCTCCTTTGTTGTAGGCTCTACTGGTGGTGATCCAAATTTGATGTCGCATGGTAGACAAAGTTCTCTGCCAAATACAATCATTGCTGGAGAGTTTTTAGTCCTGTTGTGAAAAGCGTTACGATAACCCATCATAAACAACGGTATACAACGATCCCATTCATCTTGGTTGGCATTAGCTTATTTTCGCAGATGCTATTCCAGTGTCCTGTTGAACCTTCCGATCATTCCGTCTGACTGTAGATGTAACAGAGTAGTCCTCGTTTTCTTGATGTTAAGTACTTGACACAGCTCTTGAAAGACTAGCGATTCAAAATTTCGCCCTTGATCGGAATGTAATTCAAGTGGTACTCCAAATCTGCAGATCCAATTGTCCACGAATGCCCTAGCCACCGTGCTAGCTTCCTGGTTTGCGATGGGATATGCTTCTGCCCATTTACTGAAGTAATCAATGCACACTATTATATAGCGATTTCCATCTGTTGTTTCTGGGAATGGACCAGCTGTGTCCATTGCCACCCGCTCAAATGGTGCTCCAACATTGTACTGATGCATTTTTCCTCTAGTTTTTGGTTGCGGTCCTATGCTTGCAGCGCAAATGTCACACGTTCGACACCAGTCTTCCACATCTCTACGGCAATTTACCCAATAGAACCGATTCCTTATTTTATCTAGCGTCTTATCAACGACCAAATGCGCTCCTGATGTACCGCTATGTAATTCTTCTAGGACTTCTCTGACAATCTGCGATTTTGTGCTTCGACCATCAGTCGATTCCCATTGCCTTACCAGTAGTCCATCTTCCAATCTTAATGACTGCCATTGATCCATCGAATGCCATCGAATCATCGCGCACGTGTTCCTCCCTTAGCTGCTCTTTTGTCCAGCAATCTTGAACTTGTAGTATTATTTGTGCAATTACTTCAGACCACTTCTTGTTTTCTTGCCTTGTGCAGTGTTTGCATTGGGGTACACAAGGTCTTCTGGATAACCCATCGGCATAATTGTGCAGCATTCCTTTTCGATGCTCTGTTCTGAATGTGTATTCCTGGAGTCGTTCGATCCATCTGGCCACTTGACCTTCTGGTTCCCTGAACTGCATTAACCATTTGAGAGCTGCATGGTCAGTTCGAAGAAGAAATTCCTGACCGTATATGTACTTGTGGTAGTGTTTGACGCTATCGACAACAGCTAGCAATTCCCTTCGCGTCACGCAGTAGTTCTTCTCGGGCTTAGAAATCGAACGGCTGTAGTTCGCTATTACATGCTCCTTTCCTTCTTGATTCTGCTATAGAACCGCCCCTATTCCCGAATTGCTCGCATTAGTGTCCAGGATGAAGAGTTCTCCTGCCTGTAGATACGCCAAAATTAAAGAACTGCATAGCTTTCCTTTCAGCAAGTAAAATGATTTTTGTTCACTCGACCAGGAGCAGGATTCAAGCCGTTTTCCGCAGTAAATGCTGTCTTCTCCTTGTCGTCGTCATGAATTGCTACCTGCCAGTATCCGCTTTTCAGATCCAGTGTACTGAAGATTCTGGCTCTGGATAAGGTGGCCAATGTGTCATCTATACGCGGTAATGAATAACTAACCTTCTTGGTGACATCGTTCAGTTTCCGATAGTCCACAGTAATGAAGGCTTTGTGCAACATCTGCGAAGTTATGCACAAACCGTCGATAGTATGAGCAAAGCCCCAGAAAACTTCGCAGCTCATGTAAATTATTTGGTACCGGCCATTCGTTAACAGCTTCCAACTTCTTGGCATCCGTGCGTACTCCTTGACTGGATACAAAGTGGCCTAAATAATTCACTTCATTTTTGAAAAGGCAACATTTTGGGCGGACTCAAATTTAGTCCTGCTGCTTTTATGGTTTCCAGAACTTGCCGAATATTATTTACGTGCTCGTTAAATGTATGACCAAAAACAATGATGTCATCCAAATAGTCTAGACATGTCTTCCAGATAAGGCCTCGCAAAACATGTTCCATCAATCGCTCGAACTTAGCAGGAGCATTGTATAAGCGAAACGGCATAACAAAAAATTGATTCAAGCCGTTTCCCGCAGTAAATTCTGTCTTCTCCTTGTTTTCGTCGTCATGAATTGCTACCTGCAGGTATCCGCTTTTCAGATCCAATGTAGTGAAGATTCTGGCTCCGGATAACGTGTCCAATGTGTCATCTATTCGCGGTAATGGATAACTAACCTTCTTGGTGACATCGTTCAGTTTCCGACAGTCCACACAAAATCTCGTTGAACCATCTTTCTTTTAGACTTCTCTATGATTCCATCTCGGTCCATCTTCTTGACCAGTGGTTCTGACTCTTGTTGCTTAGCAGGTGGTAATCGTCTTGGCGCCTGTCGAATTAGAAAAGCATTTCCTGTATCTATTCGATGTCGCACTATATTGGTTTTACCCATGTCGTTGTCGTTAACAGCAAAAACGTCGGCAAATTGCTTAGCGAATTTTGTCTGGTCTGCTGCTGGAGGAACGAATTATCTGCTTCCTTTCCAGATGTAGTGGCGTCTTCTTTACTTTTACAGGCTGGCAGTTTTCGATGCAGCTTACTCCCTGAGTCTTGCCAATGACTGTTCCTTCTCTTATTACCTTCGGTGATGGGCTAAAGTTCATTATTCTCACTGGTATCTTAGGCTGGAGTTTCACTAGAGTTCTTCTGCATAGCAATCCGGTCTTTTTGAAGTTGGTTGTATCCACTATTCCTACTTTACTGTCCCCAAGATCACCGTTCACCTTGCCATATATGATTTTATCTTACATCGGTGGTATCTCCACTTTTTCTTCATGACTCTAAGCCCACCAATCTGGTTGTCGTTTATTTGCAGGGGTACTTCCACATTACGCCATTTTAACACGTGGTTCTTCAGATAAAGGGACATCTCGTGCTCTGTCATGAAATCCAAGCCCAATATGCATTCATCTGTAATGCTGGCAACAATAAACCGATGAGAAAACCGTATTCCTCCAAACATGACACTACAGGAGAACTCTCCATTAATTGCTGCAACTTCACCTGTTGCTGTCCTCAAATTATAACGAAATACTTTTTCCACTTGACCTTTGGACACCACTTTGGGATTTACAACTGATCTGGAAGCTCCTGTATCCAAGGTAAACGTACATGGTTTTCCTTCTATCACACCACTAACAAGCAAGCTTTTGCTGTCCTTTCCAAGTTTGACAATGTTTACTGTGACCTTGGGGCTCTCTCCCTTCTTCACAAAGCTTACGCCCCGTAAAGCTGGTGTTACTTAATTTTCCTGGTCTGCAGCTACGAGGTAAGCTGGCTGCTGCACCTCATTCATCTGTGACGCGCCTATCTGCCGTTAATTTTCAGGCCTCTTAAAACGATTCACAGGCTGTAATGTAGTTTGTATTAGTCTTGGTTCTTTGCAGTCGCGGATAAAATGTCCAGGTTTCTGACATCTAAAGCATTTTGTACGGGAACTAGATGTTGGGTTTCCGTCGTTCTAAGGGCTTCCAGTTTTTGATTTTCGGATTTCCTCTTTAACTATTGCCTTTATTTGTGTGATGTCCTCCGTTTCCAGCTTACGCAATCTAACCAATTCAGTAGACAAACTGGCTCTAGCTGCTTCGTATTCCAAAGAGTATGCCAATAAGAGTCTGGAATGACTCTGGAACTATTTTGTTGAGTGTTTTCTCTGACAAATTGGGTACGACTATCCAACCGGGTCTCAAATTCTCGCTTTTCCAGTAATGTTTTTCTCGAGGGTTTTCACTTCTTCTTTAAATTTTGCTTGAACTTCATTTATTTCACCTTTTAGCCTTTCCAGCTTCTGATTTTGTTGATCAAATTTGAAGTTAAGTTCTTAGGTTTGCCGAGTAAATTCCTGCTTTTGTTGATCAAATTTGGAATTTAATTCCTGCTTTAGTTCTTGGCTCTGCTGTTGATTTTGTCGATTCAGCTTTTGGCTTTGCTGTTCCAACTTGTCGCCAATTTGAAAATTCAATTCTTGCTTCTGCTGGTCCAACTTCTCGTTTAGTTTGGAACTCAATTCTAGATTCCGTTGTTGTGATTGCTCATTTTGCCGGTCAAACTTGCTGTTCGATTGTTCAGTTTGATGCTTCAATTGTTTTCCCTGCTGGTCAAACTTGCTATTTATTTGTTGCATTAGAACTTGCAACATCGCCGCCATGTTTGGCATACTACCCTTATCTTCCGAAGTAGACATTTTTCGCTCCACTAACTCCGTCTCGATTGAAAACACTTCACCAGCCTACTGCTTTTCCCCTTTAACGACTTGTTGCAATCGGAGAAATAACTCTTGCTTATTTTCAGCGGTGCTTAGACCTCGCCTTCCAAGCTCTTCTTTAAGTTCTTGGGAACTATAGGATTTAATGTTCACTGCACTTTCCATTTCATTATTTACTGTATATCTATCCGCAAAATTTCACTTAGTTTACTTACTGTCTCAAGGTTTTGAAAATCACCAATTAATTTATTTATTGTCAAACGATTTGCAACATTATACTGTCTCACAATTGCAAAATTTTATTGTCTTTCAATTTGCAAAGTTCTATTGTCTCTCAATTTACACGATTTGCAAAATTTTAATATCTCAAGATTTGCAAAATCCCAACCCAATGACACCAATTGTAACGAAACTCAGGCTTTCGAGCTCGTAAAGGATTTTGCAAATAAAACACAACACAAGTTAATTAATTAATTAATTTACAAATAACAACTTTAATATTCAAACAGTAAAAATAACACAATTTATACTGTTGATAACTTTAATTATAGACAACAACACTTATAATACATGTACTTACAATAATTCTCTTAGGTAGTAGCTTAATCACTTTGCAAGAACTTTTACAACTTCACTGGTTAAACTCCAATTAACTAATAATTTCTCTGCAGCGAACGCCACCTCTTATACTCATTGAAAACCTGTCCTTTTTTTCTTTTGAATTAAGGAATATTTGGTTCCACAACTTGTGTGGTTAATTGATAATAATTTTATTAGTTTTATAGACACTTTGTATTTATGTTTCAATTTCAATTTCTTGATCGTACCGCAATCAATCAAAATCGACAATCTGACGTCAAAATATCAATTCCGATCTAAGAGATCAACATGTTTTGATCAAAACTGAAGAACAATCAAGTCCAAGAACAAATTGCAAGTTGGACCGCACACACAAATAGTATATAAGCTGTATGAATAGTATTCCTAAGATTATTATTGATTGTACTCTACAGTGATTCAAATAACAACTTTAATATTCAAACAGTAAAAATAACACAATTTCACAATTTATACTGTAGATAACTTTAATTATAGACAACAACACTTATCATACATGTACTTACAATAATTCTCTTAGGTAGTAGCTTAATCACTTTGCAAGAACTTTTACAACTTCACTGGTTAAATTCCAATTAACTAATAATTTCTCTGCAGCGAACGCCACCTCTTATACTCATTGAAAACCTGTCCAATCTTATAGACAGAAATATCTAGAAAATACCTCATTTACAACAAACGATACGTATATGTAATGAGTCATCTTCTAAAAATAGACTACATTTTCAATCATGTTCTTTTACAAAAACTGGGCAAACCGCACAAACCGGTTTGACTACATTTTTGATCAGTACATAATGATTCAAACTTACAGGCGGTTACATTTCAAATAATCTAATAGTCTTACAGCCTAAAAGTATGCTACATAAAAGAGCTTATTTTTAGTATGCAGTATTTTTTAGTTCTAATTTTAGTACTTATTTTTGGTACATTGCGATTTATCTAGGATTCTAACCTACTGCACTACTAACTACTTTTTTAATTCTAAAAGTACAACCAAAGTCCAATAATAAATCGTATACATGTTCTAACATGAATAAACTCCTATCATAAATTTCGATCTAAGATTAAGAATAAGAATTTCATTTTATTGAGGCTTTCTTTTGTTTACATGGTGTTATAAAGTTTACTTTTTTGTACTTAACTATGAACAAAGTTGATTATTGCTGACCTAGAATTAGTCTAGCTTATACATGAGTGTACAGTATTATAAGGTTTAATGACTTATTTATAGGTAATAGATAGCTTAAAATTAGTTGGACCGATATAGATATAAGTGTTGCTCAGAGGCACTTTACATGAGGTACATATGGTGTGACTTAAAACTAACTTATATACTAATGAAGAAATGTGCATATGAGACTCGATGGTGAAGGGATCATAGGATCATGCATGAAACCATCTAAATGATTAAAGTAAAATTTAATTTATACATAGTATTTATGTCTTGCTATATAACTACATATGAAGTTGTCAATAATGATAGAGTCTTAAAATCTTAATTTGAATGTTTATCGTATTCATGGTGGAGGGAGGCAATGAACCCAAGGTAGGCACCTGGTTTTTCGTGTTCATTGAGCAATTTGTACTTGGGCCAAAAAGTTTTGACTTTAGATATCAGAATGTTCATCAGAATACCGAAAAGATTGATTGACTCATTTAGAAAATCTCCAAAAATTGACGATTCGCCCATGTTTTTTTTATATATAGGTTTTACTAGGCACCGATGTTTCAGGTTGCGGGTTTGATTTGAGCTGATCTGCATATGAGATTGGGTTATTTATTATAGCTGAGTTGACTTGAACAACTCTGTTAGCTTTGATTGAGATATTTTTTGAGGCTTTAGTTTCTTTGTAATTAATGTACTGGATACGTTTAGGGCATAAACTGTTACCGGCTCGGTGTCCCAGCTCCTCACAGTTAACACAGAAAACATTGAAAGGTGTGCAAAGTTAAAACTTCATTGCTTTTTACCCTGCACAGGAAAATATCTAGATCAAATGGTTCGCTAGAGGTGATTTCATCACTAGAACTATTGGTTTGACTTTGCGGAATATTTTTGCAAAATGTTTCTACATTTTCGTAGATATGCTTATAATTACTCTCCATTAGAAGTTCTGATAGAGCTTTTTAGATTTTGTTGCACTGGGAGGGTGGCTTTGGCTGCCACCCGCCGGAGTTATCCATTTTATGAATTTTAACTTTTTTTCCTTTTTTATTTTTTCCTTTTGAATTAAGGAATATTTGGTTCCACAACTTGTGTGGTTAATTGATAATAATTTTATTAGTTTTATAGACACTTTGTATTGCCGAGTAAATTCCTGCTTTTGTTGATCAAATTTGGAATTTAATTCCTGCTTTAGTTCTTGGCTCTGCTGTTGATTTTGTCGATTCAGCTTTTGGCTTTGCTGTTCCAACTTGTCGCCAATTTGAAAATTCAATTCTTGCTTCTGCTGGTCCAACTTCTCGTTTAGTTTGGAACTCAATTCTAGATTCCGTTGTTGTGATTGCTCATTTTGCCGGTCAAACTTGCTGTTCGATTGTTCAGTTTGATGCTTCAATTGTTTTCCCTGCTGGTCAAACTTGCTATTTATTTGTTGCATTAGAACTTGCAACATCGCCGCCATGTTTGGCATACTACCCTTATCTTCCGAAGTAGACATTTTTCGCTCCACTAACTCCGTCTCGATTGAAAACACTTCACCAGCCTACTGCTTTTCCCCTTTAACGACTTGTTGCAATCGGAGAAATAACTCTTGCTTATTTTCAGCGGTGCTTAGACCTCGCCTTCCAAGCTCTTCTTTAAGTTCTTGGGAACTATAGGATTTAATGTTCACTGCACTTTCCATTTCATTATTTACTGTATATCTATCCGCAAAATTTCACTTAGTTTACTTACTGTCTCAAGGTTTTGAAAATCACCAATTAATTTATTTATTGTCAAACGATTTGCAACATTATACTGTCTCACAATTGCAAAATTTTATTGTCTTTCAATTTGCAAAGTTCTATTGTCTCTCAATTTACACGATTTGCAAAATTTTAATATCTCAAGATTTGCAAAATCCCAACCCAATGACACCAATTGTAACGAAACTCAGGCTTTCGAGCTCGTAAAGGATTTTGCAAATAAAACACAACACAAGTTAATTAATTAATTAATTTACAAATAACAACTTTAATATTCAAACAGTAAAAATAACACAATTTATACTGTTGATAACTTTAATTATAGACAACAACACTTATAATACATGTACTTACAATAATTCTCTTAGGTAGTAGCTTAATCACTTTGCAAGAACTTTTACAACTTCACTGGTTAAACTCCAATTAACTAATAATTTCTCTGCAGCGAACGCCACCTCTTATACTCATTGAAAACCTGTCCTTTTTTTCTTTTGAATTAAGGAATATTTGGTTCCACAACTTGTGTGGTTAATTGATAATAATTTTATTAGTTTTATAGACACTTTGTATTTATGTTTCAATTTCAATTTCTTGATCGTACCGCAATCAATCAAAATCGACAATCTGACGTCAAAATATCAATTCCGATCTAAGAGATCAACATGTTTTGATCAAAACTGAAGGACAATCAAGTCCAAGAACAAATTGCAAGTTGGACCGCACACACAAATAGTATATAAGCTGTATGAATAGTATTCCTAAGATTATTATTGATTGTACTCTACAGTGATTCAAATAACAACTTTAATATTCAAACAGTAAAAATAACACAATTTCACAATTTATACTGTAGATAACTTTAATTATAGACAACAACACTTATCATACATGTACTTACAATAATTCTCTTAGGTAGTAGCTTAATCACTTTGCAAGAACTTTTACAACTTCACTGGTTAAATTCCAATTAACTAATAATTTCTCTGCAGCGAACGCCACCTCTTATACTCATTGAAAACCTGTCCAATCTTATAGACAGAAATATCTAGAAAATACCTCATTTACAACAAACGATACGTATATGTAATGAGTCATCTTCTAAAAATAGACTACATTTTCAATCATGTTCTTTTACAAAAACTGGGCAAACCGCACAAACCGGTTTGACTACATTTTTGATCAGTACATAATGATTCAAACTTACAGGCGGTTACATTTCAAATAATCTAATAGTCTTACAGCCTAAAAGTATGCTACATAAAAGAGCTTATTTTTAGTATGCAGTATTTTTTAGTTCTAATTTTAGTACTTATTTTTGGTACATTGCGATTTATCTAGGATTCTAACCTACTGCACTACTAACTACTTTTTTAATTCTAAAAGTACAACCAAAGTCCAATAATAAATCGTATACATGTTCTAACATGAATAAACTCCTATCATAAATTTCGATCTAAGATTAAGAATAAGAATTTCATTTTATTGAGGCTTTCTTTTGTTTACATGGTGTTATAAAGTTTACTTTTTTGTACTTAACTATGAACAAAGTTGATTATTGCTGACCTAGAATTAGTCTAGCTTATACATGAGTGTACAGTATTATAAGGTTTAATGACTTATTTATAGGTAATAGATAGCTTAAAATTAGTTGGACCGATATAGATATAAGTGTTGCTCAGAGGCACTTTACATGAGGTACATATGGTGTGACTTAAAACTAACTTATATACTAATGAAGAAATGTGCATATGAGACTCGATGGTGAAGGGATCATAGGATCATGCATGAAACCATCTAAATGATTAAAGTAAAATTTAATTTATACATAGTATTTATGTCTTGCTATATAACTACATATGAAGTTGTCAATAATGATAGAGTCTTAAAATCTTAATTTGAATGTTTATCGTATTCATGGTGGAGGGAGGCAATGAACCCAAGGTAGGCACCTGGTTTTTCGTGTTCATTGAGCAATTTGTACTTGGGCCAAAAAGTTTTGACTTTAGATATCAGAATGTTCATCAGAATACCGAAAAGATTGATTGACTCATTTAGAAAATCTCCAAAAATTGACGATTCGCCCATGTTTTTTTTATATATAGGTTTTACTAGGCACCGATGTTTCAGGTTGCGGGTTTGATTTGAGCTGATCTGCATATGAGATTGGGTTATTTATTATAGCTGAGTTGACTTGAACAACTCTGTTAGCTTTGATTGAGATATTTTTTGAGGCTTTAGTTTCTTTGTAATTAATGTACTGGATACGTTTAGGGCATAAACTGTTACCGGCTCGGTGTCCCAGCTCCTCACAGTTAACACAGAAAACATTGAAAGGTGTGCAAAGTTAAAACTTCATTGCTTTTTACCCTGCACAGGAAAATATCTAGATCAAATGGTTCGCTAGAGGTGATTTCATCACTAGAACTATTGGTTTGACTTTGCGGAATATTTTTGCAAAATGTTTCTACATTTTCGTAGATATGCTTATAATTACTCTCCATTAGAAGTTCTGATAGAGCTTTTTAGATTTTGTTGCACTGGGAGGGTGGCTTTGGCTGCCACCCGCCGGAGTTATCCATTTTATGAATTTTAACTTTTTTTCCTTTTTTATTTTTTCCTTTTGAATTAAGGAATATTTGGTTCCACAACTTGTGTGGTTAATTGATAATAATTTTATTAGTTTTATAGACACTTTGTATTTATGTTTCAATTTCAATTTCTTGATCGTACCGCAATCAATCAAAATCGACAACCTGACGTCAAAATATCAATTCCGATCTAAGAGATCAACATGTTTTGATCAAAACTGAAGGACAATCAAGTCCAAGAACAAATTGCAAGTTGGACCGCACACACAAATAGTATATAAGCTGTATGAATAGTATTCCTTAGATTATTATTGATTGTACTCTACAGTGATTCAGTTCACTTTTATTAGTTAGTCGCGAAGTAAGTCGTTGTAAAATAAAGTTCGCACAAATCTATCCTGTGAATAAAACATTTTCAAAATATATTTTATTTTTAAAAATATATTTGTTTCAATTTAAAATATAATTTATAGCCGCTATTATCATTGCATATAATTGAATTGAATTTTGTTCTATTACGTCAGCTGCGAGCGTGTATAAATACGTCATTAACTTTTGTTGTTTGCCTTAATTCCCTGCAATACCTTATAAATAAACTTATAGGTCTGTATGATTTCGGCAGCTCACTAGGCTTATTGTCTGGTTTGGGGTTTGTCTCCAGATAGAAGAAACGTACGCCCAGTTGTAGCTGTAAATAAAGTAATCATATCCAGTAAGATGAGATGGATTGCGTTCTGTAGAAGCGCTGGAAAGATCACATCACCGCCGCGAGCTTTGAAATGTTTAAAAGAGCCTACTGCGCCCATTTAACCTTAGCCGGACTGAAGATTTTACCGGACAAACTATTTACCCTACTAGTAATACAGACAACGACTCTGGTCCGTTCAATCCGGGTCGTATTGGACGGATTCAAATCCAATGTTCACCGCACAAACGCCGGTGTTCCCCAAGGCTCTGTTTTGTCTCCAACACTCTCTATTTTTAAATTCTCTATATTAACTTCGCGTGCACGTGGCTGGCTGGTTGGTCAGATTTTCTGATCAATTTTTAGCCCACTTCCCATGGCCCGATTTTATTGAAATTTTGCACACATGTATATTTCCGGTGACAATACTTTCTATTGTTATTATCGAACCTCGGGTTCGGGGGGCTCCCATACAAATATTTTACAAAATTTACACGATTTTCTTTAAATTTTGTACACATGTGTGTCTTCGATGGAAAACACTTTTTTTTTTTCATCAGATCACGGCAAAGTCTGAGCTCTGTGCTTTGTGAGCAGCTCTGTTCGCTGCCGCTGCGTGATTTGGTGGATGATTTTGCCACAAAACGAATTTACAAGAAAAATTTAAATTTTTATGGGTTGTTTTTTTCATTAATGATCTCCTATCAGCCACTTCTAATCCAATTCGGTCACGTCCGTAAAAGAAAGTTGTATTGTGGCCACACTTCTATTTTTACTACATCACAGATAATAATTTTGTATAAAAACAGAATTTTTTTTTTTTTAAATAACGATAGCTCTTATGTAAATTAAACTATTTTTTATTCTGTTCTTTATTTAATGAGTGACAAAATGAAACTGAAACTAAACTCTAATTACAATATGTTCTTATATCTAAAATGTTGAGTGGAGTTGGCATTCCAAGCAGGTCATCGTGGTCGTCCCGACGGATCAATACATGATCAGCAGAAATAGGCTGGCGTATGGGATGCTCGTAAAATATCTGATTTATTGTTATTGCTAGTGGGTGCGGTCGTCGTCCGACGAATCGAATTATTATGGATGATTGACGTTGTTTATATTTTGTGTGTCGTTAATTGCATCAGCACTTAGAAGAAATACTTTTTGTTACTTTGTTCGGCGTATGTTTGCATAGCATCCTAATTTATATGCGGCTTTGACTTATATGTCGTTAACTCTTCCGCCCTTAAAAACGAACGTCCTCGTGAGTTGTTGTTGACGTTACCAGATGAGGTATATCTTCAATGCCAACAGTTTTTAACGCTGGATTGTTTATAGTCAAAACTGTGTCTCCAAGTGTATGACTTCGGCCATCTGATTTAATGTATGCGAACGTAATGACTGCCATGAGAGTAATAATCAAGATGATGTTTATTGATAAGTTGAATTTGTGTTTGTTCTCGAGTGAGCTGATTTCTTCTGTGCTGTTGACGTATAGTTTTTTAATCATCTCAAGCGATAATACTTCTTCTATTTTAGTTTGGTTGTAGGATGGTTGCAGTATTGCCGGTAGGGGTTGATATTGGGTAACTCCTTTAGATTGCCTTTCCGTTGACCTCGATGGTGGTATTGAAGTGTTTGATGATAAAGGTACCTTCGAGCATCACGGTTTCATTATTGATGATCACTGGACCGTTGAATTGGCTTAGCAGCAAGATGGCTGGTGAGACTTCTTCTATTTCTGGGACATGTTCATTGTTGATGAAGGTGCAGTTAGCTGTTTGACCTTTTACTAGCCTTGGGATGCATGATGAGTTTCTTAGGTTTATAATATTACTATTACTACAAATCGATAGGTTGTTATAAATTTTACATTTTTTTGATATACCATATATTTCCTTATTGCATTCTATAATTGAATCGAAATTTATTTTTTTATAACTTTCTTAATTTTAACTGGCTTTATTATTGATCGTTTACATGATTCCACATTTGTGGTTGGAAAACTTAAAATATATATTAAATCTTTATCGCTTGAGGCGATTTTAATTTCAGCAAATTTTCTCATGATTATTACATTACTATTTTTTTCTTTTTCCTTAAACATTCTAAGTAGATTATTTGTCGCATTTGTTAATTCGTTTATTTTATTCATTGATATTTTATTAATAATAATTTGTTTGTTGTTGTTTTCTAGAACTTTATTTATTTTATTCGTAATTATTTCAAAGTCATGGTGGTCCGGATTGCCCGCGATCCATTTCCATGCGCTACCTATAAAATCTAAAGATCTCTTATTTCTATTATTTATTCTAAGTCTAGATAAGTATGTTCTTATTCGCAATATTTCATAGGAAAGGACAGGATACAAGGGATTTTCTTTTGCAACGTATGATCCTAGCATAGCTTCCAGATCGTTTAGTATTTTTTCGTATGTTTCTATCTCGATTAAATGGATGATCTTAAATGATCCATTCTGTAATTTTGCACGTCCCGCGTCGATCTTTATCAGCTGGGAGTTGGAATAGTCCAAGATTTGTACATCTGCCTTGCACAGTGGCAGCAGTTTCCTATTGGAAAATTTAGTTTTTTATGAGACTTTTATGGACAGTTCTTCCTGACTGAGTTATGATCGTTGAATTTTTATCTTCAGCTACAACTTCTTTTTTGTATCTAGGGTTAAGTTTGTTTCCTATTCTTTTGTTATTTTTGACATAAATGATTTCTCCTACAGAGTAAGTTTTCAAAGGGCTTCTCTTCCTATTGTGGTATTCTAAGTCATGCTGTTGTGTGTTTTGTATTTTTTGGATATTATCCTGTCTTACGCGTGCAAGCTCTTCTGGGTTTTTGAGTAATTGTCTACCAAAAAATATGTCAATAGGTTTTTTACCTGTAGTCGAATGTAGGGATCGGCTGTATTCGTAAATAGATCTGTCTAATAATTCTGAAAATGTGCTATGGGCATTGTCTGTTTTAAGACATCGAATTAATTCTGAAAGAGTTGAATGAAACCTTTCAACTTGACCATTTGCTGAACTGGTATAAGGGGGTGATTTAAATACTTTTATATTAAACATATTTTCTAACATGAAAGTAATAGAATTAGAACTTAAAGATTTTTCGTTATCCATAACTATGGTTTGAGGAATTCCAAAGGCTAATATCAATTCTCTAAGAGGAGATTTAATATCCTCCGAGGCTCTTGATTTTAATATTTTAACTAAAGCGTATTTCGAAAACTTATCTATTGCAGATAATATAATTTTTTTATCAGAGAAATAGATATCTACGTGGATAATTTGTCCAAGGTATTCGGGAATTGGAGTAGGTTGTATTTCAGGTTTGTTCGGGTGTCTGTCATACTTGTGTTCCTTGCAGATTTTACAGAGATTCGTGATTTTCTCTATTTTGGATTTCATATGAGGGAAGTAAAAATTTTGTAGAATTAGAATTTTATTCTCGCGTGCGTTTCGATGAGCACGGTTATGTTCTTTTAATATTTCTTCCTGTTTTGGGTTTTCGTCAGTTAGGTCAGTGACTATTTTTCTCGTAAAAAGTGTTCTGTATTGTCTAAAATGTGTTGGGTATATTTCCTGAACTATGCCTAATATTCTTTCTTCTGTATTAATTCCATTAGTGACTGAAGGATTTAGATGCTTTTTAAGGATATTTATTATTTTTTCCTGAGTGTATTCGGTTTCTGCATCGTTTTATTTTATTATTTGTGTTTTTACTGCTTAAGGCATAAGTCAATGGTTGGTGGTCTGTGAAAATTATGAGCTTAGTCTGACCATATAGGTAATTTCTCAGTGAGTTTAGAGCCCATACGATGGCCAACATTTCTTTTTCATTAGCTGCATAATGTTCTTCCGCATTATTGAGAGTTCGAGAAATAAAGGTAATTGGCTTATTATCCTGCGCTAACACAGCACCAACTGCATAGTCTGACGCATCAGTTGTTAAATGAAATTCTTTACTAAAATCGGGAAAAGTGAGAATAACTTCTTCTGATATCAATGAGTTTTTGAGTTTGTTAAATGCTTCTATTGCTGCGTCTGTTAAGTGTATGGTTTTTTTGCTTGAGGCTGTTTTGGATGTACGTCCATCCTCACCTCTTAAAAGGGGTTTTGCTAGCTTTGCATAATCTTTAATAAATCTGCGGTAAAATCCCGACAGACCAAGAAATGATCGCAAGTCTTTAAGGGTTCTTGGATACGGAAATTTGGCAATGGATTCCACTTTGGTTGGGTTTGCTTTTATGCCTTCTGAAGATATAATGAATCCAAGAAATTCGACTTCTGACTTTAGAAATTCACACTTGTCTAATTGCACTCTGAGGTTAGCTTGTTGAAGAGTTTCAAAGATTTTTTCTAAGTTTTGGAAGTGAGTGTCGATCTTCTTACTAAACACAATTATTATGTCATCAATATAGACATAACAAATCTCTCCGATGTGTTCCCTTAAGATGTCGTCTAAAGCTCTCTGAAAAATAGACGGCGCGTTTTTTAATCCGAAAGGAAATCTTACGAATTCATACTTTCCGTTGTTGACGGAGAACGCTGTTTTTTCAATATCACCCTCGTGTAGAGGAATTTGATGAAGTCCACCTAAAAAATGTACATCTACGAAATCGGTGTATTCCTCAGTAGGTTCACTACAATCTTGTTGGTCAACGTATTCGTCAATTGATTGTCCATTATCTGGTTGGTTGATCATGGCTGGAAAGCGTGGTGGAAGTTGTGGTAAATGTGCCAATTGTGGATAGAATGGTTGGCTAAAATTTCTGCGATGAGACATTGGTTGAGCTGATGGAGGTGGTGGTCTCCTTGTTGGACCAGTGTTGTGGTGTGCGTAATTTGCTCTGAACTGTTGATTTTCGAGTTTCAGACAAAGGTTGAGGGCTGTTGGCAAATCTGCCGGTACCCTTATACCTAAAAGTCTTGGCAAATCACCTCTGAGGCCTCTTATGAAAGTATCTAAAGCTTTCTCTCTGTAAGAGGATGTAAGGTGGTGTAACGTATCCGGTGGCAAGTTCATACTGGAGATTTTGTTTAAAATCAGTGAAAGATGGTTGTAAACTGCTTGGTAATAACTTTCTACTGTACTACTACCTTGCACTAGGGAAGTCATTTGGTACTCCAAAGTACCCAGATCACGCCTATCTGCATATTGAAGTGTCAAGCATTTTGATATGCATTCCCAGTTTAATGGGGTATTATACGATTCAAGAATCGCATCCGCATTCCCTACGATTTCGTTCCTTACAATATTAAGTATTCCAAAATACTTTGGTGTTCCTTTAAGGTGATCGAAAATATTAAGAATCCTTTCGACGCTTTTGCGCCAGGAACTAAATTCACCTGGAGTTCCAGAGAACTCCCTCAAACTTCGTACAACATCTTGTACTTTGTCCAGATCGTTCAGGTTTGATCTGTATTTTGGATCAATTGTTTGTTCTATACCTCTTTGAAATAGTATCAGGGTTTATGATTCCCTGTACTAAATTCTTGCATTCTGTGATGCAAAATCGTCTAACAATGCTAGTGATCAGAGCTTCAAGCTCTGGCGTTGCACTTACGGATTGGTTAATAACAGGTTGGAAACTAGGTCGAGAGATGGTTTCATCGGCATTTAGGATAGGAGGTTGATTTGTAGGTTAGTCATGTTGAAAATTGTTTCTTACTAATATATTTTTATGTGAAATGAATACTTAAAAGAATTTGTTTTTTAGGAAGCGAACGGCTTTAACGGCTAATTTTTTTTTAAAATATATATTTTTTATATTTCTAATATCGAGTATTTGTTTCTTTTCACTTATTCTATTACTTGTTTTTCACTTTTTGTTTCTACTTGCTTTTATTATTCTATAATTATATTTTCTTATTTTTTTTTTCTTGTAAAATTTTTGTATTTATCTGTTGGTTTTTAATAATAATTCAAATTGTATTGCCTTATGCTTTTATGTTTTTTTGTAATATATATTGTGTATCTATTTATTTATTCTACTTTAATAATTTTAAAATAATCTTACATTAAAAAGAAAAGTGGATGTTTTCCTTTTTGTCTTCCTTCAGAAGTTACTGGGGATCCTTTCTTCACACTCCCTCGTTGTTGACAATATCTATGGATTCTTGTCAGTGGTACCCAGGTTGATAAAACTCCAATGCACTTTTACACTTTTAATTTTGTGCTTTACACTACACACTGCGAGCTACTTGAGGTCGACTTTGTTGTGTGAATTAATTTTAGTTGACGAGCTACTTGAGGTCGATTTGAGCACTTTCAATTGCGTATTTTACACTGCGAGCTACTTGAGGTCGACTTTTGCGTGATTTACTTAGTATGCGAGCTTCTTGAGGTCGACTTATTACTTGTTGCGCGGAGTATAAATTTTTCACCTTAATGCACCTGATGAAACTGAAACTAAACTCTAATTACAATATGTTCTTATATCTAAAATGTTGTGTGGAGATGGCATCCCAAGCAGGTCATCGTGGTCGTCCCGACGGATCAATACATGATCAGCAGAAATAGGCTGGCGTATGGGATGCTCGTAAAATATCTGATTTATTGTTATTGCTAGTGTGTGCGGTCGTCGTCCGACGAATCGAATTATTATGGATGATTGACGTTGTTTATATTTTGTGTGTTGCGTTAATTTCATCAGCACTTAGAAGAAATACTTTTTGTTACTTTGTTCGGCGTATGTTTGCTTAGCATTCTAATTTATGTGCGGCTTTGACTTATATGTCGTTAACTTGTATAATTCATACAACAACTTTTACTTTCTTTTTCTAGTAGTAAAAGTAAGTATAGTAATCATGAAAATTTTCGAATTTGGGATTTTTACAGATTTACCCATTACCGTATCTCCTGAGTCAGAAAAAGCAAAAAAAAAAATCTCTGTCTATCTGTGGCTCTGTGTCCACTCTACAGCCCAGACGGCTGAATTGATTGAGACGAAAATTCATATTTAAGCTTTTTACATAAATTGGGAGGGCCCAGTTAATTTTGGCCTTATCCTTATTCGTATGAAATCGGCCAAACGGAAGTGGTATTCGTAGTAGTAAACTACTATGAGAAAATGCAAAAAAACATTTACTAAAGATTCCCGGCTCGTCAGTAAAAGAAAGTCGTATGGTGGCCACATCATCTTTTTTTATATTGAATTTCTATATACATAGTATTCTTAATTCGAGCTCGTGCTTTATTTGTGAGAACAGAAAAAAAAAGAAAAAAACCAAAATATCGACCGTCTGGTTTCAGCGGTTTAGCCCATGGCATCAACGCGCTCGTCGTGTGTTTTTGCTAATTAAAAATCGAAAAATAAAAAAATCACCAGTGTAGTGCAGTGTCGGGGTTGATTGTACCCATAGTCCCATAGTGTTGAATAGCGTAGCGTGTGTGTGCCAGTTTTCCTTTTTATTTCCTTTTCCTCTCATTTCCTCAGTAGACGCGACGCAGCTTAAAGTGCTGTTGAATCGTTTTTGTCTACACATAAATTCGATGAACCAGTGCGTTTAATTCTATCTCTGTACTTGCGATAAGTGTGTGATTTCTGTGACGGTCTATCAACTCTTGCTGTTGTAAAGGCATAACACTTGCAACGGTTGCTTTGAGTGCCGTCATTGATCTTTCTCACCACAGTTTGTCTCTTTTGTATCGGTGTGAGTCGCATTTGTCTGATGTGCGAATTCAGGGTCGATGTGTGCAACATTCGTCGGCTCAGATCGAATCACTCTGCCACGTGCTTCCATTTAGCAGACCAAAAACCTGCTATTCTGGCACTAACAGAAACACATGCTAATGCTGATTCCGACGTTTCGGATTTTAGTTGGCCAGGTTACAACTTGGTGCCAGTATTTTTTCCCACCGCGGTCTCGCCATCTATGTATGCAGTGATGTAGCTTATCAAACTCAAGCACAATACAACCATTTTTTTATATAGAGACGGGAGGACTCCCTGAATGACTTGCGTCACGGCAATAAGTTTGGCTAAGCCCTTTATTAAAATTCAAAATAAAATAAAAATCGAAGGAATGTGATTTACAATATATCACATTCCTCACGTTTGTAGCCGGTTTCAATTTATTTTATCAGAACTCTCTCTGATTCATTAAAAAAGCAATGCGAAAAAAAACCAACACGACCAACACTAAAACGACGCGAGTCCAAATGCTTTCATCAATGGATCATGATCAGGGAAAAGTACAAAAAACCTTGACCAAGAAAATATTACAAATTATAAAAATAATGTAAAAAATACTGATAAACAATATATTAATAAACAACTTATGAATACTTCAGCCATCATCCTTCAGGAAGTTGTTCACTGCTAATTTGAAGGCCTGCAGATTTAAAGATTCGGGAAACACGGGCTCGACCATGCTCACCATTCTCATGCGATTCGTATGAAACTAGGAATGTAGGACTAAGATGCGACTATAGGAAATGCTGGGATCTGGCCAATAGGGTCTGGAATTCTGAGAACTAAGCCATTTCACCAAGCGATTTGTATGAAACTCGGAATGTAGGACTAACATGTATGGAACTTCTGGGATCTGGCCAATAGGGTTTGGAATTTTGTGAACTAAGCGATTTGTATGAAATTAGGTATGAAGGACTAAGATACGACTATAAATAAATAAATTATAAATTTACTCTTGGATCAACTTGAGAATAGCAGAATTGCATTTGCAATTAATGCTGTAAACTTACTTGTAGGAAACACGATACAGTTGTTTTTATTTTCATTTAGGATTATACCCGCATCCTTACTATTTTCTCAGTTATTTTCTCTTGTTCAATAAAAAATTCTAACAATTTATCTCTGTCTAATAAGCAAGAAGTTTCACTTCTGTCGTGCGTGAACTCCACGCACACACATTTTAACTTGATTGATCTCTTTTTGTCTGTATTTTCGACTACTTTGAGGTCCTTTTTAACCACCTTCCACACGAAATTTTGTGAGTCCAAAATAGCATTTTTTATATTCCGCGAATGACGCGTGTAGCGTGTGGCGGGTGTTATAAGTTGAAATTGCGCCATTTTCTCATTTTTGAGGTCTTTTTAACCACCTTTCGCACGAACTAGAGGGCTGAAATTTTGTGAGCGCCTCAATGTCAGGAGCCAATTTTGATATCCCGCGCTTGACGCGTGTTATTATTACCAAATAATAAAGGACTGTGTGACGAATTTCGATGTATACATAAAAGTTTGTACCCAAAAAACAAAGTTTTTTACTTGTTTTTAATTGGCATTGTTTGCAACCGAAACCTTAATGAAATGAACTGCGCCAAACATGAGAAACGAGAAAATGAATTCATGAGGGTTTTTTTTTATTTCATTCCAAACATTCCTTATATTCCGAATTTGACATAGAACGTTCTTTTATTTATTCTTTGTATTCTATTCCTTCTTCTTCTTTTTATACCACATCGATAGTTAGAATAAACAGAATATTCTTTGGTCTTTCTGTAGAATAATTAAAAGAAAACACTCCATGGTACTCGGATTTATTCTCATATTTCATATCCATAATAATCATTCGAATGATAATCGATTATATCAATCATTCGAATACTAAATAATCGATTATTCAAATCATTCGATTATGTTCAACACGTTAAAGTAAAATACAAATAAAAAGAGGAAGTGGCCTTGTGTCGGTGTGGTAATGCTGCTGCTGCAGCATACTCGTATCAGAGTGACATTTAAGCAGGTTTGCCGAGGTCCTAAAATTATTGTGGCATTATGCCATCCCAAGCCCTACGAAGTTGTAAGTACATATGCTGCGTTCCTTTGGCTAATCCAGCTTGGCTTTACAAAGCAACATCTTCTGGCTTTATCGCCTTACGGTGAGCACCACCTACTATAAAATGGCTTTAGTTTTAAATCCAAAAAAAATTTTGGATTTATTTTCGGCTTTATGCTTATGCGATTTTTGTTGTAAGCCAGGCAGTTATATGCTGCTTTGTTTTGGCAAAGCTGGCTTAGCTTTACAAAGCAACAGCTTTTGGCTTTAAATTTTCGATGCATTTTAATTGTTGTGTGTTAAACAAAACACCGCCTTACGGTGAGCGCTTTAACTAAAAAATGGCTTTAGTTATAAATCCTAAAAACTTTTTGGATTTATTTTCGGCTTTATGCTTATGCGATTGTGGTTGTAAGCCAAGCTGGATTAGCCAAAGCAACGCAGCAATAGATTATAAAAGGAATGTGCGTTTTAGTTATTTACAATTTATATAAAGCGCAGAAGTAAGCGTTATGTTTTAAATTTGACAAATTGACAACGAGTGTTATCAAGTCGTAAGATTCTTTTTAATTGCGAGCCCAAAGGGCGAAGCTAATAATCAGGGCAAATGTTTTTTTTTAGCGTGCATGTGTTTGTTTCCGAGTTTGTCCACTCGTATACATCGACTTCTATGAATCAAAATTTGATGGGACGTGTTTTGAAACAATTGTTTAGCGCTCGGCTTGTGATAGCGTAATTTCGAGATTTTTTTATTATAACCCGGTTTTTCGGTAATAACTCTTGATTAAGTCTTTAGACCGACTTAAAACTGTATATATGGCGAGCTGAGAAGCTCCGCTTTACTTATTTATGTTAATTTTTTTTCATAAAAACTCTACCCCAGAGCGCGCTCCGCAGAAAGGCGAAAATCTTTTGTTTACATTTTTTTGTTGCATGTGTTGTTGTTGTGCTAGTATAATGAGTGGTAAATCTCTCAAAATATACAGATCTGTTTTAGCTCTACGGTAGAGTCGTTTTGAAGGGGAAACGAACAACTTGACAGCCAAAAAAAAAATCTGTGGCAGAGTTTTACGAAAAAACCGACATTAAAGAAGAAAAATATATATGTTTGTATGTTTATGCCGCAAAGTAGTAACTACTAACAAGAAAGGTCTAAGATATTTGCGAGGAAACAGAAGTTATCGCTAGCAGTTGTCCGCGCATAATGGAATACAGCAAATATTAAAATAATAATTATGTATTTGTTAGCCATTTTTTAGATTTTCCCAACCAAAGTAAATTTTTTGTGCAAGAAAGAGATAGAAAATAAATTGCTCCAAGTTATTTATTTGAACAAGTAAGTCTCAATAAAAAACTACTCGTTTCGGAAAAGCCCTTCTTTGTTTTTTATATACTCGTTGACTTTAGCATCATACATATTTTATTGAAAACGTGTTTGTTCGTTTGTGTATGTCATTTAGTTTAACTTCGATCAAGAAATCGTACACAATGTTACAGACTTTGTGTCAACTCTCGATTATTAAACAAAGACCTATTATCCTGTTCTGTGGTACAAAAAAGAAGTTCTCATTTTGTGGAAAAACTAAAGAATTCGACATTAGTTACGATTACACGAACTTTTCAATCAAACAAATGCTGAGTATATTTTTACTTAAATGCAACTGTGACAAATAATATAGAGGTCATTAAATAGCTCAGAAAATATATAAAATAAAACAAAATGACATACAACTAGTTTTGACAAAACTGCAAAAACTTCAAAGCCTCTATTTATTTTGATTTTTTTCCGCAATTTTATGGCAGTAGAATTAAAGAGCAGAAACTGCAGCTGAAAAATTCTTATTGCCTAATTTAAATAGTTATTTTGGCTTACGGGTATACCCTTGTAACTTGATTTTTTTTATCCAAATTTAATTATAAATCCAGCACAATGGCAACGCTGGTATGAAGATATTTTGTACCCTG
The DNA here is from genome assembly GCA_947095585.1 of Nephrocerus scutellatus. Classification (NCBI taxonomy): domain Eukaryota; kingdom Metazoa; phylum Arthropoda; class Insecta; order Diptera; family Pipunculidae; genus Nephrocerus; species Nephrocerus scutellatus. The sequence continues at coordinate 76,469,781 of OX352761.1, read as the reverse complement.
TTCTTCTTAAAGAGCTGTCAATTTGTTCAGTATGATGTGTGATACTTAATACAATTTTTCGTGATTATCATAAGCAAAATGGGATCAATCCCATAAACCGATTTAATAGTTTACATAAAACATAAGTGGACATTTGTTTCGGCGAAAAATAACAAAGAGCACTTTATATAATATGTTAAATAAATTTTTTTCATTTGGAACAACTTTTTTGTCAAATTAAGTAATTTTTGTGTGTATTATTAAGGCAGGCCAGATGGACTCTTAAGCTGAAATGGCTATAAGCGAGTGGAAAAAGTTTGATTTCTTTACTCTAGTATCGAATGCGGATACAAGTCGCGTTGTCGAAATAATTGGAGACTCTGACATTAAAAGTTGTACAAGCAGTTCTAAACAGAAAATTATATGTGACTCTGCTGGAAGGGTAAACATTTTTTATCAGTACTGGTACTCGCTTTCATTTCAGGCACATAATTCGCCCATAATATTGTGCTCTATAGGAAAGCAAAGCAATTTGCTTGTGACAGTCTCGATTAAAAACAGTGCGGATCGGCCAATTGTGAAGGTTTGGGATTTATCAAAGGTGGATAAACGGAGTGGAGCACCATGTCTGGGCACTGCTAAATTAATTCCCCAGAAGCCATCAGCTTTATCTGTGGAACAACTAGGCTCTATCCTCTATGTGGCAGTCGGCTTCGAAAATGGCGAAATATCTTTTTTTAGTGACGTAGTAGGTCGAGAATTTTATTCAAATTTTTGTACACTGAAAGTATGTAGTCGTTCTATCAATGGAATTGCGCTCAATCAACAAAGAGGCAAGAGCTTGCACATGTTTGTGTGCTCTGACTGTGGTGTATTTGCGTATATTTTACAAGAAAACGACAATAAAGAGATAAAAATAACACTTGATACTACAAATGCGCGAACACGTTGTTGTGCTTTACAAACGAAAGGACCTAACGATGCTTACTTCATGACTGGTCGAGATGATGCAGTCTACTGTTACACGAGTGACGGACGTGGACCTTGTTATGCTCTTGAAGGGCACAAACAATTCATTGGATGGTTTAGCAATTACTTAGTAATAGTGATGAAGTTATTAAAAAATTCCTTTTTATCACAGAAAGAATACGTGATAATCGTAATTGATATTCAAAATAAATTTATTGTTTTAAATACGCCAATTGATCCAGTTGTAGCAATCCTTAATGAGACTGGTACATGTTTTATACTGACAGAGAAAAAGGAGGTGTACTATCTGCTCGAAAAGAACATCCAGAGCAAACTTAATATATTGTATAAGAAAAACCTTTTTGATATTGCTGTGCGTATAAAAAAAGATCAACAGTATAGCGACGACGAAGAAATGGCAAATATTTACCGGCAATATGGTGATCATTTGTATTGGAAGGGGGATTATGCAGGAGCTGTCGAAAGATACATAAAAACTATAGGTTTTATTGAGACATCGTACGTTATCAAAAAGTTACTTGATTCACGTCATATACATTTTCTTGCCAAATATCTGCAGGTTTTGCATCAGAGGAAACTAGCAACGCAAGAACATAAAATACTGCTTATGAAATGTAACATACGTTTGAATTTTCCACAGAAACTTAATTTTTTTGAATTTATTGATGAAGTTGATGATATTATGTTTGACATCAATGGAGATGTGTACAGTAAAAAAACTACATCAGATTTACCGATGTTTTTCAGTATGGAGCACACAGAACAAGTAAATCAATGTCAAAACAGTGTCAGATTGCTTTTGGATAAAGTGCAGGTACCAGGAGAAGGTCTAAAATTGATTTCGGAAAACGAGATTCACGAACTTTTCAAGAAGAACGGTTTACTATTTAATAATCAATATTTGCGGCAGACAATTGATATGCTTACAAAAGTCTGTGAAGTGCACAAAACAATCGCAGAAGATATATTACGTGATATTACATATCCCGAGAATTTTAGTGATTTTTTTGAATATGGTACATCTGATTTTCTTTGTTCATTGCAGCGAAGTGCAATTTCTCAATTTCCTTATTCCAATGATACTATTTATAATGCTTTGATCGAATTACACCTTAAGCAATGGAAAAATGATTCCACTTACGAAAGTACTCTCCTAGAAATGTTACAAATTTATTCGTCTCGATATTGCAAAAATCACATACTAATTATGTGTCGCGTGTATAAGTTCTGGCCCGGGGTAATGTGGCTTTATGAAAATGCTCAACTAAACAGCTTAAAAATGCGATACTACGTAAAAAGCAAGGACTACACAAGTATTCTCACTTTTTGTAAATATTTAGGAGAATTCAATCCGCATTTGTGGATTCAAGCTCTGAATGAGTTTCACAATTACTCGAAAGTTTCGCCACATATATTAATACAGATTATGAACGTGATTACAGCTAAGAAGTTGTTGTCGCCATTGGAAATTCTACAATGTTTGACTGTCGAGTCAGGACCAAATGTTGCGCTGGTAAAAGATTTGTATACACAATTATATCAAAAAGAGGCCACAGCTCTGTCAGAGGAGGAAAAAGAAGTCGAAATGTTGCAAACTGGTATGATATATTTGTTAAAATTAATCCACAGTTTCTTAATTGATCCTATTGAATTCCGCAACACAATATGCGATGCATGCGGACAATTGTTAACCTTACCATCTGTACACTTTCTATGTCAACATTCATTTCATAAGGAATGTATTCAAGTTTATTCGGAAAATACTATAATTTGTTATGTATGTCGAGCAAAAAGTTGTTTTCTAACGGATATGATCAAGTATAACGATGTAAGTTTCTCTTTAGAACGTTTAGAATTTGATTTAAAATGGTTTAATCAACGTTCCCCCAAAGAAAATTTGTAATAGTGAAAATTAAGCCAGTGGGGATCAGTTATACGTACACAAATGTAATTTTTATTTTTCGCACTTTAAATCATTTTAAACTCAGTACATAATTTAAAAGAATATATAAGAATTAGCATTTTTTCATGGTTTCTGCAGACGCAAATTGGATCCCAAGGGCAAAATGAAACTTTCCACAATATGCGAAATCGATCCAATGATTTAATGTTGGCTTTGTCAGTGTATTTCGGTAAAGATTTACTCAATCAACATATTATCGTAGACGTACAGAATACATACAAAAAGCATCTACATAACAAAAATAACAACCAATACAAATGGAAAAAACGGGGAACAACATATGATTCTCTATTTGAAGAACACATAAATATCTACAGCCGAAACAATAGCAGAGTTCGAGATAGAAGTTTATATTCTCACATTAGTCGTAAAATGTACATAAAAAAGCCACTAATTCCTTCTCATTTTTCTGAAGCATCGTCCTCATTTAAATATGAAAATTCTAAAAATAATATTAAAGAGGATGTAGACATTTTTCTGATTGATGAGGCTAATAAGAAAAATGTCTACAGCAATGAAAATCCCTTTGAAGAATATGATAACAATTTAAATCCATTTGCAGAAGACTAAGTTTTCCCTTTTTATATTAATAATATTTTTTTAGTTTTAGCTTATCGTACCTTTGCTGGGATGTACTATTTCACGCTTAACTCTTCAATATGTCCAAAACAAACAAAATAAAATCAGACCGATTCTGCAGAATAACTTTTACATCTTATTCGTTTATATTTTAAGATGCAATAAAAAACAACCCATAAAAATTAAAAATTTCTCGCTCTCGGACTTACACATGTGTACAAAATTTGAATAAAACTAGGGTAATTTTTTAATAAAATAAATAATTAATGTTAAAATAATTTAGTGGACCCACCCTTTACCTTGGGGCACAATCACTCCCAAAATTTTACAAAGTGTTATCCTTCAGAGATCACATGTGTGTAAAATTTGTATAGGAGCCCTTGAAACCCTGGACTCGATCACTTCCAAATTTTGACACAAAGTATTGTCACTGGAGATACACGTGTGTATAAAATTTTAAGAAAATCGGGCTGTGGAAGTGGGTTAAAAATGGATCGCAAGATTCCACTACCGAACGACAGAACCATACCGACGGGAAATGACCCCTTTAGGTAGGAGGGGCATCCAAAGTTTCGAGTTTTTTTTTTCAAAAAAATGCATTTTTCTAAGTTATTTGAAGGAGCTTTAAGGATAAATTGGTAACAAATGAAAGGTAATATAGGTAAGTATCAATGAAAAAAAATGGGACCAATCGAACCATCCTTGCCAGTAGTATAGCCAAAAAACTGATTTTTCCATAAAATTACAAAAGGGGCGTTCGTAAAAGTGGGAGTGTCCTATGTATAGGTACCAAATGAAAGCTGAAAATTAGGTCTACACAGCCATGTAATTTTTATGGGTGTGGTCCAATTTAAACGGAAGGTACATCAAAATTAATCAATTAATTTATATTTAGAGAGGAGTTTTTCCTTTTAAAAGGCGTTTTTGTAAATTATGCACACACTGAAAAATACAGTACGCTCAATTTAATATATAGATTGGTTATGGATAATTTAATTTAATTCAATTTAATTTTTTGATAATCAAACGCATTTAGGGTGGTAAATCGCGCGCGCAAATTTTATAAAGGAATAATAGATTTACGCAGAATCGGTCTGAATATTTGTAATATTCACTTTATTTTGATAGATATTTGGGGGTTTGATCTATATACATTCTTTTTTGACAGTAATAATTTGGTTTTTTTTTTATTTCTTTCCGTTGGACATATGTAGTTCATTATTAAAAAATAAAAATAAACTCTGACATTTAACATTAATCGGTTGCTCCAAACTTGGGTACAAAAAGTGTAGCAGTGCACTGCTGGTTTTTTTTTTAACTTTAATTACCATTAAATTTACATAATTTTTTTACATCTCAATTTTTGTAAAATGAAAATGGATATTATTTAATAGTATATTAAAAATAACATGAAACAACTTATATAATGTTCATAATAAATTATACAATAGGTTAATTGCACCAATAATAAAGTTTTAACGTTTTTATGTGTTTTTTCTGCAAAAAATTAAACATAAATATTTATTTGTAAAGTGGGCGCCGTGCTTCAGTGGATAAGTTCTGAGCAGGAGGCTCTTGGTTTGAATCCCAGTAACACCAAAAGTGTTTTTAACGATACCACCTCTCGCGAATGTCTGATAAACGTCCGAGAGCATTAACTTGTCACGGAAAGCTTCTCACTTCGCCGTTCGGATACGGCATTAAATTGTAGGTCCCTTCCATTTGTGTCCAAAAAATATATATACACACAAATGGTCGCAAGAAGCCTTGGGCCAGAACGGTCTGTCAGGCCAAATATAGGTTTTATTTATTTGTAAAAAAATATTTGAATGCGAATATTACAATTTATTATCCAATCTATGCAGTCACTATTTTTTTTATGGGCAGCAGTGTATGTTTGATGAGAAACTGAAGCGATTCGTTACTATTCAAAAAACTTTCCTTGGTTAACTTCGTGAAAAAATTGTATTGGAGAGGAGGGTGGTATATTTTCATCCCCTGCGGTGTAAGTAGCGTTTAAATACGAAGAGACGTACTTTTGACCTTACATCATTTCCCACCCTGTAACACTTGAACGCTTCTAGCTACAAGTTCACTGTTGGTCTTTTTGGAAAGAAAGTAAAATGTTTAAGGTAAACAATATATTTTTTTATACTTTATTTTCAAACGCCATTATTTCAAAAATGATAATTTTTTTTGACAAATGCAGTATTAAAGCCCATTCCATTTTCTACAAATCCACCTCTTAATATTTATGCATTCGGTAATCAGGAGCTGGGTTATAATTGTAAGTTTGTAAAATGAACGAAAGCGTACTTTTAATCTTATATGACTTCACTCCCCATAACTCTTGAACACTTCCAGCTACAAGTTACTGTTATGTCGTCAAATTCAAAACATTTTTTTAAATTTTATTTATAAACTCACAAAATTAGGTCCTTTTTTTTAAATTTGCGCACGAATTATAATTCTGTTATTTGTGCGGATTAAGTTAGCTGTTCTATTTTGGGAATGTTCAAGATAGCTTTTCATTAGGTCTTGTTGATGATTAATATATGTAGTTATGTTCCTAAATCTTTCAATCATCTGTGTATTAAGTTTTGAATTTGTAGGTACTTTGTTAAGAAGATATTCTTGTTTTTGGCTTAAAACTTTTATTTCTTTACTTAGTTTTTCGGCGTCTTCCGCGTCCATATTTCCTGTTATGAATTTAATTGCTGTTCCTAAGCCATTAACAAGTCCTCTCTTTTGTCTTAGGATAGGCATTAGGAATTCGATTTTACTGCGGAGTTCTCTAAGTTTATGTGCAGTTGTCTCTAAAGAGGGTTTAAGATCTTTAAGGTGATTGAAGTTTAGTAAAGTTTGTTTGAGTTTAACCACGTTTGTCTTGTATTCGTCAAGGTTAACTATGTGTATGATATAACGGTATGTTTTAATGACTTTTGCTGTTCCTAGTTGTAGTGGAAGTATTCCTTCAAGTTTCGTGATATCGCGGATTTCCAATTTCTGAGCGTTTGACCAGGTTAGCCTAATAGAATGGAGTTTTCAATTTGAAATGTAGTTATTTAGTTATCTGTTTGTTCATTAGTGAGTTTCTTTTTATTTTTAATTCTTGATTTATGAAATTTCTTATTGCCTATAGTTAGAAGTGTTACTCTATGATTTGTCTTAACCTTATGCTTAGAGAATCTTGGGGTTAATTTGTTTCGTCTAAATTCTTTTCTATATATAGTTTCGTTAGTATTTACGTTTTCAAGTTCGTCTCTGTTTATGTTTAGTTTTTCTATTCTCTTAATTGTTGATTGTTCTAATTTGTCTTTTATTTTTGGAAAGAGTTCGTCTTGAAAGTTAGTGAGTTGGGAGATATATTCGTGTTCATCTTTATAGACTAGGTTTTTAGAGAATTAATAGGTGCGTCCGTAGAATAACTCATAGGGTGTAAATTTGGTTGCGGAATGTATCGCATTATTATAAGTAAATATAGTTTCGTATAAGATTTCATCGTGGTCCATATCAATCTTTTTTTTGCATCAGGGATGCGGAGAGAATCAAAAATGACAGGGGTATTGAGAGCATTGGAAGCGTTGGTGATGCTGGGATTTATTGGGGGATTGGTATTTTGAACACTAACGTTGGGGTTCATTAGGGGATTCATATTTTCGAATTCACAAACGGTGTGGTTTAATTCTATAATTAGTTCGAGATGTTCGGTATGGACAGAAGTTGAGACTGCGTAGAGGTCTCTAGCTTCTTCACTTTGAACTGTTTCAGGAATTGAGCTAAGGCTTTAAAATAATTTCGTAAATTTAGGTTAGGGAAATGATGATCTCTTTAAGGGGTTTTTGTCGGAAGGCATTAAAGCTTTAGAGTAAAGGAAGTTATTCTTTTTATAAAAGTAGCACGAGTTTTCTTCAACTGTTTTCGATAAGTTACCCTTTTTTAAAAGAACAATATGTTTAAAAAGATCACTTGTATTTTAAACTATCACTTAAATAAATTCAATTATTTGTTAAAAAAAATTTTCAATTAAATAATGTTATTATTTTTCTCTACTAAATATATCTAAAATTAATAATATCTTTACTTCAACTTACCAGAATATAAGGAGAATTACCCTCATTGTAAGAATCCTTTTTAAATTCTCTATATTAACTTCACTTGCCCGTGGGTCGTCGGTCGTCGGTCGGTCGTCTGTCGTGGATTCTTGCGATCAATTTTTAACCCACTTCCCATGGCCCGTTTTTATTGAAATTTTCCACACATGTGTATTTCCGGAGACAACACTTTCTATTAAATTTTGAGGCCCCTCGGGCTGCGGGTCGGGGGGCTCCCAAACAAAAATTTTAAAAAATTTACCCGATTTTCTTCAAATTTTACACACATGTGTATACCCAATAAACAATACTTTTTCGAAAATTTGGTAGTGATCGGGTCCCGGGTTCGGCCGCAAGGCCCTTATACATTTTTTAAATATCTGTACTGGCATCAGATATTCGTCGCCCTTTATGGACTGTGTGCGGTGTGTGCTGCGCAGTCGGCTGCGCTGCATGGTTTTGGTGGTGGTGGAGAGAGAGAGAGAGCACGCACAAATGAACCCAGCAAATGAAACGAGACAAACATGTTTTATGCTTACTTCAACTTACATTTTTATTTACTGAATTGTATTTTTATTGATGTCGTTTTTTTTGTTGTCGATATCAACTTACAGATAGAACAACAAGTTTTCACAATATTCTGTCATTTGGCGTTTTCATAAATTAGTTCAGAGCAGTCAAAGAGTTCTCAAGATAAATGTTCGTGTTTCTTATTTTCTCAGAGTATGAGCGTGCTCTAAGTGCTCAGAATAAAATGATCTGAGCTTTTTCAATTTTAACATCTGATGTCAAATGTTTGTTTCGATGATGTTCTCCTACAATAAAAAAAAATGGCCCAGGATCGAGGGGCTCCCATATCAATTTCTGCGATTAGAGAATTTAGATGAAAAATTTTAATTTTTATGGGTTGTTTTTTTTATATGATGGATTCCAGTAGTTGAACTTCTGATGATTTGGTTGTTCCAGTTAAACCGTTGGTATGTTTGAGCTTCTGATGTTGGTTTTTCCAGTTAAACCACTGGTATGTTTGACCTTCTGATGTTGGTTGTTCCAGTTAAACCGCTGGTATCCTTGAGCTTCTGATGTTGGTTGTTCCAGTTAAACCGCTGGTATCTTTGAGTTTCTGATGAGTTATTTGTTCCAGTTAAACCGCTGGTATATTTTTCCCTTTTTTTTGTTTTGTAGGTCCTCGGTCATAAAGAATTAAAATTCACTGTTCTATAACTATATGTTCTTTACTCTTAAACATTGACCGGACTACCCGACTGCGCCAATTATAATTCTGTTAATTACTTAGGGGGAAAAAATGAAGTTTATTAATTCACAACTCACTCAGAACTAACTTACGCTAATTTACAAAGTTTAAATGAAAGCTATGTATCGCGAAGGTGATCAGTTGGTCGGAAATACAGCAGACGCTGATATTGCAATTTTGCTATCACCTTTGCGATTTACAGTATGTGAACTACATTTTAATTTCTAAGGAATTTTAAGTATGCATTATGCATTATTATTTCTGATGAATTATGTTGAAATGTGGGAATGTGGGAACTGTTGTGTTTGGTGGCAATGACCAGAGTTTGTCGGCTTGCTGTGCATCGGGTTGCTGATTATGTTGTTGCTGCGTCAGTAACTCACGCGAAAAGGGGTTCGCACCCTTATTATGCTCAGCTATATGCTTGGCACTGTGTGTGCGTTAAGGAAAAGGAGAAAAGAGGAGATGTCAATGAGCTTGTGTCTTGAATGCTTGAGGATCACCTGTGGAACATAGTGATGTGGAAAGACAGAGCTTGGCAAAGCATTCCACATACGTGTTGTACGGCTGAAGAACGAATGACTGAACTTTAATGTACGTCCGAAGAGGGGCTTAAGGGTAAACTGATAAGCATTTAGAGCGCCACGAGTATTGCGGTTGAATTCAAGGAGAGGTGGCATGCAACTGGCTATTTCTCTTGAGAACCACTGGTAGAAAAAGCGATAAAACAGTGACAAGCGGGAAACGTTCCTACGGTTTTAAAGCGAATCTATTGATTTCGCTATATCTGCGTCACCGATAAGTTTTATCGCGCGGTTTTGTATTCTATCTAGCTAATGCAAGGTAGTTTTAGGCACACCAGACCAGATATGGCAATTGTATTCAAGTTTAGGGCGAATAAAATCCTTGTAGATGGTAGCCAGATCAGAGAGAGTGAAATATTTCTTGCACCGGGCTAGAAAACCTGAACATTTCGCAGCATTTTTGGCGACGATAAATATGTGGGCGCTCCAACGAAGCTTGTACATACCGAGAATTGCTAGTTTTTCAGTTTCCTCGATACAAGTGCCATTCATGGATAATGGCATGGGATTTAGGATTCGCTTAGACGACAAGAGACAACATTGGGTTTTGGAAGCGTTAAATCCTACTCGATTGTTTTCTTCCCATTTTATTATGCTGTCCAGATCAGAATTTAACGTGCTTCAAATATTTAGTTTTGGCACAGCGGATAGCATCGCGAAATGAGGAATGACAGATAGCCATGCGGGGACAGTTGGTTGAGCGAGTTGAAGCCGCATGGTCGGACATTTTTGTATTTTGTGAATTGTACTTAAGAAATTAATAATCGTAATATATATGTTGTTGTTTTACATACCCAATCCTTCTTTTAATATACAAACACAACAAAGTGGCGCATCAACCAACAGGAGCTCAAAGTCAAACACAATCTCCAAGCATGGACCCTATTTTGGTACAAATAATAGCACAGAACAGCGCTCTCCTTGACCAAATTGTTCAAATGTCTTTGGGTGCACGAAATGGAACAGCGACAGAACTAAAAATGGACGCATTGTCGAAAAATATCAATGAATTTCATCATGATCCCGAGAATGGACAAACGTTTCCAGTTTGGTACAGGCGTTATGAAGATCTCTTTGCTGAAGACGCAAAAGAATTTGACGACTCGAGCAAGGTAAGACATTTACTTCGTAAAATTCATCCTATAGCACACGACAAGTATGTGGATTACATTTTACCACAACTGCCCCGAGATTTGAGTTTTTCCGAAACGGTAAGCAAGTTATCTACTTTATTCGGGCGCTCCGAGTCAGTGTTTGCCACAAGATTCAATTGCCTTCAAATGAAAAAAGGTGATATGGAGGATTACATAACGTTTGCAGCCAAAGTCAACCGCAATTGTGAAAATTTCGAGCTTGAAAAGTTCACAAAGAATCAGCTTAAGTGCATCGTCTTTGTGATGGGTCTCAAATCGTCGAAGAATGCAGATATTCGCATCAAGCTTCTGTCACTCCTCGACACGCAGATAGATTTGACAGTAGATAAGCTGGTGGCAGAAATTCTTCGCTTAAAAATGACACGGTCATGATCGAAGCAGTCGTTCAACACGTGGCGTCTAGGAAAACCCAACCAAACCAAATTCTTCAAAAACGAAGAAAAAAATCACCAAAAGGATAGCAACACAAAACCCAGAACTCCTTGTTGGAATTGTGGTGGTATGCACTTTTCGAAAGACTGCTCTTTTTCAAATCATAAGTGCAGAGAGTGCAGCAAAGTGGGTCACAAAGAAGGGTATTGTCCTTGCTTCAGGAGATCACCAAAGCAAGTGAACAATAAAGCAGAAACTTATAAGAAAAAGTCTCAGCAAGGTCGATCACACCCAGTGAAAAGCAATCGTGTTTTTGCTGTTAACCAACAACAGTGGGCACAAAGACGCAAGCATGTCGACCTCAACATCAATGGCAACAATGTTAGACTCCAGATCTACACGGGTTCTGACATCAAAATCATTTCGAAGTCAGTTTGGTTATCAATCGGATCCCCAGCGCTAAGAAAAACGAGTCACACAGCCAGAGACGCTTCTTCAAATCAACTCCCCATCATAGGCAAATTTGACGCCCACATTACTCTCCAAGGCAATCATCATGTCAGCACAGTCTATGTTTCCGAAATCAGCAGTCTCAATATTTTCGGAGTAGATTTAATGGAGAAATTCAACCTATGGGAGAAACCATTCAGAAGTTTTTGCAAAACAATTAGCGCAGCCGACAGAAAAGCAGTCATTACATCAATCAGGAATCAATTTCCAGAAGTTTTTCGAAATGGTCCAGGTCACTGCACGAAATTTAAAATTGGTCTTCAGATGAAAGCCAATGCTAAACCGGTTTTCGTTCCAAAAAGACCAGCAGCTTTTTCAGTTTTACCTTTAGTAAACAAGGAACTAAATCGACTACAGGATGCTGATATCATCACACCCATCGGCTACTCTGCCTGGGCAGCTCCAATAGTCGTAGTCAAACGAGCTAACGGAAGCATTCGCATCTGCGCAGATTATTCGACAGGATTATATGCTAGGGTAGAGTCTCACAACCATCCGCTACCACTTCCAGAGGAAATTTTTGCAAAAATGTCGAATTGCAAATGTTTTACTCGCACAGACTTGTCAGACGCTTACCTACAAATGGAAGTAGACGATGAAACAAAAAAGTTACTCACCATTCACATTCACCGTGGTTTATACACAGTAAACAGACTCGCCCCAGGAATCAAACCAGCCCCCGGTGCTTTTCAAAAAGCAATGGACACGATTCTCGCAGGAATACAAAAAGCATCAGCCTATATTGACGATGTTATTGTGGCGACAGAAAAGGAAGGAGAAAATATCATTGCAGTTAAAGAAGTTCTGAGAAGATTTGCAGAGTATGGCCTCACGGTCAATTGGGACAAATGCATATTCTTTGCGAAGGAGTGCAAGTACTTGGGGCATATCATCAGCAAAGAAGGACTTCGACCAGATCCAAACAAGCTCATAGCCATAGCTTCGTTCTTTTTTGGGAGCCGTAAATTATTATGGCAAATGTATCAAGCAAATGCGTGTCCTACGAGCACCTTTAGATGAACTTCTCAAAGGTAACTCAAAGTGGTCATGGTCAACAGAATGCCAACAAAGTTTTGATAAATTCAAAACAATACTGTCATCGGATTTGTTAGTCACTCGTTGGAATTGGAGCTCGTATTTCTCACGTCATGATGGATGGAACCGAAAAGGCTATTTATCACGTTTCTCGCTCGCTCACGGCAGCAGAAAAAAATTACAGCCAAATAGAAAAAGAAGAATTGGCTCTAGTCTTTGCAGTTACCAAGTTTCACCATATGATCTATGGAAGAACATTCAGTCTCTATACAGACCATAAACCGCTGCTTTCAATTTTTGGTTCTAAAAAGGGAATACCAACACATACGGCAAACAGACTTCAACGTTGGGCATTAACTTTAATTTCTTACGACTTCGATATAAAATATATCTCAACTCACGATTTTGGTTATGTCGACTTTCTTTCCCGCTTAATCAACAATCAAATCAAACCAGATGAAGAATTTGTAGTAGCTAGCGCTAGACTAGAAGCAGACGTAAAATCAATTCTTCAGGACAGAGTCCAGTCACTGCCTCTCACATTTCACATGGTAAGTGCTGGAACAATAAATGATAAATCTTTACAGACCATATCAAATTACATCCGCAATGGTTGGCCGGTAAAACCAGATGACCCTAACCTATCAGCATTTTTCAACCGAAAAGATGCAATTTCAATACTGGATAATTGTTTGCTATACGGCAAACGCATAATTATTCCAGACATTTTTCGCAAGCGAGTTCTCACTCAACTACACAAAGGACACCAGGGCATAGTGAGAATGAAAGAAATCGCTCACATGTTTATTGGCCCACAATCGATGCCGATATCACAAACTGGGTGCGACAATGTCAAGGCTGTGCTTTGGAAGCAAGGTCTCCAGTAAAAACATTGCTAACTTCATTGCCTCTAGCAACCTCACACATGCAACGCCTTCACATTGACATCGCAGGGCCAATCAACTCTTAAATACTATTTTGTGGTTGTTGATGCATATTCAAAGTATCCAGAAATTTTCCAGACAGAAACCATCACTTCAGCAACCATAATACAAAAACTTTCCGAATTTTTTTCGCATTTTGGACAGCCTATAGAGATAGTCTTGGACAATGGCATTCAATTTGTTAGTGCTTCTTTTCAAGAGTTCTGCAGGTCCAGAGGAATCAAACACACACGAATCGCTCCAAACCACCCTCAATCAAACGGGCAAGCGGAACGCTTTGTGGACACATTGAAGAGAGCATTAGCTAAATTCAAAGAAGGAGGGACGGATATCGATCACCTTCAAGAATTTTTATTAGCATACCGATCAACACCCAAAGGAAATGCTCCACAATCAAAATCACCAGCCGAAATTTTCATCGGAAGGAAAATGGGCGTATCTCCAGTATACGGTTTCCGGTATTTTGCCACGCCCACCGCCCACTGCCCACATTTTGTGGGTGGGGTCTTCCGGAAACGCCCCCTTTAGGTAGGAGGAGCATCCAAAGTTTTGATTTTTTTTTCAGAAAAATGCATTTTTCCAAGTACTTTGAAGGAAGTGTTGGGCTTTATTGGTACCAAATGATAGCTAATAAAAATAGCTTTCATTTAAAAAAAAATCTCCATATCCTCCCCCTTTAACAGAGTCCAAAAACTGACTTTTTATAAAAAGTCGAAGAGGGGGCGTATTCAAAAGTGGGCGGAGTAAATTTTGGTGTCAAATGAAAGGTAAAAACTAACTCTACACAGCCGTACTATTTTTATGGGCGTGGCCAAAGTTTAACGGAAGCTAGACTAATTTGAAATTGGTTTATGTGCAGTTTCATGTAATTGAGTGGTATATCATATAATTGAGTTTTTCCCATACAAAAACAGGTGTTATATGGCAAACTCCATTATACGGTTTTCGAGATTTGGGTTTTCGGACATATCTCACATGAAAGCCCCAACTAAGCAAATTTTGAAAATCGCCATCTTGATTTCCGGAAACGCCCCCTTTAGGTAGGAGGGGCATCCAAAGTTTTGAGTTTTTTTTTTTTTCAGAAAAACGCATTTTTCTGAGTTATTTGAAGGAGCTTTAGAGGTTATTTGGTAACAAATGAAAGGTAATATAGGTAAGTATCAATAAAAAAAAATTGGGTCCAATGGAGCCCCCCTCGACGGAGTAACAGTAAAAAACATACTTTTCCATAAAAGTGTAAAAAGGAGCGTTCCTAAAAGTGGGAGGGTTCTAAGTATTGGTGTCAAATGAAAGGTGAAAATAAGCTCTACACGGCCATGTCATTTTTATGGGTGTTATTTTTATTACCTTTCGTTTGATACATATTAACCCCCATACCTCCCTCTAAGAACTTAGAAAAATGTATTTTTCTGAAAAAAAAATCAAAACTTTGGATGCCCATCCTACCGAAAGGTGGCGTTTCCGGAAAACAAGATGGCGATTTCCAAAATTTGCTCAGTTGGGGCTTTCATGTGAGATATGTCCGAAAACCAAAATCTCGAAAACCGTATACTGGAGTTTAGCCGAACAATATAACCGGAGGAACAAAGCGAAACACCGCAGCTTTAATCAAGGAGATCCAATTTACGCAAAGGTTTACAAAAGAAACAAACAAATTTGGACTCCCGGTTTAGTTGTCAACAAACAAGGAAATGTCAACTACGAAGTAAACGTCACGTTAGATGGACAAGAATATTTAAGGCGCAAACACATTAATCAGCTTCGTTTGCGCCATGCTGTTAACAGAACGGGTAATATTAATTCATTTTAAAATCATTTTAACTTATTTGACAGGTTCACACCTGTTACATCGGACATAAGTCAAAGTCGGTTCAACATAATTACACCAGTTTTGCAGCCTTCAGTTAAAGTGGAAAGTACTCCAAGGTCTCCTCCTGAAACTAACATCAACTCTCATCAACCGGTCAGTTTAGATGAAAGTCAGCCCGGATCCTCAGCAACATCAGCGTATCGAAGGTCTACCCAAGTTCGACGTCCACCTGGTTGGCATGACCAGTATACACGGGATTATTCATAATTATATAAGGGGGGATGTTGGCACCGCGGATAGCATCGCGAAATGAGGAATGACAGATAGCCATGCGGGGACAGTTGGTTGAGCGAGTTGAAGCCGCATGGTCGGACATTTTTGTATTTTGTGAATTGTACTTAAGAAATTAATAATCGTAATATATATGTTGTTGTTTTACATACCCAATCCTTCTTTTAATATACAAACACAACATTTAGTTGTTTAAGTTCCACATGAGAAGTGGATGGACGTTCCTCAAACTTATATGAGAAGCTGAGAGTGCTGTCATCAGCGAAATAGTGAATTGGATTAGAAGTAATAGACAAGAGACCATTAATAAAAATTAGAAAGAGCGTCGGAGACAGAACAGAGTCCAAAACAACTTTAATTAAGCGGCCCAAAAGATAGCTTCTAATCCAATGAAGCAGTTTTTCATTGACTCTATAAGCACGCATTTTAGAGAAAAGGGCTTGATGCCAAACTCTGTCAAATGTTTTGTAAATATCGAGTGCAACTGCTTTGCTTTCACCAAATTGATGCAAAGACCGGTTCCACTGATCGGTGAGATATACCATCAAATTACCAGTAGAACGTTGTCCACGAAATCTGTACTGCCTGTCACTAAGGAGATCGTTGGTTTCAAGATATTTCATGAGCTGAAAATTTATGTAAAATATGCATGTAAGTGCTATTGGTCAATACGAAGAAGGAGACGACGGCTCGCTTTTTTTGGGTATGGGCTGGACAAAGGCTGTTTTCCAACTTCTCGGGAAGAGTCCAGAAGAATAGGATAGATGGAAAAGCTTACGCAATGTTAATGCCAACTTGGAAGAACACCTCTTCAGAACTAATGGGGAAATACCATCTGGCCCAGCGGATTTGTGAATGTTGAGATCGTTTAAAACTCTAGCCACTGCACGAGTACGAATTAAGATCTGTCCCATAGAGTGTTCAATACTCGGAAGCGCAGGCGACAACAATGCACAATCTGGAAGCATGGTGCTAGCTGCAAAATGTGCAGCAAACAGATTGGCTTTGTCTTTGACAACTAGAGTGTCATTATAAATGAGCGTTGGAATTGACGACGAGGCTGTATTTTCGATTATTTTCACGAATGACCAAAAATGTTTACTACCCTTGTAGTATTTTTTGCCTCAATTTTTGATCGTAGGCGTATTTGACTCGTCGAAGATGGGCATTGCAATCATTTCTGGCTTGTTTAAAATTAGTTCGGTTTTCCTCAGTAGGGTTAGCTTTGTAAAACCGAAAGCATAACTCTCTAATCCTAGCAGGCTCTTTACAGGTCGATTCATACCATCCATCCTCCTTTGTTTGACAGAGTTATTCCTGGAGGGGATAAAGTCTCTCACCAATAAGGATGATGTTTGTGATTGCATCAGCGGCGGCATCCACGTTACTATCACGAAGCAATAGCGACCAGTTAATTTTCCCTAAGAAGTTGTTAAGGCCGTCCCAATTGGCTTTATCTTCTCTTTTTTGAGTTTTTTTCTCTAACTGCGTGGGTTATTATTAAATAAGCTGATACTACACAATTGTGCGCACAGGTGCGCTTCAACTTTTCTCTGATAGGGACGGCGAACGACGCCATATTTTTTATTGTTCTTTTGTCATTTGGAAACTTCATTAGTATACATTTCATCATGGAACGCTACACATGTGAACAGCGATTGCAAATCGTGCAAATTTTTTTATCAAAATAATCGTTCTGTTGCCGCTACTTTAAGAGCAGATTTTCACCGAAAAATCATCTTCAGCGATGAGGCTCACTTTTGGCTAGAAGGATTTGTCAACAAGCAAAATATGCGTTACTGGGCAGAAAGCAACCCACACGTGATTCATGAGGCACCGTTGCATCCCGAAAAAGTCACTGTTTGGTGCGGATTACATGCCGGCGGCGTCATTGGGCCATATTTTTTCATCGACGATAACGATCGCCACGTTACTGTTAATGGAAATCGGTATGATAAACGATTTTTTTGGCCGCAATTGAATGGAATGGACTTGGACGACATGTGGTTTCAGCAGGACATGGCCACATGCCACACAGCACACGATACAATCGCGTTATTGAAGACTAAGTTCGATGAGCGTGTTATTTCGCGAAATGGGCCCGTCCAGTGGCCGCCGCGCTCGTGTGATTTGACACCTCTAGATTATTTTCTTTGGGGTTATGTGAAGTCATTGGTCTATGCCAATAAGCCGGCGACGTTGCAAGAGCTCAGAGCCAATATTGAACGTGAAATTGCTGGAATTTCGGCCGATTTATGCGAAAGAGTGGTCGAAAATTGGGTTCAAAGATTGGACTTCGTAAAACGTGCACGCGGTGGTCATGCAAAAGAAATCAAGTTTAATACTTAAATGTATCATATGAATATGTTCAAATTCGTTAATAAAAAAAAAAGTTAGTTCAAAAGTCGAACAGTCTGTGTTTTATTCAAAAAAAAAGTTGAAGTGCTCTTATTGAAAAACCCTTTACATTGACAGAGTATTCATCAGGACGGACACAATAACGATTTCAGTTTTACGATACTCGTATTTTGTGACAATTCTTAAAATTGACTCAGACAGTGCATCAAACTCGACCTGAGTTGAAACACTGTCTAAGTTGGGGCTTCTAAGTTTTACCCAGGCAGATTTAATTCCGAAGTATCAGAATTCTCAATTACTTGAGTTTCGCTCAGTGCCAGAATTGCTGGCCTGTGGACATGTGCATACCTAAACACAACTAAAAAATTCTTTCTCAGCCCACGTATGTTGCTGAGGTCCACTCTGAAATCACGCATAAATACAAAAAAATAAACACACAAAACACAACTTACCGCTTCTTTTAACCGAATTTGTATAGTGGATGTCTCACAGTAGATTATTGGCACAAATTGTCGCCAGTGTTATACTTCACGATAAAATGAGTCAAATCACCAGAAGAAATCCGTTATTTGATTGCTAAAGAATTAGATCATCACAATGCCGCATTGTTGCAACGCTACATTGTTAAAAAATCATCATCATTTTATTTATTTATTTATTTGAAGAGATTCTTTTCTGAACAGATTGGTTACAATTGCAAGATTGCCTAATTAATATTTTGTTATAAATATATAAAGTTTTTCAATATTGCTAGTCAGCTTAATGCTGGTATAAAGCAATTATCCACATAATTGCTGATGTGGTCTTTTTTTATTTTATGTTTACAATCATTAGTAATAATTAAATCAGTTTAAACTTAGTAGTAATTATTATTTTTTTGTTGAAATTAAGTTCGAATAATTGGGATTATTTTTTTTATTTTAGTTTTGTTTTACCTTAGACTAACTAAGTGATTTTTGATAAGTTTTTTGAATTTTGGTAGACAACTTGATGATTTTATGAAATCTGGTAGTGAATTGAAAATCCTTATGCTTGAATTGAGGACACTGCCTGCTAGCCGATTTGTTCTTGATCTATTTTCTCGGAAGTTATTTCTGCTTCGTATATTGTAGTTGTGTACAGCAACAGCTGTAGTCAGCTTTAAATTTGTTCTTATAAGTAGATTTTTTATTTTGTATATAAGTTTAGCCTTTTCAATTATTATACATTCGTTTAGGTTAAGCATTCTTGTGGTATTATATAATAGGGTAGTAGAGGTCCTGAATGGCATTCTATATAATATTTTTAGTGCTCTGTTCATAAGTGTAGAGCATCTCTTGATGTTGCTACAGTTACATTGTGACCAGATAGGGATGTTGTATCTAACTTGAGACATTACAAGTGAATGAAAAACCATCCCAGCCATTTGGCTGCTTAGTTTTGAACATCTTTTTAATGCTCCCAGGATTGGCACAATTTTTTTTGTAAAGTAATTTACATGTTCATCCCAACATAGTTTTTCATCTAAAATCATACCAATACAATCAGCTTTATGTGCTCGTCTAATTACAGAATTATCTAAAGTTATATATAAGCCTATATCACATTTTCCACGTTGTTTAAATTGTAGGTAGCATGTCTTTTCTACATTTAAAGATAGAGCATTGCCCTTTAGCCATTTATCGAATATTTTAAGGTCATCAATTTTCATTCTCTGGATTATTTCTTTATTCTCACCATGGTACATAATGCTTGTGTCATCAGCAAAGATCGTATAATCTCCCTTCAGACCACTATATCTGATGTTATTAATAAAAAAACAACCCATAAAAATTAAAATTTTTCATCTAAATTTCCTGGGCCATTTTTTTTTATTATAGGAGAAAATCATCGAAACAAACATTTGACATCAGATGTTAAAATTGAAAAAGCTCAGATCATTTTATTCTGAGCACTTAGAGCACGCTCATACTCTGATCAAATAAGAAACACGAGCATTTATCTTGAGAACTCTTTAACTGCTCTGAACTAATTTATGAAAACGCCAAATGACAGAATATTGTGAAAACTTGTTGTTCTATCTGTAAGTTGATATCGACAACAAAAAAAACGACATCAATAAAAATACAATTCAGTATATAATAAAAATGTAAGTTGAAGTAAGCATAAAACATGTATGTCTCGTTTCATTTGCTGGGTTCATTTGTGCGTGCGCTAAGATTTCTCTCTCTCTCTCCACCACCACCAAAACCATGCAGCGCAGCCGACTGCGCAGCACACACCGCACACAGTCCATAAAGGGCGACGAATATCTGATGCCAGTATAGATATTTAAAAAATGTTTAAGGGCCTTGCGGCCGAACCCGGGACCCGATCACTACCAAATTTTCGAAAAAGTATTGTTTATTGGATATACACATGTGTTTAAAATTTGAAGAAAATCGGGTAAATTTTTTAAAATTTTTGTTTGGGAGCCCCCCGACCCCGCAGCCCGAGGGGCCTCAAAATTTAATAGAAAGTGTTGTCTCCGGAAATACACATGTGTGCAAAATTTCAATAAAATCGGGCCATGGGAAGTGGGTTAAAAATTGATCGCAAGAATCCACGACAGACGACCGACGACCCACGGGCAAGTGAAGTTAATATAGAGAATTTAAAAAGCAGATAAAAAAGGGGTCCCAATATAGATGCTTGAAGAACACCAGCATAGAGTGTTAGTGAACTACTGTACATGTTATTTACTTTTACTATGATTTTTCTATTTGAAAAATAACTTATGATTATTTGCAGTCCTGAACCTCTTATTCCAAGTTCTTCTAGACATATAAATAATAAATCATGTCTAACTGTATCAAAGGCTTTCCTAAGATCCAGGAGCATGGACACTACGTAAAATCCATTATCAAGATGTCCGTTAATGTTATTGATCGCTTCAATAAGTGCTGAATCGGTTCCACTTTTTAATTGGAAACCAAACTGTTTTTTATCAAAATCATAGTTTTTTTTAACAAATTCTCTTATTCTTTTATCAAGTACTCTTTCAAATATTTTACCAAATGTTGTCAAGAGCGAGATGGGACGGTAGTTACTTGGGCACGATTTTTCCAGATTTCCATATTGGAACAATAATGGCTTCCTTTAGAGCGTCAGGAAATTCACCTTTGGCTAAGTAATAATTAATAAGATCTACAAGACTATTATTGATCACTTCGAAAATTGTGACAATATCGTTGGGTGTAATTCCATCAATACCCGGAGCAGCGCATTTATTAAGATTCTGAATAATGGTTTTTTAATTCTGAGGAATTTGTTGGCGAGAAGAGCTCAGCAAATTGGACTTTGTCCATCGACTTTATGGAAAATTTTACGTAAAGATTTGGGTTTGGTGCCATACAAAATTCAATTGGTGCAAGAATTAAAGCCACACGACCATCGTTTGCGCCGTGAATTAAGTGATTGGTCGTTAAATCAATTGAACGAAGATCCATTTTTTTACCGTAAAATTCTCTTCAGTGATGAGGCGCATTTTTTGTTAAATGGATACGTCAACAAACAAAATTGTCGCATTTGGAGCAAAGATAATCCACACGCCGTTCAAGAATTACCAATGCATCCTGATAAATGTACTGTTTGGTGCGGTCTATGGGCTGGTGGGATCATCGGTCCATATTTCTTTAAAAATGAGGAAGGACGACGCGTTACCGTGAATGGAAATCGATACAGAACCATGTTAAATGAGTTTTTGTTGTCAAATCTTGAAGATATGGATATGGATGAAATGTGGTTTCAACAAGATGGTGCCACTTGCCATACAGCACGTGAAACAATCGACTTATTGAAAGAAACTTTCAACGACAACATTATTTCGAGAAATGGTCCGGTGAATTGGCCTCCGCGTTCGTGCGATTTGACGCCACTCGATTACTTTTTGTGGGGATACGTGAAGTCATTGGTTTATGTGGATAAACCTCAATCGATTGACGCTTTGGAAACCAATATTCAACGTGTCATTGCTGACATACGCCCTCAAATGCTTGAAAAAGTGCTGGAAAATTGGACCTCCAGAATGACATTTGTGAAAAATAGTCGTGGTAGCCATATGCCAGAAATTGTGTTTAAATGTTAAATGCCAAAAAATTATCTACCAAATAAAAAAAAATTTTGGTCATTTCATAATTTTATATGTGTTTTATTCAAAAAAAAATCGGCAACCTCTTAAAAAAACACCCTTTACATCGTTCTTTTTTATTTCTTTCATCATAAGATATATTAGAGCCTACTACACTACTTCCAATAGAGTTAAAATAATCGTTAAGCAGGTCTGCCTTCTCTTTGTCTTCATTAGAAAGTGCGCCGTTATATCGTAAGTCTTCGATACTTTTATTATTTTCCAAGCGTTTACCTGTCATTTCCTCATTTATGCTTTTCCAAAGAGCCCGTGAGCTGCCGTTTGCTTTTCCAATCTTGTTATTAAAAAACGATTCTTTAGCAGATTTAATCATTCGTTTAACATTTTTTTCAACTTCAGCATATTTTTTTTTCCAGTAGTTGCAAAGTGGATATTTTTCGACCTTTTTATAAATTTTATTTCTTTTTTTAATAAGGTTATAGCAGAAGTAATCCCGTTGTAGCCTCTAACTCTTATCCTTGTAGAGACTGTCGCATTGATTTTTGCTTCCTTGATTATTTCTATTAATTCCTCAAAGTTTGGTCGCTGAATTTGTAGTATTTTGTTTCTAATATCTTCTAAGAGTAGAGTTTTATTAACACTATAAAAGTGTTTATATACCATTTTATTGATTTTAATCTGTTTTAATTGGATTTTACAAACTAACATTTTATGATCAGATAATGGCGTGTCTAAAAGGTAGCATTTGTGCGTGTTGGTTGGTTCTAAATCAGTGGTAATGTGGTCTATAAGAGTTGCACTGCGATCTGTCACTCTAGTTGGTTGAGAATTGTTAATTACACTAAATCCACTAAAATGTGCATAAAGCTATTTGTAGTATTATTCACTTCCATAATGTTTGTCGGGGATTAAAACTTCCGAAAGTCAGGGGGTGGTCGAAAATGAAAACACAAAACTCAAATGTACGTTTTCTGTGAAACGATTTATTAACTAAATTGATATATTCTAACTTATTATGATAAATTCTAATATCTCTAAGTATTCGCGCGGCGATTCCGTCGGGTTTGTTGTCGCAATGTTTGTTGCACTCGGTTGAGCTGGTCCTGAAGAACTGAAGAACGTTGTGCAGCCGACTGCTGCAAGAAAGCTCGCCTTGCCATGCGAGTCCGTCCACCACCACCATCGCCTGTGACTCCAAATTGCTGCATCATCACACATTCCAAATGTGTAGCGCGTCGAGTAGCTGATACCAGGCCCATGCCTTGGCTATCCAGCTGTATACGATGAGAAGGGTGCCTACGCCGGCAACTGCGATAATAATCTTCTGTCGGTAAGACATTCTGGTGTACGTAGAGCGAACAATGTTGCTGCTGCTCGTCGTTGCTGTATATTTATTTGCTTAGCAAATAGGCCATCCGTCTACATCGCAACGGAGCGAGGTATCGGGTGTCCGCACACAGTGCCCAGTCGATGAGTGGACGACGATGAGCCGCACAAGCAGTGAACGTCGCAATGTGCGTCGTCAGCGAAATGATGATAATGTTGTGGTGATCATTCGGCAGGCAACAAAGTGATTGCAATAGGGATCGTATGCAGACGGAATGTACTGCAACTTTGTGCGACTGGTGGTGTGGAATGCGGCGCGTCAGCAGTCCGCATTTAATGTGAGTATTGCTAGTGGCAATACTTTGATTGCCATGAATCAAGGTCAATGGTTGTTGACCGAACATCCTGCCCGGTTGAACCCTCTGGTTCGAAATGTGTGCACGTAATGCTCCCAGGAAGGTCAAGATCATGTCGACATCTCATGATCTGTTCATGATGTCTCCAAGAGGCGGCAAAGTTTCTGGATGGGCCGGCGGCACTCGCCATGGCTGGTGCGTAGAGTAGCGTTGCGGGCTAATCCGTCACTGCCCGGGTGAACGGCAATGACTCGACCGAGCCTCCAATGAGTCGGGGGCAGGTTCTCTTGTTTCACGAGGACCACGTCGTTCAGTTGAATGTCCGGTTCTCGTCGTTCCCATTTGCTACGGGTCTGGAGGGTGACCAAGTACTCCTCGCTCCAGCGCTGCCAGAAGTCCTGGTGGAGCTTACGGATCCACTGATACTGCTTGAGGCGATTCAGCGGGACGCCGCCAATGTGAGGTTCGGGTACCGCGATGAGGGGGGCACCGATGAGGAAATCGCCAGGGGTGAGCGCCAGTTTGTCCTCGGGGTCGTCGTGGAGTGGGACCAGCGGACGTGAGTTAAGACACGCCTCGATGCGTGTTGCCAGAGTGTGGAGTTGGTGGTACCAGAGAGACTGGGCACCCACCAAACGAACCAAATGATGTTTTGCTGATTTTACGGCGGCCTCCCATAATCCACCTTGATGAGGGGCCGCAGGAGTGATGAAGTGCCATCTCGTCCCGGAATGTGCCAGGGCCTGTTGGTTGTGATGCGATTCGAAGGCTGCTAAGTCCTCTTTAAGGTACCGGTTCGCACCAACGAAGGCGGTACCATTGTCGCTGTAGAGATCGGGACAGGGTCCGCGCCGGCAGGTGAATCGGGTAAAAGCATCCATGAAAGCCTGTGATGAGAGGTCCTCAACTACCTCGATGTGCACAGCCTTCGTGGCCATGCAAACGAAGATCGCCAAGTAGACTTTGATTGTGGTGCGTGATCGTTTGGTTCCAACCCGAACGGAAAAGGGACCACAGTAGTCGACCCCTGAGGCCAGGAACGGGCGAGCTGAATTGACTCGTGGGCTGGGTAGCGAAGCCATTTGTTGCTTGATGACCGCTCCGCGGTGTCGTCTGCAGATGACGCATTTGTGTAGCAGAGTCCGCACAGCTTGTCGACCATGGAGTATCCAATACTTCTGCCGCAACGTCTGCAGCATCAGTTGAACGCCGCCGTGTAGGGTGGCGTCATGTGTCTGGCGAACCAATAGCCAAACCAAGGCGCCTGCTTTCGGCAAGACAATGGGATGCCTTTGCTCATCCGGTAGGGACGCATGCGTGAGTCGACCTCCGACTCGTAGGACTCCTCGAGTATCCAAGTATGGGTTGAGAGAGAGTAACGGGCTGTTACTTGACGGTGGTGCACGGTTGCGCAACTGGTGCACTTCTTGAGAGAAAGCGGCAGCTTGCTCTATGATGATAAGTCGTTCCAAGGCGTGGTCGAGCTCATCCGCTCCGACGACTGATCGCTTTAGTAGGTGCCGGTAAGTGCTCCGCCAACGGAGCATATAGGCAACAGTACGGAGCAACTGGTGTAGGTTGCTGAATCGCTCGGTCAACGGGATGATGACTTTGTCTCGGCGTCGTGTCGTCAGTTCCATCTGGGTGATGACCATGCCCGAGAAGAAGCATGGCTTTAATTCTTCTGCCACTCGGTCCATGTCGTCGGCGTGCAGCTGCCCGGGTGGGCCGACGGGGAGCGGTCCGCTTGCCAGCCAACTCGGTCCTTGCCACCACAGCGAGTGTTGCAGGAGTTCTGAAGCACCAAGACCTCGGCTAGCGCAATCGGCTGGATTCTGCGCAGAGCGGACGTGATGCCAACGTGCTGGAGACGTCAACTCCTGGATCTGTCGCACTCGGTTTGCGACGTAGGGTTTGAGAGTGGATGGTTCCTTCCGCAACCAACACAAAACAATGCTGGAGTCCGACCAGAGGTAGTAGGGTGCAGTCTGCAGGCCTAGAGCGGTGCGGACATTCTCCAATGTGGCCGCGAGGAGACTAGCGGCGCACAGTTCCAGACGAGGAATGGTAGCGCCCTTGAGTGGAGCCACCTTAGTCCGGGCGGTCAGCAGTGCGACCTGGGACCGGTCATCGGCATCTGATGTCTTCAGGTAGATGACAGCTGCATAGGCTCGGGAGCTGGCATCGCAAAACCCATGAATTGTGGTCACATGCTGACTATGCATGCCAAGCCATCGAGGTACCTTGACTTGGTTGAGGGCCTGCAGCCCGTTGCGGAATGCTGCCCAGGTGTTGAGCAGCTCTGGGGAAAGTGGGGCATCCCAAGTGATGCCTGCGGACCACAGCGTTTGGATGAAAATCTTTCCTGTGATGATGACCGGCGCAAGGAGTCCAGTAGGATCGAACAGTCTCGCCACCTCGCTCAGAATCCGCCTTTTCGTAGGGGAGGGTCCCAGCGGTTCCATGTCCACCAAGAAGAAGAGCTCGTCAGCAGCTGGATCCCAACGCAAGCCAAGTACCGTTGCCGTTGGGCATTCTATGACAAGCTCTGTGGAAGAGGGAGAAGAGGAAGTCTCGTTAGTCACCATGGAAATTACCTGTGCGCTGTTGGAGTTCCATTTGCGCAATTTGAAGTGTCCTGCCATGAGGACAGTGTTGACATCGGCAGCCAGGCCGACTGCTTCGGAAATGCTGTTGCAGCTGGTGAGGAGGTCGTCCACATAAAAGGCCTTCTCAATCGTCTCTCGGGCCGCTCGAGCCCGTGCTGTATCTGGGATCAGCTGTTGATTGTCCTGTGCGCACTGCATCATGGATCGCACAGAAGTGTATGGACTGGATGCCATACCGTAGGTAACCGTCGTCAAGCGGAAGACGGTCAGCTCGTCGGACGGTGATTCTCGCCAGAGAATCCGTTGGTAGTCTCGATGTTTATGCGCCACCAAGACCTGGCGGAACATCTTCTCTACGTCAGCGGTCAGCGCGACCAAGTAGCGCCGGAACCGCAGGATGATGTTGATTAGTGAATCTTGAATAGTAGGACCAACCAGCTGGACGTCATTGAGTGAGACTCCAGTAGTGGTCTGTGCAGATGCGTTGAAGACAACACGGAATTTGCTAGTTACCGCATGGTGTGGAATGTAGTAACAATGGGGGTGGTCGCCATGTTGACCAGCCCGTTCCATGTGTCCAAGCTCTTCATATTCGCGCATGAAGGCGATGTACTTCTCTCTGAGATCTGGGTTGTTCTGGAGTCGCCGCTCCAGACAGTAGAATTGTCGCAGTGCAGCTCGGTAGGAGGCACCTAGTGCTGGTGCGTCGTGTCGGAAGGGGATTTGGACCATGTATCTGCCTTCCGATGTGCGGGAGTGCGACTGGGAGTAGTGCCGGCTGCACTCGTCCTCTCTTGATTCATCTGTGGGTACCTCCTCCGACTTCCAGAAATTCCGAACGAGCTCATCCAGAGTGTGTTCCAGAGTGGGCTCCAAAGGCGACTCTTCCGTCACCTGGCTGTGGAGCGATCGGATGGGTGGTGCTGCTCGCACCAGGGCAGCTGGGCCGAAGACAACCCAACCAAGGTGTGTGCGTTGGTTGTTATAAGACTTACCTGCGATCCAGGATCGCAGAGGGCTCGAACCAGGTGGGGCTCCGAGTTTGCGCCGTACGCGTAGCCGAGCGCCGTAGCTAGCAATACGGTAGTGGTCGCTTGATTGAGTCAATCCATAGTTGAGGGACCCTGGTCCGGAATGAACTCCCAACGTCCCTTCGTGAACACATAGCGACCACCAGGCGGGGTCTGGGCGCGTTCTGCTTCTGTTTGGGCTGGCTGAGGTGCCGCTTCTTGTGAGGCTGGTTGGCGTTCTGCTTCTCGGCGGGCTGGCCGACGTTGTGTTTCTTGTCGGGCCTCCCTTCTGCAGATCAGCGAGTGGTGTCTGCCGTTGCAGTGGCGGCAGGAACTTTCGGATTGGCATCCGGTAGCGTTGTGTCCTGGCTGCAGACAGTTTAACAGACACCTGTCGTTCTCGCGGCGTTGATGCGCCGACTCAAGTCCAACTGCTTGAACCTTGTGCACTGATATAGCCGGTGAGAGCCATGGCAATGGCCGCACCGGTTCTCGGGAGCTGCAATGACGTGAGTCCGAGCAACGGGAAGCATCTTTAGCTGCCGTGATCCACTTGCCTGTTGTCGACCAGAGGTTGAGGGTAGCTGGATCTCTGTCGCCAAACTGTGGGCACGATGAGTCAAGAACTCGAGCAGGCCGGTGAGGGTGGGAATCTGTTTGGCTGGGCAATGCATGCACCAACCTTGCTGGGTCACCTTTGGCAAACGGGACACAACAATCGGGACCGTCAAAGCGTCCCAACTGGACACTGGTTGCCGCATCACTCGTAGTGCACGGAGTGACTCTTGCACGGTGTCCACGATCCGAAGCAGGGCACTGGAGCATTCGTCCTGGGCTGCCTGCAGATTGAGGAGCCGAGAAACGTGGGTCTCGCACAACAGGCGTGGGTTGTCGAACCTCTCTTTAAGCTCACTCCAGAGCTCTTCGTAGCCGCCAGAGTAGATGTTGCCGACGAGGCCTACGCTGCCAGGCAGGACAGCGGCACGAAGCTTCTGTAACTTGTAGGCGGGCGCCAGCTCCGTGTTGTGCACCAGACTCTCGAATGCATCTTTAAATGCTAGCCAATTGTGCAGATGGCCATCGAACGTCGGTATTTGCACCGACTCAAGTTTCATCTCCACCTTTGGCGTGGTTGAGCTGTGATGCTGTGGTGGAGAAGCCGGCGCGAGTTTCGCCAGATTTTGGAGGGCGTTTTGGCGTCTGCCCAAGACCATCAAGACGTTATTATACTGCTCGTCCACGACTGCCAGCAGATCATCGTGGGCCTGAAGGCCCTCCGGTGTGGCATAGCTCACCAATGCCGTGTGTGCCACCAGAAAGCGTGCATAGTGTGCTTCTATCTGGCGCTGTTCCAAATGGATTTGGACCTCATCCAAAGTCGTCACGTCCATGCTGACAATGCGGTCGTGCCCCCGCTTGATGGCGGTGCATGCTGAGGTGCGTCGATTCAAGTCGGCCATGTCGACTATCGATCACTTCACTAACAAGTCTCAAATAGGCTGGTGAACTCGGTTCACAGTAACCCAAGCAGAAGGCAAAGGGCAAGACACGAAGACGCGAAGGCAATAAGTGTTGCCAAAACTACGCAATAAATTGCTAGGCGACTGTGGCCGCATGCGCACATATCCCGAGGAACGAACCGTGGGACAAGCGTGTCCACAAAGCACAAACTAAATCACAAATTTAATTTTAATGGAGAGAAACCGTGGGACAAGCGTGTCCACAAAAAATCACAAATTTAATTTAAATTATTCCTCACAGGAGGCACCAAAATGTCGGGGATTAAAACTTCCGAAAGTCAGGGGGTGGTCGAAAATGAAAACACAAAACTCAAATGTACGTTTTCTGTGAAACGATTTATTAACTAAATTGATATATTCTAACTTATTATGATAAATTCTAATATCTCTAAGTATTCGCGCGGCGATTCCGTCGGGTTTGTTGTCGCAATGTTTGTTGCACTCGGTTGAGCTGGTCCTGAAGAACTGAAGAACGTTGTGCAGCCGACTGCTGCAAGAAAGCTCGCCTTGCCATGCGAGTCCGTCCACCACCACCATCGCCTGTGACTCCAAATTGCTGCATCATCACACATTCCAAATGTGTAGCGCGTCGAGTAGCTGATACCAGGCCCATGCCTTGGCTATCCAGCTGTATACGATGAGAAGGGTGCCTACGCCGGCAACTGCGATAATAATCTTCTGTCGGTAAGACATTCTGGTGTACGTAGAGCGAACAATGTTGCTGCTGCTCGTCGTTGCTGTATATTTATTTGCTTAGCAAATAGGCCATCCGTCTACATCGCAACGGAGCGAGGTATCGGGTGTCCGCACACAGTGCCCAGTCGATGAGTGGACGACGATGAGCCGCACAAGCAGTGAACGTCGCAATGTGCGTCGTCAGCGAAATGATGATAATGTTGTGGTGATCATTCGGCAGGCAACAAAGTGATTGCAATAGGGATCGTATGCAGACGGAATGTACTGCAACTTTGTGCGACTGGTGGTGTGGAATGCGGCGCGTCAGCAGTCCGCATTTAATGTGAGTATTGCTAGTGGCAATACTTTGATTGCCATGAATCAAGGTCAATTGTTGACCGAACAATGTTAATAGTTATATCAGCGGCCATCACCATGTTGCGACTGTTGTTTAATACTTCATCAAGTTGAGCAAAAAAATAGTTGAGATTGCTGTTTGGTGGCCTATAAAATGTTAATATTTTTATCCTAGGTACACATTCCGTTAATTCCACAACCGTCATATTGAATTCCAGAGTTTTTTGTGTTATTCTGAATTTAATTCCAATTTCTCGTGTCGTGATTCTCTGAGCATTTGGCACATGTTTCATTTCCAAGGCAGTTTGAGCTAATATGTCCATATTTTTGGCATTTAAAACATCTAGTGATATTAAAATGTTCCTTTACATAGTGAGAGCCAAAGTCCAGGGTGACATACCTATTGACCAATTTTCTAAAGGTTTGCGTTGATCTTTTTTTTTTTTTTTTTTTTTTTTATATAGAGATTTATTGCCAAGGGATGACTCCCTGAATGACTTACGTCACGGCAATAAGTTGGGCTAAGCCCTTTATTAAATTCAAAATAAAATAAAAATCGAAGGAATGTGATTTACAATATATCACATTCCTCACGTTTGTAGCCGGTTTCAATTTATTTTCTCAGAATTCTCCCTGATTCATTGAAAAAGCAATACGAATTTAGAACGACGCGAGTCCAAATACTTTTATCAGGGAAAACTACAAAAAACCTTGACCAAGAAAATATTAAAAATTATAAAAATAATGTAAAAAATACTGATAAACAATTTTTTTTTTTTTTTTTAATATATATATTAAGAAACAACTTATGAATACTTTAACCATCATCCTTCAAGAAGTTGTTAACGGCTAATTTGAACGCGTGCAGATTATAAGATTCGGGAAACACGTGTTCGACCAATTGATTCCACATCGAAGAGACTCTCGGAAAAAAGGAGGATTTAAAGTGTTGGGTTCTACATGAAAAAAGTTTTAAGGCAAATCTATGTTGATTGCACCTTAAACGAGTGTTTACGTTACTGAGAAAAGGCCCTGGAACTAGAGAACGGGTTTCTAAAGAACATTTACCGTTGTAAAATTTATAGAAAACAGATAAAGCTCCTACATTTCGTCTGTGCTCCAAAGTATCAAGAGACGAAGTAATGGTTACATCGTTTATCAAACGGATAACTCTATTCTGAACACCATTAAGATGAACCAAATGCGATCTTGGAGCACCACCCCACACATATGAATTAAATTCTAAAATGGGTCTAACATAAGATTTATATAATCTTAATACTTCAGGGGGAGTGAAATTTTTGAAATTTCATAAATATGTTCTTTCCAGGAAAGATCACTTGATACTTTTAAACCTAAAAACTTAAGTGAATCAGATCTCGCAATACCATTAATAACAGGTGGAACATAATGTTGAGTTGTCTTCTGAGAAAAAAGACAAGACTCTTATTTATTTGGGTTAAATTCTACTCTATTAGAAATGCCCCAATCAAGAATGATTTGAATATTAGACAGAATAGTCAAATTCATTAATTCACGCGAACCATTCAAGCGAGAATTGCATTCTTTTTGATTGACAAACTGAATGGAAGCCGATAGTGTTGTATCATCAGCAAATAAATGGATATCACAGGTTGTACAAGACAACAGGTCGTTGATATATATCAAGAAGAGCGTGGGCGACAAGGATGATCCTTGAGGCACGCCAGCATTGATCGCATGTGAATCTGAAGATATACCATTTAATACAACTTTTATTTTACGGTTCCATAAATAATTCTCAATCCATGTAATGAGAGAGGAGTGTAAATTCAGCGCACGAATCTTACTAATAAGACAATCATGCCATACTCTATCAAAAGCTTTAGCAATATCTAAGGAAACAACGCTTGATTCACCTAGGTTTTCAATGCTTCGCTCCAAACAATGAGTCATGCACGTCATTAGTTCGCCTGAAGATCGATTTTTACGAAATCCATACTGCACATCGGATAAAAGAACATTCGAATCCAGATAGTTCATTAGTCTGAAATTAACGATAGATTCCATTACCTTCGATAGAACCGACAACAAAGCAATAGGACGGTAGTTCGTAGGTGCCGATTTATCACATTTTTTCGGAACGGGTTGAATATTTGCTATTTTCCAAAATGATGGAAAAACGCCTGTCTTCATTGAGAGATGAAACAATTTGCTAAGCGGTTTTGCCAAAGTAAGATGAGAACTTTTCAATACTAATGGCGGAATACCGTCGGGGCCAGTCGCTTTATTGGGGTCAAGTTCTTTCAGAATCTTTGAAACAACCCGTTTCCGAAAATAGATTTTAGACATACCTGGGCCTAGATTGGTGAGAATTGGGGGGCTTTGATTAGTTAAAGGAAGAGTAGACGCACCAGCGAAATGAGAAGCTAAGAGATTAGCTTTCTCAATATAAGTTCTATAATGAATACCATTATGAAATAAAGAAGGAATAGACGAAGTATTGTCTGCAAAGTTTCTTTTAACCAATGCACCAAACGACCAAAAGCTTCGACTGTTTGAATCAGAATCCAAAATTTTTCGCATGCTATCTCGAATCTTAAGGTCATATATTATTTTGGACCTTTTCAATATAGCGTTTGATCTGTTTCTAGCTAACTTTACAAGGTTTTCTTCAGAAGTGCAATTAACGTAGTCCAAATGGGTGCTTTTTTACACGCGACTGCTGACCTGCAATGTTCGTTAAACCATTTATTTTTATGAGTTTTTTTCTTTTTAAATGAAGAAGGAATGAAATTTTTCATTCCTAGCAAAATGGTTGACGTGATAAGTTGTGATGCTTCATCAACATTATTGCTGGAAAAACAGGTTGACCAATCAAATTAGCTATAAAATTGGTTCAGGGGCTCCCAGTTAGCATTTTTATAGTGCCAGAGTAGCCTTTTACTTGTAGGCTTTATAATGGCTGGTGTTATTGAAAATTTGGCTACTATCAAAGCATGGTCAGAAAGACCTAATGGAGCAGATACATCAATTGAATATTTATCTGGCATAGTTGTAAGAAATAAATCTAAAAGGTGAGGTGATTGACCAGTAGTATCGGGATACCTAGTTGGCTTATCAACGAGTTGTGTGAAAAGATTAACATTTGAAAATAGTTCAGCGGTTTCACCTGATCGATCTCTACCATTCGAATAGGTCAACCATGAATCATTGTGGACATTAAAATCACCCAAGACTACCAATTCTGATGTTGGTGATGATTGGTAAATCTTGTCTATAGTGTCTGATAAGTAATTAAACTCAATATTAGTGTCATCAGGTGACAAATTGGGACTACGATAAAGGGAACAAATAAACATCGAATGGTTTGAAATTACAATTTCAATCCATATCGTATTGAACATGGGACTACTGTTTGGAATATTAAAATTAGATACACTAAAACTGATGTCTTCTCGTATAAAAAAAAAAACCCCACGATGAGGAACCAAACAACATCCGCATACGATTTTTTTCCCTATAATTATTTATTGGTACTGTTTTCACTACATTTAAAATTTCATCTAATTTTTTGAAGATGGCAACTCTGTGTTCAAGACATTGGTCGCAAATGAATAATATATTCTTCTTTGTCTCAACCATGTTTTTATCATAATCAGACACTCATCGATTCGATCAACTCATCGATTCAAGGCCAATGAACCACCGCCAGTCCCATATCACAATGAATCATTACATTGTTGCAACACAATCGTGGTGTGGTGTGGTGACTGCAACTGGCGATGAGCATCACTGTCGGCGATCAAGTCAGTCTACTGACGAGTCTACTGACAACCAGCAGCGGCTACGACTTTGAATTTTGAAATAAAGTTAAAATTAAATTGTATTCATCTTGTTCTTGTGGAGAGCACGTCTCCATCGTTTTTTCGCTAAGTGTCCATCGCGATACATTTTGGTCTTTTGAGCCAGATTAATATCCATTAGAATCAGTGCGAACATTGACAATTTAGTCTTAAATACAAGCAAGCGTACATTAAACAAGACGTACAAAATCCCAGCGGTACGATCAGCTAAGTTCTTGGAAGAAGCTGCACCGAGGAAGCAACGCTTACATCAGGTGTGTGGCATTTTATTAAACAAATTATTTTTACAAATAAACTAGTGATCTTGGTGAAATCGGAATTATTTGTGTGGTGTGTGGGTAAACTGATTCTCTGTCTTCATCATGAGCAAGGGTAAAATTTTAAATTTGCCTGAGGCGATTCAGACGATTTCGCAAGAACTCGAGGCTGAATATAAGGCATATGTAGGCCTAGCAGCATCTAAAAAATCTGTGCACGTGATCGAAGCTCGACTGTTAAATTGGGAGACATCCTTTAAAGAAGCTAGGCTTCTTCACCAGAAAATTGTTGGGTTCCCTAGTGAAGATGCAAAGACTGAATACATGGAAGCAATCACGTTTCACAAATTGAAGGAACTGTTCTTTAATTATTCTAGCGAATTTAAGGAACAGTTAGCAGCGACCAATAGTCAAGGCTGCCTTAATAATTCAGTCGCTGCGTCCAAGTCACCGTCGGTTGACTCCCTACAGATGTGGCCAGAATTTAAGGGACTGTTCGAAGGAATGGTCAACAAAAATTCCTCAATATCTGACGCTCATAATCTCCAATATTTAAAAGGCAATTTAACGGGTGAAGCAGCGCGTATGCTTCGCAACACCGAAACAAATTTTGAATCAGCGTGGGCATTATTGGTTAAGCGATTTCAAAATGTTAGACTTTTAAAAGACAGTCAATTTAAACTTCTTTTCGACCAACCGAAGCTCACGCACGAATCCTCCGATGATCTCAAATTACTGTTAGACACCACCAATGAAGCCAAGCAATCGCTTAAGGGTCTTGCAGTGCCTGTGGAATCATGAGAATATGTTCTCATATTCCATACGGTACAAAAACTTCCGTCTACCACTCGGGGACTCTGAGAGTCCCACATTTCAACGTACGTGGACTATCCGAACTTTAACATTCTGGAAAATTTCATCTTAATGTCATGGCTCACATTCCATTCGGAATTGCTTTAAATTTAAAGCATTAAACGTGAGGAAGCGACAAGAGGTTGCAAAGTAAAAGAAATTGTGCTTCAACTGTTTGTCAAGCGCACATTTTACGCAAAACTGCACAAGCACCTTTACGTGTTCTGTCTGCCACCAAATGCATCATTCGTTACTGCACATGAATGAGTCAGTCAACGCAATGCATGCTAATAAACCTGCTCCAATGGGTACTTTACCTTTTCAACCAGCTTCCTCCTCCACCCAAATTCAACAATCAGTACCCTCAGATAGCACAATATCCTCCTACGGAACTGCTTCAGCGTACAACGCGTTCATAGCCGAAAACAATCGTGCACCTGTTCTTCTGGCTACAGCCCTCATCAACTTTTCGACAACCATGGGCCAACTGTTGACGCTGCGAGCGCTATTAGATCCTGGCCTCATTCATCACTGAGTCTGCCGTTCAACTACTAAAACTAAAAAAGGAAAGAAGCTGCTTGGTGTTGGGGAGATCACAAGGTTTCTCTAACGATTTTCTCGAACGTGAACAAAACCTTTAGCTTACAGCACAATGCATTGGTCTTACCCAAACTCACAGCTGCATTACCTACGCACTTCATTTCATGTGCTAATTGGAGCCACCTCCACAACATTGAATTTGCTGATCCAACAGTTAACAAAGCAGCGATATTTATCCCTCCATTCTCCTTGAAGGTATAAGGAAAGGAGAACCAGGAACCCCTATAGCTCAAAGGACGGAGCTGGGATGGGTTGTTTCTGGGGGCATCTCCCCTAGATATCAATCAAACGTAACTTCTCTTCACATAACCACCGAAGGTCAACCCTTGGATAGCGTGTTGCTAAAATTTTGGGAACTTGAGGAAGTTCCACGGAAATGTGAGACGCACTTTTGCAGAACCCATCAGCGTCAACTAGACGGAAAATATATGGTTCAACTTCCATTTAAGGAAGGTACACACCCTGTATTAGGTTTATCACAAAGATCAGCACTTGTCAGATGCATGCAACTTAGAAAAACTTCCGAATAAATTCGTCGTTCTATGAGGAGTACAACAGAATATTCAGCGAATACAAAGAGCTTAGGTATATGACGGAAATCGATTCCATGGTACTATCCAGTCCTCACTATTTCGTTCCTCACCACGCCGTGATGAAGTTCAACGACAAAACTCCGAATCGTGTTTGACGCTTCCTGTAAGTCGTCTGATGGCACTTTACTTAATGACCATCTCTTCATTGGCCCAAGGTTGCAGGACGACATCTTCGACCACATCGCTCGATTCAGAAAACATAAAATCGCATTTGTAGCTGACATTAACAAAATGTATCGGCAAATTTGGGTTTCGCCGGAGGATGCTG
This sequence comes from Nephrocerus scutellatus, assembly GCA_947095585.1. Taxonomy (NCBI): domain Eukaryota; kingdom Metazoa; phylum Arthropoda; class Insecta; order Diptera; family Pipunculidae; genus Nephrocerus; species Nephrocerus scutellatus. The sequence goes on along the minus strand of OX352761.1, from coordinate 76,433,487 downwards.
CATATCAATTGGTTTTGTGGAGAGATAGAGAGGGAGAAACGATTAAGACATATCGTCTGAATACGGTCACTTTCGGCACCGCCTCCGCGGCGTACTTAGCAGTGCGCACATTTCTACAACTTGCGGCTGATGAACGAGCAGACTACCCGATTGCGGGAATAATCGCTAGAAATAATTTCTACGTAGATGATGTGATCCATGGAGCAGACTCCGAAGCAGAAGCTATGGAGATGCAGCGGCAGCTGACAACAATGTTAAAGCAAGGAGGCTTTCCACTACGCAAGTGGGCAAGTAATTGTGAAGAATTGTTGGCATCCAATCCAGAGATTGATAGAGAAGTAAAGGTGCCACTCTCATTCGACGCAGGCAATGAGATTAAAACGCTAGGGATCCAATGGCATCCAGCAAAGGATACCTTCACCTTCAAGGTCTCACAGCAGGACTCAAGGAAGACGACAAAGAGAACAATCCTTTCAGACATTGCGCGGCTGTACGATCCAATGGGTTGGATTTATCCGTGTGTCATTGTGGGTAAGATTTTAATGCAAGATATCTGGAAGGAAAAGCAAACATGGGATTCTGAACTCCCACACTCACCACACTGAACGACATCGAGATTCCACGCTGGGTACACTTGACTAAGGATTCACAAGTCGAAATCCATGGATTTTGCGACGCATCAGAAAAGGCTTATGCGGCCGCACTATACTTACGAGTCACCACCAGAGATACAAATGTCATCAACCTAATCGTGTCAAAAACGAGAGTTGCACCACTCAAAATTAAATCGCTGGCACGGTTGGAACTTTGTGGAGCACTGTTGTTAGCACATCTCTCGATACAAACCATTAAAACAATGGACCTTTAATCTCCAGAAATATTTGCTTGGTGTGACTCACAAATTATACTTGCGTGGATTAAGACAGCAACATATATTCTCTCGATCTCTCGATTTTAACACCAGGACATTTTCTAATTGACGCACCACTTAACACCCGAAAGGGATCTAACCGAAATTAAATCAACCGATCTGGACAGATGGCGGCTTATGCAGAAAATCCAGCAAGACTTCTGGAAAAAATGGAGATCCGAATACTTAGTTCGACTGCAGCGGCGTCCAAAATGGCTTACTCCAAATGCTGAACTCAAAGTGGGGCAATTGGTACTATTGCCTGATGAGCAAATGCCCCCCACGCTTTGGCGACTTGGCAGAATTACCGCAACACATCCTTGAGCTGACGAAAAAATTCGCGTAGTCACAATTAAGACCGCAACCACATCATTCAGGCGACCGATAGCTAAACTCTGCTTTCTACCAAAGCTTAATGAATAAACCACGATGTCACTCCCACACACCCACACGTAAAATAAAATATCTCGTCTCAACTAACCAATTATTTAATCTATGATAAATTTAACTAAATTGCATTTAATTAACCCACACACATATAAATAAATGTTGCCACACACTATTCACCACACCTTTTGTTTTCGCCTTTATGTACCTATCTATACGTCACGGAGATGAGGACCAGCTGAACCCATCTTGCAGCACGCATCTTTCATTGAAGCGGAAAATCAACCTCAGAACTTGGAAAACGGACGATAACCCGATGGTCTTACTCCTTCATCGTGTCTTTTCCTGGGGCCCTGCAGGATGTTGCAACGCAACATGCTACATGGTGCTACATTGTTGAAAAATCATCATCATCGATTCGATCAACTCATCGATTCAAGGCAAATTAACCACCACCAGTCCCATATTACAATGAATCATTACATTGTTGCAACACAATCGTGCACATCGTCATATTTCATCGCACAAAAGACTCGTCACATTGTAGCAACACAATGAGCGTCGTCAAATATCTTTCTGAGCATGCGAGTCATCGCTTACGCGACCTAATTGTTTACGTTAAAGAACGGACGACCACAACTAATGTGCACCATAAGCAAACCTAGCATGTCTCGAGTATACGTCAGATTAGCAGTCATCGGCTTATTCGGCGGCATGTATCTACTAAACGAACTGTGAAAATTGCTGACATAGTACAAAGTACTGACAAAGTTACACATTTGGAATGAGTGGGACTGGTGGTGACTGCAACTGGCGATGAGCATCACTGTCGGCGATCAAATCAGTCTACTGACGAGTCTACTGACAACCAGCAGCGGCTACGCCTTTGAAGTTTGAAATAAAGTCAAAATTAAATTGTATTCATCTTGTTCTTGTATTGTTTTTAAATTTCTGTTAGCGTAAAAAATCAAATTGTACTTATTTTGCTTGTGGATACTCTGGTTTATTAATTAAATTTTGAAGTAAATGGTTTTTATTAAACATAAAAGGAAACCTAAGTTGTATTTAATCGAAAAATTCAGTTCGCTTTCTTTTTGTCTCCATCATTTTTTCGCTAAACTAAACGTGAACTGTTTGAACAATTCTGGCAGACAAACACCACGGTTTTTGTTGATTGGGTAATTTTTCGCAAAAATTGGTACACCCACAGGCACACGCGAACCGACTTCTTTTTTAAATTTGATCGGTCAAATTGTTAACCCACTTCCCAAATCCCGGTTTTATTGAAATTTTGCACACATGTGTGTTTCCGGAGACAACACTTTCTATTAAAATTTGGGGCCGAGGGGCGTCCATATAAATTTTTTAAATATTAAACAGATTTTCTTCAAATTTTATATACAAATGTATCTCCGGTGACAAAACTTTTTTTTAAAAATTTGGATGTAATCGGGTCCCAGGGCCGCCTGTATAAATTTTTTTAAAACTAGCCCGATTTTCTTCAAATTTTATACACATGTGTATCTCCAGTAATAACATTTTTATAAAAAATATAATATATGTAACAAAAGAGCTTTCTCAGATGGATGTGCAACTGCTGTTCTGGTGTCTGACTCTGACATTATTATACATTTTATGTTTTAGTCTGGTCAGGTCAGTACTGCGATGGTAGGAGGTCGGCATTAGTCTGGTGTTTTTGCAGGCGTTCTTTTTTAATATTGTTACGTAATTCAGGCTTTCGAGTTCGTAAAGTATTTAGCAAATAAAATACAACACAAGTTTATTAATTAACAAATAATACCTTTTATTACAAAACCGTAAAATTAAATAAAGTTCTGGTGACAACTTTAAATGTGTTTTTGTGTACACTTATTACGACAACACTTATATTTCTGCAAGAGCTATTCAAGTGCACTGGTTAAATTCAAATAAGAACTAACTTAATACGGCCTAACGCCTCTATTTATATTCAAACAGAAGCTTCCAGAAACTTTCAATCTTAGAGACAGAAATATCGAGAAAAGACCAGAAAATTGTAGTCTTATTCCCTATTTACAATTAATAGGTCATCTTCTAAAAATAAACTATCATGTACAATCATGTTCTTTCACAAAACCCGGGCAAACCGCACAAACTGGTTTGACTACATTTTAACCAGTACATTATGATTTAAAATTACAGGCGGGACATTTTAAATAATCTTATAGCCTCAAAGTATGCTTAATGCTAATTCAGTGTCTATTTGCTGTATGTACATTGCGATTTATCTTAGGATTCTAATTCCATTATCTAATAACTAACTGCCTTAGCCTCCGTGCTAGCTTTCTGGTTTGCGATGGGATATGCTTCTGCCCATTTACTGAAGTAATCAATGCACACATGTATATAGCGATTTCCATCTCTTGTTTCTGTGAATGGACCAGCTATGTCTATTGCCAACCGCTCAAATGGTGCTCCAACATTCTACTGTTGCATTTTTCCTCTAGTTTTTGCTTGCGGTCGTTTGCTTGCTGCGCACATGTCACACGTTCGACACCAGTCTTCCACATCTCTACGGCAATTTACCCAATAGAAGCGATTCCTGACTTTATCTAGCGTCACAATGACAGTTGCAATCTCGTTCCATCCCGGTTTTTCACCTTGCTACATCAATTGAAATATTGGAGCTTAGCTGCTCTTTTGTCCAGCAATCTTGAACTTGTAGTCTTATTTGTGCAACTACTTCAGGGCACTTCTTGTTTTCTTGCCTTGTGTAGTGTTTGCATTGGGGTGCACAAGGTCTTCTGGACAACCCGTCGGCATTATTGTGCAGCATTCCTTTTCGATGATCTTTTCTGAATGTATATGCCTGTAGTCGTTCGATCCATCTGGCCACTTGACCTTCTGGGTCCCTGAACTGCATTAACCACTTGAGTGCTCCATGGTAAGTTCGAAGAAGAAATTTTCGCCCATATAGGTACTTGTGGATGTGTTAGCTGCTATCGACAACAGCTAGCAATTCCCTTCGCTTCACGCAGTAGTTCTTCTCTGGCTTAGAAAGCGAACGGCTGTAGTACGCTATTAAACGCTCCTTTCCTTCTTGATTCTGCGATAGAACCGCTCCTATTCCCGCATTGCTCGCGTCTGAGTCCAGGATGAAGAGTTCTTCTGCTTGATCGCTGGTAAGGCGATGATGGCTTCGTACAGCATCTGCGAAGTTGGGCACAATCCGTCGATAGTAGGAGCATAGCCCCAGAAAACTTCGCAGCTCATGTAAATTCTTTGGTACCGGCCATTCGTTAACAGCTTCCAACTTCTTGGGATCCGCGCGTACTCCTTGACTGGATACAATGTGGCCCAAATAATTTACTTCATTTTTGAAAAGGCTACATTTCGGCGGACTCAACTTCAATCCTGCAGATTTAATAGTTTCCAGAAGTTGCTGAAGAGAAGATTATTCACGTGCTCATTGATTGTGCGTCCAGAAACAATGATGTTATCGATATAAACCAGACATGTCTTCCAGCTAAGGTCTCGCAAAACGGCGGTTGATGGAACCGCTCGAACGTAGCAGGAGCATTGCATAAACCAAACGGCATTACAGAAAATTGATACAAGCCGGTTCCCGCAGTAAATGCTGTCTTCTCCTTGTCGTCGTCATGAATTGCTACCTGCCAGTATCCGCTTTTAAGATCCAATGTACTTAAGATTCTGGCTCCCGATAAGGTGTCCAACGTGTCGTCTGTACGTGGTAATGGAGTGGTAATGGATAACTATCCTTCTTGGTGACATCGTTCAGTTTCCGATAGTCCACTCAAAATCTCGTTGAACCATCTTTCTTTTGAACAAGTACCACAGGTGAGCTCCATGGGCTTTTGGACTTCTCTATGATTCCATCTGATGGGATCTGATGGTATCCCAGCGGAGCTAATTAAAACAGGAGGCCCCGCAATACACCAAGCAATTCATGAACTAATAGTGCAAGTACAGGAAGAAGAATCGATGCCAAAAGACTGGCGAAGAGGTTTCCTGTGCCCCATAGGCCATACATAAGAAAGGAGATATCACAACCTGCAGCAATTATCGTGGTATAACGTTGTTGAGTACCGCGTATAAGATTTTCTCCTCTATCCTTCAAGACAAGATAGCCCCATACGCTAAAGGGATCATTGGTCCATACCAAAGGGCCGCCTATAATAGCATAGCCAGAGTAGAACTTTATAAAGCCATAAGAGAATTCGGCATCCCAAATAAACTCACACGACTATGTAGGTTGACCATGAACAATGTTATAAGCCAAGTTAAAATATCCGGATCACTATCAAGCCCATTCAACATCTATAACGGGCTCCAACAAGGGGATGGACTGGCCTGCGTCCTCTTCAACCTGGCGTTGGAGAAAGTGAGACTCTGACGTAAAGGCGAGAGGAACAATCCTCTATAAGTCCATTTAGATACTGGCTTACGCAGACGATATTGACATCGTTAATAGAAACCCAAGAGCTGTACAGCAAGCTTTCATCCAGATAGAGCAGACGGCACGAAATCTGGGGCTGCACATAAATGAGACCAAACAAAGTACATGGTGGCCATGTCTGCGAGTAGAAGATCCAACATTGTTCCTCAATTCAAATAGTGGAGCGCGAATTTGAAGTAGTGCAATCCTTTAACTATCTCGGGTCAACTATAGCAGCCGATAACAGCATGGAACCAGAAATACGCGCACGGTTGCTTAAAGCCAACAAAGCCTACTATAGTCTGTCAAGACTGTTCCAACCCAGGAATTTAACCATAACATCCAAGCTGCTGGTATATAAGACAATGGTCATACCAGTACTTACATATGGATCCGAGACTTGGGTGCTTAGCAAAAAGCATTCTGACCTCTACGCCGCGTTCGAGAGAAAAGTCATACGGAGAATTGTTGTGAGGAAGGACGATTCCGGAGCTTTATAATGATGAGGTCTACGAGCGTTACCGCGATGTTGACATCGTGAAGAAAATTAAGCTCGGTAGGCTCCGGTGGGCAGGACACCTAGCTCGCATGAGCGAAGAGGATCCTTCTCGGAAAGTCCTTCGCGGTAGGATTTATGGAACACGACAGCGAGGCCGGCCAAACCTACGCTGGAAGGATGGCGTAGATCAGGACGCTTAGAGTTTAGGGATGCTAAACTGGATGACATCAGCTCGAAATCGGGACCGGTGGGGAGAATTTTTGCGGGAGGCCAGGACCCCGGTTGTAGAGCCAAATATGATGATGATGATTCCATCATGTTTCATCTTCTTTACCAGCGTTTCTGCTACTTGTTGCTTAGCAAGTGCTAATAATCTTGGCACCTGTCGAATTGGAGTAGCATCCCTGTATCGATTTGATGTCGCACTATATTGGTTTTACCCATATCGTTGTCGCGGACTTTAAAACTCTAGCAACTGCACGAGTACGAATGAATATCTGTCCCATAGAGAGTTTAATACTCTGAGGTGCAGGAGGCAGCAATGCACAATCTGAAAGCATTGAGCTAGCTGCGAAATGCGCAGCAAATAGATTAGCCTTGTCTATAGAGCTGACAACTGGAATGTCGTTATACATGAGCGTTGGAATCGACGAAGAGGCTGTATTTTTTATTCTTTTCACGAATGACCAAAAATTTGTAGTACCTTTGGGACATTGTAGTATTTTTTGCCTCAACTTTTGGTAAGGAACAAGTCGAGCGTGTTTGCGAAATGATTTGCAATATCAGGTATTCGTGTAGGCTCATTTAAAAGCTGAGTAAGGTTATTAAACTCAACACACCTTCCTTCGGGTGTTGTTTGGCCAGAATGGCGAAGCCACCCAGAATTGTGTACGTTGAAATCGCCCGCAATGACGATTTCATTTTAACGATGTTGTGTGTCAATTCTTAAGATTGAATCAGACAGTGCATTAAATTCGCTCTGAGTTGAAACACTGTCTAAGTGGGGGCTTCTGTAAATGAAACAGTAGTAGATGTTGCGCTCTTGTACCTTTACTTTGAGCCAAATGAAATTGAATTCCAGATTGGAACTTTGGCTAAATTGAGTCAAAAGCTGAAACGCAACATCACTCCGGACATAGATTGCGAGTCCGCATCGCGAGAAAGATAATGGCACCAAGTTATACCCAGACAGATTAAATTCCGATGCATCAGAATGATCAAATACCTGAGTTTCACTCAGTGCCAGAATTGCTGGCCTGTGGACATGCACATAGTTAAACACAGCGAAAGAATTCGTTCTCAGCCCACGTATGTTGCTGAGATCCACCCTGAAATCACACATAACTACAAAAAAAACAAACACACAAAACACAACTTACATCTTCTTTTAACCGAATTGAGAGAAGTGGATGTCTCAAAATCAAAACATACGACAGTTATGTTTCACTAAGTTCTTTAGCTGCGCTGTTGAGGATGATGTCCTCATAGCATTTTGGCGACGATGAATATGTGGTCGTTCAAACGAAGCTTGTCGTTAACGCACATACAGCGAATAGCGAGAATGAATAGGCACCGATTCAAGTGCCATTCATGGATAATGGTATGGGAATTAGGATTCGTTTAGACGAAAGGAGATAGCATTGGGTTTTGGAAGCGTTAAATTCTACTCTATTGTTTTCTCCCCATTGTATTATGCTGTCTAGGCCAGAATTTTACGAGCTTAACATACGTAGTTGTTCGATTTCCACATGAGAACTGGAGGGACGTTCCTCAAACATATATGAGAAGCTAAGAGTGCTGTTCTCAGCGAAGGAATGAATTGGATTAGAAGACATATAAGAGATCATTAATAAAAATGAGAAAGAGTGTCGGGGACAAAACAGAGCCCTGGGGAACGCCAGCATTTAAGTAATGCACTTTGGACTTGAAACCGTCCAATTCAACTTGAATTGAGCGGTCCAAAAGATAGCTTCTAATCCAATGAAGCAGTTTATCATCGACTCCATAAGAACGCAATTTGGATAAAAGAGCTTGATGCCAAACTCTGTCAAATGTCTTAGAAATATCGAATGCAACAGCTTTGCTTATTCTAGATTGATGCAAAGACCGGTTCCACTGTTCGGTGAGATATACCATCAAATCATCAGTGGAAGGTTGCCCACGAAATCCATACTGCCGGTCACTAAGGATTTCGTTGGTTTCAAGATATTTCTTGAGCTGGGAGACGACGGCTCGCCTTTTATAAATAAAAATTAATTTATTGTTCCACGATTTGTAAAATTTTACTGTCTCACGATTTGAAAAATTTCAAAATTTTCAACTGCACTGGTTGAATTCCATATAAGAACTAACTTACTTCGGCTTAACGCCTCTATTTATACTAACTAACTAACTGCTTTTCGTAACAATATAATATATCTTTTATTAATACTAATAAATTGTTTCAATCTTTCAATTGTGAGAAGACAGGTGGTTTAGATTTTGGGGCTCAATCGGGATGAGCTTGCGATTTTGAGCTTTTCCTAAAAAAAGAGAAGACAATCGTGGTGGCAAGATTCTAGTGGAATCTGCAAGATGTTTAAATCGTTGTTGGTGATCGCACAAGTGAAAAGGTGTTTCGACGTGCGTAAAAACAATTTATTGTGATTCGAGACTTTGGCTTGGTGGTTGCGATTTGCAATTGAACGTCAAATTTTGGATGAAGGTAATGATGTGGTTGATACCGGTGACGACGACGAAGTAGCGCACGACACAACGAAATCTAGCAGTTGTGTGAGCGATCGGGAAGGAGATAAGGAAAAAAAAACGAAAAAAAAGCCAAACACTGTGAAGGAGAGGAAACGTCCATTCATTTACATTCGTGCGAGAAGATTGGCTCCGCTGGAGAATAGAGTGGTCAGCGAAACTGTCGATGAGTGGCTTTAAGACGGTGTAGTTGTCCCCAGTCGTTCAGAGTATTCAAGTCCGGTTGTTATAGTAAGAAACAAGGACAATAATTATAGATTGTGCATCGACTATAGGCGTCTCAATAGCCTAGTGTAAAAAGATGGGTTTCCTATGCCGCGTATCGATGATCAGCTGGACAAGTTATCTAAATCCATGTTCCTTTGGAGGAGGAAAGCATGAAATACACAGCGTTCTCTACGGTGGATGGACATTTTGAGTTTACTTAGACTCCGTTTGGATTATGTATTTGGCCATCGAGTTTCTGTCGCTTTATTAATGATGTATTCAAAGATTTGATGAAAGAGGGTATAGTAATTGTGTATGTCGATGACATAATTATACCATCAGCAGGCTATGAAGAAGTACTCCATCGTTTGAAGAGTGTGCTGGAGCATGTAATCTCCTATGGTCTACAAATAAACTGGCACAAGTGTCAATTTCTCAAAAAAAAAGTGGAATATTTGGGGTATGTAGTTGAAGATTCAAAGATTTATCCTTCACCTACAAAAGTTAAGTCTGTTGAAAAGTTTCCTGAGCCGAAGAATGTGAAATAACTGCAAGAATTTCTGGGCTGGGTCGGGTATTTTCGAAAATGTATCGACGGATTTGCAGAAAGGGCTTCTCCATTAACGGCTCTGTTGAAAAAGGGATGCTCCATTCGATTTTGAACCGACGGAAAAGCAGGCGTTTAGTAGCCTGAAAATTAGTTTGATTTAACAGCCAGTACTACAAATATATGATCAGGAGGCGGTAACAGAATTGCACACGGACGCGATTATGATTAATTGGGTGCAATTCTGCTTGAAAAGCGAGAAGGCCAATGCAAGTTCCATTCTATCTACTACTGGAGTACATCAACATCGGACGCAGAGAAAAGATATCATTCCTATGAGCTTGAGGTGTCAGCTATAGTGAAGGCACTACAAAAACTACGACCATACTTACTTGCCATCAAATTTACAATCTTTACGGACTGCTCAGCTTTTTAACGTACGGTAAACAAAGCCGTGACCGTGTTAAAAGATGGACATTGTATGGAGGAATTTGACTACAAGCTATAGGGTGACAGCTTTGGTGAAGCAGGCTCAGGAGAAAGATGAACGTGTTAAGGCAATCAAGCAGATTTTAATCAATCAACAATATGAGAACTATGTGTTGCAGAATGACGTTTTGATGAATTTGGTGGATGGTAGAACTTTGCCAGTGGTACCCTCGAGCATGGAGAAGGATGTTATTCGACGTGCTCACGAGAAAGGTCATTTCGGTGTCATAAAACTTTTACATCCCGAAGCTTTCGGAAACTGCGGAGAATTGTTTCAGCTGCATTTTAATGAGGAGGGGGAACTTCATCCCATATCTAAGGAGTCACAACCGCTAGATACGTTTCATGTCGATGACGTTGGATATATGACTGAAACAGGAAATGGTGAATAAAACATTTTCGTTGTTTTCGACGGGTTTTCTAAGTTTTCGTGGGTATACCCGGTGAGAGCGACAGGTATTCGTGAAGTCTTGGACAAACTGGAGAAGCTAGCGAAAATATTTGGATATCCAAGGAGAATAGTATCGAAAGACTTCAAGAATTTTTGCTCAAGAAACAACATCGATCACGTAGAGGTCACAACAGGAGTAGCTAGAGGGAATGGACAAGTTGAACGAGTCAACCAAGTCCTCGTCCCAGTTCTAAGCAAGTTATCTATTGAACATCCGGAAAAATGGTTTAGATATGTGCAACGAGTTCAACTGTGTTTAAATTCTACCTTGCATAGCAGTGTAAATCTAACCCCACATGAAGTTCTGACTGGCGTTAAGATGCGGATCGGCGATGATGGTGTTATCCTAGAAGTTCTTCAGAGTGAAGTAACCAAACAGTTTACAGAAATTCGTTCCGAGGATCTTGAAATGGTGCGGCAGAGCATAACTCGTGCTCAGGAGTAACACAAGCTACAGTACGACAAACATCGTCAATGTGCTTGTAAATATGGGCGATATAGTAGCAGTAAAGTGTACACAATTTGGAAGCCATTTGAAATTGCGTAATCGCTTCTTCGGTCCATAACAAGTCATAAAAAGAATGGATAATGAACGGTACGAAGTGCAGAAAATTGGTGTCAGCGAGGGACCATACCACACTTGTTCTTCAACAGATAATATAAAACCCGGGATCTGATTTTATCGGGGTCCGATGAACAGTAGGAATGGCCGTGTAACAAGAGAGAAAGAGTCGAATGGAGGTGCAACTGCAGTTCTGGTGTCTGACTCTGGCATTATTATACATTTTATGTTTTAGTCTGGTCACTACTGTGATGGTAGGAGGTCGTCATTAGTCTTGTGTTTTTGCAGTCGTTCTTTTTTAATATAATATATCTTTTCTTAATATAAATAAGTGGTTGTTTCAATCTTCCAATTGGTGGTTGGTGGACAGGTGGTTACCATACATATAAAAAATATATACATAAGAAACAACCCATAAAAATTTCATCTAAATTCTCTAATCGCAGAAATTGATATGGGAGCCCCTCGATCCTGGATCATTTTTTTTTATTGTAGGAGAAAATCATCGAAAGAGACATTTGACATCAGAGAAAATTGAAAATGCTCAGATCATTTTTTTCTGAGCACTTAGAGTACGCTCATACTCTTTGACTGCTCTGAACTAATTTATGAAAACGCGAAATGACAGAATATTGTGAAAACTTGTTGTTCTATCTGTAAGTTGATATCGACAACAAAAAAAGCGACATCAATAAAAATACAATTCAGTAAATAAGTAAGTAAGTTGAATTAAGCATAAAACATTTATGTCTCGTTTGATTTGCTGGGTTCATTTGTGCGTGAGCTAAGATTTCTCTCTCTCTCCACCACCCAAAACGAAGCAGCGCAGCCGACTGCGCAGCACACACTGCACACAGTCATTAAAGTACGACGGTATCTGATTCCACTATATGATATTTAAAAAAATGTATAAGGGCCTTGCGGCCGAACCCGGGGCCCGATATCTACCAAATTTTAGAAAAAGTATTGTTTATTCGGTATTATTAATCGGGTAATTTTTATTTTAAATTTGTATGGGAGCCCCACGAACCCGGGGTCCGATCACTTACAAATTTTAAAAGAAAGCATTGTCACCGGAAATACACATGTGTACAAAATTTCAGGAAAATCGGGCTTTAGGAAGGGCGTTAAAAATTGATAATTGAAAAAAAATTGTATGGGAGCCCCCCCGACCCCTGGGCCCGATCGCTTCAAAAAATTTACAAAAAGTTTTGTCTATCATAGATACACATGCGTATAAAATTTGAAGAAAATCGGGAACTTTTTCATAAAATTTGTATGGGTGCCATACAATCTTTTTTTGACTCAGCGGTCTTGTTCTTGTTCTTCTTGTTGATTTGCATCCATTTGTAATCCTATGTTATGCTTCAATTTGGCTAACTGCGAAGCCTCTGAAAGGAGTTCTCTGTAAAATCCCTCCAACTTCTCTACCTAAATTAAAACTATTATTTGTAGTGTCCTCAAATAATAACTCAAATCCGAAGGGTTCTTACTTGCTTGCAAAGCTTAAAAATTAAAAATCAAAATAAAAAATCCCATTTATTGTAGAATGCCGTCAATCACACACAACAATTTGTGTAATAGATCATCATGCTGACAATATATATGTGTTGCGAGCTCTAAAGCAGAAAATCTTCGTCGATGGTTTATGTTATTTACTACAAGAGATTTATGGCATTGAAAACAAGGCAGTTACCAAATCGACAATAGATGATGAAACTGATGATCATGGAAGCGAATGCGTTATTTGCATGAGTGAAACAAGGGACACACTAATTTTACCGTGTCGTCATTTGTGTCTTTGTAATTCATGTGCTGATTCCCTTCGTTATCAGGCAAATAATTGTCCAATATGCCGCGCGCCATTTCGAGCACTTTTGCAAGTCCGGGCAGTACAAAAAGGTGTCAGTTCAAATTTACTTGCTCCGCAAACTTTTCCCGATGTAAGTGAAGTATAGTATACATATAAAGTATATTAATTGTTAAATTTATCATTTGCGTAAAATTTTCACAAATAGCCACCTTGTGACCAGCATGTCCCTTCAGGATATATTCCCGTTCCTCTAATCGAAGCCTTAAATGGACCGCTACAGTTTCTTTCACGTATCCAAAATACTGAGAATGATGCTACTAATTTGCCAATGACAAAAGCAGCAGAAAATTCGAATGACTCGACAAAGGTAGATTTTAGTGGTAAACAAAATTCACCACAAAAAACTGGTAGTCAAATGCGATCAGTAGGGAAAAAAAACTTCAACACCAATAATGGTGTCTCAAATAGTCTTCCAGAGGTAGGTGAAAGACAATATATTTCACGTATTTGTAGTAATTATTTTTCTTTGTTTTTAAAGTTTTCTATGCCAGTAATCGATAGCACATCCAACCACGATCAACGTGATGTCAATGATAATGCTAGGGCCAGCAAATCATCATCACCATCCACCCGAACTTCAGTGAACAATGATCGCACGAATATTATTAGTAAAGATGACAGCTTACAAATTGTTAATGAGCGAAACAATTCACAACTGAAAAAAGAAACTGCTGCCAATGAAAGTGTCAAGGGTGGTGATCATGAAGATGATAGCGACAACGAAAATTTATCACTATTACTTGCACGTAAAACAAAAGATAACCTTGTGTCATCTGCTTTACACATTGATGGCGTGGATGAGTCTGTAGACAATACAGATACTGAGGGTGATGAAATAAAAAGCAACAAGGTAACCATCAAATTAATATTAAATATATTTTGTATTGTATATATTACAAATATTTAAATGTATATTTATATATATATATCTTTTTTCCGTATGAAAAATAATTGATTGTAAAATTTTATTGAATTTTATTGAAATTATTGCTGTGCTGCATTGACCTTTAGTATAACTTTCACTATTTTGTGGGTTTTTACATAAACGCCACCCTGTTTAATTTTTCTTCCGAAGGATGTAAAACATTAACTGTTCTGTCCAAATTAAAATTATAAAGTTATAAATTTATATATTTACTTAAAAATGTAAGCGTATTATACATATTATATTTATATCTGACTCACGCACGGAGGTATGTAAGTAGTATAAATGTATATTGTATGGAGCAAAAAAATTGCTTTAATTAGAAATTACAATTATTTGTTTACAAAAAATTTAACGAACTATGAAACGTGCAAATCTAACAAGAAATTAGCTCAACATACCTCCGTAAATGTGTAATTTCGTCGGGAATAGTATACTAAAATGAAAGCAACAAGGCAATCAAATGAACAAGAAAAACTTACAAAAAAATTCAAATGATTATTGTAGAAAAAGAGGAATCGACCTGCCCTTTCAGCTGACGGTGAGGGGTGTTATATATTGACCGGTGCTGAGGATTCTGATTATTACACCCCTGAGGACCCTCATACAACTATTTTAAGCCTGCTGTGCCCAGAAAAAGTATGCACCTAATAGTAAAATTTTATCCAATTACACCAATTTTATACCTATACATGTTTTATTTTAAAAGAAGTTTTAGTTTGTTTTTCGTTTTATTTTATTTGGTTTATACATACAATTTGGTATTGTTAACAGTAACAGTATTTATAGAGAAGTGTTTCATATTTAAATTCTCTATATTAACTTCGCGTGCCCGTGGCTGGCTGGCTGGCTGGTGGGCAGAATCTTGTGATCAACTTTTAACACACTTTCTTAAGTCCGATTTTATTGAAACTTTGCTAAAATGCGGGGCCCCTTAATATTTTAATTTAAAATAATTTAATATTTTACAAAACTTACTCGATTTTCTTCAAATTTTATACGCATGTGTATCTCTGATGGGGAACACTTCTTGTAAAAATTAGGAGTGATCGGGCCTCGGGATTGGGGGCACCCATACAAATTTTATAAAAAAAAAAGTACCCGATTTTCTTCAAATTTTATACGCATGTGTATCTCAGATGAAGAACACTTTTTGTAAAAATTTAGAAGTGATCGGGCCTCGGGGTCAGGGGCACCCAAGCAAATTTTCTAAAAAAAAGTACCAGATTTTCTTCAAATTTTATATGTATCTTAGATGGAGAACACTTTTCGTAAGAATTTGGAAGTTCCTCGTTATCGTTTTGATGAAAAGCCATACAAAATTTTTAAACTAAAGATTTGCAATTATTGTTGTTTTCGAATTACTTTTTCAACTGTCTTAAAAGAAGCAAAGCTACCTTCACCGTTACCGAGTTTTGTAAGTTTCCGATAAAACCCGATCATCGTATTGAAATCAAATTAAGCCGATGCAATATAAGAAAACCTCTTCACTCCACTTTTTGGTAAAAATTACATTTTGATACTATTATGTTGTACCATTATAGAAACCTCGTAGCTCTTTTATAAACGTAAATAAACTGAAAATCATTTTTCTTATTTCTCTTACTCCGCTCCAATTAACCATGTGTAAACCAGTCGACAGTCGGACACTATCTTGCTTGCTTGCAGTTACTAAGTGCTGACCTCACCGTGCCCCTTTTTTTGCTACCGAACGCGCCGTTATGCCTTGACGTCCGACGATGCGCAAATAATCCTATTATATACAGAATTACATTAAGTAGTTAGTACAAAAAGAGCTTTGGGTACCCGAAATCTAACCGCAGTTGCAACTATATAAATTGGCTCCACGACCGTCGACATCCGAAACCAAAGTAAAACCCGAAATGAAAACAGAACAAGATGCCCAACCTTGTGGAAGTAAACGACCAGTTCCCCAAATGGAATCAACGACGACATCCCCTGTTCCAGCTGGAATAAGGGACTTGAGCTAAAGGGTGGGCAATCTACTAGTTTTTAAATCATACAACTTTTTTTTATCCAGCTTTAATCATAACATTGCGACTGTTATTCGCGAGATAGGCGCCAAAATTATCGAAAAAGTTCTTGAAAACTGGACATTCTTAAATCATACCTCCAACCTTCACCATAAAAAAATCCAAAAAATATTGATGTATACTCACTTTATAGGGGGTTTTAAAAAAACTTTTAAATTTCCCACCTTTTACTTTCATTATTTAAAACTTCAAACCATATTAGGACCGGCATACACTTCTTCTTTTATACAAGACCTCTAGGTTGAGAATTTCACGTGGGGTTTAACAATTTTTGATGACATAAGAACTATATCCGTATCTGCACTCTAAACAGACCACGTACAGCCGAAAAATAGCGAAGGCATATGCAAAGACGACATAACTACTATTCAGAAAGTACCATCGAAGTGCCCAGCCCATGTCACCAAAGATCTGATAAGTAAGGCATATTCGAAGTCTAGATATTATTTCCTCTTCGGAAGGAGTATCTGTATCTGTGACTGCAGTTAAGGGATATCCCCAAGGAGGAGTGCTTTATCCCTTTCTATGGTCACTAGTCATTGACAATCTTCTAGTAGATCTTCACAGATCAGGTTTAAAAATTTTGTAAATTTAACTTAAAAAAATTGCAACCATAATAAAAGGGGCACCTAATTTTTTTTTGGATTCATAAACTTTTACTTGGCAAATGTGTAGACTAAAGTTAAAAATTGTTTTCTTGCTTTTATTTTAAGTCAACAAGTTGTAGCGAAACCACATTTATTTGCTTTGTTTGATAATAAATTATACACCAATAATTCTACTCAAACTAATATTTATTGTCTAATAAAATATAAAGCTTAAAAGCGGCGAACAAAAAACAAAGGATATTGCTTCGAATTTGAAAAATAGTTTCCCTAAAAGAAGTGTTTACAAGAAATCAACATCGACTGGAAATATCATGTCGCCTGCCAGTCTTTCAACCCTTAGAGGAAACGTTATTTCATTACCAGGTAAATAGCAAATTATTTGTGAAAAAAATCTACTTTTATTATTTTTCATTTTCAATCTAGATATGCTTGATGGTCCAAGCAATGGGAATTCAACTTCCATTAGAAGTTCCAGTGATAGCTACTCATCCAGTTCATCTACTAAACAGCTTCTCGTCTCCAACAATACAACAAGTGCAACCAATATTATCTTAGATGATAAAATTGCTTTACACAACGCTGTAAATGTTTAAAAAATTATTATATATAAACAATATTATCAAATTATTAGAACATATTTCGCACTATGCAAAATATTTCATTATATTGCATCAAAAATAATAATAATGCATTTAAAAATATAAAAGTCCTTCTTTATTATTTTATTTACTTATTTTATTTTTAAAAAACTGGGAAATACTTCGATTTTTTGCATTTAAAATGCTGTACTTACCCCCATTATGAAACTTTTTATTTATTTTGATAAGAAAAATGTTAAAAATAAATACACTTAATATTATGAAAAACCTTTCATAGTTCGAAATGGTAACCTCTGGTGCGGATTATGGCACCAAGTCTTCCGATGAAGGTACACTACACAAATATGTGCCTGTAGAATTCTTAACCATTCCCGAAAAAGAGTTTCAACACATCACTCACTTACATATTTTCTTTGTAAGCCTCCAAAATGGAGCATATGGAAAAGTCAACCGGATTCAACTATTGCAAGAAAATCAAATAACATTGTTTTGTAAAATTATTGAATGACATATATGTCACGAGCGCGAGTCCTGTTGGAATTTGCAGTGGTTGGAACCAAATTGTTTCTTTGCCAAGAGCTTTTTTATCATAACGCTCTGGTCGATAAAAACAAGCAGAGCTCAGTTTAGCAGCTATCACAGAAGTTTGTTTACGCATACTAACTTGGTTATAAAAATTTTCGCTGGAATTTTCCTTCCACCACACACATTATTATGTTTGTTTACGTAATTTAAAAAAATTTATCAGTACTTTTCGTAGAATTGGCTGTCGATCAAATACAATTTTTCAACCGCAGGTATGTAGCCGGAGGTAGCGTTGCATTTTAGGTAGTGTTCTTACCCCGATCGATTGTTATATTTTTTGATCTGGTATGACTAATAACCCACCCGCGGTGGGTGTGGGTGTGGGAGGCTACGAAAGTGAAACAAATTAAAAGTAATACGACGCCTGAAACTTTTTTTTAAATAGTTAACATCATAGTAAGTTAAAAAAAATCGTCAGTTGCATCGTGGATGGGTTATACGCCAGTTACTCGGTTACGAACTTGTAAAAAATACGTAAAATAACGTAATTAAAAAACGTAAACACGTAAAAAAATTTAACTAGGATGATTGTTTACATAATTAAAAGTACAAAAACAACAACAACCCGCTAGAGGTGTCCTAAAACCTATTCATCTGTTCTGTTCATACATCTCAACTACCCTGGATATCGGAATTCTTCACCCTCCAACAACACTCGATCACCCCGCACTTGATTTTTTTTTAGATTAAGATATTTTATTAAACATTTAAGTAATATACAATTTTGACTTAAAACTAAACTTATAACTATTATTAATACGTGTCGGCTCAACAATAGGGGCCCGACGTATTTACATTGTTTTAATTTATTTTGTATTGCTTATAATTAAACAATATTTTTGACTTCTTAATCTACTACATGTTATATTTAAAGCAATTTAATTTTAAACAATAAATTTTAAAATAAAATAAAAATGAAAAAAATTTGAGAGGGTATAAATAGGGCGATTTTCAGCCTCTGTAATGTTGATTGCTGGCCTTCTCGTAGAAGGAGACGTCTTGATTATTAAAGATGTCGTCGAATCTAGCATCTGTGGATCCTCTGATGTTTATATAGCGGTGGCTTGGCTCGATTTCCTCGATTCTCCTTGCATCGAAGGACTTGGATGTGTTTCCAACCCATCAACGAATTTCTTTGCCATTTGCAACAAGTGGTCGGTTATTGGCAGCAGACCTGCCGCGTCGTAAAGTTTTGCAGTCGACACAAACTTATAGCTGTTTGGCACCCTCCAGAGTCCTGTATAGATCCTAAGTCGTAAAGTTTTGCAGTCGACACAAACTTATAGCTGTTTGGCACCCTCCAGAGTCCTGTATAGATCCTAAGTGCCTTCATTTCAAATAGGGAGATCTTCTTCATCGTTGTTGGTGAGACGGTGAACCATATGGGATAGCCATAGGTTATCACTGGCCTGATGAGCTGCTTGTAGATGAGCAACCTGGTGTTGTTGGACAGTCCGTTTCGTCTTCTTAGTAGCGGGTGCACCAAATGAAGAGCGTAGTTAGCTTTTTTCATTGTTTTATCGATATGAGAGTTAAACTTGAGCCTCTCAGTAAAGTTGAATCCAAGGTACTTAGTCTCTGACTTGGTGTTTATTGTCGTGTTATCCGGAAGGGTGATTTTTAAGGCTCTGCAACGGCTTGCGATTTTTCTTATCCTTGTTTCGGTTGCTGCTACTCCGAAGCAGATGAGTTCCGTTTTGTTGGCGTTGATCTTCAGTCCCCACTTCAGGTAGTACTCCCAAAGATTTCGGAGGTGTTCCTCCACTCTTCGGGCAGCTATCTCAGGAGAGCGGGAAACGGCATAGATGATGGAGTCATCCGCGAAAAGCATGGTCCTTGTTCCGGCTGTATTGGTGGGTTGATCCGCCGTGAAGATGCTAAATAGGACTGGTGCAAGTCTGCAGCCTTGGGGAACTCCGGCTTTAATCCTTTTCCTTGTCGATGGGCTGCCATACACCTGTACAAAAGGACCCTGTTAAAAAACAAATTTTTAATTATTTTCACAATATAATTGGGGAAACCAAATCTAATAAGTTTGTACAGAAGCTCGTTTGTCCAGACGCTATCGAAAGCTTTTTCGATGTCTAACAAACAGGCTACTGTACTACTTTTGACATTCAGTCCTCGAGTGACGTTACTGTGAAGCTTCATCAAAGGGTGCAGCGTATAGTGCTTTTCTCGAAATCCGAACTGAAAGGAAGGAATAAGATTTCTTTCCGAGCAATACGCATTGATCTTTTTACGGATCAAAGACACCAATACTTTACTGATACAACACAGTAAAGCTATGGGACGGTAACCAGTTACACTGGAGCGGTCCGTTTTCTTCGGTACTGGTACTACTTTGGCTACCTTCCAGTTGTCTGGAAAGTATTCATTGTTAAGGCAATTGTTGAATATGATGGTTAACATCAAAATTGCCATACCCGGCAGCTTTTTAAGCAGAAAATTATAAATCCCGTCAGTGCCCGATGATTTTTTAGAGTTTCCACTCCTAATTAAATCACTGACAACAGCTGTCCCGGTAAACACATCCACGTCTACGGGTGCGTTTGCGGGATTGTCTTCGCTGAACTGCACAATCAAAATTTACGTTTTCCGATCACAGAATTCAGCTTTTTAAAAGCATCCGTACCTGGTTTGATGTTCTGAAATCGTTTGGTCAGTACATCTTCCTGGTAACTTCGCACAGCTTGACGAAGCATGATTACTGTACAACGCAGTTGCGAAAATACAGACTGATATTCGTCATTAACAGTGTTGAGAGTCCTGTTAAAGATCCTCTGAAGGTGTTTCCTTAGCCTTTGCTTGTGAGCATATATTGCCTGAATATTCTCAGGTAGATGTTGAAAGCGATCCCTGCTAGAGCGAACAGTTTTCTGCCGATCTATGGCTGTATTCACTGAAGTCTCGAAATTTCTGATAGCATCATCAATTTCACTATTCTCCAGATTTCTACATGCCGCTGGAATTTGAAGTCCAGCTTCGACTTCTGATCTAAACCGGTTCCAGTTTATATTCGTAAAGTTGATGTGTAGTTCAGGTGTTGGGGTAACTTGCTGAATTCGCTGATTCAACCTCACTGGAAGCTCTATGGCCAAATGATCTGAATCACTATCATGTGCAAAACAGGAATAATTCGTTATTTCTGGCAGAATGTTGATGAAATTTGTCGTTTTTTTTTTCTTAACCTCGTTGAGTTTGATGCTGACAGCTGTTTTCCATGCTACGCAAACCACTGATTTGCACCTTTTCGCCTGCCATAGTGTCCCTGATAAGGACCGCCTTCCCAGAGCAATCAGTTCTTTTGTCGACCCTGTGGATGTTGTATCCGTCTTGACTGAATGTGTTTCTCCCTGTGAGATTTGTTTCCTGTAAATGAAGAATGTCAGGTTTATTAGTTTTAATAAATAATTTTCGTCTGATACGCCTAGCTAACGAATAAATAGAGTTCACATTATATGAGAATATGTTAAAAAGTCGCAGGTAGCGAAATGCTCGCTTTTTTTCCCCGTAGCCGGTAGCAGGTAGCTGAGCGATCTGGTGTGGGACCTTAATAAGATGTGCTCGTGTTGAGCGCTCGATGCTGACTGATCACCCCGCACTATTCTACCCAGCACTCTTCATCACCGCGATCCCGAAAATCATATGTTCGGCCATATGTAAATATGAGGAGTATTTATTGAAAAGATAAAAAGAAACAAAAGTAAACTCGCGTGTGGCGTCTGCGATGTCTGCTCGATTTCGACTACTTGTTCTTCTCTGATCGACTGTCCGTCACATTCATCCATCCTGATGATGTGTTGTCCCTGGCTCATCCACATCCAAAACAGCATCCTCTGGAAGAGTTAGCCATAGTTTCATGCGATCTGATGCGTATACAGAACGAAACGTTGCGATCGTGCTGCTCCAGTAATATCTTCGAGTAGATAACGATCGTTACCAAGCGTCCGTGACACTAAATATTGACATTTCCATTTTGCCAGAATGTTTTCTGGAAGAGCCTGTGGATTGATGATCATTATGAACCAATACCATATCGCCTTCTTTATATTTGGTTTCTGGTCGTCGCTTGCTATTATATCGATTTGTCGGTTTCACCTGGGTCTTCTGAATATTTTTTTTGATGCCATCTCTTGTATTTCTTGTAATAGTATATTCTCTTCCGTCTCTGGCCACTCTTGAAGCGCTCTAACAATTCGGTTGCCAATTACACTTTGAGGTCTGTAACCCATAAGCAGTTGATGAGGGCTAAATCCGGTTGTAGCGTTCTTTGTATCGTTCAGCGTCCACTGTATATACTTTTAACACTTATCACAATCGTTGCCGTCAGTGATAGTCGTCAAGCTTCTCACCGCGATAAGTATAGTTTGGTTGTAGCGTTCAACTTGCCCGTTTGCCCTTGGAGTTGCATTCTTAACGTGACATATGACATTGTCCTGACAGAAATTTGCGAACCGCCTGGACGTAAAGGCAGTTCCTCGGTCACTGACTATTCGCCGCGGTATCAAAAAACTTTACTACATATTTGGTTTCGGTTGATCTCACTGCTCTCATTACCATGTACTTTGTAAATCCATCAACGCAGACTATCAAATGGCAATTCCCAGAACAGATTTTCAAGAATCAATGGTCGATATGTACGGTATCAAATGGAATTGGCACCTTTTCGATCGGATGCAATTCACCTTCCCCTTGTCGAACACCTTTGTTGTAGGAACACTCGATGCATGATGATATTTCTTTACGAAGTCTCTCATCCGGAAAAACCAGAAGTTCTTTTCTCTATAATCTTGCAAACACCAAAATGTCCGACCTCGTCATACGCAGACCTGGTCACACGATATTTTAAACTATTTGGAGCAAACCATTTTATATCCTGGTCTACTCTGCGAAACAACCGTCCATGTTTAACAACGTAATCCTGATGAATTTGCTTCTCCTCTGCAGTTTTAGGGGCAGCTTTTAAGGTTTCAACGATTTCACTCTCTGAAGAGTCATCAGCCAATCCTCCTGATCTATGTATATAGAATACACCACTGAAGTATCTTTAATAGAATCATCTCTTAGATTCCTACTGAGACAGTATACATGATTCATAGATTCCCTCGGACGATGTACCCAGCTGATGTCGTACTCTTGCAACCGAAGCAAAATTCTCGCTACCCGTGGTTGAATTTCTGTAGATGCTACTGCTTGACAATCGGTCGCCACCATAAAGGTTTTGCCCAAAAGATAGATCCGAAATCGTGTAAAACTTTCCGCATCCGCCAAGACTTCTAAAACATAAATATGAAGCTTAGCTTCGGCATCTGAAGTACGCCTACTGAAATAGCTGATAGCGCAGCAGACCATCCTCCCGTTGTAGAAGTATGCCAGCAAGTGATACGGTACTAACATCGCAATGTACCCCGATCCGCCAGATAAATTGCTAATATTGGTTTGGTTCTTAAAGGCGTTCGTAGTTCTTCAAAGGCTCTTTGACAGTCTCCAGTCCATTGGAACACAGCATCCTTCTTTAGCAACGTGTTCAACGGACGTGCGATCTCTGCATATCTAGGAACGAATTTCCGGAAAAATCCCGATAATCCCAAAAATTGCCGCACCTTGCACCAAACTTTCTGGAATAGGGAACTCCAATATTTCCTCCCCTTTCGGCTTCCAGGGGTGATACCGCCTCCTGAGACGCAATGTCCCAAATATTCGACCTCTTGTTTTAAGAACTGACACTTAGCTATATTTAGCGTTAGTCCTGTTTCACGCAATACTTCGAGGAATTTGTTGAGCTTATGCATTCCTTCCTGATATGTGCAAATATGTATGATCACATCATCCAAGTTTACTGAAATTCCATCGATATCCAACTTATTGACGATATCATCCATCATTCGTTGGAACACAGCTCACGCGTTGACCAGGCCAAATGGCATTCTGCAGAACTCAAGCTGTCTATTATGAGTTTGGAATGCTGGTAAATGAGTAGATACTTCCGCTACATTTATTTGATAATAGCCAGAGTTCATGAATTGGTTTTCGACCACTGGCATTGGATACTTTTCCTTAACTGTACTGCGTTCAATCGACGAAAATCAATGCACATGCGTAGCGTACCATCTTTCTTTGGGACCATAACTATTGGTGAAGTAAAACTTGAACTAGACTTTCTTACAATATTGTTCGCCAATAACTGCTTTACATTTTCCTCGACGGCCTTGCGTTGTGCGAAATGTCTGTAGTTTCGTTTACCAATCGGCTCATCAGTATTTAGCTTTTGTTACCAGTCCGGGAAGACCGCCAACATTCCCCGGGACGACGACTGGGCGACCTGCTCGAAGGTGAGATGGAAGTGGGGGAAGACTGCCAACATTTCCCGGGACGACAACTGGGCACGGTGAGTGTTGGCAAGGATGGCGAAGTAGACAAGGAACACCATCAACCAGGGCCACGGGAAGGAACAACAGCAGAACAGCAAATGAATCCTCCTCCGAGGTCTGGGCCATGGGCAACGTAGAGCCAAATGCGCCATACATCGGCCGAGAATCTTCCCAACACTGGCCTCGAGAGGCTAGGGTATTATCAGGGCCAAGAATATCCGACAGAGAAACCAGCGTTTATGAGTTTCGTAATCCAGACCGGCGGCAAGAAATACCAAGTAAAAATCAAGCGGTCAGGAGAGGCCAACGTAGTCATTTTTAACGGAAGTAAAGGGTGGGTCTAAGGACAATTTTGGACACCCACAAAATCCCCCCTACAGTGTAACCAGCCCTGCGGTCCAGGGTTCGTTAAAAATCTTTGTAAACATTTCTTTCTTTACATGAAAAATAAAATAAATGAAATTTGTTAAACATGAAATATAAATTAAATGAAATTTGTTGAACATGAAATATAACTGAAGTACCATGATTTAATATAAAATGTATTTAAGACGTTGGAATACTTTCTTGCATACAAAATAATTCACTCACTTTAGAATAAGCACCCTGTAAGCTTAGAACAATTGTAACGGGCTTTGCTTCAATAGCACTGCACCGACAATTACATAGCAACACTCATGGCAATACACAGTGTGAATTATATATTTGCACAAGTGTGTTGCCACCTTGTTACAAAGGAAAAGCATACATAATAAAAATTACTAAATAGAACTATGTACAACAACAACAACATGGTCATTGGGTTTAGCATGCGGACAACGAAAACATACATTACACACACACGGTATACGCATGGCGCACGCAGAAGCAGGGACAATATACACACACTGAAAATTACTACACGCATGCTGGACCAAATAAAACGTTAGTTTAAGTATAAAAGAAGGCTGCTGATCGATCAACAGCGAGTCGTTCGTGAACCGTCGCAGAGTGCACATTTGGTAAGTCATATTATTCTTAGTTTATTTTTATTTTTATATATAGTTCACTGCTTCCCCCCACCCGCGGTAAGGGGTTGTGAGTCTATTTTCATAGTCTATATATATCATATAGATTCCCCCACCCGTGGTAAGGGGTTACATGCTATTATCATTATTTACTAGCAAAGATCTTATACAGTTTGCTACTTCCCCCCGCCCGTGGTAAGGGGTTGCAAACTATTGTCATTTCGCTCATAGGGGGTAGAGATTTTATCTCTCCAGTTGTAATTTAGTTTAGCTACGTATTATAGATCTTATACAGTTAATGACTTCCCCCACCCGTGGTAAGGAGTCGTAAGATATTGTCATTTCGCTGACAGGGGCAGAGTTTTTTTCTCTCTATTTCTGATTTGGTCAGCTATGTTTTCTAGCTTGTATACGAGTTGCAACTTCCTCCCACCCGTGGTAAGGGGTGGGTTGCAATTCCACAACCATTTATTTTCATCGTAGGGGGAATAGATTACACGTCTGACTTGGTTAGTTATGCTTAGTGGTACGACTCACGCACCAACGAATGCACCTTACGATGTCGGGGGGTCGACTCCACGGTTAATCTAAACGCAAGCATTGTACAAGCACGAGTAAAATAGTAAACTAAAACATTGTAAAATCTTAAGTTGGAAAAAAATCAAGAAAGCAAAACATAGTTAACACAAACATTGTAAAACCACGAGTAAAATAGTAATCTAAAACATTGTACAACCTTAAGTAAATAAAAAGCCAGATAAAACCAACAAACGTCGTATGATTAAATTTTCTGTAACGAACCCCTGGGAATCGCTGAGCATACCCCAGCTATAAAACTTCGTTTCACTGTTTGTTTATTAAAGTTATTATTTGTAAATTAATAAACTTCTGTTGTGTTTTATTTGCAAAATCCGTTACGAACTCGAAAGCCTTAATTTCGTAACAATTGGTGTCAGAAGTGGGATTTTGCAAATTGTGAGACAGTAAAATTCTGCTAATCGGAAAAAAATAAAAATTTTCAAATCGTTATGACAGTAAAATTTTACAAACCGATAAACAGTAAAAAATAAAATGGAAAGTGCAGCGAACATTAAGTCCTATAGGTCGCAGAAAAAAGAGCTTGGTAGGCGAGGTCTAAGCACCGCTGCAAATGAAAGAGTTATTTCTCCGATTGCAACAAGTTGTTAAAGCAGAAAAACAGCAGGCTGGTGAAGCGTTTTCAATTGCGACGGAGTTAGTAGAGCGAGAATCAACTACTTCGAAAGATAAGGAAGCACCAAATGTAAGCGAAGTTTGATGCTTTAATGCAACAAATCAGCGGCAAATTGAAGAAATAAAACATCAAAGTGAACAATCGCAGCAGCAAAATAAACTGATGAATCTAGAATTAAGTTCCAAATTAAACGAGAAGTTGGAACAGCAAAGTCGAGGTCTGAAGAAATTGAATTGAATTTTCAAATCAGCGACAACTTGGAACATCAAAGCCAAAAGCTGAATCGACAAAATCAACAATAAAGCCAAGAACTGAAGCAGGAATTAAATTCCAAATTTGATCAAGAAAAGTAGGAATTTACTCAAGAAACCCAAGAACTGAACTCCAAATTTGATCAGCAAAATCAAAAGCTGGACTTGTTTGCAGCTGCTGTACAACACAATGGATGGGGTGCGGAAGAACAGCTAAATTCCCTGATCCTTGCGTTGAGAGGCAAGGCAGCTGATGTATTGCAAATGATTCCAAATGCCGAGTTGAGTTCCGAAAGAATCTTCAAAGAGTCGAACTTGCGTTATGGACAGTCTTCCACTCAGGAGCTTTGCAAAATACAGCTCCAGATGAAGAAACAACAGCGAGGAGAACGACTTAAAGAACTAGATCGGAAAATAACTAAGCTTGCACGAGAATCCTATTGTGGAGTTCCGGCTGGAATCTTGGACGGATTGGCAAGGGATGCGTTCATCAATGATATTCGAGATGAATAGAAATGTGTATTCGGATTTCCGTGAACATCGCCAACAGAAGGCATAATTCCACGGTCCTCTTCGGACACGGAATGATTTTGTGACGTAAATCAGCGCCCATCCACAATATTGCTATTGTGAATGTATCAGTATATTTGAAGTGTAAGGCTCCAAGTTCTCACTGATGGGAGCGAGACTAACTAAATCTCTGCCGATCTATGGGTCACGGCACCCGGTTGGAAGAACGCAACTCTACGCCGAGTAAGAACTCATGCTGGGTGAATACTCTACCCGCACTTGGGTGTCAACCACAGCCACCACGATACTCCCACAAGGGGGCTGGGGACGGAAGAAATCCTTCCGTGGGCTTCCCAGCTCCCGTGGTACCAGACGAATCTCTGGTAAAATTTTCGTAGCTAACAACGTAGTTAATTACTGCAGTAGAGTTCCTTACAACTCGGGACTGGTGGCACTCCATACATCGCAATATGCAGGGATTTAAACTTACTGTTTTTTAATTAGTCAGGCAACATAACAGGTTGCCTCCTCGCCCGCCGTTCAAACGCATATTTGGCAAACGTCTTCATGCACTCAATATGCTCTCTGAGGCTTAATACAGATTCGAAGACGTATCTGTTATTAAGCATGCTGATGCCAATCGCACTCAAATCCCTTATGTCCGAGTAAATTGATTAGTCGCATAGGAGATGCAACCAGTTCTTTCTAGGGAAACCACAGATACAGCTTGCTGTCTCACTGAGGTGTCTCTATGTAAGAATGCATCAAATCTGCCATGCAAAGTGAGCATAAATCCTATTTTAAGGCTAAAAGCAAAGTCGGGATGTGTTCTGACGTCCTTCACAAATCCAAAAGTAACTGCCATTTTCGCTTTCCGACCATCTATATAGATATCATGGCTCGTTCAAGGAGTTTCTTGCTGTTATGTGAAACCACCTTTAAAACATCAAACAAACATACTCTTTGAGTTTCAATGACAGTTGTCATGAAGTGACATATTAGTTTTTAAGTAGTAGTCGTTTTTCGGTTCTGATTCTGACACAAACAACACGTTGTTACATTATGTTCAGAGAAATAAAGAATAAGTATTTTTATAATCACATTTATCATTAATCCTCACCTCTTGTTTAAAACATTGAAAGATAACATACTGGCGACGAGGATATTAATCTTAATTACGATTAATTATTTCCATACACAAAATGGATCCAAATCAATTTCAGCAATTTGTGGAATTGATCAGCCGCAACAACGAAATGCTCATGGATACAATTGGACAAGCAATTCGGGCACAAAACCGAGATGCACATCCTCCACAACCAACTCCACAAAATTCTGATGAAAAGGAAGTACGTGAAATTAAAAAAAATTTTAAATGCGAACAATACATCGCATCTCCAACATCATCGGCAGAAAACTTTGTGGATACCTTCGAAGTGCAATGTCGCATGAGGGGACTCAATAGTTCAAACACAAAACTATACACAAAACGCGATTTATTTCTCTGTTGTTTGTCACCGGACACTCACTATGAACTTAAAGTGTCTTTTACGGATGCCATCACACCATTTGAACAAAACACGCACAAAACAATAATAGATCGTTTCACACATTTGTATACACACAAAACAACTCGTTTTAAGGCATTATCTCAATTTTATGTGGGCGTCGTGGCTCAGTGGAAGTGCACATGGCTGCTGAGCAAGAGGTTCAGATTCGAATCCCAGCAACACCAAAAGTATTTTTCACGGTGTCCCACCTCTCGCGAATGGGTGACGAACGTTCCGAGAGTAATACCTTGTCACGGAAAGTTTCTCAATTTGCCGTTCGGAACCGGCCTTAAATTGTAGGTCCCTTCCATTTGTGTCCAAAAATTAGCATGCGCAGCATAAATGGTCGCGAGAAGTTAGGCCTTGGACCGCAATGGTCTGTCGCGCCAAATATTATTATTATTATTATATGGAAGGAAACACAATCCTTTGAACAGTATGCAAACGAATTACGAGCAATTAGTCGCAACTGTGATTTTGAAAATCTTGATCGCCAATTACGCGATCGTTTCGCAACTGGAATTCGTCATCAACATGCCGAAATTGAATTACGACAACGCTGGCCAGATTTAAAAACAACACGTATCATCAGAAACGCTGCTAAGAAAGAAACAGAGACCATGGGTGAGGTTACTTTTAAAGAAGTTTTTGAAGTGGTTCAGTCACTCGAACGTGCAGAAAATGACGTTTTAAAAAACAACGCTACAAACATTGAACATCCAAGTGTTAACAAAATTCAAAAAAAGTCAACATCGAAACGTGGGAACACACACACTGAACAGTCACACAAGTTATATGCAAACCAGTGCAAACGTTGCGGGTACGAGAAACACTTAAATGACAATTCATGCCCAGCAACAAAATCGACATGCAATTCATGTAGGCGAATTGGACACTACGCTGCATGCTGCATCAAAACAGGCAGAGCACGAATTTGTCAACAAGAAAAAAACAGCATGACTAGAGCAAGCACCAAAGGTGATTCACGTAACAAATCGAGCAACATTCACAAAATGTCCACGACATCCACATCCTACGACAACAATAGTAAGGAGTCCAGTGTTTTTATTTACACCATCAACCACATGAATAAAACAAGTAAACGTATCGACATACACGTCAATGGAATCAAAACTACATTTGATTACGATTCTGGGGCCTCACATTCCATCATTGACGAGCAATTTTGGAAACAAATAGGTAAACCAGCACTAGTACAAGCACCTAAGCTTATGGCATACGGCAGTCATAAACTACAAACATTAGGTCAAGCAGAGATACACGTAACCTATAACAATAACACACTTAAATTACCGGTAATTGTTATGAAACAGGCAAAACCATCACAGCACTATCAAATATGCTTGTTAATTACAGCGAGTTATTCAGTGATACCATGGGATGCATCAAAGACTACAAAATCAAAATACATTTGAAACACGGTGCACAACCGAAACGCTTCGATCCTCGATATGTTAAATTCGGGATACAAAATAATGTCGAAAAGGAAATCAACAGATTAGTCATCAAAGGCGTTTTAACACCAGTTGATCCAAACGAAACACCTGTCGAAGGGCTACACCAACTGTAAACGTGCCGAAACGTTATATTCAGAGAAATAAAGAATAAGTATTTTTATAATCGCATTTATCATTAATCATCACCTCTTGTTTAGAACATTGAAAGATAACATACTGGCGACGAGGATATTAACCTTAATTACGATTAATTATTTCCATACACAAAATGGATCCAAATCAATTTCAACAATTTGTGGAATTGATCAGCTGCAACAACGAAATGCGCATGGATACAATTGGACAAGCAATTCGGCCACAAAACCGAGATGCACATCCTTCACAACTAACTCCACAAAATTCTGATGAAAAGGAAGTACGTGAAATTAAAAAAAAATTTAAATGCTCACAATACATCGCATCTCCAACATCATCGGCAGAAAACTTTGTGGATACCTTCGAAGCGCAATGTCGCATGAGGGGACTCAATAGTTCAAACACAAAACTATACGCAAAACGCGATTTATTTCTCTGTTGTTTGTCACCGGACACTCACTACGAACTTAAAGTGTCTTTTACGGATGCCATCACACCATTTGAACAAAACACGCACAAAACAATAATCGATCGTTTCACACATTTGTATACACACAAAACAACTCGTTTTAAGGCATTATCTCAATTTTATGTGGGCGTCGTGGCTCAGTGGAAGTGCACATGGCTGCTGAGCAGGAGGTTCAGATTCGAATCCCAGCAACACCAAAAGTATTTTTCACGGTGTCCCACCTCTCGCGAATGGGTGACAAACGTTCCGAGAGTAATACCTTCTCAATTTGCCGTGCGGAACCGGCCTAAAATTGTAGGTCCCTTCCATTTGTGTCCAAAAATTAACATGCGCAGCACAAATGGTCGCGAGAAGTAAGGCCTTGGACCGCAATGGTCTGTCGCGCCAAATATTATTATTATTATTATACGGAAGGAAACACAATCCTTTGAACAGTATGCAAACAAATTACGAGCAATTAGTCGCGACTGTGATTTTGAAAATCTTGATCGCCAATTACGCGATCGTTTCGCAACTGGAATTCGTCATCAACATGCTGAAATTGAATTACGACAACGCTGGCCAGTTTTAAAAACAACAGGTATCATCAGAAACGCTGCTAAGAAAGAAACAGAGACCATGGGTGAGGTTACTTTTAAAGAAGTTTTTGAAGTGGTTCAGTCACTCGAACGTGCAGAAAATGACGTTTTAAAAAACAAAGCTACAAACATTGAACATCCAAGTTTAACAAAATTCAAAAAAAGTCAACATCGAAACGTGGTAACACACACACTGAACAGCCAAACTAGTTATATGCAAACCAGTGCAAACGTTGCGGGTACGAGAAACACTTAAATGACAATTCATGCCCAGCAACAAAATCGACATGCAATTCATGTAGGCGAATTGGACACTGCGATGCATGCTGCATCAAAACAGGCAGAGCACGAATTTGTCAACAAGAAAAAAACAGCATGACTAGAGCAAGCACCAAAGGTGATTCACGTAACAAATCGAGCAACATTCACAAAATGTCCACGACATCCACATCCTACGACAACAATAGTAAGGAGTCCAGTGTTTTTATTTACACCATAAACCACATGAATAAAACAAGTAAACGTATCGACATACACGTCAATAGAATCAAAACTACATTTGATTACGATTCTGGGGCCTCACATTCCATCATTGACGAGCAATTTTGGAAACAAATAGGTAAACCAGCACTAGTACAAGCACCTAAGCTTATGGCATACGGCAGTCATAAACTACAAACATTAGGTCAAGCAGAGGTACACGTAACCTATAACAATAACACACTTAAATTACCGGTAATTGTTATGAAACAGGCAAAACCATCACAGCACTATCAAATATGCTTGCTAATTACAGCGAGTTATTCAGTGATACCATGGGATGCATCAAAGACTACAAAATCAAAATACATTTGAAACACGGTGCACAACCGAAACGCTTCGATCCTCGATATGTTAAATTCGGGATACAAAATAATGTCGAAAAGGAAATCAACAGATTAGTCATCAAAGGCGTTTTAACACCAGTTGATTCAAACGAAACACCTGTCGAAGGGCTACACCAACTGTAAACGTGCCGAAACGTAACGGCGACATACGAATTTGCGGTGATTTCAGCGTTACGATAAATCCCTGCCTACTGCTGGAAAAACATCCAGTACCACGACTACAAACAGCGGGTTTCCGAATCAAACGAGAAAAATGCACCTTCTTCCAAGATGAAATGGTATACTTGGGTCATCGTTTCAACAAAAACTGCATTTTTCCAACACAAGACAAACTGGACACCATCACCAACGCCAGTCCATCAACGAACATCAAGGAACTACGCTCCTTTATGGGTCTTGTTAATTTCTATGAACGTTTTATTTCAAATTTGCACGGCCTGGCTGCTGATTTACATACACTATCAGGACAAAACCAACGGTTCAAATGGACAAATCAAGAACAAGCCATTTTCGACGATATCAAATTCCAGCTTTCACACGCACAAATTTTATACCCATATTACGATAAGAAACATTTGTATTTAAGATGCGACGCATCCGACAAAGGAATCGGTGCAGTCCTTAGTCACCGTAACGACAACGGAATTGACTTACCAATCGCTTTCGCATCAAGAAAGTTATCAGGTGCACAATTGACAAGGAAGCACTTGCAATTGTTTTTGGAGTGCAAAAGTTTGACAGATTCCTAGCCGGCAGATTTTTCACATTGGTCATGGATCACCAACCGTTGACCCACATATTTGGCAGAAATCGCAACCTACCAAAACTCGTTAACAATCGGTTAATACGATGGGCATTGCTATTCGTATAGCTATGACGTGGAATACATTCCGGGAAAATTAAACATTTTAGCCGATTTTTTATCCAGAATGCCGAGTACTACGGAAGAACCACAACTTAATGAGCAAAACATTGAAAACGACGTCAACTACATAGACAAAGAAAGATGTTCTGCGAGAAAAGCATCTCAGTCGAATCCAGCAAAGACACAGAAATTACTCGCGTTATTAATGCAGTAAAACAAGGTTGGACACAACAAATGTGCCGACAATCACAATTCCAACCGTTTTTACAACGCAGAGACGAACTGTCCGTTGAGAACAATATTCTTATGTGGCAGGGAAGAATGGTATTACCTACATCATTAAGTACAGCCGCACTACAACGTTTACACAGCGGTCATCCGGGCATTGTTGCTATGCGCGCAATGGCTCGATACTACATATGGTGGCCAAAACTCGATTCAGATATTGAAGATTTTGTCAAACGATGTCAAAGTTGTCAAGAAAATCGAAACTGTCAACCAGAAGTACCATTATACTCATGGAACGTTCCATCACGAGTCTGGGAACGAATTCACATCGACTTTGCAGGTCCTTTTAAAAACAAACAGTTTCTAGTCATAGTAGATGCGCTTTCGAAATGGGTAGAAATCTACACAATGACAAGCCGTTCAAACGCATATTTGGCAAACGTCTTCATGCACTCAATATGCTCTCTGAGGCTTAATACAGATACGAAGACGTATCTGTTATTAAGCATGCTGATGCCCATCGCACTCAAATCCCTTATGTCCGAGTAAATTGAACAGTCGCATAGGAGATGCAACCAGTTTTTTCTAGGGAAACCACAGATACAGCTTGCTGTCTAACTGAGGTGTCTCTATGGAAGAATGCATCAAATCTGCCATGCAAAGTGAGCATAAATCCTATTTTAAGGCTAAAAGCAAAGTCGGGATGTGTTCTGACGTCCTTCACAAATCCAAAAGTAACTGCCATTTTCGCTTTCCGACCATCTATATAGATATCATGGCTCGTTCAAGGAGTTCCTTGCTGTCATGTGAAACCACCTTTAAAACATCAAACAAACATACTCTTTGAGTTTCAATGACAGTTGTCATGAAGTGACATATTAGTTTTTAAGTAGTAGTCGTTTTTCGGTTCTGACACAAAGAACACGTTGTTACATTATATTCAGAGAAATAAAGAATAAGTATTTTTATAATCGCATTTATCATTAAGCATCACCTCTTGTTTAGAACATTGAAAGATAACATACTGGCGACGAGGATATTAACCTTAATTACGATTAATTATTTCCATACACAAAATGGATCCAAATCAATTTCAACAATTTGTGGAATTGATCAGCTGCAACAACGAAATGCGCATGGATACAATTGGACAAGCAATTCGGCCACAAAACCGAGATGCACATCCTCCACAACCAACTCCACAAAATTCTGATGAAAAGGAAGTACGTGAAATTAAAAAAAATTTTAAATGCGAACAATACATCGCATCTCCAACATCATCGGCAGAAAACTTTGTGGATACCTTCGAAGCGCAATGTCGCATGAGGGGACTCAATAGTTCAAACACAAAACTATACGCAAAACGCGATTTATTTCTCTGTTGTTTGTCACCGGACACTCACTACGAACTTAAAGTGTCTTTTACGGATGCCATCACACCATTTGAACAAAACACGCACAAAACAATAATCGATCGTTTCACACATTTGTATACACACAAAACCACTCGTTTTAAGGCATTATCTCAATTTTATGTGGGCGTCGTGGCTCAGTGGAAGTGCACATGGCTGCTGAGCAGGAGGTTCAGATTCGAATCCCAGCAACACCAAAAGTATTTTTCACGGTGTCCCACCTCTCGCGAATGGGTGACAAACGTTCCGAGAGTAATACCTTCTCAATTTGCCGTGCGGAACCGGCCTAAAATTGTAGGTCCCTTCCATTTGTGTCCAAAAATTAACATGCGCAGCACAAATGGTCGCGAGAAGTAAGGCCTTGGACCGCAATGGTCTGTCGCGCCAAATATTATTATTATTATTATACGGAAGGAAACACAATCCTTTGAACAGTATGCAAACAAATTACGAGCAATTAGTCGCGACTGTGATTTTGAAAATCTTGATCGCCAATTACGCGATCGTTTCGCAACTGGAATTCGTCATCAACATGCTGAAATTGAATTACGACAACGCTGGCCAGTTTTAAAAACAACAGGTATCATCAGAAACGCTGCTAAGAAAGAAACAGAGACCATGGGTGAGGTTACTTTTAAAGAAGTTTTTGAAGTGGTTCAGTCACTCGAACGTGCAGAAAATGACGTTTTAAAAAACAAAGCTACAAACATTGAACATCCAAGTTTAACAAAATTCAAAAAAAGTCAACATCGAAACGTGGTAACACACACACTGAACAGCCAAACTAGTTATATGCAAACCAGTGCAAACGTTGCGGGTACGAGAAACACTTAAATGACAATTCATGCCCAGCAACAAACTCGACATGCAATTCATGTAGGCGAATTGGACACTACGCTGCATGATGCATCAAAACAGGCAGAGCACGAATTTGTCAACAAGAAAAAAACAGCATGACTAGAGCAAGTACCAAAGGTGATTCACGTATCAAATCGAGCAACATTCACAAAATGCCCACGACATCCACATCTTACGAGAACAATAGTAAGGAGTCCAGTGTTTTTATTTACACCATCAACCACATGAATAAAACAAGTAAACGTATCGACATACACGTCAATGGAATCAAAACTACATTTGATTACGATTCTGGGGCCTCACATTCCATCATTGACGAGCAATTTTGGAAACAAATAGGTAAACCAGCACTAGTACAAGCACCTAAGCTTATGGCATACGGCCGTCATAAACTACAAACATTAGGTCAAGCAGAGATCCACGTAACCTATAACAATAACACACTTAAATTACCGGTAATTGTTATGAAACAGGCAAAACCATCACTTCTTCTTTCTTTATGTCCTGTATCCCCTTATGAGTCCTAGGGCCTCTACTACGCCTACGCGCCATCGCGTGCGGTTCCTGGCAATGAGCTTCAGCTCTCTCCAACTCTTCCCCAATTGCCGTGCCTCCTCCTTAACTGTTCTGCGCCATGTATTTCTCGGACGACCCGTCCCGACCATCCTGAGATAACGGGTTCCATTGCATTGCGTAGTTTGCTATGGAACTGTCGCCTTTTCGGAGTGTATGACCAATCCACTGCCACTTCCGTCGTTGGATGGTTGTGCCTATTGGTTCCTGACCCGTTCTCTGGTAAAGATGTTCGTTAGAGATACGGTTAGGCCAGAAAACCCTTAAGATGTTCCGTAGGCACCTATTTACAAATGTTTGTAATCTTTTTGTGATAGTAGCGGTCACCTTCCAAGTGCTGCACCCATACAACAGCACAGATTCAACATTTGAGCGGAACAGTCGCAGCTTGGTGTTTAAGCTGATCGCATTGCTTCGCCATATCATGGACATCATTCCAAACACCGATTTTGCTTTGCCGATTCGGTTGGCAATATCCTGTTCGGTTCCACCTTCGGTCGAGACAATACTCCCAAGATATTGGAAACTCTCTACTCTCTCTACCGGCTGTCCAGCAATGTTAACATGAGTAACTGAGTTAGTGCCGAGGTTGATGATTTTGGTTTTGGCAGTATTAATCTTCAAACCCGCAACATTTGCCTCCCTCTCCACATTTGTTGTCATTTGGTGCAGCTCCATAATTCTATGTGAGAGTAAACAAACGTCGTCAGCGTAATCCAGATGTTTGAGTTGAGATGTAAGAGTCCAACGAATTCCTCCGTTTCCAGTAGATAAAGCTGCGCGAAGTACATCGCTAATCACCAACAAAAAAAGTATCGGCGATAGAATGCAACCTTGTCGTACCCCACTTAGGATCTCGAATTCCTCTGATAGCTTTCCTCTATGCAGCACATGACATTTAGAGCCATCATAGGTAGCTTTAATAATAGCTAGTAGTTTATCGGGTATACCTCTCCTGCGCAAGGCGAGCCAGATAAACTGTCTGTTGACACTGTCAAACGCCTTCTCAAAATCGATGAACAGCAGGTGCAGTGATGACCGGAATTCAACGCACTGTTCAATAATGATCCGCAGGGTGTTTATGTGGTCTACACAGGAGTGCGGAAACCTGCTTGTTCGGCATCGAGTGTATCTTCCAGATGTTCTTTAATACGTTCAAGTACTACTTTGGCTATTACTTTTGCAACTGCAGGGAGAACGCAAATGCCTCTCCAGTTTTCGCACTCCATAAGACTACCTTTTTTAGGGAGCTTGACAATCATTCCCTTCTTCCACTCTTCGGGGAAACTTTCTACCTCCCAAGCTCTCTCTACAAGAGGATATAAAAGCTCTGCTGATGTCGTTGGAGCTGCACGCAGAAGCTCTGCGGGTATACCATCTAGTCCTACCGACTTGTTGTTCTTTAGTGCGTTAATCGCGGTAGCGATCTCGTCTTTACTGGGAGTTGAGGTGCGAATTCGGGAAATTGTTACTTCCGGCATTTCCGTTTGATTTAGGTGCATATCGTTAGCAAATACACGGTTAAGGACCGTAGAGAAATGCTCCTTCCATCGCTTGAGCTGATCCTCATCTGAAACGAGTACGGTACCGTCTAGGCCTTTCACCGGATGTTGGCTAGAGCGGTGACCACCTGTCAGCTCTTTGGTGATTCTGTAAACGGTTCTGCTATCGCACCGGCTCGCTGCTTCCTCTGCTTCTGAGGCCAGGTTGTTAATATAGTTACGCTTGTCACGTCTTACACTACGCTGCACTTCTCTCATTTTTCTTCGATACATGGACTCTAGCTCGCCCCTCGCTGCTGCTGGGATATCTACAATACGAGCTTTAAGTAGTTAACGTTCTTCAATCCGCCTCCAGGTATCTTCGGTAAGCCACGTGCTGTGCCTTGCCTGGCTTCTACCAACAATACTTTCCGCTCCAGATGTGAAAACATTTTTCACAGCCTTCCAATGTTCCTGTATGGTTGTCGGCAGTGAGCTGCTGATTGCTTCCACTCCTTGCGATAAATGATCCCTTAATTGTTGGCGTACTGAGGGGATCTTTAGCCGGTCGATGTTATACCTAGGCATTCGGATGATATTGCAGATTCTATGAACTGATGCAGTACGTAACTGGACAGTAGCTACCATAAGGTGATGATCACGTACCATACCCATGTCGGCTCCTCGTCTGTTTCGGACGTCTAACAGACAGCTCCTAAAACATCTGCTGATCGCCACATGGTCGATTCGGTTGGATGATGATTGCCTGTCAGTTGACACCCAGCTGACCTTGTGGCAAGTCTTATGCTCAAACATGGTGCCTCCTATGACAAGGTTGTTGGTGTTGCAGAAATCAACAAATCTTTCACCATTGTCAATTCGTTCGCCGAGGCCGTGCTTCCCAATCACATGCTTGAGTCCTTCATTGTCGTTGCCAACCTTGGCATTCAAATCCCCCATCACGATGACGATATCTCCGTTCGGCGTTGCGTTGAATACAGCGTTTAGTTGATTGTAGAAGTTGTCCTTTTCATCCTCAGTCGAGGGATTCGTTGGGGCGTAGCACTGTATGATCGTGACGCGCCGTACTCTAGTCCGAAATCTGGCCGATATGATCCTATCACTATGCGGGTGACAGGAAATTAGGCCTCTGCGTGCTGTTGGCGTTAGCAGCAGACCCACTCCAGATTCACGGGTACTGCCGGAGGGTTTGCCAGAGTAGAGTAGCACAGTGTTACACGTTGGGGATTGGTACTCTCCCGCGTCGAACCATCTTACTTCACTCACTCCCAGTATGTCCAAATTATATCGAAGAAACTCACGTTCCAGTTGAAGAAATCTGGCATTATGAGGTCCTTCACTCCCAGAGTCAAGAAGCGTCCTCACATTCCAGAAACCAATCTTAGTCCGGGTACAATAGCCAAAAGTCGTCATTATTCGATCATTACTTATCCGAGGCGTTGTGTCAGTTTCAGGAGCGGGTATTTTTCGGTACCGCAGGGTGCTAGCCCACGTTACCTAGACTAGAAACGCTAGACCGTTCGCACTTGCAGTTTTAGCCTACATGTATAAGGATTTATACACATAGTTGCCCGGGGACCACCACGAGGAGGTAGAGCAAGCACTACATCACGAACTTGATTGTTGCGCTACTGGGCCAAACCAAGTTTTGAGCAGTCAGTAGTTTCCCGATCAATCGCAATGCAGATCCCCAAAACCATCACAGCACTATCAAATATGCTTGTTAATTACAGTGAGTTATTCAGTGATACCATGGGATGCATCAAAGACTACAAAATCAAAATACATTTGAAACACAGTGCACAACCGAAACGCTTCGATCCTCGATATGTTAAATTCGGGATACAAAATAATGTCGAAAAGGAAATCAACAGATTAGTCATCAAAGGCGTTTTAACACCAGTTGATTCAAACGAAACACCTGTCGAAGGGCTACACCAACTGTAAACGTGCCGAAACGAAACGGCGACATACGAATTTGCGGTGATTTCAGCGTTACGATAAATCCCTGCCTACTGCTGGAAAAACATCCAGTACCACGACTACAAACAGCGGGTTTCCGAATCAAACGAGAAAAATGCACCTTCTTCCAAGATGAAATGGTATACTTGGGTCATCGTTTCAACAAAAACTGCATTTTTCCAACACAAGACAAACTGGACACCATCACCAACGCCAGTCCATCAACGAACATCAAGGAACTACGCTCCTTTATGGGTCTTGTTAATTTCTATGAACGTTTTATTTCAAATTTGCACGGCCTGGCTGCTGATTTACATACACTATCAGGACAAAACCAACGGTTCAAATGGACAAATCAAGAACAAGCCATTTTCGACGATATCAAATTCCAGCTTTCACACGCACAAATTTTATACCCATATTACGATAAGAAACATTTGTATTTAAGATGCGACGCATCCGACAAAGGAATCGGTGCAGTCCTTAGTCACCGTAACGACAAAGGAATTGACTTACCAATCGCTTTCGCATCAAGAAAGTTATCAGGTGCACAATTGACAAGGAAGCACTTGCAATTGTTTTTGGAGTGCAAAAGTTTGACAGATTCCTAGCCGGCAGATTTTTCACATTGGTCACGGATCACCAACCGTTGACCCACATATTTGGCAGAAATCGCAACCTACAAAAACTCGTTAACAATCGGTTAATACGATGGGCATTGCTATTCTTATAGCTATGACGTGGAATACATTCCGGGAAAATTAAACATTTTAGCCGATTTTTTATCAAGAATGCCGAGTACTACGGAAGAACCACAACTTAATGAGCAAAACATTGAAAACGACGTCAACTACATAGACAAAGAAAGATGTTCTGCGAGAAAAGCATCTCAGTCGAATCCAGCAAAGACACAGAAATTACTCGCGTTATTAATGCAGTAAAACAAGGTTGGACACAACAATGTGCCGACAATCACAATTCCAACCGTTTTTACAACGCAGAGACGAACTGTCCGTTGAGAACAATATTCTTATGTGGCAGGGAAGAATGGTATTACCTACATCATTAAGTACAGCCGCACTACAACGTTTACACAGCGGTCATCCGGGCATTGTTGCTATGCGCGCAATGGCTCGATACTACATATGGTGACCAAAACTCGATTCAGATATTGAAGATTTTGTCAAACGATGTCAAAGTTGTCAAGAAAATCGAAACTGTCAACCAGAAGTACCATTATACTCATGGAACATTCCATCACGAGTCTGGGAACGAATTCACATCGACTTTGCAGGTCCTTTTAAAAACAAACAGTTTCTAGTCATAGTAGATGCGCTTTCGAAATGGGTAGAAATCTACACAATGACAAGCCGTTCAAACGCATATTTGGCAAACGTCTTCATGCACTCAATATGCTCTCTGAGGCTTAATACAGATACGAAGACGTATCTGTTATTAAGCATGCTGATGCCCATCGCACTCAAATCCCTTATGTCCGAGTAAATTGAACAGTCGCATAGGAGATGCAACCAGTTCTTTCTAGGGAAACCACAGATACAGCTTGCTGTCTAACTGAGGTGTCTCTATGGAAGAATGCATCAAATCTGCCATGCAAAGTGAGCATAAATCCTATTTTAAGGCTAAAAGCAAAGTCGGGATGTGTTCTGACGTCCTTCACAAATCCAAAAGTAACTGCCATTTTCGCTGTCCGACCATCTATATAGATATCATGGCT
Source organism: Nephrocerus scutellatus (assembly GCA_947095585.1). Lineage (NCBI taxonomy): Eukaryota > Metazoa > Arthropoda > Insecta > Diptera > Pipunculidae > Nephrocerus > Nephrocerus scutellatus. The sequence goes on along the minus strand of OX352761.1, from coordinate 76,392,024 downwards.
CGTTCAAGGAGTTCCTTGCTGTCATGTGAAAACACATCAAACAAACATACTCTTTGAGTTTCAATGACAGTTGTCATGAAGTGACATATTAGTTTTTAAGTAGTAGTCGTTTTTCGGTTCTGACACAAAGAACACGTTGTTACATTATATTCAGAGAAATAAAGAATAAGTATTTTTATAATCGCATTTATCATTAATCATCACCTCTTGTTTAGAACATTGAAAGATAACATACTGGCGACGAGGATATTAACCTTAATTACGATTAATTATTTCCATACACAAAATGGATCCAAATCAATTTCAACAATTTGTGGAATTGATCAGCTGCAACAACGAAATGCGCATGGATACAATTGGACAAGCAATTCGGCCACAAAACCGAGATGCACATCCTCCACAACCAACTCCACAAAATTCTGATGAAAAGGAAGTACGTGAAATTAAAAAAAATTTTAAATGCGAACAATACATCGCATCTCCAACATCATCGGCAGAAAACTTTGTGGATACCTTCGAAGCGCAATGTCGCATGAGGGGACTCAATAGTTCAAACACAAAACTATACGCAAAACGCGATTTATTTCTCTGTTGTTTGTCACCGGACACTCACTACGAACTTAAAGTGTCTTTTACGGATGCCATCACACCATTTGAACAAAACACGCACAAAACAATAATCGATCGTTTGACACATTTGTATACACACAAAACAACTCGTTTTAAGGCATTATCTCAATTTTATGTGGGCGTCGTGGCTCAGTGGAAGTGCACATGGCTGCTGAGCAGGAGGTTCAGATTCGAATCCCAGCAACACCAAAAGTATTTTTCACGGTGTCCCACCTCTCGCGAATGGGTGACAAACGTTCCGAGAGTAATACCTTCTCAATTTGCCGTGCGGAACCGGCCTAAAATTGTAGGTCCCTTCCATTTGTGTCCAAAAATTAACATGCGCAGCACAAATGGTCGCGAGAAGTAAGGCCTTGGACCGCAATGGTCTGTCGCGCCAAATATTATTATTATTATTATACGGAAGGAAACACAATCCTTTGAACAGTATGCAAACAAATTACGAGCAATTAGTCGCGACTGTGATTTTGAAAATCTTGATCGCCAATTACGCGATCGTTTCGCAACTGGAATTTGTCATCAACATGCTGAAATTGAATTACGACAACGCTGGCCAGTTTTAAAAACAACAGGTATCATCAGAAACGCTGCTAAGAAAGAAACAGAGACCATGGGTGAGGTTACTTTTAAAGAAGTTTTTGAAGTGGTTCAGTCACTCGAACGTGCAGAAAATGACGTTTTAAAAAACAAAGCTACAAACATTGAACATCCAAGTTTAACAAAATTCAAAAAAAGTCAACATCGAAACGTGGTAACACACACACTGAACAGCCAAACTAGTTATATGCAAACCAGTGCAAACGTTGCGGGTACGAGAAATACTTAAATGACAATTCATGCCCAGCAACAAAATCGACATGCAATTCATGTAGGCGAATTGGACACTACGCTGCATGCTGCATCAAAACAGGCAGAGCACGAATTTGTCAACAAGAAAAAAACAGCATGACTAGAGCAAGCACCAAAGGTGATTCACGTAACAAATCGAGCAACATTCACAAAATGTCCACGACATCCACATCCTACGACAACAATAGTAAGGAGTCCAGTGTTTTTATTTACACCATCAACCACATGAATAAAACAAGTAAACGTATCGACATACACGTCAATGGAATCAAAACTAAATTCGATTACGATTCTGGGGCCTCACATTTCATCATTGACGAGCAATTTTGGAAACAAATAGGTAAACCAGCACTAGTACAAGCACCTAAGCTTATGGCATACGGCAGTCATAAACTACAAACATTAGGTCAAGCAGAGATACACGTAACCTATAACAATAACACACTTAAATTACCGGTAATTGTTATGAAACAGGCAAAACCATCACAGCACTATCAAATATGCTTGTTAATTACAGCGAGTTATTCAGTGATACCATGGGATGCATCAAAGACTACAAAATCAAAATACATTTGAAACACGGTGCACAACCGAAACGCTTCGATCCTCGATATGTTAAATTCGGGATACAAAATAATGTCGAAAAGGAAATCAACAGATTAGTCATCAAAGGCGTTTTAACACCAGTTGATCCAAACGAAACACCTGTCGAAGGGCTACACCAACTGTAAACGTGCCGAAACGTTATATTCAGAGAAATAAAGAATAAGTATTTTTATAATCGCATTTATCATTAATCATCACCTCTTGTTTAGAACATTGAAAGATAACATACTGGCGACGAGGATATTAACCTTAATTACGATTAATTATTTCCATACACAAAATGGATCCAAATCAATTTCAACAATTTGTGGAATTGATCAGCTGCAACAACGAAATGCGCATGGATACAATTGGACAAGCAATTCGGCCACAAAACCGAGATGCACATCCTCCACAACCAACTCCACAAAATTCTGATGAAAAGGAAGTACGTGAAATTAAAAAAAAATTTAAATGCGAACAATACATCGCATCTCCAACATCATCGGCAGAAAACTTTGTGGATACCTTCGAAGCGCAATGTCGCATGAGGGGACTCAATAGTTCAAACACAAAACTATACGCAAAACGCGATTTATTTCTCTGTTGTTTGTCACCGGACACTCACTACGAACTTAAAGTGTCTTTTACGGATGCCATCACACCATTTGAACAAAACACGCACAAACAATAATCGATCGTTTCACACATTTGTATACACACAAAACAACTCGTTTTAAGGCATTATCTCAATTTTATGTGGGCGTCGTGGCTCAGTGGAAGTGCACATGGCTGCTGAGCAGGAGGTTCAGATTCGAATCCCAGCAACACCAAAAGTATTTTTCACGGTGTCCCACCTCTCGCGAATGGGTGACAAACGTTCCGAGAGTAATACCTTCTCAATTTGCCGTGCGGAACCGGCCTAAAATTGTAGGTCCCTTCCATTTGTGTCCAAAAATTAACATGCGCAGCACAAATGGTCGCGAGAAGTAAGGCCTTGGACCGCAATGGTCTGTCGCGCCAAATATTATTATTATTATACGGAAGGAAACACAATCCTTTGAACAGTATGCAAACAAATTACGAGCAATTAGTCGCGACTGTGATTTTGAAAATCTTGATCGCCAATTACGCGATCGTTTCGCAACTGGAATTCGTCATCAACATGCTGAAATTGAATTACGACAACGCTGGCCAGTTTTAAAAACAACAGGTATCATCAGAAACGCTGCTAAGAAAGAAACAGAGACCATGGGTGAGGTTACTTTTAAAGAAGTTTTTGAAGTGGTTCAGTCACTCGAACGTGCAGAAAATGACGTTTTAAAAAACAAAGCTACAAACATTGAACATCCAAGTTTAACAAAATTCAAAAAAAGTCAACATCGAAACGTGGTAACACACACACTGAACAGCCAAACTAGTTATATGCAAACCAGTGCAAACGTTGCGGGTACGAGAAATACTTAAATGACAATTCATGCCCAGCAACAAAATCGACATGCAATTCATGTAGGCGAATTGGACACTACGCTGCATGCTGCATCAAAACAGGCAGAGCACGAATTTGTCAACAAGAAAAAAACAGCATGACTAGAGCAAGCACCAAAGGTGATTCACGTAACAAATCGAGCAACATTCACAAAATGTCCACGACATCCACATCCTACGACAACAATAGTAAGGAGTCCAGTGTTTTTATTTACACCATCAACCACATGAATAAAACAAGTAAACGTATCGACATACACGTCAATGGAATCAAAACTAAATTCGATTACGATTCTGGGGCCTCACATTTCATCATTGACGAGCAATTTTGGAAACAAATAGGTAAACCAGCACTAGTACAAGCACCTAAGCTTATGGCATACGGCAGTCATAAACTACAAACATTAGGTCAAGCAGAGATACACGTAACCTATAACGATAACACACTTAAATTACCGGTAATTGTTATGAAACAGGCAAAACCATCACAGCACTATCAAATATGCTTGTTAATTACAGCGAGTTATTCAGTCATACCATGGGATGCATCAAAGACATCAAAATACATTTGAAACACGGTGCACAACCGAAACGCTTCGATCCTCGATATGTTAAATTCGGGATACAAAATAATGTCGAAAAGGAAATCAACAGATTAGTCATCAAAGGCGTTTTAACACCAGTTGATCCAAACGAAACACCTGTCGAAGGGCTACACCAACTGTAAACGTGCCGAAACGTAACGGCGACATACGAATTTGCGGTGATTTCAGCGTTACGATAAATCCCTGCCTACTGCTGGAAAAACATCCAGTACCACGACTACAAACAGCGGGTTTCCGAATCAAACGAGAAAAATGCACCTTCTTCCAAGATGAAATGGTATACTTGGGTCATCGTTTCAACAAAAACTGCATTTTTCCAACACAAGACAAACTGGACACCATCACCAACGCCAGTCCATCAACGAACATCAAGGAACTACGCTCCTTTATGGGTCTTGTTAATTTCTATGAACGTTTTATTTCAAATTTGCACGGCCTGGCTGCTGATTTACATACACTATCAGGACAAAACCAACGGTTCAAATGGACAAATCAAGAACAAGCCATTTTCGACGATATCAAATTCCAGCTTTCACACGCACAAATTTTATACCCATATTACGATAAGAAACATTTGTATTTAAGATGCGACGCATCCGACAAAGGAATCGGTGCAGTCCTTAGTCACCGTAACGACAACGGAATTGACTTACCAATCGCTTTCGCATCAAGAAAGTTATCAGGTGCACAATTGACAAGGAAGCACTTGCAATTGTTTTTGGAGTGCAAAAGTTTGACAGATTCCTAGCCGGCAGATTTTTCACATTGGTCATGGATCACCAACCGTTGACCCACATATTTGGCAGAAATCGCAACCTACCAAAACTCGTTAACAATCGGTTAATACGATGGGCATTGCTATTCGTATAGCTATGACGTGGAATACATTCCGGGAAAATTAAACATTTTAGCCGATTTTTTATCAAGAATGCCGAGTACTACGGAAGAACCACAACTTAATGAGCAAAACATTGAAAACGACGTCAACTACATAGACAAAGAAAGATGTTCTGCGAGAAAAGCATCTCAGTCGAATCCAGCAAAAACACAGAAATTACTCGCGTTATTAATGCAGTAAAACAAGGTTGGACACAACAAATGTGCCGACAATCACAATTTCAACCGTTTCTACAACGCAGAGACGAACTGTCCGTTGAGAACAATATTCTTATGTGGCAGGGAAGAATGGTATTACCTACATCATTAAGTACAGCCGCACTACAACGTTTACACAGCGGTCATCCGGGCATTGTTGCTATGCGCGTAATGGCTCGATACTACATATGGTGGCCAAAACTCGATTCAGATATTGAAGATTTTGTCAAACGATGTCAAAGTTGTCAAGAAAATCGAAACTGTCAACCAGAAGTACCATTATACTCATGGAACGTTCCATCACGAGTCTGGGAACGAATTCACATCGACTTTGCAGGTCCTTTTAAAAACAAACAGTTTCTAGTCATAGTAGATGCGCTTTCGAAATGGGTAGAAATCTACACAATGACAAGCTGTTCAAACGCATATTTGGCAAACGTCTTCATGCACTCAATATGCTCTCTGAGGCTTAATACAGATACGAAGACGTATCTGTTATTAAGCATGCTGATGCCCATCGCACTCAAATCCCTTATGTCCGAGTAAATTGAACAGTCGCATAGGAGATGCAACCAGTTCTTTCTAGGGAAACCACAGATACAGCTTGCTGTCTAACTGAGGTGTCTCTATGGAAGAATGCATCAAATCTGCCATGCAAAGTGAGCATAAATCCTATTTTAAGGCTAAAAGCAAAGTCGGGATGTGTTCTGACGTCCTTCACAAATCCAAAAGTAACTGCCATTTTCGCTTTCCGACCATCTATATAGATATCATGGCTCGTTCAAGGAGTTCCTTGCTGTCATGTGAAACCACCTTTAAAACATCAAACAAACATACTCTTTGAGTTTCAATGACAGTTGTCATGAAGTGACATATTAGTTTTTAAGTAGTATTCGTTTTTCGGTTCTGACACAAAGAACACGTTGTTACATTATATTCAGAGAAATAAAGAATAAGTATTTTTATAATCGCATTTATCATTAATCATCACCTCTTGTTTAGAACATTGAAAGATAACATACTGGCGACGAGGATATTAACCTTAATTACGATTAATTATTTCCATACACAAAATGGATCCAAATCAATTTCAACAATTTGTGGAATTGATCAGCTGCAACAACGAAATGCGCATGGATACAATTGGACAAGCAATTCGGCCACAAAACCGAGATGCACATCCTCTACAACCAACTCCACAAAATTCTGATGAAAAGGAAGTACGTGAAATTAAAAAAAAATTTAAATGCGAACAATACATCGCATCTCCAACATCATCGGCAGAAAACTTTGTGGATACCTTCGAAGCGCAATGTCGCATGAGGGGACTCAATAGTTCAAACACAAAACTATACGCAAAACGCGATTTATTTCTCTGTTGTTTGTCACCGGACACTCACTACGAACTTAAAGTGTCTTTTACGGATGCCATCACACCAGTTGAACAAAACACGCACAAAACAATAATCGATCGTTTCACACATTTGTATACACACAAAACAACTCGTTTTAAGGCATTATCTCAATTTTATGTGGGCGTCGTGGCTCAGTGGAAGTGCACATGGCTGCTGAGCAGGAGGTTCAGATTCGAATCCCAGCAACACCAAAAGTATTTTTCACGGTGTCCCACCTCTCGCGAATGGGTGACAAACGTTCCGAGAGTAATACCTTCTCAATTTGCCGTGCGGAACCGGCCTAAAATTGTAGGTCCCTTCCATTTGTGTCCAAAAATTAACATGCGCAGCACAAATGGTCGCGAGAAGTAAGGCCTTGGACCGCAATGGTCTGTCGCGCCAAATATTATTATTATTATTATACGGAAGGAAACACAATCCTTTGAACAGTATGCAAACAAATTACGAGCAATTAGTCGCGACTGTGATTTTGAAAATCTTGATCGCCAATTACGCGATCGTTTCGCAACTGGAATTCATCATCAACATGCTGAAATTGAATTACGACAACGCTGGCCAGTTTTAAAAACAACAGGTATCATCAGAAACGCTGCTAAGAAAGAAACAGAGACCATGGGTGAGGTTACTTTTAAAGAAGTTTTTGAAGTGGTTCAGTCACTCGAACGTGCAGAAAATGACGTTTTAAAAAACAAAGCTACAAACATTGAACATCCAAGTTTAACAAAATTCAAAAAAAGTCAACATCGAAACGTGGTAACACACACACTGAACAGCCAAACTAGTTATATGCAAACCAGTGCAAACGTTGCGGGTACGAGAAACACTTAAATGACAATTCATGCCCAGCAACAAACTCGACATGCAATTCATGTAGGCGAATTGGACACTACGCTGCATGATGCATCAAAACAGGCAGAGCACGAATTTGTCAACAAGAAAAAAACAGCATGACTAGAGCAAGTACCAAAGGTGATTCACGTATCAAATCGAGCAACATTCACAAAATGTCCACGACATCCACATCCTACGAGAACAATAGTAAGGAGTCCAGTGTTTTTATTTACACCATCAACCACATGAATAAAACAAGTAAACGTATCGACATACACGTCAATGGAATCAAAACTACATTTGATTACGATTCTGGGGCCTCACATTCCATCATTGACGAGCAATTTTGGAAACAAATAGGTAAACCAGCACTAGTACAAGCACCTAAGCTTATGGCATACGGCCGTCATAAACTACAAACATTAGGTCAAGCAGAGATCCATGTAACCTATAACAATAACACACTTAAATTACCGGTAATTGTTATGAAACAGGCAAAACCATCACTTCTTCTTTCTTTATGTCCTGTATCCCCTTATGGGTCCTAGGGCCTCTACTACGCCTACGCGCCATCGCGTGCGGTTCCTGGCAATGAGCTTCAGCTCTCTCCAACTCTTCCCCAATTGCCGTGCCTCCTCCTCAACTGTTCTGCGCCATGTATTTCTCGGACGACCCGTCCCGACCATCCTGAGATAACGGGTTCCATTGCATTGCGTAGTTTGCTATGGAACTGTCGCCTTTTCGGAGTGTATGACCAATCCACTGCCACTTCCGTCGTTGGATGGTTGTGCCTATTGGTTCCTGACCCGTTCTCTGGTAAAGATGTTCGTTAGAGATACGGTTAGGCCAGAAAACCCTTAAGATGTTCCGTAGGCACCTATTTACAAATGTTTGTAATCTTTTTGTGATAGTAGCGGTCACCTTCCAAGTGCTGCACCCATACAACAGCACAGATTCAACATTTGAGCGGAACAGTCGCAGCTTGGTGTTTAAGCTGATCGCATTGCTTCGCCAGAGTCCAACGAATTCCTCCGTTTCCAGTAGATAAAGCTGAGCGAAGTACATCGCTAATCACCAACAAAAAAAGTATCGGCGATAGAATGCAACCTTGTCGTACCCCACTTAGGATCTCGAATTCCTCTGACAGCTTTCCTCTATGCAGCACATGACATTTAGAGCCATCATAGGTAGCTTTAATAATAGCTATTAGTTTATCGGGTATACCTCTCCTGCGCAAGGCGAGCCAGATAAACTGTCTGTTGACACTGTCAAACGCCTTCTCAAAATCGATGAACAGCAGGTGCAGTGGTGACCGGAATTCAACGCACTGTTCAATAATGATCCGCAGGGTGTTTATGTGGTCTACACAGGAGTGCGGAAACCTGCTTGTTCGGCATCGAGTGTATCTTCCAGATGTTCTTTAATACGTTCAAGTACTACTTTGGCTATTACTTTTGCAACTGCAGGGAGAACGCAAATGCCTCTCCAGTTTTCGCACTCCATAAGACTACCTTTTTTAGGGAGCTTGACAATCATTCCCTTCTTCCACTCTTCGGGGAAACTTTCTACCTCCCAAGCTCTCTCTACAAGAGGATATAAAAGCTCTGCTGATGTCGTTGGAGCTGCACGCAGAAGCTCTGCGGGTATACCATCTAGTCCTACCGACTTGTTGTTCTTTAGTGCGTTAATCGCGGTAGCGATCTCGTCTTTACTGGGAGTTGAGGTGCGAATTCGGGAAATTGTTACTTCCGGCATTTCCGTTTGATTTAGGTGCATATCGTTAGCAAATACACGGTTAAGGACCGTAGAGAAATGCTCCTTCCATCGCTTGAGCTGATCCTCATCTGAAACGAGTACGGTACCGTCTAGGCCTTTCACCGGATGTTGGCTAGAGCGGTGACCACCTGTCAGCTCTTTGGTGATTCTGTAAACGGTTCTGCTATCGCACCGGCTCGCTGCTTCCTCTGCTTCTGAGGCCAGGTTGTTAATATAGTTACGCTTGTCACGTCTTACACTTCGCTGCACTTCTCTCATTTTTCTTCGATACATGGACTCTAGCTCGCTCCTCGCTGCTGCTGGGATATCTACAATACGAGCTTTAAGTAGTTAACGTTCTTCAATCCGCCTCCAGGTATCTTCGGTAAGCCACGTGCTGTGCCTTGCCTGGCTTCTACCAACAATACTTTCCGCTCCAGATGTGAAAACATTTTTCACAGCCTTCCAATGTTCCTGGATGGTTGTCGGCAGTGAGCTGCTGATTGCTTCCACTCCTTGCGATAAATGATCCCTTAATTGTTGGCGTACTGAGGGGATCTTTAGCCGGTCGATGTTATACCTAGGCATTCGGATGATATTGCAGATTCTATGAACTGATGCAGTACGTAACTGGACAGTAGCTACCATAAGGTGATGATCACGTAACATACCCATGTCGGCTCCTCGTCTGTTTCGGACGTATAACAGACAGCTCCTAAAACGTCTGCTGATCGCCACATGGTCGATTTGGTTGGATGATGATTGCCTGTCAGTTGACACCCAGCTGACCTTGTGGCAAGTCTTATGCTCAAACATGGTGCCTCCTATGACAAGGTTGTTGGTGTTCCAGAAATCAACAAATCTTTCACCATTGTCATTTCGTTCGCCGAGGCCGTGCTTCCCAATCACATGCTTGAGTCCTTCATTGTCGTTGCCAACCTTGGCATTCAAATCCCCCATCACGATGACGATATCTCCGTTCGGCGTTGCGTTGAATACAGCGTTTAGTTGATTGTAGAAGTTGTCCTTTTCATCCTCAGTCGAGGGATTCGTTGGGGCGTAGCACTGTATGATCGTGACGCGCCGTACTCTAGTCCGAAATCTGGCCGATATGATCCTATCACTATGCGGGTGCCAGGAAATTAGGCCTCTGCGTGCTGTTGGCGTTAGCAGCAGACTCACTCCAGATTCACGGGTACTGCCGGAGGGTTTGCTAGAGTAGAGTAGCACAGTGTTACACGTTGGGGATTGGTACTCTCCCGCGTCGAACCATCTTACTTCACTCACTCCCAGTATGTCCAAATTATATCGAAGAAACTCACGTTCCAGTTGAAGAAATCTGGCATTATGAGGTCCTTCACTCCCAGAGTCAAGAAGCGTCCTCACATTCCAGAAACCAATCTTAGTCCGGGTACAATAGCCAAAAGTCGTCATTATTCGATCATTACTTATCCGAGGCGTTGTGTCAGTTTCAGGAGCGGGTATTTTTCGGTACCGCAGGGTGCTAGCCCACGTTACCTAGACTAGAAACGCTAGACCGTTCGCACTTGCAGTTTTAGCCTACATGTATAAGGATTTATACACATAGTTGCCCGGGGACCACCACGAGGAGGTAGAGCAAGCACTACATCACGAACTTGATTGTTGCGCTACTGGCCCAAACCAAGTTTTGAGCAGTCAGTAGTTTCCCGATCAATCGCAATGCAGATCCCCAAAACCATCACAGCACTATCAAATATGCTTGTTAATTACAGTGAGTTATTCAGTGATACCATGGGATGCATCAAAGACTACAAAATCAAAATACATTTGAAACACGGTGCACAACCGAAACGCTTCGATCCTCGATATGTTAAATTCGGGATACAAAATAATGTCGAAAAGGAAATCAACAGATTAGTCATCAAAGGCGTTTTAACACCAGTTGATTCAAACGAAACACCTGTCGAAGGGCTACACCAACTGTAAACGTGCCGAAACGTAACGGCGACATACGAATTTGCGGTGATTTCAGCGTTACGATAAATCCCTGCCTACTGCTGGAAAAACATCCAGTACCACGACTACAAACAGCGGGTTTCCGAATCAAACGAGAAAAATGCACCTTCTTCCAAGATGAAATGGTATACTTGGGTCATCGTTTCAACACAAACTGAATTTTTCCAACACAAGACAACTGGACGCCATCACCAACGAACATCAAGGAACTACGCTCCTTTATTGGTCTTGTTAATTTCTATGAACGTTTTATTTCAAATTTGCACGGCCTGGCTGCTGATTTACATACACTATCAGGACAAAACCAACGGTTCAAATGGACAAATCAAGAACAAGCCATTTTCCACGATATCAAATTCCAGCTTTCACACGCACAAATTTTACACCCATATTACGATAAGAAACATTTGTATTTAAGATGCGACGCATCAGACAAAGGAATCGGTGCAGTCCTTAGTCACCGTAACGACAACGGAATTGACTTACCAATCGCTTTCGCATCAAGAAAGTTATCAGGTGCACATTTACACTACGGCGCAATTGACAAGGAAGCACTTGAAATTGTTTTTGGAGTGCAAAAGTTTGACAGATTCCTAGCCGGCAGATTTTTCACATTGGTCACGGATCACCAACCGTTGACCCACATATTTGGCAGAAATCGCAGCCTACCAAAACTCGTTAACAATCGGTTAATACGATGGGCATTGCTATTCGTATAGCTATGACGTGGAATACATTCCGGGAAAATTAAACATTTTAGCCGATTTTTTATCAAGAATGCCGAGTACTACGGAAGAACCACAACTTAATGAGCAAAACATTGAAAACGACGTCAACTACATAGACAGAGCAAAGATGGATGATCTTCTGTTCTGCGAGAAAACCACTCAGTCGAATCCAGCAAAGACAAAGAAATTACTCGCGTTATTAATGCAGTAAAACAAGGTTGGACACAACAAATGTGCTGACAATCACAATTCCAACCGTTTCTACAACGCAGAGACGAACTGTCCGTTGAGAACAATATTCTTATGTGGCAGGGAAGAATGGTATTACCTACATCATTAAGTACAGCCGCACTACAACGTTTACACAGCGGTCATCCGGGCTTTGTTTCTATGCGCGCAATGGCTCGATACTACATATGGTGGCGGCCAAAACTCGATTCAGATATTGAAGATTTTGTCAAACGATGTCAAAGTTGTCAAGAAAATCGAAACTGTCAACCAGAAGTACCATTATACTCATGGAACGTTCCATCACGAGTCTGGGAACGAATTCACATCGACTTTGCAGGTCCTTTTAAAAAAAAACATTTTCTAGTCATAGTAGATGCGCTTTCGAAATGGGTAGAAATCTACACAATGACAAGCATCACAACAAACATGCTTGAGAAAGTGCTTTCCAGTTTTTTTGCTCGTTTTGCCTCCTCGCCCGCCGTTCAAACGCATATTTGGCAAACGTCTTCATGCACTCAATATGTTCTCTGAGGCTTAATACAGATTCGAAGACGTATCTGTTATTAAGCATGCTGAAGCCCATCGCACTCAAATCCCTTATGTCCGAGTAAATTGAACAGTCGCATAGGAGATGCAACCAGTTCTTTCTAGGGAAACCACAGATACAGCTTGCTGTCTCACTGAGGTGTCTCTATGTAAGAATGCATCAAATCTGCCATGCAAAGTGAGCATAAATCCTATTTTAAGGCTAACATAGTGACATATTAGTTTTAAAGTAGTAGTCGTTTTTCGGTTCTGACACAAAGAACACGTTGTTACATTATATTCAGAGAAATAAAGAATAAGTATTTTTATAATCGCATTTATCATTAATCATCACCTCTTGTTTAGAACATTGAAAGATAACATACTGGCGACGAGGATATTAACCTTAATTACGATTAATTATTTCCATACACAAAATGGATCCAAATCAATTTCAACAATTTGTGGAATTGATCAGATGCAACAACGAAATGCTCATGGATACAATTGGACAAGCAATTCGGGCACAAAACCGAGATGCACATCCTCCACAACCAACTCCACAAAATTCTGATGAAAAGGAAGTACGTGAAATTAAAAAAAATTTTAAATGCGAACAATACATCGCATCTCCAAAATCATCGGCAGAAAACTTTGTGGATACCTTCGAAGCGCAATGTCGCATGAAGGGACTCAATAGTTCAAACACAAAACTATACGCAAAACGCGATTTATTTCACTGTTGTTTGAAACCGGACACTCACTACGAACTTAAAGTGTCTTTTACGGATGCCATCACACCATTTGAACAAAACACGTACAAAACAATAATCGATCGTTTCACACATTTGTATACACACAAAACAACTCGTTTTAAGGCATTATCTCAATTTTATGTGGGCGTCGTGGCTCAGTGGAAGTGCACATGGCTGCTGAGCAGGAGGTTCAGATTCGAATCCCAGCAACACCAAAAGTATTTTTCACGGTGTCCCACCTCTCGCGAATGGGTGACAAACGTTTCGAGAGTAATACCTTGTCACGGAAAGCTTCTCAATTTTCTTCTCAAAGTTCGGAACCGGCCTTAAATTGTAGGTCCCTTCCATTTGTGTCCAAAAATTAACATACGCAGCACAAATGGTCGCGAGAAGTTAGGCCTTGGACCGCAATGGTCTGTCGCGCCAAATATTATTATTATTATTATACGGAAGGAAACACAATCCTTTGAACAGTATGCAAACGAATTACGAGCAATTAGTCGCGACTGTGATTTTGAAAATCTTGATCGCCAATTACGCGATCGTTTCGCAACTGGAATTCGTCATCAACATGCCGAAATTGAATGACGACAACGCTGGCCAGATTTAAAAACAACACGTATCATCAGAAGCGCTGCTAAGAAAGAAACAGAGACCATGGGTGAGGTTACTTTTAAAGAAGTTTTTGAAGTGGTTCAGTCACTCGAACGTGCAGAAAATGACGTTTTAAAAAACAACGCTACAATTCAGTGATACTATGGGATGCATCAAAGACTACAAAATCAAAATACATTTGAAACACGGTGCACAACCGAAACGCTATGTTAAATTCGGGATACAAAATAATGTCGAAAAGGAAATCAACAGATTAGTCATCAAAGGCGTTTTAACACCAGTTGATCCAAACGAAACACCTGTTGAAGGGCTACACCAACTGTAAACGTGCCGAAACGTAACGGCGACATACGAATTTGCGGTGATTTCAGCGTTACGATAAATCCCTGCCTACTGCTGGAAAAACATCCAGTACCACGACTACAAGCAGCTGGTTTCCGAATCAAACGAGAAAAATGCACCTTCTTCCAAGATGAAATGGTATACTTGGGTCATCGTTTCAACAAAAACTGAATTTTTCCAACACAAGACAAACTGGACGCCATCACCATCATCAAGGAACTACACTCCTTTATTGGTCTTGTTAATTTCTATGAACGTTTTATTTCAAATTCGCACGGCCTGGCTGCTGATTTACATACACTATCAGGACAAAACCAACGGTTCGAATGGACAAATCAAGAACAAGCCATTTTCGACAATATCAAATTCCAGCTTTCACACGCACAAATTTTACACCCATATTACGATAAGAAACATTTGTATTTAAGATGCGACGCATCCGACAAAAGAATCGGTGCAGTCCTTAGTCACCGTAACGACAACGGAATGGACTTACTAATCGCTTTCGCATCAAGTAAGTTATCAGGTGCACAATTACACTACGGCACAATTGACAAGGAAGCACTTGCAATTGTTTTTGGAGTGCAAAAGTTTGACAGATTCCTAGCCGGAAGATTTTTCACATTGGTCACGGATCACCAACCGTTGACCCACATATTTGGCAGAAATCGCAACCTACCAAAACTCGTTAACAATCGGTTAATACGATGGGCATTGCTATTCGTATAGCTATGACGTGGAATACATTCCGGGAAAATTAAACATTTTAGCCGATTTTTTATCAAGAATGCCGAGTACTACGGAAGAACCACAACTTAATGAGCAAAACATTGAAAACGACGTCAAATACATAGACAAAGCAAAGATGGATGATCTTCTGTTCTGCGATAAAAGCATCTCAGTCGAATCCAGCAAAGACACAGAAATTAGTCGCGTTATTAATGCAGTAAAACAAGGTTGGACACAACAAATGTGCCGACAATCACAATTCCAACCGTTTCTACAACGCAGAGACGAACTGTCCGTTGAGAACAATATTCTTATGTTGCAGGGAAGAATGGTATTACCTACATCATTAAGTACAGCCGCACTACAACGTTTACACAGCGGTCATCCGGGCTTTGTTTCTATGCGCGCAATGGCTCCATACTACATATGGTGGCGGCCAAAACTCGATTCAGATATTGAAGATTTTGTCAAACGATGTCAAAGTTGTCAAGAAAATCGAAACTGTCAACCAGAAGTACCATTATACTCATGGAACGTTCCATCACGAGTCTGGGAACGAATTCACATCGACTTTGCAGGTCCTTTTAAAAAAAAACATTTTCTAGTCATAGTAGATGCGCTTTCGAAATGGGTAGAAATCTACACAATGACAAGCATCACAACAAACATGCTTGAGAAAGTGCTTTCCAGTTTTTTTGCTCGTTTTGCCTCCTCGCCCGCCGTTCAAACGCATATTTGGCAAACGTCTTCATGCACTCAATATGCTCTCTGAGGCTTAATACAGATTCGAAGACGTATCTGTTATTAAGCATGCTGAAGCCCATCGCACTCAAATCCCTTATGTCCGAGTAAATTGAACAGTCGCATAGGAGATGCAACCAGTTCTTTCTAGGGAAACCACAGATACAGCTTGCTGTCTCACTGAGGTGTCTCTATGTAAGAATGCATCAAATCTGCCATGCAAAGTGAGCATAAATCCTATTTTAAGGCTAACATAGTGACATATTAGTTTTAAAGTAGTAGTCGTTTTTCGGTTCTGACACAAAGAACACGTTGTTACATTATATTCAGAGAAATAAAGAATAAGTATTTTTATAATCGCATTTATCATTAATCATCACCTCTTGTTTAGAACATTGAAAGATAACATACTGGCGACGAGGATATTAACCTTAATTACGATTAATTATTTCCATACACAAAATGGATCCAAATCAATTTCAACAATTTGTGGAATTGATCAGATGCAACAACGAAATGCTCATGGATACAATTGGACAAGCAATTCGGGCACAAAACCGAGATGCACATCCTCCACAACCAACTCCACAAAATTCTGATGAAAAGGAAGTACGTGAAATTAAAAAAAATTTTAAATGCGAACAATACATCGCATCTCCAAAATCATCGGCAGAAAACTTTGTGGATACCTTCGAAGCGCAATGTCGCATGAAGGGACTCAATAGTTCAAACACAAAACTATACGCAAAACGCGATTTATTTCACTGTTGTTTAAAACCGGACACTCACTACGAACTTAAAGTGTCTTTTACGGATGCCATCACACCATTTGAACAAAACACGTACAAAACAATAATCGATCGTTTCACACATTTGTATACACACAAAACAACTCGTTTTAAGGCATTATCTCAATTTTATGTGGGCGTCGTGGCTCAGTGGAAGTGCACATGGCTGCTGAGCAGGAGGTTCAGATTCGAATCCCAGCAACACCAAAAGTATTTTTCACGGTGTCCCACCTCTCGCGAATGGGTGACAAACGTTTCGAGAGTAATACCTTGTCACGGAAAGCTTCTCAATTTTCTTCTCAAAGTTCGGAACCGGCCTTAAATTGTAGGTCCCTTCCATTTGTGTCCAAAAATTAACATACGCAGCACAAATGGTCGCGAGAAGTTAGGCCTTGGACCGCAATGGTCTGTCGCGCCAAATATTATTATTATTATTATACGGAAGGAAACACAATCCTTTGAACAGTATGCAAACGAATTACGAGCAATTAGTCGCGACTGTGATTTTGAAAATCTTGATCGCCAATTACGCGATCGTTTCGCAACTGGAATTCGTCATCAACATGCCGAAATTGAATGACGACAACGCTGGCCAGATTTAAAAACAACACGTATCATCAGAAGCGCTGCTAAGAAAGAAACAGAGACCATGGGTGAGGTTACTTTTAAAGAAGTTTTTGAAGTGGTTCAGTCACTCGAACGTGCAGAAAATGACGTTTTAAAAAACAACGCTACAATTCAGTGATACTATGGGATGCATCAAAGACTACAAAATCAAAATACATTTTAAACACGGTGCACAACCGAAACGCTTCGATCCTCGATATGTTAAATTCGGGATACAAAATAATGTCGAAAAGGAAATCAACAGATTAGTCATCAAAGGCGTTTTAACACCAGTTGATCCAAACGAAACACCTGTCGAAGGGCTACACCAACTGTAAACGTGCCGAAACGTAACGGCGACATACGAATTTGCGGTGATTTCAGCGTTACGAAAAATCCATGCCTACTGCTGGAAAAACATCCAGTACCAAGACTACAAGCAGCTGGTTTCCGAATCAAACGAGAAAAATGCACCTTC
Source organism: Nephrocerus scutellatus (assembly GCA_947095585.1). NCBI lineage: Eukaryota > Metazoa > Arthropoda > Insecta > Diptera > Pipunculidae > Nephrocerus > Nephrocerus scutellatus. The sequence continues at coordinate 76,374,235 of OX352761.1, read as the reverse complement.
TTCCAAGATGAAATGGTATACTTGGGTCATCGTTTCAACAAAAACTGAATTTTTCCAACACAAGACAAACTGGACGCCATCACCAACGAACATCAAGGAACTACGCTCCTTTATTGGTCTTGTTAATTTCTATGAACGTTTTATTTCAAATTTGCACGGCCTGGCTGCTGATTTACATACACTATCAGGACAAAACCAACGGTTCGAATGGACAAATCAAGAACAAGCCATTTTCGACGATATCAAATTCCAGCTTTCACACGCACAAATTTTACACCCATATTACGATAAGAAACATTTGTATTTAAGATGCGACGCATCCGACAAAGGAATCGGTGCAGTCCTTAGTCACCGTAACGACAACGGAATTGACTTACCAATCGCTTTCGCATCAAGAAAGTTATCAGGTGCACAATTACACTACGGCACAATTGAAAAGGAAGCACTTGCAATTGTTTTTGGAGTGCAAAAGTTTGACAGATTCCTAGCCGGCAGATTTTTCACATTGGTCACGGATCACCAACCGTTGACCCACATATTTGGCAGAAATCGCAACCTACCAAAACTCGTTAACAATCGGTTAATACGATGGGCATTGCTATTCGTATAGCTATGACGTGGAATACATTCCGGGAAAATTAAACATTTTAGCCGATTTTTTATCAAGAATGCCGAGTACTACGGAAGAACCACAACTTAATGAGCAAAACATTGAAAACGACGTCAACTACATAGACAAAGCAAAGATGGATGATCTTCTGTTCTGCGAAAAAAGCATCTCAGTCGAATCCAGCAAAGATACAGAAATTACTCGCGTTATTAATGCAGTAAAACAAGGTTGGACACAACAAATGTGCCGACAATCACAATTTCAACCGTTTCTACAACGCAGAGACGAACTGTCCGTTGAGAACAATATTCTTATGTGGCAGGGAAGAATGGTATTACCTACATCATTAAGTACAGCCGCACTACAACGTTTACACAGCGGTCATCCGGGCTTTGTTGCTATGCGCGCAATGGCTCGATACTACATATGGTGGCGGCCAAAACTCGATTCAGATATTGAAGATTTTGTCAAACGATGTCAAAGTTGTCAAGAAAATCGAAACTGTCAACCAGAAGTACCATTATACTCATGGAACGTTCCATCACGAGTCTGGGAACGAATTCACATCGACTTTGCAGGTCCTTTTAAAAACAAACAGTTTCTAGTCATAGTAGATGCGCTTTCGAAATGGGTAGAAATCTACACAATGACAAGCATCACAACAAACTTGCTTGAGAAAGTGCTTTCCAGTTTTTTTGCTCGTTACGGAGTTCCTCAAGTAATTGTCAGTGACAATGGAACTTCATTCACATCGCAGTAATTTAAAACATTTTGTGAGAAGGAAGGAAGGAACCACATTACGTCCTCACCAAACCATCCAAAGACGAATGAATTAGTCGTGAGATTCATTAAAACGTTCAAGCGACGAATGAAGTCAAGCGAGAATGACCATGAAGATCTCGATGCTCAGCTCAACGCATTCTTGTTTAGTAATCGAAATACACCACACGCTACAACGGGAAAAGCTCCAGCTGATTTATTTTTGGGACGACGGCTTCCCACAATATTCGATAATACTAAACCATCTGTTGAGCGCAACATCAACAGACACAACTTAACAAGCCAACTGTATCACGATGGAGGTAACCTCAAGGAGCGACACTTCAATACCGGGGATAACGTTTGTAGTACACAACAGCGCCCAACAAGCTAAAGGGTCTACCAATTTATCTACCGCAGCAGAACAACATACCGGCCCAGAAAGTCCACATGCTTCGTTACACGTATCCAAATCAACACCGGAAACAGCAGATCCGACAGCGCCACAACAGTCCTCCACACCTACATTCCCAGGTCTGCAACGAAGCACACGACAATGTAAAGCGCCACTGCGTTTGAATTTGTAATATCAACGCTCAACTGTGGTGGGGAGGAATGTCATGTGAAACCACCTTTAAAACATCAAACATCAAACAAACATACTCTTTGAGTTTTAATGACAGTTGTCAATGAAGGTATCGGCTGAACATTCTTTCTCCGATCACCGGTACATACAATTCAGTACTATTTAAACGTACACTCTGATCTCACAATTTCCCCCCTAAGCACTAATGAACTTGACAACAAGGTCAAGTTACTCACCTGTGCTTTTAATAAAGCGATTTTTGCCTCCTGCTCTCTCATTTGTCCAAGAGACAAGAAGAGCCCACATTAGTGGACCTCGGAGTTAGGGCATTTCAAGAGCAGCTGCAAAAAGCTATTCAACGTAGCCAAGGCTACGAGATTAGAAGCAGATTGGGATGCTTACAAAGCATCTCTCAAACTTTATAAAAGAGAATTAAGGACAGCCAAGCGCTCTTCTTGGAGACTCTTCTGTGATAAATTAGAAGAATCTTCTGAAGCGGCTAAGAAAAATTCTCGCAACCAATCTAATAATGCCGATCTGCCTTTGAATGGCAGATGGCTCGTGGACTGTCCCAAGCGAAGAATCACTCAATCCGCTTTAAGATACCCACTTCACGGGAAGTTTTCATGCGATAAGTAATGCTCTCAACAAGCTAACTTGCTGGGCAGATCGCTGTGATTTAGGGGTAAATCCTCACAACACTGAGCTTGTCCTATTCACTAGGAAATATAAAGTTACACTTATCAACCCTTGTTTTACAAAAGGTATAAGCTTAACATTCTCTGGTAGAGCCTAATATTTGACAGAAAGCTTAGCTGGAAACCTAACATACAACAAAGAGTTCGTAGGGCCACAGTGGCACTTCTCTCATGCAAAAAAGCCATTGGTAGCCGTTGGAGTCTTCAACCCCATAGAACCAATTGGCTTTAAACAGCGGTAGTAAGACCCACTCTTCTAAACGGTGTGACTGTATAAATAAAAAAGTAAACCTTGACATAGTAAGCAAAGTCCAAAGATCAGCTAGTCTATGCATGAGCAGAGCACTTTGTACAACCCCATCCGCCGCATTGGACATCCTGTTCGATCTAAACACTCGACATTTACAGCAGGCAAGTAGCTGCTAATTCGGATATTCGCCTTAATGCAGTCTCCTAGTGGACTAGGAATGAAATCGGTCATTCCTCTATCCTGAATTTTGTCAGGATCCCAGACAACATAGATTACACCATTCCGCAACTCCATTTCAACAAAAACATCCAGGTCACGTTCCCCTCCAGATCATTCTGGGACGAAGACGCCTACCTGGAAGATGAACACATTCATTTTTACACAGACGGGACAAAAACTGATGACGGAGTTGGCGGAGGTGTTTTCTCACAAAAGCTAAATCTTAGCCTCTCTTTCCGTCTTCCAAATAGGCAGGCATGCAGCAAGACTGGGAGTCTTCTCGAATGACTTCTGCAGAAGCTGTATGGATGAGGAGGAGAAGGAGACCATCGTCCATCTTCTCTGTACTTGTCCAGCCCTCTACCAAAGGCGTAAACTCCATATGGGAGCTTTCTTCTACAACGACACTAATGTTCTTATCAACATTGACATTGGTAGTCTCCTACGCTGCATACGAATCTCGAGCTTACACTGCCACACACGCTGTCTTTTACGTACAGCAATGCATCTTCAGTGCTTTGCCACGATTTTCCTCAAGCCTTCGCACCATTATCCTCTCCAGCACTTTTCCAAGTACTGGTAAGAGACTAATGGCACGTTAGGAGCGAGGGTTAATGCGCACTTGGTCTGGTGACTTTATCAGCACTACCACTTTTGCGCGTTTCCAAGCCGCTGGGAAGTAGCAAGTGTCATAGCACTTTCGGAAGATAATCGTGATATGGTCTGGGATAGCTCGCCAGATGCTTTAACACATCTCGGCAGTCATCCTGTCTATCCCTGGAAACTTCCTGGTCCTTACCAATGCCATACTCTCCCACGACTCAGATGGATCCAGAGATGGGATATCTCCTTATCCAAGCCGATTCATGGGACCGAACAGCGGTGGGCGGAAGCCTGGAAAGAATTCCTCTAGGAGTGCTCTCACACTATCTGTCCAGGTATGGCTCACGCGGTCGTTGACACGAATGCCGCAGACTTCCGACACACGCTTTCCCCTACATATGCGGTATACTTCACCCCATGAATCGCTATTGCTACTAACAAAGCGTCTCTAATCGTTCTTTTTGGCTCTGAGGATTATATTGCGGTACTCACGTATGCCACGCTGATAGGCCATCCTGAGATGATTGACCGTTTGCTCATCGCCAGTTCTGGCTCTTTGGTACGCTTTTATGAGACGTCTCGCCACGCACGCTTAGCACTCAATTCAGGACTCCACCATTTGTTATGTTTTTGGTTAATTTTTTAACCCTGTGAAACATATTGTCGTTAACGGTAATCATCCAAGCATCGACCAACAAGATCTTAGATCTCTTAATTAGCTTAGAGGAGAACTTAATGCTTCTCCTCATATGCATTCGACGTAGAAATTCCAGTCAGCGCTCCCAGTGTGCCATCGCCTTGACTCACAGTCTCTTGAGCATCCTCGATCCTGTCATAGTCAATGATAACATCAATGAGACTATGGTCACTGATTCCCAGCCCGATAAGAAGTCTCCAGCGAAATTGGAGAGTGCCGGCCAAGAGACTGCAGAAGGTCACATCAATATCACTCACGCTCCGCGGTCCATCAAACGTCTACTTGTGTGATAGCATATTGAGGACGCGACATGAATTCGCGACAAGCAATTCAGCAAGAATCTGTAGCTGCTGTGCTACGTTGGCTGGACGAGCGTCCAGGCTTACTATACAACAGAGGCGAGGATGCATTAGCCGAAAATCATCAGTTTGCCATCTGCGAGCTGCATTATGGACTCCATATACACCAGATATGGTTTCAGCGGCTCGTTAAACTTTCAGTAAACACTGACCAAATAAAACTCTCCAAAATCGCCTTTGACCCATACGCAGGAGCCCCATTCGTCTGTGCTGTCACTAACCGCCAAGCATTCAGCATTGACGTTATTCACCACTACCGCCACATTCATCCTGGAGTCAGGGAAAATACGCATGGTGGATGGTAGAATAAACGCAAAGCTGGCGTTATGCTCGCGTAAGTACTCACCAAAATCGCACATAACACCATAAGAGCGCAGACAATTAAGTTGTAAAAAAAAAAAATTTTCATGTAAAATTCTCTAATAGGAAAAACAAATTATGTGTTTAAAATTTGAAGGATATCGTGCTAATTTTTAAAAAATGTACAGGGGCACGACTCGGGTATCAGGACCGATCACTCCAAAAATTTTACAAAAAGTGTTGTCCATCGGAGACACACATGTGTTTATTTTTTATTTTTTTTTTCAATTCTATTCTTTATTTATAGCAAAAATCGTTACAATAGTTCTGAATTACGCTCAATTTACAGAGATTTGATAAATTATATCTTACTTCTGAAAAACTTATAATGTAATATTTTAAGATTTATTGTTTTAAAAAAAAATATTCTGCAGGAAAGCTATAAATAAAACCTACAATTCAATCGACTTAGATGGTAATGACTAGATAAAAAGAAAAACTATTAACGTAGTAAATACGTTTTTTTAATAACAAGTATGTAGCTTAACAAGTTAGCATTAAACAATAAGGCTATTTATAAGCGGGTTCTCTGACATTTGGCAGCTCGTGAAAATGCCTGCTTTATTGTCATTATTTTTTGAGATATGTACTGTATGTTAGATCTATCATGCAGCACTCGAGTGGAATAATGCCACGGCAGATCTAAACACATTTTCAATAATTTTTTTTTGGGCTATTTGCAATTTTTTTTATGTGTCATAGCACAATCACCCCAGACCGCGGCGCCATATAGGTAAATTGCTTGGAAAATGGTCTTTCAGATTATTATTTTATTTTCTATGCTTAACAAAGACTTTCAATTTTTTTAGGAATATAGCATTTTGATCGCCAGATTTGATTTTTTAATAGTTTTCGAAATGTGTTCGCTAAATAATAGTTTTTTGTCAAGATAGATTCCTAGATATTTCACTGAATCTTGCCATTCCACTACCACACCAGCGAATCGCAGCGGACTCATCGGTAGAAAACAGAGCTTTCTTCTTCTTGTGAAAAAGATAGCTTGTGACTTCCCGGTGTTTATCTTTATCTTCCAGCGATTAAAGTACTTCAGAAGTATTTCAATCGCATTTTGAAGTTTGGCTTCAATGGTGGAACCAAGCTCATGAGACGTGGAAACTCCCGTATCGTCAGCGTAAATGGCGTATTCACAGTCCGGCAAAACTGGTATATCTGACGTGTATATATTGTATAAAAGAAGTCCGAGTACAGATCCTTGAGGAACTCCTGCGGGTATATATTTCTCCGTAGAAAATTTGTTTTTAATGTACACACGAAAAGCGGTCACTCAAAAAACTACCAATAATTTTAGTTAAGTATGTGGGAAAATTATAATTTATTAATTTGTTCAATGGCCCTTTATGCCATACGGTGTCGAACGCCTTTTCAACGTCTAACAAGACAAGACCAGTGGACTTTTTGTTTTGTAAATTCGTTTTGACATGTTTACTAATTCTAAAGACCTGGTGAGCTGTAAAACTGTCTAAAACCAAATTGTTCCAGTGGGAGAATATTTTTAGAATCTAGAACAGACAAAAGATGCTTTTTAAGAACCTTTTCAAACATTTTGCTTAAAATACAAAGCAAACTTATGGGCCTGTAACTGTTTGCGTTAGATGCCAGTTTACCAGGTTTTAAAATGGGAACAATTTTGGCTTTCTTCCATATGTCAGGGTAGTGATTCAGTTTCAAGTAAGCGTTAAATAAATATGATATGAATTCGAATCCGCATGACGGCAAATTCTTTAAATATATATTTTTAATATCATCAATACCTGCTGATTTTCTTGTTTTAAGGCTTTTAATAAGAAATTTAATATCTTCAGGACTAAAAGTTTCAACGATTTGGGTAATATTTTCGTTGTTAAAGAAATGTTCGACATTATTACTTACAATTAGATCGTACGAACTATTTCCGAAAACGTTTGTTCTAACCTGGTTGGTAGAAAAAGTGTCAGCTAACAATTTGGCCTTTTCTTAATTTGTAACGAACTTTATATTTTGGTCTAATAAAACCGGCAAATTCCCATGCTTTTTCTTTATAATTTTGACAATGTTCCAAAAAGGCTTGCTGTGTTTGTCTAAGTCTCTTAACTTGGTGTGGCGTAAATGGCGTATTCACAGTCCGGCAAAACTGGTATATCTGACGTGTATATATTGTATAAAAGAAGTCCGAGTACAGATCCTTGAGGAACTCCTGCGGGTATATATTTCTCCGTAGAAAATTTGTTTTTAATGTACACACGAAAAGCGGTCACTCAAAAAACTACCAATAATTTTAGTTAAGTATGTGGGAAAATTATAATTTATTAATTTGTTCAATGGCCCTTTATGCCATACGGTGTCGAACGCCTTTTCAACGTCTAACAAGACAAGACCAGTGGACTTTTTGTTTTGTAAATTCGTTTTGACATGTTTACTAATTCTAAAGACCTGGTGAGCTGTAAAACTGTCTAAAACCAAATTGTTCCAGTGGGAGAATATTTTTAGAATCTAGAACAGACAAAAGATGCTTTTTAAGAACCTTTTCAAACATTTTGCTTAAAATACAAAGCAAACTTATGGGCCTGTAACTGTTTGCGTTAGATGCCAGTTTACCAGGTTTTAAAATGGGAACAATTTTGGCTTTCTTCCATATGTCAGGGTAGTGATTCAGTTTCAAGTAAGCGTTAAATAAATATGATATGAATTCGAATCCGCATGACGGCAAATTCTTTAAATATATATTTTTAATATCATCAATACCTGCTGATTTTCTTGTTTTAAGGCTTTTAATAAGAAATTTAATATCTTCAGGACTAAAAGTTTCAACGATTTGGGTAATATTTTCGTTGTTAAAGAAATGTTCGACATTATTACTTACAATTAGATCGTACGAACTATTTCCGAAAACGTTTGTTCTAACCTGGTTGGTAGAAAAAGTGTCAGCTAACAATTTGGCCTTTTCTTAATTTGTAACGAACTTTATATTTTGGTCTAATAAAACCGGCAAATTCCCATGCTTTTTCTTTATAATTTTGACAATGTTCCAAAAAGGCTTGCTGTGTTTGTCTAAGTCTCTTAACTTGGTGTTTCATTCGAGGTTTCTGAATTTCACGTTTGATGCGTTTATTAAAATAGTTAAGAAAGTCACGGGAAGATGGTTGCCTAAATCTTTGCCAATTTCTTCTGTGTAAATTTCTTATTTTAATATGACTTAAAATATACGTAGGTAATTTAACACAGTTATTCCCTAGACTTTTCTTAGGAATGGTTAACAATTAAATGACAATTAAATTATTAAAGAACTGTATGCTTCTTTCGATTTTTGTAGTGTCAACTGTATCTTTAAGTTCGCTAGCTTTGTCAATAAGTCCACGATTAATTTTTTTTCTGTATTTTTTCCAGTTTGCCCTTTTCAGATCAAAACCACAATAATTATTTACTTGAGGTTCGTTTAATAATTTGCACATTATTAGAAGATGATCGTAGCATAATTCGTTCAAAGTAACTGGTTCAGTGATTTTTAGCGGAATATTGGTTAATAACAAATCTATTGTCGATGGGTTACAACGTACTGCTGCTGGAATATAGCTAGGATTTGGCGGATAAAGTATTGTAAAAGGATGCCCTAGCGCAACCCCAATCGCGATGCCTGCAGTTATAGTCACGCCATTCATTGAAATAATTTTCCTAATATCGTTTTTCAAGCTTTTCTTGATGGTGGGTGTAGCACGCCCACCAGGAAAATAAATAGAGAATATTTTGGTAAGTGATTTACATTGGTGAAAAATTTCAACTCAAATGTTTTCAATTACTTCCAGGTTTAATGAGGAAACTAAGTTGTGTCTTATACTTTTCTTTATAACAATGGCAACCCCACCGCCTCTTTGGTTAAGCCTATCAATTCGATAGCATACATATTCACTATGGGAAAAAGTTAAGGATGGGTTTAGGCATGTTTCGCAAAGGAGACAAATATCTACGTTATAGTTACAAAGAAAGTCGAAAAATTCAACACTCTTATTTTTGACACCTCTTGCATTCCACGAGATTATCTTTATCGAATTACTTAACATTATTGTACAAAAACTTAAGTGCTAATTGAGCTATAACATTAAATTGATCAGTTTTCGTCTTACATTGCGACAAATTTGTTACCAGTTCCACAGTGAGCGTAGATAGCGTTTCATAGGAGAGAAGGTTGTTGTCATCGAGCGGCGATGTTGGGAGTGTTACTCTCTGTTGTGCATTTGATGCTCTCTGTTGTGCATTTGATGGCCACAATGGTATGTTGCGACGTTGTTTCTGTAGTTTCTCGCTGGCTTAGAAGAAGATGGCAAGGGAAAGGAAGCGGGAGATAGATCTAATGTTTTACGAGAAGTGTCTCTGTTTGGTTGCGAACGGACAGATTTTCTCCTCGAAAGATTTTCTCTTATTTCCAAATAACTCTTCTTACTTGGACATATGGGATCAGTAGCTTTGTGGTTGCCTTTACAGTTGGCGCACTTAAAATTTTCAATGTTCTTACACTGCTGTTTTGTGATTTCCATTGCAGTTAGCACAGTATGTTTTAATGTTACAGCCTCTTTCACCGTGCCCCCCCTAGGGCAATTAGTTCATTTTTCAATTAGGTGGGATTTAATTTATCAAGACCGAAGAGTACAACTTTGAGGGATTTATCACTTTTGAGATCATGTTGAAGCTCTTTGCTTTCAGTAAGAGACAAACTTTATTATGCGTGTGTACATTTTGTCACAAAAAATGTTAATGCCAATTGAAATAATTTTAATTGTATAATTAACAATATCATTTTCAGTCAACAGTTTATGCACAAACGCACTCGATTTGTGTAAAATTGTGATTGGAGAAGTCATTTTGGGAGAACTTTCTTTAAAACACTTGTTTTGCGGACTCTGTTTTTCCGCATCGCTAGGAGATCTTTCGCGCTTTGAAATTTTTGTTTGTTAGTTTTTTTTTACGATTCTGGAAAATACTATGGATAAAGAGAACACATGTGTTAAGAAAATCGGGCTAATTTTTAAAAATTTTTAAAAAAACGAGGGCGCGTTCGCTCCAAAAATTTTACAAACAGTTTTGTCCATCGGAGATACACATGTGTATAAAATTTGAAGAAAACCGGGTTTATTTTTTTAAAATATTTGTATGGGGCCTCACGACCAATGGGGCTAATTTTTAAAAAAATTATATTGGCACCACTCGAACCCGAGGGCCCGTTCACTCCAAAAATTTTACAAACAGTTTTGTCCATCGGAGATACATATGTGTTTAAAATTGGAAGAAAATCAGGCTAATTTTTAAAAAAATTATATGAGCACCACTCGGGCCTCAGGGCCCGTTCACTCCAAAAATTGAACAAACAGTTTTGTTCATCGGAGATACACATGTGTATAAAATTTGAAGAAAATCGGGTTAATTTTTTTTAAAAAAATTGTATGGGGCCTCACGACCACGGGGCCCGGGGTTTCCAAAATTTTTACAAAAAGTGTTATCCATCGGAGATACAGATGTATATAAAATTTGAAGAAAATCGGGTTAATTTGTTAAAAAAAATTGTATGGTGCCTCACAACCCCGGGGCAAGGGGTCTCCAAAATGTTTACACAAAAGTGTTGTCAATCGGAGATACACACGTATATAAAATTTGAAAAAATTCGGAATAATTTTTTTTACAAAATTTGTATGGGCCCTCAGGACCCTGGGGCCGGGGGTCTCCATAATTTCTACAAAAAGTGTTGTCCATCTTAGATACACATGTATATAAAATTTGAAGAAAATCGGGTAATTTTTTTTAAATAATTCGTATGGGGCCTCACGACCCCGGAGCAAAAGTGTTGTTCATCGGAGATACACATTTATATAAAATTTGAAGAAAATCGGGTAAATCTTGTAACATATATGGGACCCCGCCGACCCCGAAGCCCGAGGGGCCCTAAATTTCAATAGATAGTGTTGTTATCGAAGATATGTATGTGTGCAAATTTTGGGAAGTGGGTTAAAAAATGATCGCAAGATTCCACGACAAACAAACAAACACACAGGCACGGACACACGGTTAATATAGAGAATTTAAAAATACAACAATCAATGTCTTGCATTCGCCCTGGCAACTAGACTGCCATAAAGCGGACATGCAGCTGACATCATTGGATGTTCAGCAGATAGGTTCTGAAGGCACAGTCCCTACAGTGCGACTGATTTTCACACCTTGAAGCCGCATGACCTGCCCTGCTGCAGTGCCTGCAACTACTCTCTGTAGCCATACACTCAGAAAACCAATGTGTATGGCCAAGGCAACGGAAACAACCAATAACCGGATCAAGTGGACGTACCTTAAAAGAACACCAAAGTACGTAGCAGCGCTTGGTATTGGTGAGTTCATCAATAATCTGCCTGCTACCCTCAAGGACAACATTTGCGGTTGCATCTGAGCCCTGTCTAATTGGACGGCTTATAATTTTAATGCTCTTTTTAAAGAGCTCCAGGGTCATTTCACCAAAATGGTTCACATGTATGTCGGTCATCAGCTGCTCATTCTAGATGGTCGACGGTACATCTAGCAACACTGCTTTAGAGCTGAAGACGAGAAGACGTATTGCTGAATTTTTACAGCCAAGCCGATTTCTTTGAACTTTTTGTTTGAAGCAATCTTGCCACTTCCGCCTTGGTAAGAGTACTAAGCAGTATACCCCCAGATTTTATGGTTTTCAACTCATGGACCCTTACACCAAGTCTAGACCCGACCTCATTAATGATCATCTTTTTGACTACCTCCGGGGAGATACCTCTGTCATTGCTTCGTACAACCGTTGCCCAGGTCTCAACTGGTTTCAGCCCTGCTGCAGGAGGAAGCACGGTCAACTTTTGTGCTGGGATAGACTTCGTGGAAGTTGGAGCAAGACGACCGAGAGAACCCTTAGTCCTGAAGTAATCCAAATTACCTCATAGGTGCTCATTCGCAGCAATGAGCGTCGTGATTACGTCTTCGTACTCATTTGCAACGTTTATAAATTATAAAACGATATCAATATTCAATTGTTGGTTTTTCAGCAGTTCACCCATTTTCTTTGAAATTGCCCTCATGTCTTCAATGTCGGTGTTTCTCTGTTTATTGGTTGGAGGCGGATTTTTGCTGCAATTTTTACTACTAGCAGCATTATCAGCTAAATAGCTATCTCGTATCCTCGGTATATTACTCGTGATAGGAGTTTTTCTTGCCGTTTTTCTCGAATCTTTCTCGTCTCTGCTGCTCTCAGCATCGGTGGAGTAATAAGGTTCTCCAGTTATTGTAGAACTTTTTCTTTAACCCCTTGGATGTTTTCGTCTTCTATGGCAGGCCATAACATCTCCATTAGTGTCACTGCCCATTTTGTGTTCACTTACAATATTAACTTTTTACTAATATTCGTAGTATTTGTCTTAACTATTATTTTTCACCTTTTCTTTTAAATTCTAAATGCCGACGGCTTTTTTATGAGTGCCGACGGCTTTTTAAAACGTGGTAATTTTTCACTGTCTTACGTTTTACCTGTGCACATGCACGCACGCACTTTTTAATTACTTATTACACAGTAAATGTTTCTGCGTAATAAACATCGTCAAACTAGCAGTAATAAAAATTACTTTTAATAAACCTATGTTTTCTGCTTGGATTTGACACACTTGGTAAAAACCAGTAATAAAAATTACTTCTAACAAAACTTTATGTTTACTGCGTGGTTTTAACACATTTGGTAATAAAACTCAGTATGTCTTGATAGCGCTACAATTTTAAGCACGTCTGCTCGCTCTGAATCCATTCAACTGCTATTCGAGATGAACAGATGAAGTTTCGCTTTGGAGTATGAAGCAGCTAAAGCCAGTATGTCTTTGGATTTTGTTGGGCTACACAAGTTGGAAACGGAGGACGTCGCACAAATAAAAGCTCTGACTGGAGAGGAGACCCGAAAATCAACCACTGGTCGTTTTACAAACGACAGAAATAGCAGATTCGTTTCTTTATTAAGATGTTTAAGATGTCAGGATCCTGGACATTTCATTCGGAATTGCAAGGAAGTGAGTACTGGAAACATGATGAGACAGCCTGTTAATGGTGTCAATAATGTTGAAAGATTACGGCGCATAGATGCACAACATTTGAAAAAGATGGAGCGATCGTCTTGTACCAGCTTTGCAGGATAAAGGTTAAAGAAGACAAGGCAGTATCCCTTTATCACAATAGACAGTACAAATCTTTGCAGAGATTGCAAACGTCTGGTTGTTGCTGTTGGTACGCTGAAATGGTGGTCTGAATAGCAAGTGCATAGTGCATCACTAAAAGTTGAGACAGTTAATTATGAACGTTTCCTTACAGTCGAGCTTGGAGTAATAAGGTTTCGACAACGTTTGTACTAACCTGGTTGGTAGAAAAAGTGTCAGCTAACAATTTGGCCTTTTCTTTATTTGTAACGAACTTTATATTTTGGTATAATAAAACCGGCAAATTCCCATGCTTTTTCTTTATAATTTTGACAATGTTCCAAAAAGGCTTGCTGTGTTTGTCTAAGTCTCTTAACTTGGTGTTCCATGCAAGGTTTCTAAATTTCTGAATTTCACGTTTGATGCGTTTGTTAAAATAAAGCTCTTTGCTTTTCAGTAAGAGACAAACTTTATTATGCGAGTGTACATTGTCACAAAAAATGTTAATGCCAATTGAAATAATTTTAATTGTATAATTAACAATATCATTTTCAGTCAACAGTTTATGCACAAACGCACTCGATTTGTGTAAAATTGTGATTGGAGAAATAACTTCTTTTTTAACAGTTCGCGCCGGAGTATCAATTTCTATAACATCGGAATCAGTGTCTGTGTCAGGATGACATTGAAGGGGAGTCCAGTAATTTTTTCTGGACCCCTTCGAACGGGAAGTCATTTTGGGAGAAGTTTCTTTAAAACACTTGTTTTGCGGACTCTGTTTTTCCGCATCGCTAGGAGATCTTTCGCGCTTTGAAATTTTTGTTTGTTAGTTTTTTTTTACGATTCTGGAAAATACTATGGATAAAGAGAACACACACGTCAGACGATGGTGGAGATCTGCACATGTGTTTAAAATATTAAGAAAATCGGGCTAATTTTTAAAAAAATTTAAAAAAACGAGGGCCCGTTCACTCCAAAAATTTTACAAACAGTTTTGTCCATCGGAAATACACATGTGTATAAAATTTGAAGAAAACCGGGTTTATTTTTTTAAAAATTTGGTATGGGGCCTCACAACCAACGGGGCTAATTTTTAAAAAAATTATATGGGCACCACTCGAACCCGAGGGCCCGTTCACTCCAAAAATTTTACAAACAGTTTTGTCCATCGGAGATACACATGTGTATAAAATTTAAAGAAAATCGGGTTAATTTTTTTTTAAAAAATTGTATGGGGCCTCACGACCACGGGGCCCGGGGTTTCCAAAATTTTAACAAAAAGTGTTATCCATCGGAGATACAGATGTATATAAAATTTGAAGAAAATCGGGTTAATTTTTTTTAAAAAAATTGTATGGGGCCTCACGACCACGGGGCCCGGGGTTTCCAAAATTTTTACAAAAAGTGTTATCCATCGGAGATACAGATGTATATAAAATTTGAAGAAAATCGGGTTAATTTGTTAAAAAAAATTGTATGGTGCCTCACAACCCCGGGGCAAGGGGTCTCCAAAATGTTTACACAAAAGTGTTGTCAATCGGAGATACACACGTATATAAAATTTGAAAAAATTCGGAATAATTTTTTTTACAAAATTTGTATGGGCCCTCACGACCCTGGGGCCGGGGGTCTCCATAATTTCTACAAAAAGTGTTGTCCATCTTAGATACACATGTATATAAAATTTGAAGAAAATCGGGTAATTTTTTTTAAATAATTCGTATGGGGCCTCACGACCCCGGAGCAAAAGTGTTGTTCATCGGAGATACACATTTATATAAAATTTGAAGAAAATCGGGTAAATCTTGTAACATATATGGGACCCCGCCGACCCCGAAGCCCGAGGGGCCCTAAATTTCAATAGATAGTGTTGTTATCGAAGATATGTATGTGTGCAAATTTTGGGAAGTGGGTTAAAAAATGATCGCAAGATTCCACGACAAACAAACAAACACACAGGCACGGACACACGGTTAATATAGAGAATTTAAAAATACAACAATCAATGTCTTGCATTCGCCCTGGCAACTAGACTGCCATAAAGCGGACATGCAGCTGACATCATTGGATGTTCAGCAGATAGGTTCTGAAGGCACAGTCCCTACAGTGCGCCTGATTTTCACACCTTGAAGCCGCATGACCTGCCCTGCTGCAGTGCCTGCAACTACTCTCTGTAGCCATACACTCAGAAAACCAATGTGTATGGCCAAGGCAACGGAAACAACCAATAACCGGATCAAGTGGACGTACCTTAAAAGAACACCAAAGTACGTAGCAGCGCTTGGTATTGGTGAGTTCATCAATAATCTGCCTGCTACCCTCAAGGACAACATTTGCGGTTGCATCTGAGCCCTGTCTAATTGGACGGCTTATAATTTTAATGCTCTTTTTAAAGAGCTCCAGGGTCATTTCACCAAAATGGTTCACATGTATGTCGGTCATCAGCTGCTCATTCTAGATGGTCGACGGTACATCTAGCAACACTGCTTTAGAGCTGAAGACGAGAAGACGTATTGCTGAATTTTTACAGCCAAGCCGATTTCTTTGAACTTTTTGTTTGAAGCAATCTTGCCACTTCCGCCTTGGTAAGAGTACTAAGCAGTATACCCCCAGATTTTATGGTTTTCAACTCATGGACCCTTACACCAAGTCTAGACCCGACCTCATTAATGATCATCTTTTTGACTACCTCCGGGGAGATACCTCTGTCATTGCTTCGTACAACCGTTGCCCAGGTCTCAACTGGTTTCAGCCCTGCTGCAGGAGGAAGCACGGTCAACTTTTGTGCTGGGATAGACTTCGTGGAAGTTGGAGCAAGACGACCGAGAGAACCCTTAGTCCTGAAGTAATCCAAATTACCTCATAGGTGCTCATTCGCAGCAATGAGCGTCGTGATTACGTCTTCGTACTCATTTGCAACGTTTATAAATTATAAAACGATATCAATATTCAATTGTTGGTTTTTCAGCAGTTCACCCATTTTCTTTGAAATTGCCCTCATGTCTTCAATGTCGGTGTTTCTCTGTTAATTGGTTGGAGGCGGATTTTTGCTGCAATTTTTACTACTAGCAGCATTATCAGCTAAATAGCTATCTCGTATCCTCGGTATATTACTCGTGATAGGAGTTTTTCTTGCCGTTTTCCTCGAATCTTTCTCGTCTCTGCTGCTCTCAGCATCGGTGGAGTAATAAGGTTCTCCAGTTATTGTAGAACTTTTTCTTTAACCCCTTGGATGTTTTCGTCTTCTATGGCAGGCCATAACATCTCCATTAGTGTCACTGCCCATTTTGTGTTCACTTACAATATTAACTTTTTACTAATATTCGTAGTATTTGTCTTAACTATTATTTTTCACCTTTTCTTTTAAATTCTAAATGCCGACGGCTTTTTTATGAGTGCCGACGGCTTTTTAAAACGTGGTAATTTTTCACTGTCTTACGTTTTACCTGTGCACATGCACGCACGCACTTTTTAATTACTTATTACACAGTAAATGTTTCTGCGTAATAAACATCGTCAAACTAGCAGTAATAAAAATTACTTTTAATAAACCTATGTTTTCTGCTTGGATTTGACACACTTGGTAAAAACCAGTAATAAAAATTACATCTAACAAAACTTTATGTTTACTGCGTGGTTTTAACACATTTGGTAATAAAACTCAGTATGTCTTGATAGCGCTACAATTTTAAGCACGTCTGCTCGCTCTGAATCCATTCAACTGCTATTCGAGATGAACAGATGAAGTTTCGCTTTGGAGTATGAAGCAGCTAAAGCCAGTATGTCTTTGGATTTTGTTGGGCTACACAAGTTGGAAACGGAGGACGTCGCACAAATAAAAGCTCTGACTGGAGAGGAGACCCGAAAATCAACCACTGGTCGTTTTACAAACGACAGAAATAGCAGATTCGTTTCTTTATTAAGATGTTTAAGATGTCAGGATCCTGGACATTTCATTCGGAATTGCAAGGAAGTGAGTACTGGAAACATGATGAGACAGCCTGTTAATGGTGTCAATAATGTTGAAAGATTACGGCGCATAGATGCACAACATTTGAAAAAGATGGAGCGATCGTCTTGTACCAGCTTTGCAGGATAAAGGTTAAAGAAGACAAGGCAGTATCCCTTTATCACAATAGACAGTACAAATCTTTGCAGAGATTGCAAACGTCTGGTTGTTGCTGTTGGTACGCTGAAATGGTGGTCTGAATAGCAAGTGCATAGTGCATCACTAAAAGTTGAGACAGTTAATTATGAACGTTTCCTTACAGTCGAGCTTGGAGTAATAAGGTTTCGACAACGTTTGTACTAACCTGGTTGGTAGAAAAAGTGTCAGCTAACAATTTGGCCTTTTCTTCATTTGTAACGAACTTTATATTTTGGTATAATAAAACCGGCAAATTCCCATGCCTTTTCTTTATAATTTTGACAATGTTCCAAAAAGGCTTGCTGTGTTTGTCTAAGTCTCTTAACTTGGTGTTCCATGCAAGGTTTCTAAATTTCTGAATTTCACGTTTGATGCGTTTGTTAAAATAAAGCTCTTTGCTTTTCAGTAAGAGACAAACTTTATTATGCGAGTGTACATTGTCACAAAAAATGTTAATGCCAATTGAAATAATTTTAATTGTATAATTAACAATATCATTTTCAGTCAACAGTTTATGCACAAACGCACTCGATTTGTGTAAAATTGTGATTGGAGAAATAACTTCTTTTTTAACAGTTCGCGCCGGAGTATCAATTTCTATAACATCGGAATCAGTGTCTGTGTCAGGATGACATTGAAGGGGAGTCCAGTAATTTTTTCTGGACCCCTTCGAACGGGAAGTCATTTTGGGAGAAGTTTCTTTAAAACACTTGTTTTGCGGACTCTGTTTTTCCGCATCGCTAGGAGATCTTTCGCGCTTTGAAATTTTTGTTTGTTAGTTTTTTTTTACGATTCTGGAAAATACTATGGATAAAGAGAACACACACGTCAGACGATGGTGGAGATCTGCACATGTGTTTAAAATATTAAGAAAATCGGGCTAATTTTTAAAAAAATTTAAAAAAACGAGGGCCCGTTCACTCCAAAAATTTTACAAACAGTTTTGTCCATCGGAAATACACATGTGTATAAAATTTGAAGAAAACCGGGTTTATTTTTTTAAAAATTTGGTATGGGGCCTCACGACCAATGGGGCTAATTTTTAAAAAAATTATATGGGCACCACTCGAACCCGAGGGCCCGTTCACTCCAAAAATTTTACAAACAGTTTTGTCCATCGGAGATACATATGTGTTTAAAATTGGAAGAAAATCAGGCTAATTTTTTTAAAAAAATATATGAGGGCCCGTTCACTCCAAAAATTGAACAAACAGTTTTGTCCATCGGAGATACACATGTGTATAAAATTTAAAGAAAATCGGGTTAATTTTTTTTTAAAAAATTGTATGGGGCCTCACGACCACGGGGCCCGGGGTTTCCAAAATTTTAACAAAAAGTGTTATCCATCGGAGATACAGATGTATATAAAATTTGAAGAAAATCGGGTTAATTTGTTAAAAAAAATTGTATGGTGCCTCACAACCCCGGGGCAAGGGGTCTCCAAAATGTTTACACAAAAGTGTTGTCAATCGGAGATACACACGTATATAAAATTTGAAAAAATTCGGAATAATTTTTTTTACAAAATTTGTATGGGCCCTCACGACCCTGGGGCCGGGGGTCTCCATAATTTCTACAAAAAGTGTTGTCCATCTTAGATACACATGTATATAAAATTTGAAGAAAATCGGGTAAATTTTTTTAAATAATTCGTATGGGGCCTCACGACCCCGGAGCAAAAGTGTTGTTCATCGGAGATACACATTTATATAAAATTTGAAGAAAATCGGGTAAATCTTGTAACATATATGGGACCTCGCCGACCCCGAAGCCCGATGGGCCCTAAATTTTAATAGATAGTGTTGTTATCGAAGATATGTATGTGTGAAAATTTTGGGAAGTGGGTTAAAAAATGATAGCAAGATTCCACGACAAACAAACAAACACACAGGCACGGACACACGGTTAATATAGAGAATTTAAAATACAACCATCAATGTCTTGCATTCGCCCTGGCAACTAGACTGCCATAAAGCGGACATGCAGCTGACATCATTGGATGTTCAGCAGATAGGTTCTGAAGGCACAGTCCCTACAGTGCGCCTGATTTTCACACCTTGAAGCCGCATGACCTGCCCTGCTGCAGTGCCTGCAACTACTCTCTTTAGCCATACACTCAGAAAACCAATGTGTATGGCCAAGGCAACGGAAACAACCAATAACCGGATCAAGTGGACGTACCTTAAAAGAAAACCAAAGTACGTAGCAGCGCTTGGTATTGGTGAGTTCATCAATAATCTGCCAGGTACCCTCAATGACAACATTTGCGGTTGCATCTGAGCCCTGTCTAATTGGACGGCTTATAATTTTAATGCTCTTTTTAAAGAGCTCCAGGGTCCTTTCACCAAAATGGTTCACATGTATCTCGGTCATCAGCTGCTCATTCTAGATGGTCGACGGTACATCTAGCAACACTGCTTTAGAACTGAAGACGAGAAGACGTATTGCTGAATTTTTACAGCCAAGTCGATTTCTTTGAACTTTTTGTTTGAAGCAATCTTGCCACTTCCGCCTTGGTAAGAGTACTAAGCAGTATACCCCCAGATTTTATGGTTTTCAACTCATGGACCCTTACACCAAGTCTAGACCCGACCTCATTAATGATCATCTTTTTGACTACCTCCGGGGAGATACCTCTGTTATTGCTTCGTACAACCGTTGCCCAGGTCTCAACTGGTTTCAGCCCTGCTGCAGGAGGAAGCACGGTCAACTTTTGTGCTGGGATAGACTTCGTGGAAGTTGGAGCAAGACGACCGAGAGAACCCTTAGTCCTGCAGTAATCCAAATTACCTCATAGGTGCTCATTCGCAGCAATGAGCGTCGTGATTACGTCTTCGTATTCATTTGCAACGTTTATAAATTATAAAACGATATCAATATTCAATTGTTGGTTTTTCAGCAGTTCACCCATTTTCTTTGAAATTGCCCTCATGTCTTCAATGTCGGTGTTTCTCTGTTAATTGGTTGGAGGCGGATTTTTGCTGCAATTTTTACTACTAGCAGCATTATCAGCTAAATAGCTATCTCGTATCCTCGGTATATTACTCGTGATAGGAGTTTTTCTTGCCGTTTTCCTCGAATCTTTCTCGTCTCTGCTGCTCTCAGCATCGCTGGAGTAATAAGGTTCTCCAGTTATTGTAGAACTTTTTCTTTAACCCCTTGGATGTTTTCGTCTTCTATGGCAGGCCATAACATCTCCATTAGTGTCACTGCCCATTTTGTGTTCACTTACAATATTAACTTTTTACTAATATTCGTAGTATTTGTCTTAACTATTATTTTTCACCTTTTCTTTTAAATTCTAAATGCCGACGGCTTTTTTATGAGTGCCGACGTCTTTTTAAAACGTGGTAATTTTTCACTGTCTTACGTTTTACCTGTGCACATGCACGCACGCACTTTTTAATTACTTATTACACAGTAAATGTTTCTGCGTAATAAACATCGTCAAACTAGCAGTAATAAAAATTACTTTTAATAAACCTATGTTTTCTGCTTGGATTTGACACACTTGGTAAAAACCAGTAATAAAAATTACTTCTAACAAAACTTTATGTTTACTGCGTGGTTTTAACACATTTGGTAATAAAACTCAGTATGTCTTGATAGCGCTACAATTTTAAGCACGTCTGCTCGCTCTGAATCCATTCAACTGCTATTCGAGATGAACAGATGAAGTTTCGCTTTGGAGTATGAAGCAGCTAAAGCCAGTATGTCTTTGGATTTTGTTGGGCTACACAAGTTGGAAACGGAGGACGTCGCACAAATAAAAGCTCTGACTGGAGAGGAGACCCGAAAATCAACCACTGGTCGTTTTACAAACGACAGAAATAGCAGATTCGTTTCTTTATTAAGATGTTTAAGATGTCAGGATCCTGGACATTTCATTCGGAATTGCAAGGAAGTGAGTACTGGAAACATGATGAGACAGCCTGTTAATGGTGTCAATAATGTTGAAAGATTACGGCGCATAGATGCACAACATTTGAAAAAGATGGAGCGATCGTCTTGTACCAGCTTTGCAGGATAAAGGTTAAAGAAGACAAGGCAGTATCCCTTTATCACAATAGACAGTACAAATCTTTGCAGAGATTGCAAACGTCTGGTTGTTGCTGTTGGTACGCTGAAATGGTGGTCTGAATAGCAAGTGCATAGTGCATCACTAAAAGTTGAGACAGTTAATTATGAACGTTTCCTTACAGTCGAGCTTGGAGTAATAAGGTTTCGACAACGTTTGTACTAACCTGGTTGGTAGAAAAAGTGTCAGCTAACAATTTGGCCTTTTCTTCATTTGTAACGAACTTTATATTTTGGTATAATAAAACCGGCAAATTCCCATGCTTTTTCTTTATAATTTTGACAATGTTCCAAAAAGGCTTGCTGTGTTTGTCTAAGTCTCTTAACTTGGTGTTCCATGCAAGGTTTCTAAATTTCTGAATTTCACGTTTGATGCGTTTGTTAAAATAAAGCTCTTTGCTTTTCAGTAAGAGACAAACTTTATTATGCGAGTGTACATTGTCACAAAAAATGTTAATGCCAATTGAAATAATTTTAATTGTATAATTAACAATATCATTTTCAGTCAACAGTTTATGCACAAACGCAGTCGATTTGTGTAAAATTGTGATTGGAGAAATAACTTCTTTTTTAACAGTTCGCGCCGGAGTATCAATTTCTATAACATCGGAATCAGTGTCTGTGTCAGGATGACATTGAAGGGGAGTCCAGTAATTTTTTCTGGACCCCTTCGAACGGGAAGTCATTTTGGGAGAAGTTTCTTTAAAACACTTGTTTTGCGGACTCTGTTTTTCCGCATCGCTAGGAGATCTTTCGCGCTTTGAAATTTTTGTTTGTTAGTTTTTTTTACGATTCTGGAAAATACTATGGATAAAGAGAACACACACGTCAGACGATGGTGGAGATCTGCACATGTGTTTAAAATATTAAGAAAATCGGGCTAATTTTTAAAAAAATTTAAAAAAACGAGGGCCCGTTCACTCCAAAAATTTTACAAACAGTTTTGTCCATCGGAAATACACATGTGTATAAAATTTGAAGAAAACCGGGTTTATTTTTTTAAAAATTTGGTATGGGGCCTCACGACCAATGGGGCTAATTTTTAAAAAAATTATATGGGCACCACTCGAACCCGAGGGCCCGTTCACTCCAAAAATTTTACAAACAGTTTTGTCCATCGGAGATACATATGTGTTTAAAATTGGAAGAAAATCAGGCTAATTTTTTTAAAAAAATATATGAGGGCCCGTTCACTCCAAAAATTGAACAAACAGTTTTGTCCATCGGAGATACACATGTGAATAAAATTTAAAGAAAATCGGGTTAATTTTTTTTTAAAAAATTGTATGGGGCCTCACGACCACGGGGCCCGGGGTTTCCAAAATTTTAACAAAAAGTGTTATCCATCGGAGATACAGATGTATATAAAATTTGAAGAAAATCGGGTTAATTTGTTAAAAAAAATTGTATGGTGCCTCACAACCCCGGGGCAAGGGGTCTCCAAAATGTTTACACAAAAGTGTTGTCAATCGGAGATACACACGTATATAAAATTTGAAAAAATTCGGAATAATTTTTTTTACAAAATTTGTATGGGCCCTCACGACCCTGGGGCCGGGGGTCTCCATAATTTCTACAAAAAGTGTTGTCCATCTTAGATACACATGTATATAAAATTTGAAGAAAATCGGGTAAATTTTTTTAAATAATTCGTATGGGGCCTCACGACCCCGGAGCAAAAGTGTTGTTCATCGGAGATACACATTTATATAAAATTTGAAGAAAATCGGGTAAATCTTGTAACATATATGGGACCTCGCCGACCCCGAAGCCCGATGGGCCCTAAATTTTAATAGATAGTGTTGTTATCGAAGATATGTATGTGTGCAAATTTTGGGAAGTGGGTTAAAAAATGATAGCAAGATTCCACGACAAACAAACAAACACACAGGCACGGACACACGGTTAATATAGAGAATTTAAAATACAACCATCAATGTCTTGCATTCGCCCTGGCAACTAGACTGCCATAAAGCGGACATGCAGCTGACATCATTGGATGTTCAGCAGATAGGTTCTGAAGGCACAGTCCCTACAGTGCGCCTGATTTTCACACCTTGAAGCCGCATGACCTGCCCTGCTGCAGTGCCTGCAACTACTCTCTTTAGCCATACACTCAGAAAACCAATGTGTATGGCCAAGGCAACGGAAACAACCAATAACCGGATCAAGTGGACGTACCTTAAAAGAAAACCAAAGTACGTAGCAGCGCTTGGTATTGGTGAGTTCATCAATAATCTGCCAGGTACCCTCAAGGACAACATTTGCGGTTGCATCTGAGCCCTGTCTAATTGGACGGCTTATAATTTTAATGCTCTTTTTAAAGAGCTCCAGGGTCCTTTCACCAAAATGGTTCACATGTATCTCGGTCATCAGCTGCTCATTCTAGATGGTCGACGGTACATCTAGCAACACTGCTTTAGAACTGAAGACGAGAAGACGTATTGCTGAATTTTTACAGCCAAGTCGATTTCTTTGAACTTTTTGTTTGAAGCAATCTTGCCACTTCCGCCTTGGTAAGAGTACTAAGCAGTATACCCCCAGATTTTATGGTTTTCAACTCATGGACCCTTACACCAAGTCTAGACCCGACCTCATTAATGATCATCTTTTTGACTACCTCCGGGGAGATACCTCTGTTATTGCTTCGTACAACCGTTGCCCAGGTCTCAACTGGTTTCAGCCCTGCTGCAGGAGGAAGCACGGTCAACTTTTGTGCTGGGATAGACTTCGTGGAAGTTGGAGCAAGACGACCGAGAGAACCCTTAGTCCTGCAGTAATCCAAATTACCTCATAGGTGCTCATTCGCAGCAATGAGCGTCGTGATTACGTCTTCGTATTCATTTGCAACGTTTATAAATTATAAAACGATATCAATATTCAATTGTTGGTTTTTCAGCAGTTCACCCATTTTCTTTGAAATTGCCCTCATGTCTTCAATGTCGGTGTTTCTCTGTTAATTGGTTGGAGGCGGATTTTTGCTGCAATTTTTACTACTAGCAGCATTATCAGCTAAATAGCTATCTCGTATCCTCGGTATATTACTCGTGATAGGAGTTTTTCTTGCCGTTTTCCTGGAATCTTTCTCGTCTCTGCTGCTCTCAGCATCGGTGGAGTAATAAGGTTCTCCAGTTATTGTAGAACTTTTTCTTTAACCCCTTGGATGTTTTCGTCTTCTATGGCAGGCCATAACATCTCCATTAGTGTCACTGCCCATTTTGTGTTCACTTACAATATTAACTTTTTACTAATATTCGTAGTATTTGTCTTAACTATTATTTTTCACCTTTTCTTTTAAATTCTAAATGCCGACGGCTTTTTTATGAGTGCCGACGGCTTTTTAAAACGTGGTAATTTTTCACTGTCTTACGTTTTACCTGTGCACATGCACGCACGCACTTTTTAATTACTTATTACACAGTAAATGTTTCTGCGTAATAAACATCGTCAAACTAGCAGTAATAAAAATTACTTTTAATAAACCTATGTTTTCTGCTTGGATTTGACACACTTGGTAAAAACCAGTAATAAAAATTACTTCTAACAAAACTTTATGTTTACTGCGTGGTTTTAACACATTTGGTAATAAAACTCAGTATGTCTTGATAGCGCTACAATTTTAAGCACGTCTGCTCGCTCTGAATCCATTCAACTGCTATTCGAGATGAACAGATGAAGTTTCGCTTTGGAGTATGAAGCAGCTAAAGCCAGTATGTCTTTGGATTTTGTTGGGCTACACAAGTTGGAAACGGAGGACGTCGCACAAATAAAAGCTCTGACTGGAGAGGAGACCCGAAAATCAACCACTGGTCGTTTTACAAACGACAGAAATAGCAGATTCGTTTCTTTATTAAGATGTTTAAGATGTCAGGATCCTGGACATTTCATTCGGAATTGCAAGGAAGTGAGTACTGGAAACATGATGAGACAGCCTGTTAATGGTGTCAATAATGTTGAAAGATTACGGCGCATAGATGCACAACATTTGAAAAAGATGGAGCGATCGTCTTGTACCAGCTTTGCAGGATAAAGGTTAAAGAAGACAAGGCAGTATCCCTTTATCACAATAGACAGTACAAATCTTTGCAGAGATTGCAAACGTCTGGTTGTTGCTGTTGGTACGCTGAAATGGTGGTCTGAATAGCAAGTGCATAGTGCATCACTAAAAGTTGAGACAGTTAATTATGAACGTTTCCTTACAGTCGAGCTTGGAGTAATAAGGTTTCGACCACGTTTGTACTAACCTGGTTGGTAGAAAAAGTGTCAGCTAACAATTTGGCCTTTTCTTCATTTGTAACGAACTTTATATTTTGGTATAATAAAACCGGCAAATTTCCATGCTTTTTCTTTATAATTTTGACAATGTTCCAAAAAGGCTTGCTGTGTTTGTCTAAGTCTCTTAACTTGGTGTTCCATGCAAGGTTTCTAAATTTCTGAATTTCACGTTTGATGCGTTTGTTAAAATAAAGCTCTTTGCTTTTCAGTAAGAGACAAACTTTATTATGCGAGTGTACATTGTCACAAAAAATGTTAATGCCAATTGAAATAATTTTAATTGTATAATTAACAATATCATTTTCAGTCAACAGTTTATGCACAAACGCACTCGATTTGTGTAAAATTGTGATTGGAGAAATAACTTCTTTTTTAACAGTTCGCGCCGGAGTATCAATTTCTATAACATCGGAATCAGTGTCTGTGTCAGGATGACATTGAAGGGGAGTCCAGTAATTTTTTCTGGACCCCTTCGAACGGGAAGTCATTTTGGGAGAAGTTTCTTTAAAACACTTGTTTTGCGGACTCTGTTTTTCCGCATCGCTAGGAGATCTTTCGCGCTTTGAAATTTTTGTTTGTTAGTTTTTTTTTACGATTCTGGAAAATACTATGGATAAAGAGAACACACACGTCAGACGATGGTGGAGATCTGCACATGTGTTTAAAATATTAAGAAAATCGGGCTAATTTTTAAAAAAATTTAAAAAAACGAGGGCCCGTTCACTCCAAAAATTTTACAAACAGTTTTGTCCATCGGAAATACACATGTGTATAAAATTTGAAGAAAACCGGGTTTATTTTTTTAAAAATTTGGTATGGGGCCTCACGACCAATGGGGCTAATTTTTAAAAAAATTATATGGGCACCACTCGAACCCGAGGGCCCGTTCACTCCAAAAATTTTACAAACAGTTTTGTCCATCGGAGATACATATGTGTTTAAAATTGGAAGAAAATCAGGCTAATTTTTTTAAAAAAATATATGAGGGCCCGTTCACTCCAAAAATTGAACAAACAGTTTTGTCCATCGGAGATACACATGTGTATAAAATTTAAAGAAAATCGGGTTAATTTTTTTTTAAAAAATTGTATGGGGCCTCACGACCACGGGGCCCGGGGTTTCCAAAATTTTAACAAAAAGTGTTATCCATCGGAGATACAGATGTATATAAAATTTGAAGAAAATCGGGTTAATTTGTTAAAAAAAATTGTATGGTGCCTCACAACCCCGGGGCAAGGGGTCTCCAAAATGTTTACACAAAAGTGTTGTCAATCGGAGATACACACGTATATAAAATTTGAAAAAATTCGGAATAATTTTTTTTACAAAATTTGTATGGGCCCTCACGACCCTGGGGCCGGGGGTCTCCATAATTTCTACAAAAAGTGTTGTCCATCTTAGATACACATGTATATAAAATTTGAAGAAAATCGGGTAAATTTTTTTAAATAATTCGTATGGGGCCTCACGACCCCGGAGCAAAAGTGTTGTTCATCGGAGATACACATTTATATAAAATTTGAAGAAAATCGGGTAAATCTTGTAACATATATGGGACCTCGCCGACCCCGAAGCCCGATGGGCCCTAAATTTTAATAGATAGTGTTGTTATCGAAGATATGTATGTGTGCAAATTTTGGGAAGTGGGTTAAAAAATGATAGCAAGATTCCACGACAAACAAACAAACACACAGGCACGGACACACGGTTAATATAGAGAATTTAAAATACAACCATCAATGTCTTGCATTCGCCCTGGCAACTAGACTGCCATAAAGCGGACATGCAGCTGACATCATTGGATGTTCAGCAGATAGGTTCTGAAGGCACAGTCCCTACAGTGCGCCTGATTTTCACACCTTGAAGCCTGACCTGCCCTGCTGCAGTGCCTGCAACTACTCTCTTTAGCCATACACTCAGAAAACCAATGTGTATGGCCAAGGCAACGGAAACAACCAATAACCGGATCAAGTGGACGTACCTTAAAAGAAAACCAAAGTACGTAGCAGCGCTTGGTATTGGTGAGTTCATCAATAATCTGCCAGGTACCCTCAAGGACAACATTTGCGGTTGCATCTGAGCCCTGTCTAATTGGACGGCTTATAATTTTAATGCTCTTTTTAAAGAGCTCCAGGGTCCTTTCACCAAAATGGTTCACATGTATCTCGGTCATCAGCTGCTCATTTTAGATGGTCGACGGTTCATCTAGCAACACTGCTTTAGAGCTGAAGACGAGAAGACGTATTGCTGAATTTTTACAGCCAAGCCGATTTCTTTGAACTTTTTGTTTGAAGCAATCTTGCCACTTCCGCCTTGGTAAGAGTACTAAGCAGTATACCCCCAGATTTTATGGTTTTCAACTCATGGACCCTTACACCAAGTCTAGACCCGACCTCATTAATGATCATCTTTTTGACTACCTCCGGGGAGATACCTCTGTTATTGCTTCGTACAACCGTTGCCCAGGTCTCAACTGGTTTCAGCCCTGCTGCAGGAGGAAGCACGGTCAACTTTTGTGCTGGGATAGACTTCGTGGAAGTTGGAGCAAGACGACCGAGAGAACCCTTAGTCCTGAAGTAATCCAAATTACCTCAAAGGTGCTCATTCGCAGCAATGAGCGTCGTGATTACGTCTTCGTATTCATTTGCAACGTTTATAAATTATAAAACGATATCAATATTCAATTGTTGGTTTTTCAGCAGTTCACCCATTTTCTTTGAAATTGCCCTCATGTCTTCAATGTCGGTGTTTCTCTGTTAATTGGTTGGAGGCGGATTTTTGCTGCAATTTTTACTACTAGCAGCATTATCAGCTAAATAGCTATCTCGTATCCTCGGTATATTACTCGTGATAGGAGTTTTTCTTGCCGTTTTCCTCGAATCTTTCTCGTCTCTGCTGCTCTCAGCATCGGTGGAGTAATAAGGTTCTCCAGTTATTGTAGAACTTTTTCTTTAACCCCTTGGATGTTTTCGTCTTCTATGGCAGGCCATAACATCTCCATTAGTGTCACTGCCCATTTTGTGTTCACTTACAATATTAACTTTTTACTAATATTCGTAGTATTTGTCTTAACTATTATTTTTCACCTTTTCTTTTAAATTCTAAATGCCGACGGCTTTTTTATGAGTGCCGACGGCTTTTTAAAACGTGGAAATTTTTCACTGTCACTTTTTAATTACTTATTACACAGTAAATGTTTCTGCGTAATAAACATCGTCAAACTACCAGTAATAAAAATTACTTTTAATAAACCTATGTTTTCTGCTTGGATTTAACACACTTGGTAAAATCCAGTAATAAAAATTACTTCTAACAAAACTTTATGTTTACTGCGTGGTTTTAACACATTTGGTAATAAAACTCAGTATGTCTTGATAGCGCTACAATTTTAAGCACGTCTGCTCGCTCTGAATCCATTCAACTGCTATTCGAGATGAACAGATGAAGTTTCGCTTTGGAGTATGAAGCAGCTAAAGCCAGTGTGTCTTTGGATTTTGTTGGGCTACACAACTTGGAAACGGAGGACGTCGCACAAATAAAAGCTCTGACTGGAGAGGAGACCCGAAAATCAACCACTGGTCGTTTTACAAACGACAGAAATAGCAGATTCGTTTCTTTATTAAGATGTTTAAGATGTCAGGATCCTGGACATTTCATTCGGAATTGCAAGGAAGTGAGTACTGGAAACATGATGAGACAGCCTGTTAATGGTGTCAATAATCTTGAAAGATTATGGCGCATAGATGCACAACATTTGAAAAAGATGGAGCGATCGTCTTGTACCAGCTTTGCAGGGTAAAGGTTAAAGAAGACAAGGCAGTATCCCTTTATCACAATAGACAGTACAAATCTTTGCAGAGATTGCAAACGTCTGGTTGTTGCTGTTGGTACGCTGAAATGGTGGTCTGAATAGCAAGTGCATAGTGCATCACTAAAAGTTGAGACAGTTAAGTATGAACGTTTCCTTACAGTCGAGTTTGGAGTAATAAGGTTTCGACATCGGTTTATTGTTGCCAGAGTGGAAGATGAATGCATATTTGGTCTGGACTTTATGATGGCGCATCAGAGGTCACTTGATTTCAGAAGGCAAGTGCTAAGATGGCGTAATATAGAAGTTCAACTCAGAATGACCGGCAATGGTGGATCATTCAGAAAGTGTTGTGTCCCCGAGTACAAAAAAAGTAGAATACCGTAAATTCAAAAATGTTCAGTTGTTTCACGAATTACGATCCAGCAGATGAAATATGATTTGACAAGAGAGCAGCTAAGGGAAAAACAAGAGCAGAATTATTCAATTGCTCCAGTACTTCGATGGATGGAGCAAGGAGAAAGACCGCACTAGCACGAAGTTGCAACAGCAAGTAAAAATAGTAGAAAAAATTTACTGGGCTCAATGGCAGTCATTTAGATTCAAAGATAGACAATGGGAATCTGTCAATGGTCGGTGTTACAAATCAAAGGTAGTGTTACCAACGAATTTGGTGAAAAACGTTCTTCACAAAGCAAACACTGGAACACCTGGAGAACACTTGAGAATTAAGAAGACACTAGATGAAGTAAGAAGTCGATTCTTTTTGGTCAATTTCCGCAGAGATGTTAAAAACTGGTGCCGAACGTGAGCGAAATGCGCTTCAAGAAGCGAACTGCAACAAACAGATGGAGGGAAAACGCATCGATACAAAGTGGTAGCGCCAATAGTTGGGCAAGATGCAAAGGATTCCGATCGAAGACTAATGGTGATCAATGTCTACAGAACAGTAAAGAACTGTAACGGAGTTTTCCCAGCCGGGGTAAAATCAGCGTGACCAGGGTTCAGAGAAAAGGGGTCATTATAATAAATTTATATTTTGTGGCACTTTTAGTCCATGTTTGTTTCAACGATGCGCTAGCCTCAGCATTTCTTTGAATTTTGATTATACTTATAACTTTTGTCAAATACATATACAGTGTATACATCCTTTTGGTTTTAATTAAACATATTTTTTTTTAATTTTAAGTTTTTTTTTTAAATAAAAAGTAATAAGACAACTACGTGACTTCTCATTGTCATTCCTTTTAGATTTAATAAGCTAGTAAGTGAAAAAGAAAATTTCCAAAAAGAAATTAAACTATCTTTTAAGAAAAAGAAATTTTTCTTTTGTTAATTTCAACATAATTTTAGTGTAGAATAATATAGTTGTAAGTGTTGAAATAAAAAAACAAAGGAATGACCTGGTTGCACCGGGATTGAGGGACGTTATCCTTTATTCCCTCCTTTATCCAGCCCCTTTTTATTCCGATTTTCCTTTTTTTATAATTCGACAATAAATTTTTTTTGTTCGTGAGGAGGTGTCACTGGTAAAAGACAAGTACCGCCCATCCGACGAGCTAAGCCGCGCTCGACCCAAAAGGGAAGCAGCAATGGACAGCGAGACGCCAAAAACAAAAGTCGTAACAAAACCCCACAGAAAAGGTAACAGCGACTACCGCTAAAATCCCGGAGAAGAAAAACGGAAATGCACCGAAAACGGGAGAAGGCGAATGGACAAGGGTTGTCGCCAAAGGAAAAAAAGGTGAAAATAAACGTCATTAGCAAGGAGATTGCCACCAGGCAAACAACAAAAAAGGGCAGAAACACAAGACCCGTCGCTATTTTTATACAAGCGAAGGGTGAAATGTCCAATGCGCAGATTCTGCGCAACGTGAAAGCAGACCCAAAAATGCAGCTAACTGGAAAGTAAGTTTCCAGGATCAGGAGAACACAAAAAGGCGATCTTTTCATCCAGCTTAAGGATACAGGGGACAAGACCGCCGAATTCAAGAGTGTCATCAGCGAAGCGTCAGGCGAATTGTTACGACTCTTACCCAACGGACTAGCATCGAGATCAGGGGCATCAATGAAATAACTTCAAAAGAGGACATATGCGACGCGATAAAGTCCCAATATAAGGTAAAAAACATTTCACCGGCTGACTTCCTGTCCTTGCGAAAAGCCTATGGTGGAGCCCAAACAGCGACAATTAGTCTTCCTGGAGAGAAGGCAAAGAAGCGTCTTGAGAAAAGAAAAATTAAAAGTGGCTGGGTCTTCTGTCACATCCGCGAAAAAGTGCTTCAAATGCTTGGAATTTGGGCACTTTGCCAAACAGTGTAAAAACGGAGAAGATCGCTCCATTTTTGCAGGATATGTGGAGAAGAAGGCCAGATAGCAAAGAATTGCGTCAAGGAACCTTTCTGCATGTTCTGTAGAAAGGAACACTTAAAGAAGCGAAGCACATAGCGGGCAGCAGCAAGTGTCCAGTCTTTAGGAGAGCTATCACTGCCAGAAGAGCATGAAGATTATTCAGATAAACCTAAATCACTGCGAGATAGCGCAGGATATCCTGATACAAACAGCAAAAGACGAGAGAGCGGACATTATGTTAATCAGTGAGCCGTACAAATCTCTTGACAACATCGTTTAGACCTGCGATAAAACGAAGAGCGCTGCAATATGGATTTGCGGCAGACATGCCTTCCAAGATGTAGATGGGCAGGCGGAGGGCTCCGTACGAGCAAAAATAAATGGCATCAATTTTACAGTGGTGGAACGATCAGATAAAAGCACTGAGAGCTATCTGCATACAAGCCCGACGCAGAGTTCAGCGTTCAAGAAAGGGAACCGATTTTCAAGAACGGCTTGATATGCTAAGACTGGCGAGACGAAATTTTAAAAATGCGATTAAGGAAAGCAAGTCAAAATGCTTTAAAGAACTATGTGACGAGGCGGACATCAATCCTTGGGGCACAACATGCAAAATAGTTATGGTAAAGCTAAAGGGCAGTAAGTCCCCAGAAATATCATGCCCAACAATGCTTAGGTCTATAGTAGAGCACCTTTTTCCCAAAGGATCATATACTTTGTGCAACATAATAAGATAAATTAGTACAGAAAGTATTCCTAGGCTAACACTGGATGAACTCGTCAACGCATTTAAAAGAATACGTGACAATAAGGCTCCTGGACCCGATGGCATACCTAATAAAGCATTGAAAGCGGCCATCCAAAATAGACCGGACATGTTCATGGCATGCATGCAACAGTGTCTAGATGAAGGAGTTTTCCCTGAACCTTGGAAGCTGCAACATTTACAAACGGAAACAAGCCACCTGGGGAACCATCGTCTTACCGCCCTATATGCCTATTCGATACAATGGGAAAGATACTAGAGCGGATCTGTTACGTCCATAAATATAGTTAATAGAATTCGACAGACACTTACCCCACTTTTCCTGACAGTTGACGTCGACGTTTTTTTTTTCTTAAATTGGAAATAATGCCCATTGCTTTGTAATGTTTGCTGCAACAATACCAAACAATTCCAGAGATTTAATTATCATTGCTTAGTGTGCTACTTGTGTGTGATGACTTAATAGAAACTCATTATGCAGGATGCTCGCTCGTATAAGGAAGTGAAGTGCAGCTCGGTGTGGTTCATCCGGCGTTTGTGCAGATACACAGAAAATAAGGAACAGCGATTAGGTAGCAATATTTAAAGCGTTTAGCAATAAAAGTAAAAAAGTCGAATGTTGTTTTATTTTATCGGATAATTTGTAGAATCCAATTTTTGTCATATTAAGAAAACTTACAATGTTTGAAACTCGTATGCAACTGCAAATTAATGTATAAATTCAACAATATTCACATATTACAAAACTAAGATAGTTTGACGTCTATTCTGTCATACAGAAAAACATGGTTGTTTAGTGACTTCAAGAAATATGCAAGTATGCTAACACACAGCGGTTCGTTCATTCAAGCTAATGAACTTGTTGCTGATCTAGCAGTTGACCTTGGGGTAACGAATTAATTTAATTTCTTTTTGGGGTAATGAACTATATTGAAGTTTCAGCAATTTTGCACATTTTAATTTCTACATTAGGGCAACGGACCACATTCACGACGCAGCATATTTACTAATTTGTTAATTCTCTTTATTATTGCTTACGTTTAGTTTGTTGTTTATTAATTGTAAGTTGCCTACGTTATGTATTTTTAATATTGTATATAATAAGCGATAAAATCAATAAAATTGTGTCATCACACATTTCATACAGTGTTGTGCAATCATCAACAACAGTCATCATATCGTTGTCAATAGTGACCAGTTTGTAGAGAAAACAGACTTCCACCAGTGTTAAACTTCGTGTGAAATAAAAATATAATCATTCTATGAAAAAAAAAATGTATATTTAAAAATAATAAACAATCTGTGATAAAGAATTTACCAACATTAGTGTAAATTTAAAAATATATACAATCTGTGATAAAGAATTTACCAACATTAAGTGTAAATTAAAATTAATAAACATTCTGTGTCCAAGAATTTACCAACTTTAGGTTATATAAAAATAATAAACAATCTGTGATAAAGAATTTACCAACAAGCTGGCTTCATGCCACGCTAAACGTAAAATCGAAGGTTGGTTCTTTAAACCTTATCAAAAAAAAAGTATTCATGAGGACTGTATAAGTTCCCAATTAATCATGACGACCAAAGCAGACCTCCAACCCAAGGAGATCAATCAGCAGAAATGCTACAAAAATTTCAAGCATTGTCAAAACAAGTATACATTAATCAAAATCAAAACAACCCGTACGCCCACCTCAGCAATGATGAGGGACCACCAGACATTAACTTAGATGAAGATTTCGAAAATCCCGGAAATCCAATAGACGTTGAATTCGAAGAGGAGTTTCAACCTATTCAAACTAAAACTCATGGAACAACAAAGAAGACTAACAAGATTATCAACCAAATCAAAACAAAGTTAGGAAAACCACCTATCATAAAAACATTTAAGGTAAACACAAAAGTATTATCAGAAGAACTCTTTAAAATATTTAAACATAACCACTTTAGCTTTAATAAATTAAATAATGATATTATAACTATCCAAACAAATAATATCGAAGAATTTAAGCAAACTAAAGAATTGCTTAAAAATGAAAAAATTTTACATTTACACCTAAGAACGAAAGGTCCGTAACATTATCGCTACATAACCTTCCCAGTTATTATGGCGAAAACGACATAATCGCGGCTATTAATTCAATGTAAATTGAAGCAAAACTAATTAAGGTGACCCAGGTTAAACATTTTTGGATCACC
Source organism: Nephrocerus scutellatus (assembly GCA_947095585.1). Taxonomy (NCBI): domain Eukaryota; kingdom Metazoa; phylum Arthropoda; class Insecta; order Diptera; family Pipunculidae; genus Nephrocerus; species Nephrocerus scutellatus. The sequence goes on along the minus strand of OX352761.1, from coordinate 76,339,293 downwards.
CAATTTGATAATAGTGCTAATATAAGAGAAATAACGAACATTTCTAGATTGCTCAGCCACAACGTTTACTTCCGGAAGCATAAGCCTAACACTGTGACATAATGTAAGAGATGCCAGCGGTTTGGACACGTGTCCATTAATTGCAATATGCCATTTCGGTGTGTCAAGTGTGGTAAAAGTCACGGCCCAAAATTATGTGAATTACCATCCAAAGAAAATAATAATGAAATTTTTTATCTCCCCCAGTCTGATGGAACAATTAAAGAGCAAATTGGTATTGCTATGTTTTGTGTAGGGTGTAACCAATTTGGTCATACGGCAAATTACCGAAAATGTCCTGTATATTTAGAAAAAATAAAGACTTTTCAAATTAAAAAAAATACTAAACAAAATCAATCAAAATTCTCACATGAATCTGCTAGGAATTTTGTCAGGCCTAGCTTAACTTTTTCACAAGCCACTAAAGTGAGTGAAATTACACACCCTAACAAAAGTAACCTTGGTAATTCTGATTTCATCAGTAACGAATGTAAAAATCTATTCGGGTTAAGTCTTAGCGACATTTTAGGCACAATAAATCCGTTCCTACCAGGATATAAAAAGCTAAAAAGCAATAACGAAAAGAAGGAACAGTTGTTCGGTCTTTTCTTTCAACTATGTGAAAATGGTGTACAATGATTTAAAAATAATAACACTTAACGTGAATAGTTTGGTCTCCCTGTCAAAAAGACATTTTCTTAACCAATTTTTGATCGAACATAAACCTCACGTGGTTTGTATATCTGAGTCAAAACTGCTACCTAAACATAAAGTTTCGTTTAAAAATTATCATACGATACGCACCGACAAAAATAATGGTTCTGTTGGTACGGCAATTTTAATTAAAAATAAAATTAAATCTGAGATTGTTAGTACTCCAAGTATGAATTACCTTGATGTTACCGCGATCAAGATTTATTGTGAAAATAATAGATCATTATACATATTCAGTATCTATAACGGAGTATCGAATAGATCGTTATTCATAGATGACTTAAATAAAATAATAGATTTCATAGGACCCTCTGCGTTTATTATTTGCGGAGATTTTAACGCAAAGCACCCACTCTGGGGCAATAATCTTGCTGTTACCAACACGGCAGGTAATGCTTTATATAATTGGCACAACGATATGTGTTGCGACTATAATATGACATTATATTGCTCGCAAGAACCTACGTGTCATAAAGGAGAAAGCCACACATATCTGGATTTCTTTATTTGTTAAAATTCCCTATATATCAAATTTGACCATAACTTTGGACAAAAACTAAAAACTCTTGACTTCCAATCAGATCACTCTGCAGTCGAGATCATTGTCAACACTGCAAAGCCCCTGCAGAAAACATCATTATTTGCTTTAAATTATAGCAAAACAAATTTTGAACGTTATAATACATTACTAAAGAACAAACTTGAGTTAATTTACTTACCTTCAAATAGAAATCTTGGCATCTCTAAGATCGATACACTAATGTCAGACCTCAACCTTGGGATAGACTTTGCCATCAAAAATAGTACCCCACAACGAAGAATTAATTGTAATGGACAATTAAATCTTCCTGATGACATCTTACAAATAATAAACGAAAAGAAAAGACTGCGTAGAATATGGTTCAACAATCGCTATGAATCAAATAACCATCTGCTAAGGTCTCAAATCAGATTGCTGAATAAAATAATTCAGGATAAAATCGTTATTTATACTAGAGAGTACTACTGTAAGTTACTCTCTACAATGAAAATGGGCAATACTACAATAAGTAAAATTAAGCGAATTCATGGACTAGGGAGGAATACAATAATCCCCCCGATATATGATAGTAACAATATTATTTTAAATGATAAAAGACAAAAGTTAAATACAATTGAAAGTTCTTTGAGAAAAATTTTGCTGAGCCAATAATTTCAAACGCTGAACATTTAACCGAAGTCAATATTAAAACAAATGAGATAATGCAAATTAGGGAACCAATAACTCAGTTTAGTGAACTAAATGCATTAAGTCCACTCAATAGAAATATATTCTTAACTTCTGAGAACATAAGTTCAATTATAAAAAATTTAAATAATAAAAAGTCGTCTGGCACAGACAACATACCAAATTGTCTTATAAAAATGACAAAATCATATTTCCATGAATTTCTGGCAGTTTTATTCAATCATTGTATTAATATTAGTTATTTTCCTTCGGTCTGGAAGAGTGCAAACATTGTACCAATCCTTAAACCCAATAAACCACCAAACCACGCTGAAAGCTATAGGTCGATTTCAATCTTGTCAAACATTTCAAAGATTTTCGAACGTTGTACACCAAACAAAATTAATGAACATATTTCTAATAACAATATCCTTAAACCTTTTCAAATGGGATTCCGCAGACACTATTCAACCTTACATCCTCTCCTGGTATTCGGAACTGATGTAGACATAAAGAAAGCGTGCTTAGACATAAAGAAAGCGTTCGACTCTGTATGGATCAACGGTTTACTTTATAAATTTAAAATTTATAATTTTGATAACTTTTTGATTAAACTTGTGGGTTCATTCCTTCAAAATAGATCATTTAAAATTAAAACACAAGAGGAAAATTCAGTTCTTTTTAGAACTCACGCTGGAGTTCCCCAGGGCTCAATACTTGGTCCTGTACTTTACAATATTTTTATATCAGACATACCAATTCCAATAGAACCAGTTAAAATTATCTGCTATGCGGATGATGTGCTATTGTACTCATCAGAATGTCTACTATGGAAAAAAATATCAACAATCACCTCAAAAAAATTAGCAAATTTTATGAAACTTAGGGCTCACAAATAAACACTGAAAAATCAGAAGCCATTACAATAATTGTTACAAAATCCAGCTATCGCAATGTCCGGAAAAATGCAGCTTCTTTACAAATAAATAGTAATAGAATTAAAAACAAGAAACTAGTTAAAAATATTTGGGAGTGACTTTTGACCAAAAATATAACTTTTGTGGGCATGTTAAGGAAGTAACAAGAAAGGCAAAAGTAAAAGCAATTGTTTTTAGCCAGGTACTGAAACCAACCAAAAAACTCTCTATTCACATTAAAAAAAATATTTATAAACAAATAGTGCGGCCTACCTTGTCTTATGGTTTTCCAATTTGATTTCATACTTCCTCTGCGAACATGGAAAAAATTAGAATAACTGAAAGAAAATGCTTGAGACATGCTTGCAATCTCAACTACACAATTGACAATAAAACAACTTCTAATAAAAAATTATATGATTTTGCGCAAATAAAGAGAATTGATTTGGGACTGAAATTCTTGAGAGGTGTAAATGTAAATTATTTAGATAACATTCTACTAAGTAGTTGTAATCCTCCACTTATAAGGAATTTTCCACACTATAAATACTTTCCACCATTTAAATTGTTAAACCTACACGAAAATAATTCTTTATATAATAATCAAAACTTATTAACTTTTTATAATAAGAAATTTCATGACAGAAATTTGGAAATTTGTAATACTGCACAATTTATGTAAAGTAATTGTCGATTTTACTAATGTTAATACCATACCCTTAATAAACATACATTATCTGATGTAATTATTTTGAGCATGTAAGTTATTTTTAGGATAGGTTAAGATTGTAAATATTTTTTAAAAAAATCAAATGTAAATTGATATAATATGGTTTTAAAAATTTTCCACATTTAAAACTAAAAAATAAACAATAATAACAAACATAAACATATTAAAATTGCAAAACAATAAAAATATATAATTTTGATAAATAGTAAAACTACTATGCCAAATGCCTTATCTACTCTTTATTATAAATACTTTGGAAACTGTTAATTTCCTTAAAATATAAATAAATAAATGAATTGAATTGAAAATAAAATTGTGATTGTTAATTACAACGTGGAAGAAGACAGTTCTTTTCATTTTAAGAATTATTCACTTCGAGTGTAACAAGTTCAAGTGCTTGTTATACAACCAATCTTTATCAAGTTTATGTGCTTGATAATAACTTTACATCTTCGTGAAACAATTGCAGGCAAACGAGTCTGTAACATTTTGGTGACCCCGACTTCTACTTTTTTAAAGCGTGGACCAGGGCTATACACTGGTGCTAATTTTAAATTCTTAATTTTTGAAGATACCGTTTACCGGAGCCATATACTGGTACCATCATAATTACGCGAACATTTTGATCCTGACAACGGCACAATCTAAACGCAAACATTCATCATGGCTTCATTTGAAGAGCTCGTCATGGAACAATTAGCAATTGGCCAAGAAATCCAGAGAGTCATAGCCAATTTTAAAAAGGACTCCCCGGATAGAAAAACAAAAAGGTTATATTTTGAGGAGCGATTGCACCGGCTGCAAGATAATTGGGAGAAATTCGCAAAAACAGACAGAAAAATAAAGCTGCTTTCGAATGTTCTTACTGATCACGATTATTTCACGAAGGAATACTATTCGGAAATATCAACACTTTGTGAAATATACAAGAAACGGTTCGAAGAGGCAATGGCGAACCTTGAAGATGCGAGTAGTGAAGGTGCTACTGGCGGTGAGAGAGGAATGGACCCAGCGCAACCAGCGCTATCAAAAATTGATCCTATATCGAAATCGGCGGAGGATCCATCAAGAATTATTAATAAGATCAGAAGACAAAGGGCCGTATTAGAATCGTTGCGGAGAATGATCCAGGGATTATCTCTGAGCGATGATCAACCCCCACAGTATCATGAGATAAAATTTAAAACGATTGATCAACTGTGGCAGCAGGTTGAAACCCTTAACTATTCCATTTGGGAATTAGAGGAAGACCCAATGAAGTTCGGCTACAAACACACAGAATATGTCGAAATGGAAAATTTGGTTCAAGAGAAGTTGGTGACAATGGCAACCAAGATGCAATCCCATGCTAGAGGAGGAGTTTCGGAAGGGAATAGTACAGCTAAGCCGAACTCACTGAACCTACCAGAGGTCACAATTCCGAAGTTCGATGGTGACTACCTAAATTTTTGATTTTTCGATCTATTGAGATGATCGACAAGCAACAGATACCCAAGGTTAAAAAATGTGGTATCTAAAAACTCATCTCAGCGGAGAAGCAGAAAATTTGATCCGGCACCTATCGTTATCAGAAGAGAACTACACAACCGCTTGGTCCACCCTGCAGGATCGATATAACAACGTTTGAGTTCTGACATCAACACTAATATAAAGAATACTTGGGAAACCCAACCAAACACAAGCTCAACCATCGGCGGCTGCTATCAAGGCTCTACACGATGCCACTCATGAGTGCCTGCTAGCGTTAGGTAATCTAGGCATTAATACCTCAACGTGGGACCCTATTTTACTACACTTGCTAGTTAACAAACTAGACCAGAGTTTCAGAGGCCTCTATGAACAATCGCTTAAAAGACCTAAAGAACTCCAGACAGTGAATTAATTTTTGACTTTTCTGGAAAACCAATTTCAATCGCTAGAGGCTATCGGACACAAGAAAAAGAAGGATATCCACGATCTTGTGCAACAGCAGCATCGGAACAACGGCTCAAAAACATCTGTAAATCTTGTGGAAAAGAAACTCATCCCTTGTATGCCTGCAATCAATTTTTGCAACTTAAACCTGCTGCTCGGATACAATTGGTACAAAAGGGCAAGCTATGTCTGAATTGCTTAAGAGCTGGTCATGTTGCTAAGAACTGCGTCTCGCGTAGCTGTATGAAATGCGACAAAAAACACAACACACTACTTCATCTCGGAACCAATAAAGATTCATGTACCGATATCAATCTCATGAACCAAGAGCCGAAGACGAATTCATCGGTAACGTTACCAGCATCCAAGGAGCGAGAAAGACAACAATACGTACTGCTCAGCACAGCCATGATACGCATAGTGGCTAACAATGGGCAGGTGATGGAATGTAGAGCTATATTTGATTCTGGCTCTCAAGTAAATTTGATTACCGAACGATTGGTGAAGAGACTAGGACTTCGCACAAGGACAGCATTAATCAGTATTCAAGGCATTGACAACGAAAAAAGAGAATCCCATCACCGCATTAATGCTAGCATTCAGTCAAGAATTAATGGCTTTAGTGCTCGATTGGAAGCATTTGTTTTGCCGCAAATCATTACATGGGGAATACCAAACAACATTCCACTTGCCGATCCAGCATTCCATCGCCCAGACAAGATTAACGTCCTACTTGGTGCCGAATTCTATCATCAATTGCTTTCCATTGGGCAGATACGCCTACAAGATGACCTACCTACTCTCCAGAATACCGTCTTTCGTTGGGTATTGGCTGGAAGGGTAGGCGAATCACAACTTATAACAGCAGCATGTGGAATTTCCACTTACAACGACAATGATCTTCACCAAATGGTCGAACGTTTATGGAGCCCCGATGAGGTACAACCAGTACGAACTCATTTATCCAGGAATGAAGAGTTGTGTGAAGCACACTTTGCACAAACCACCCAAAGGGGTAGTGACGGGCGCTTTATTGTAAGACTGCCATTCTGTGAAGACACAAGTAGACTTGGCGAATCTCACGAAATTGCATTGAACAGGTTCCTAGCCTTAGAGAGGAGACTATCCCGAAACCCGGAGTTGAAGACTCAATACATACAATTCATGGACGAATATGAATCATTGGGTCACATGGCAAAAATCAATATTCATCATTCCTCACCATTGAGTGTTGAAGGCTGACAGCAGCTCTACCAAGCTTCGAGTCGTGTTTGATGCATCATCAAATATAACATCAGGACTTGCCCTAAACGATGTCATGTACACGGGCTCAACAGTGCAGGGTGAACTATTTTCACTTTTACTTCGATTTCGATTGCCTAGGTTTGTCTTTTGCACTGACATACAAAAAATGTACCGGCAAATACTTATGCATCAAGATGATAAAAGGTACCAAACCATTATCTGGAGAAAGAGTGAAAACGAGCCTTTACAGTACTATGAACTCAACACCGTAACATATGGTACAAGAGCGGCACCTTATCTAGCAACAAAGTGCCTACAACAACTAACTAAAGAAACCTCCGATACATTTGTACTGGGATCTCAAGTTCTCCACAACGACTTTTATTTAGATGACTGTCTAACTGGGACTGACAGCCTATCAAACGCTATCGAAACGAAGAATCAACTCACGAACATATTAGAGGGTGCAGGATTCAAATTACGGAAGTGGTGTGCCAATCATCCACAACTGCTTGAAGGGATTGTAAGGGAGGGTCAAGAAATCAACCTTGGCCTGGAAGACGAAGACAACGCATCAATCAAGGCGCTTGGCCCCACATGGTACCCGAAGACAGACAATTTTTGTGTGAAAACTCAATTGAACTCTACCAGCCGGGTCACAAAATTATATGTCACCTCGGATCTTGCGAGCTATGGAGATTAAAATTAGAATGGGACGAAGCATTACCCGCCGAACTACATACAGAATGGATATCCTTTCGAAACAACCTTAAGGAGTTCAATTTCCACGACATATGTTCGGCAGTAACGTGGCAACAGTCATACAAATCCACGCGTTTGCCGATGCTTCCGAAAAAGCATATGGAGCAGTGATATACATACGAACGATAGTAAGATTGTTATGTTCAAAATCACGAGTCGCTCCATTAAAGAAACAAACCTTACCACGACTAGAACTATGCGCTGCAGTTCTAGCGGCTCAACTCACTGCAAGAATCAAGGATGACCTAAAATTTAAAACCGTACCGACATTTTTATGGACAGACTCAGAGATTGTCCTGGCCTGGATTAATTCTCCTTCATCGTCGTTCCAAACATTCGTGGCCAACAGAATCGCTACTATTCAGGAACATTCACTTCCTGACCAATGGCGTCATATGGCATCCAAGCATAATCATGCCGACGTACTATCAAGAGGATTACAACCAGCAAAATTACAACCATGCACGCTGTGGTTTTACGGACCCATGTTTCTACATGGAAAGGATTACTTATGGCCAGGAAAATACGTTCCAGGGGCTGGCAATCCTTGAAGACACAGAGAGAAAACGAAATTTGCCAATTGTAGCAACAGCAACCCATACTGAGGATCAAGAATTAATATACAAAATCAACCACCGGAATTCATTTGCAGTACTTCAGAGAATTGTTGGATATATACTGCGCTTCCTCAAACACGCGAATTCTCCGAAACTTCAACGACAAGACGAGATTACCTTGACTCCACAGGAACTAAATGATTCAATAGTTTTCATAATCCGAGCAATACAAGCATGCGACTTTAAGCAAGAAATTCATGATCTAAAAACTTATAAAGAACTAAAACGAACAAGTCACCTTTCAAGTCTTGCCCCATTTTTAGACGATAAGGGAGTTATCAGAGTAGGAGGACGATTGGAGTCATCAGCACTATCATATGACGCAAAACATCCAATGCTTCTCCCGTACAACGATCCATTGGCGAAACTTTTATTGAAAGGGATTCATGAAAGGAATATGCACTGCGGACCTCAGACACTTTTGGCCCATGCTAGGCAACGATGGTGGCCTATCAAAGGAAAATAATGGCCCGCTCAATAGTAAAACATTGCATAAGGTGCAGTAGAGCTAAACCCCAATTGCTCAAACAAGTAATGGGCAATCTTCATGCACCTAGAATTACACCAGCAAGACCTTTCATCAACTCAGGATTCGATTATTGTGGTCCATTTTGGATCGATTATAAAATTCGCGGGAAAAGGCCTCAGAAGGCATACGTAGTACTATTCTGCTGTTTCACCACCAAGGCTGTACACTTGGAACTTGTCAGCGACCTAACCACTGAAGCGTTTCTTGGAGCATTGAGGAGATTTATTGGCCGCAGGGGACACTTTTAAACCCTATTCTGCGACAAAGCAACAAACTTCGTGGGAGCAAACAATCAGCTGGCAGATTTAAAAACAAAACTTTATTCGGAAACCGCACGGAAAACAATCATCAAGGAATGCAGGGACAGCGCGATTCAATTCAGCTTTATTCCACCGAGGGCACCCCATTTTGGTGGTCTTTGGGAGGCAGCCGTAAAATCGGCAAAACACCTGCTCATAAGAAGCGATGCGTTGAATGGAGAGCCACTAACGGCCCAAATTTATGCCAACGCAGCATCTACAAAACAAACTCTATTGGCCAGATGGAACCTAGTCTCTCATCTCAAATATGAGTTCTGGAAGCGATGGTCACAAGAATATCTGAGTGAACTGCAATATCGTCATAAGTGGAAGGAGTGTTCCAATAACATCAAAGTGGGAGAAATGGTAATCATTAAAGAAGACAATGTCCCACCCTTGCAATGGCCACTTGGACGAATTGTCAACACTTATGAGGGCGAAGATAGATCTTTACGCGTTGTGGACGTCAAAAGTGCAACAGGAGTTTGGAAACGTGCAATCCACAGATTGGCACCGCTACCAGTTGAAGATAACGACGAACACCCTGAGTTCCACTTAAAGCAGCAGAGTTCCGAGGATTCTGCAACAACGGAAACAACAACAATACCCACAAAACGACGAGAGACATCGAGCGGCATCAACCTCACATCCTTGCTAGCCATCATTTTAATATTACCGATTGTATGTGCAGACAAGATCCAGATTACGAAATTCAATTCAAGCCTTGGAATTCACTTCGAAGGAGTTGGGTCCGTAAATAGAGCAACAAGTGAATGGGACTTTATTATCTATTACCAACTGGACCCAATAAGATCAGAATTTAGTGCCCTCTCAAATGGAACAAAACGATTGGAGCAGTTATGTCAAAAATTGCGGGAACAAGAACTATGCCACGATACACTCAACCAGTTTCACCACATCATAGACGAATTACAATCCGAAGAAATCTTGCTATCAGCCAGACGAACCAAGAGGGGAGCGGTGAATCTGATAGGAAACATTGCCAATTCGCTGTTTAGAGTTTTGGATTTGGAGTATGCAGAACAGATGTCGACCACGATAGACCAAGTAAAGGATAACGAAAATCATTTGCTTGGCCTACTGCGCAACCAAACATTCATAATTGACTCAACCATAAATTTACTAAGGAAAGGCGAGACAGCAACAAGTAAAAAATTCGAGGCAATTGATAAATACTTGAATGAAATCACATCAAGAGTTCGGGAAAATTGCGAGGATGAGTTCCAGTTGAAGATATTCCAGGCATTCCTATCAGTTGCCTCTCAACTAATCCTCGTTATAGTGAACTTACAAAGGATGCAGACAGCGCTATTAGATGTACTCTCTGAAACTCATCAAGGTAGAATTAGCTCTCTGTTGCTATCAACAACACAACTTAGGAAAGAGTTGCAAATTATCAAGGCACACTTACCAGCCTATTTAGAAATTCCTACTGATGACGGTTAAGGGTGGAATCGCCAAAAATCATGTCGTTTTTAGAATTACACTCCCCCTGGCAGATCAGGAGTAGCTATTCCAAGTCTTATCAACAGCACCATGATTGCTATTCAAACTTGCGCACCAGTATTGGCCATAAGTTCCCATCGCGACGAATACTTTCCAATAGATTCAGCAACTCTAAAATCCTGCGTAAGCCTGAAGGACGACCAATATCTGTGTTTCAATATTCGATCAAAATACAGGGAGGGCGCAGAAGCCTGCTCATGTGAACTAGGACTGTTCAACAACGAAACTCAATCAACCTGTAAGTTCGAACGGACTGAGAGTAAGTCGACGTGGATTCAAATGGATCACAAAAACCAATTGATATACGCCACGATAGCTCCAACTCGGCTTTCTGCAGTTTGCGATAGAGAATCTTCACAGTTTGTCTTAGAGGGTTCGGGAATGTTAACACTTCAACCCGAATGTATTCTAAGACACAATTTCATCACCATCCATGGGCATCAAACGTTCTCCAGCACCATAAGAACATCATACACAAGTTTTACAACGCTGTCAGAAGTCGCAGTAATTACGCAACTCAAGCCACTACTCAAGGATTTCAACGCCAGTAGCTACGAAAATCAACTCAAAAAACTTACGGACCTTCATGATATGATTGCACAGCAAAAGGTGTTTGAGCTGCCTCATAAGCTTCAAGCACACACTTATCACCATCTGACCATTGGATACCTGGCGCTAATCCATCTCGCTAATCATCTACGTCACCTGGAAACACATAGCACTCAAACCTACACTGAAACCTCAGTCGAAGCCTCGACAGCATGTGGAAGAATCAGACTTCGCGGTTACGATTAATAAATAGTTAAATTATTATTTAACGGGGGAGAATGTTTAGTGACGTTAAGAAATATGCAAGTATGCTGACACACAGCGGTTCGTTCATTCAAGCCAACGAACTTGTTGCTGATCTAGCAGTTGACCTGGAATCAGTTCGTTGGTTTAGGGTAACGAACTGTATTGACGATTCAGCATATCCGCACATTTTAATTTATATTTGGGGTAATGAACTATATTGAAGATTCAGCACTTTTGCACATTTTAATTTCTACTTTAGGGCAATGGACTACATTCACGACGCAGCATATTTACTACTTTGTTAATTCTCTTTATTATTATTTACGTTTAGTTTGTTGTTTATTAATTGTAAGTTGCCTACGTTATGTATTTTTAATATTGTATATAATAAGCGATTAAATCAATAAAATTGTGATTATTAATTACACCGTGGAAGAAGACAGTTCTTTTCATTTTAAGAATTATTCACTTCGAGTGTAATAAGTTCAAGTGCTTGTTATGCAACCAATCTTTATCAAGTTTATGTGCTTGATAATAACTTAACATCTTCGTGGAATAATTGCAGGCAAACGAGTCTGTAACAATGGTAGTGATTGTCTGACTTGACAGATGAGTTGGGGTGGATAGGTTCATTTTGGGTTTCCGAACTATGGAATTCATTTTTTGTTTCGCAGAAACCGGGTTCGAGTTTTAGATAAGCATCGTCCATTCACAATGAAATACATTAACCTGTAGGTGTATTAAGTGATCGTTGTTGTTGTTGGGTTAATATTATTCATGTTTTATGTCCATATTATTAGTATACATGTTTTATGTTAATCGGTGAAGGTAATAAGATTTTAAAAAGGGACGGGATGAGGAGATTGCATTTTGACTTTAGAAAGAAAGATTTAGCATTTTAGAAAGAGACTTTCACACAAAAAAAAATTAGTTCCAGTTTCGCCAGCTGACGAAAGAGAAAGAGGAGTCAGTAAAAAGCTAACCATTAGATTGAAAAGATCGTCTCTGAACAGCATAAAGTAAAAGACCACCATTTTTCAAGTGAACGAAATTAAAGTCAAAAATTTAAAATTCAAGAATTTGAATTAAGTTCAAAAATTTCAATTTGCACTAGCAGTGTTAATGTGCTATATGAATTTTGAAAGCGTCGTGGAAAGAACCACCATTTTCTAAGTGCACTAAAAATAAAACCAAAATTTAAAGTTCAAAAATTTTAATTTGCAATAGCAGTGTTAATGTGCTATATGAATTTTGAAAGCGTTTTGGAAAGAACCACAATTTTCTAAGTGCACTAAAATTAAAACCAAAATTTATAGTTAAAAAATTTCAATTTGCACTAGCAGTGTTAATGTGCTATATGAATTTTGAAAGCGTCGTGGAAAGAACCACCATTTTCTAAGTGCACTAAAATTAAAACCAAAATTTAAAGTTCAAAAATTTCAATTTGCACTAGCAGTGTTAATGTGCTATATGAATTTTGAAAGCGTCGTGGAAAGAACCACCATTTTCTAAGTGCACTAAAATTAAAACCAAAATTTAAAGTTCAAAAATTTCAATTTGCACTAGCAGTGTTAATGTGCTATATGAATTTTGAAAGCGTCGTGGAAAGAACCACAATTTTCTAAGTGAACTAAAATTAAAACCAAAATTTAAAGTTGAAGAATTTCAATTTGCACTAGCAGTGTTAATGCGCTATATGAATTTTGAAAGCGTCGTGGAAAGAACCACCATTTTCTAAGTGCACTAAAATTAAAACCAAAATTTAAAGTTCAAAAATATCAATTTGCACTAGCAGTGTTTTATGTGCTATATGAATTTTGAAAGCGTCGTGGAAAGAACCACCATTTTCTAAGTGAACTAAAATTAAAACCAAAATTTAAAGTTCAAAAATTTCAATTTGCACTAGCAGTGTTAATTTGCTTTATGAATTTTGAAAGTATCGTGGAAAGAACCACCATTTTCTAAGTGCACTAAAATTAAAACCAAAATTTAAAGTTCAAAAATTTCAATTTGCACTGCGTCTTATACCAGTGCAAGCCATAAGGCTAGAAACCAAATATTGTTTCGAAAGGAAAGTGCCATTACACAGGGTTTGAATCCAACTTAAGCATCTTAGCAAAGATCCAACTTTTACCGACAAATTTAAAAAGGTAAAACCTAGCGAATTTCGTATAACCACTCAAACCGAAATACAGAGGAGAACGGGAGCGTCTAAAGCTATGCAGTGAAAAAGTAGTTTTTTTAATTACTTATAATTGAACTTTTGAAAGCTTTTCCAAGAAAACTTTTATTATCGCAGAGCATTCTACAAGAATTTCAAACCATCAATAGTATTGGTTGTAAAAACCTCCTTTTTTTTGAATTTTATTTCCTTTTTTTTTACTTCCAATTTTCAAACAATCAACTTAAGTTTTAATTTTTTTAACGTTTTTATTCCTTTTAATTTTTTTGTTTTTTGTTTTATTAAATTGCATTAAAATTTATGTCCATTTGTGAACTGCATTTAGTGGCCGTAGGCGTGGCGGCTGAGCCTTTAGTTTGTGCCCCTTTCCCTTCAATTTTATTTCCCTATAGAGCAATTCCCCTTTTTAGAAGCAATTTCTGCCTGCAGGACCCGCATTCAAAAGAGTGGAAAGCAAAGGATTGTTTCCTCAGGAAATTATTTTTTTTTTTAAAGCGAGTAAAAATTTAAACCGTATGCGAACTAGTTGAGATTTTATTGTCTTTGCCCGGCGGGTTGAAGATACCTCAGTTGAGGCCCTTCTAGTTTTGTCATCCCAAATAGGTTGTAGCATGGTATGTGGTTGGGATCAGTGATCCCCGTGTAAGTATCTGACGTTCCACCAAAAATGACTGAGACTGACTGGTGACAAGGACTGATAGATAGTCTAGTCCTTGACGAGTTTGTGAGGCTTCGGTAGAGGTGTAACGAGGTCATTCTTTTCTTAGTTTTTAGTTTAGATTTAAGTTTTTTTATGAAGTACAAATACTTTTTGAAAAGAGAAAAGGGAAGATACCTTTTTAAGTTAGCCTTAATTTAGTAATAGTTTAGCATAAGTTTCCAAGAAAGAATGACCTGCTTACACCTGGATCGAAGGACAGTTCCCTGTATCCCTTCCTCTTTCACAAAGTTTTCCTATTGATTTCCACCCCTTTTTATTAGACACGATAAATTAAAATTTTTGTTCATGACGAGGTGTCACTGATAAGTGACAAGGACCACCCGTCAGGCGAGCTTAGCCGAGCAACCGCGAGCGTGTCGCGACGTCCTTGCCAGTGGCAGAACCCCTAGTGGGACCTCGCTAAATAACAAATCGCGCCCAACGTGATATGGCTTTACCCATCGTTCTTGAAGGACTTTCCGAAAGGAAGTTCCTGGCTTTCGAAAAACGATGGCAATATATCATTTTTCCTTTTTTTATCCTTTTTTGTAAACGTAGCTTAAATTTTATCCTTTTTAATTCTTTTATCTTTTTTTTAATTTTTAATAAATTTCATTTCTACTTATTACTTTGATTAACTTATACACTTCCTTTTCCCCAAATCTTTCTCGTTCCCATTTTAACTCCCAATAATTGCCATTCCAAAACTACCTTTTTACCAGGAAAACTATTGGGACATCGGCTGCTCTTCGGGTGATTTGACAATCCCAATTCGAAGATTTTTACAATCTGGAATTTGGTGGTGCCAACTCGTTTGAGGACCAAAGCAGTCGAGGTCAGCATTCGGTAGGACAGTCAATTAGGAGCCTGACTCCGGTTCGCTTGACTGCCGAATGGACAAATACGCAACGGGGGTGCAGTGGACAGCCGTTACCACAAGTGCAATTAGCACAGGTAAACGTGGGTTCACTGCTCCTGTTGTCACAAAGGTAGAGGTTCTTCTTATGCTTGGCGGGTCGGCCTCGCCACAAAGGTTCCAAGACAGTGCTTTGAGTTGCGATCCGCCAGAATGAGAAGAAACCTCTACTGACGTTAAACTACTTTCCGCAAAATCGTTAAAGAAACCGACTACGACTTGACCTACAAGACTAGGACACACCTATAGAGAACGGAAGCGTTGGAGGCGATCACGGGGTAACTATCCTAGCTACATACCAGTCTACTAAAAATTCTAATTCAAGCTTTTTTAAAACAATCAATAAGTTTTCAAATAAGTTTGTTTGAAACGAACAGAAGAAAATAAATATTAAGTCAAAGGTCAAAAATAAATTGATTTATTTTAATATGCCTAGCAATAGGAAAACTGGGGCTATTCCCAAGGATCTTCCAGACATAGGGCAGATATTGCGAACGAGGCAATGGACTCGTGAGCTCCTGGACGAAAGAGACACTTACGATCAAAACTGTAGCCGGTTAAATAGGCAAGGAACCGAGCTCCAGAGCGAGTTCGTACTAGGTCAAACTGAGGAGCCTGTAGACGAAATTAATCGCCGGAGAATAGCTCCAGGATCGATAATTGGCGCAAAGCTCAACAAAACTACTTTAAACAAAAGTAGACAAACAGACGTAGGGCAAGGCAACGCTGTAGCCAGATATGCGTAGAGACTTAGTAAACCTTATTCAGGAGGCAGTTTCGGGCGTGGTCCAAAGGGATCAAATGAAATTGAGTTCCATCTTCTCGAAAAAACTAGAAAAGATAAACACCAGCCTGAACGAGAAGCTAGAGATGTTGTCTCACAAGGTTGAAACACTTGGGCTACAACAGAGTTATGGGGAGAATAGGCGTGCTCCTCAAAGGTCTACCCCTAGAATGCAACCCCCATTAACACACACCCAGACCCAGAATGACAGGCTACCGTCCAACGAGAACTCTACCGACATTGAACTTCCACGTCCAAAGTGTGATCTACACAAGTGGAACATAAAGTTCGATGGGACTAAAAAGTCGATGCCGGTAGAGAGCTTCATTTTCCGCATCGAAACGATGCAGCGAAGATTAAACGTCTGCGAAGAACAACTGTTAAATCAATTCTACTATCTTCTATCCGAAGTAGCCGAGAGATGGTACTGGCAATTCCTGGAGGAGCGCGCAAACGATCCATTTCTTAACTACCATGATCTCAAGAGGGAGTTATTGCGGCAGTTTAGGGCATCCGACTCTGATTATGAGATTATGCGGGAGATAATGGACAGGCAGCAAATGCCTGGCGAGAGTTGTGACGACTTCGTTTCAAGCGTCAGGGCGATGGTGTTCCAAATGAGGAATAGATTGCCAGAGGGGGAACTAGTCACAATTCTCCGCCAGAACCTCCGAGAGAAAGTGGCCGCGCTGATCTTTGGGTGCTCTCTGTTTTCTTTCGCTGATTTAGTGTCTGCCTGCCGACGGGCAGAAAAGCACTTCAGTATCAGGGAAAACCGGTTTAAAGGAAGACCAATCAACGAGCTACAAATAACCGAAGATGAAGACTTTGACAGTGACAGAGGGGAATTGACGAATCAGCTAAGTGCCATTAAGACAAATTATCCCCATAAAGAAAAAAGAATAGCAAAAATACTGACGATAGGAATGTAGTTCGTAGTGATGTCCAAAACCAGTGTTCGTCTCATTTCCACTCTTTAGTATGTTTCCAGTGTGGTCAGCCTAATGTTCCTGTTTTGTTGTGTCCGTCCTGTAAGACTAACCCGGAAAACTTGTTGAGGGGCGAAACATCCGGGGGTGCTCTCCCAACAGACCGGAAATGCAGAACCAAAAATAAAAATTTTAAGAAATTTAATTATAAGAAATGAAGAAAACAAAATTATTCAGACATTACCTGTCAGGAAGAGTCTCCACCAGCGCATTCTCGAATACGAAAAGGCTCTTAAAAGGATCTTCTTCGAAGACCCTGAACTAGAGAAAAAAAGAATAAGAATTTTACTAAAATCAAGAGACTACGAGAAAAGTTTGCTTTGTTTACTTAAAATTAAAGACGATAAATTCTAACATAAGGACAGCGGACGGAAATAAACAAAAAATGGGAATGACGGGATGGTACCGCAGGTTCATCCCAAACTTCTCAACGATGACTGTTCCAATGACGGCAAAGACTTTAGAAGCAATTAAAGCATTTGACGAGCTTAAACAGCACTTGATTACGGCGCTGATTTAGACTAATCCAGATTAATCCAGATAAGGAAAACAATAAAGGAAGGTCAAGATAAATTTCCCGACATACGCATCTCAGATAATTTCGTTTATAAACGAACAAATATTCGTACAGGAGACGCACTTCAAGAAGACAGAGCGTGGAAACTCTGCGTACCGTCGAGCTTGCGAAGGAGTCTTCTGATCTCAGCTGCAGGACATGGAGGCATCCATAAGACGCTATATAAGTTAAGACAGAAATACTTTTGGCCTGGAGTGACAATTGACGTTAACAATTTTATTAAGGACTGTGATACATGCAAGTGTAATAAGAGCACAAATAGGACAAACAGACCTCCAATGGGTACACAGACATTGACGGAAAGACCATTCCAAAGGTTATATATAGACTTTCTGGGACCCTATCCCAGAACGAAAAATGGCAATACCCAGATTTTCGTTGTACTCGACCACTTCAGCAAGTTTGTGTTCCTTAAACCTAAAAGGAAGGCAACTTCAGCTGCAGTGGTCCAGTACTTAGAGGAAGCCATTTTTCATGTGTTTGGGGTTCCATAATACGTACATTCTGACAATGGAAAGCAATTCATTTCCGAATTGTTTTCTAGTTTTTTAAGCGCTAGGGGGTTAAACTCGTGAGGACTGCGGTATACTCGCCGCAGGCTAATGCCTCAGAGCGTGTGAGCCGTAGCGTACTGACTAAGATCCGTTCGTACCTTGGAAGTGACCAACGCGACTGGAACAAGCATGTTAGCTTTGCGGCATTTTCATTGCGAAACGTTGCGCACGAAGCTACAAGTCTAGAGCCGTATTATGCTGTCTTCGGCTTCCAAATGGAATATTATATATTCATATTTATTTTAGTGACTGTATAAAATTTTGTGATATTTAGACTCTAGGATTATGTGCAATATTTTACATCAGATTTATCTGTGATATTTAGGTTGAAGACCCTAGGATGATGTGATTTTTATCTAACCTTGACTATTCATTATCTAATTATATTATTGATTAATTTTTTTATTGACGTATTTATATTTTATTTATATATATAGTTTAGAGATTTTTTTTGTATATATATATATATATATATATATATATATATATATATATATATATATATATATATATATATATATAATATATAGCCGGACTTTCCTTTTTTTACGTGCTATTTTAATCTTGACCACTCATAAAATAGAGACGAGCCTGTTACGTCCACGTCCATAAATATAGTTAATAGAATTCGACAGACACTTACCCCACTTTTCCTGACAGTTGACGTCGACGTTTTTTTTTAAATTGGAAATAATATATATATATATATATATGTATATACATATAGAACAGCGTAAGAAAAGAACAGAGCATGATCTCAGGGAGTAGGCCCTTGCTCCACGTTAGGCAATACGCTCGCGGAGACTTTTCTGGAGGTATGTGTGTCTTAAGATTATCAGCGTTTGTTTGACGTTTCCTTTTTTTACGTGCTATTTTAATCTTGACCACTCATAAAATAGAGACGAGCCTGTTACGTCCACGTCCATAAATATAGTTAATAGAATTCGACAGACACTTACCCCACTTTTCCTGACAGTTGACGTCGACGTTTTTTTTTAAATTGGAAATAATGCACATTGCTTTGTAATGTTTGTTGCAACAATACCACACAATTCCAGAGTTAAATTTTAAATTAAAGTTCAAAAATTTCAATTTGAACTAGCAGTGTTAATGTGCTATATGAATTTTGAAAGCGTCGTGGAAAGAACCACCATTTTCTAAGTGAACTAAAATTAAAACCAAAATTTAAAGTTCAAAAATTTCAATTTGCACTAGCAGTGTTAATTTGCTTTATGAATTTTGAAAACATCGTGGAAAGAACCACCATTTTCTAAATGCACTAAAATTAAAACCAAAATTTAAAGTTCAAAAATTTCAATTTGCACTGCTAGTGTTAATATGCTATATGAATTTTGAAGGCGTCTTATACCAGTGCAAGCCATAAGGGGAGAAACCAAATATTGTTTCGAAAGGAAAGTGCCATTACACAGGGTTTGAATCCAACTTAAGCATCTCAGCAAAGATCCAACTTTCACCGAAAAATTTAAAAAGGTAAAACCTAGCGAATTTCGTATAACCAACCAAACAGCAAGCAAGCAAGGGAAATGAATATAAGTAAATATATATATATATATTAAATTAATTAACGGCTACTAAGGGCAGTAGAGAATATACTTACATATTCAGTTTTCATTATATTTCGTTATTTTTTTTTATTTTAATTTTCTTAAATTGGTTTTAATAATCATAATTAATACATAATAATCATTGAAATAGAATCAATATTGGAATATTTGAAAAAATTTTGAATTGTTTCCTCAGGAAATTTTTTTTTAAAGCGAGTAAAAATTTATAACGTATGCGAACTAGTTGAGATTTTATTGTCTTTCCCCGGCGGGTTGAAGATACCTCAGTTGAGGCCCTTCTAGTTTTGTCATCCCAAATAGGTTGTAGCAACGATGCAGGGCTAAATTAAATTAGCATGGTATGTGGTTGGGATCAGTGATCCCCGTGTAAGTATCCGACGTTCCACCAAAAATGACTGAGACTGAGTGGTGACAAGGACTGATAGACAGTCTAGTCCTTGACGAGTTTGTGAGGCTTCGGTACAGGTGTAACGAGGTCATTCTTTTCTTAGTTTTTAGTTTAGATTTAAGTTTTTTTTTGAAGTACAAATACTTTTTAAAAAGAAAAAAGGGAAGATACCTTTTTAAGTTAGCCTTAATTTAGTAATATTTTAGCATAAGTTTCCAAGAAAGAATGACCTGCTTACACCTGGATCGAAGGACAGTTCCCTATATCCCTTCCTCTTTCACAAAATTTTCCTATTGATTTCCACCCCTTTTTATTAGACACGATAAATTAAAATTTTTGTTCATGACGAGGTGTCACTGGTAAGTGACAAGGACCAGCCGTCCGGCGAGCTTAGCCGAGCAATCGCGAGCGTGTCGCGACGTCCTTGCCAGTGGCAGAACCCCTAGTGGGACCTCGCTCAATAACAAATGACGCCCAACGTGATATGGCTTTTGAAGGCTCTGGAAGGACAGGAATTTCCGAAAGGACTACGACACACCTATAGAGAACGGAAGCGTTGGAGGTGATCACGGGGTAACTGCCCAAGCTAGATACCCGTCTACTAAAAATTCTAATTCAATATTTTTTAAACCAATCAATAAGTTTTTAAATTTGTTTGTTTGAAAGGAAAAGAAGGAAATAAATATTAAGTCAAAGGTCAAAATAAATTGATTTTTTTTAATATGCCTAGCAATAGGAAAACTGGGGCTATTCCCAAGGATCTTCCAGACATAGGGCAGGGATTGCGAACGAGGCAAAGGACTCGTGAGCTCCTGGACCAAAGAGACAATTACGATCAAAACTGTAGCCGGTTAAATAGGCAAGTAACCGAGCTCCAGAGCGAGTTCGTACTAGGTCAAACTGAGGAGCCTGTAGACGAAATTAATCACCGGAGAATAGCTCCAGGATCGATAATTGGCGCAAAGCTCAACAAAACTACTTTAAACAAAAGTAGACAAACAGACGTAGGGCAAGGCAACGCTGTAGCCAGATATGCGTAGAGACTTAGTAAACCTTATTCAGGAGGCAGTTTCGGGCGTGGTCCAAAGGGATCAAATGAAATTGAGTTCCATCTTCTCGAAAAAACGAGAAGAGATAAACACCAGCCTGAACGAGAAGCTAGAGATGTTGTCTCACAAGGTTGAAACACTTGGGCTACAGCAGAATTATGGGGAGAATAGGCGTGCTCCTCAAAGGTCTACCCCTAGAATGCAACCCCCATTAACACACACCCAGACCCAGAATGACAGGCTATCGTCCAACGAGAACTCTACCGGCATTGAACTTCCACGTCCAAAGTGTGATCTACACAAGTGGAACATAAAGTTCGATGGGACTAAAAAGTCGATGCCGGTAGAGAGCTTCATTTTCCGCATCGCAACGATGCAGCGGAGATTAAACGTCTGCGAAGAACAACTGTTCAATCAATTCTACTATCTTCTATCCGGAGTAGCCGAGAGATGGTACTGGCAATTCCTGGAGGAGCGCGCAAACGATCCATTTCTTAACTACCATGATCTCAAGAGGGAGTAATTGCGGCAGTTTAGGGCATCCGACTCTGACCATGAGATTATGCGGGAGATAATGGACAGGAAGCAAATGCCTGGCGAGAGTTGTGACGACTTCTTTTCAAGCGTCAGGGCGATGGTGTTCCAAATGAGGAATAGATTGCCAGAGGAGGAACTAGTCACAATTCTCCGCCAGAACCTCAGAGAGAAAGTGGCCGCGCTGATCTTTGGGTGCTCTCTGTTTTCTTTCGCTGATTTAGTGTCTGCCTGCCGATGGCCAGAAAAGCACTTCAGTATCAGGGAAAATCGGTTTAAAGGAAGACCAATCAACGAGCTACAAATAACCGAAGATAAAGACTTTGACAGTGACAGAGGGGAATTGACGAATCAGCTAAGTGCCATTAAGACAAATTATCCCCATAAAGGAAAAAATAATAAAAATAAAAAAGAAAAACAAAAATACTGACGATAGGAATGTAGTCCTTAGTGATGTCCAAAACCAGTGTTCGTCTCATTTCCACTCCTTAGTATGTTTCCAGTGTGGTCAGCCCAATATTCCTGTTTTGGGAAAACTTGTTGAGGGGCGAAACATCCGGGGGTGCTCGCCCAACAGACCGGAAATGCAGAACCAAAAATAAAAATTTTAAGAAATTTAATTATAAGAAATGAAGAAAAAATTATTCAGACATTACCTGTCAGGAAGAGTCTTAACCAGCGCATTCTCGAATACGAAAAGGCTCGTAAAAGGATCTTCTCCAAAGACCCTGAATTAGAGAAAAAAAGAATAAAATTTTTATTAAAATCAAGAGACTACGAGAAAAGTTTGCTTTAAAAAGAAATAGGTTTAAAGACCATATGCGAGGGTCAAACTGGTAAATGAAGCAATGTTAGGCCTTTTGGATAGTGGTGCTTCAGTCAGTTGCTTGGGGAAAGATGCAATTAAATTCATCAAAGACAATGACTTAAAATTAAAGACGATAAATTCTAACATAAGGACAGCGGACGGAAGTAAACAAAAAATCATAGGCATTGTGACCATTCCAGTCACATGGAAAAACCGGACTGAGAATTTAGAATTTTATGTTGTGCCGTCTTTACAGCAATCGCTGTAACTGGGAGTGAATTTTTGGAGAACTTTTAAGGTCGCTCCCAACATTATATCCGACAACGACAACGGACCCAATGAGGCAGGTTCTCTCGCCAGCACAAACGGAGGCTTTACAGGCGGTTAAAAACAAGTACCCGTGCTAGAGTGCGTGGAGCTCTCCGGTTGTGCTGGTGAGAAAACCTGGCAAAAATGGGCTCTGCCTGGACTCACGCAAAGTCAATGCAGTGACGAAAAAGGACGCGTACCAGCTGCCCCACATAGAAGGGTTATTGAGCCGCCTACAAGACACTCGGTTCATTTCGGGGATCGATCTGAAAGACGCCTTATGGCAAATCCCGTTGGAGAAGAGGTCCAGGGAGAAAACGGCCTTCACAGTCCCTGGGCTGTATCTGTTTACAGTAATGCCATTTGGACTGTGCAATGCTGCCCAGAGAATGTGTCGGCTTATGGACAGGGTGATACCGTCAAGGCTCAAGGATAATGTTTTTGTGTACCTTGACGATCTCCTTGTCTGCTCTCCGGACTTCGAAAGCCATATGGGTTTGCTAGAGGACGTCGCTGAGTGTCTTCGTAATGCTGCCTTAAGAATAAACGTAGAGAAAAGCAAATTCTGCCGGAAAGAAATAAAATACCTTGGGTATATTATGGGCGTCGAGTGCCTTAGGACGGATCCAGCAAAGGTTGCAGCAGTGGAGGAGTTTCCAGTTCCAAAGTCTCCGAAACAACTCAGACAGTACCTGGGAATGACGGGATGGTACCGCAGGTTCATCCCAAACTTTTCAACGATGACTGCTCCAATGACGGCAAAGACTTTAGAATGACTGACACGGCAATTAAAGCATTTGACGATCTTAAACAGCACTTGATTACGGCGCCGATTTTGACTAATCCAGATTAATCCAGATAAGGAAAACAATAAAAGAAGGTCAAGATAAATTTTCCACACATGCATCTCAGATAATTTCGTTTATAAACGAACAAATATTCGTACAGGAGACGCACTTCAAGAAGACAGAGCGTGGAAACTCTGCGTACCGTCGAGCTTGCGAAGGAGTCTTCTGATCTCGGCACATGACTCTCCAGCTGCAGGACATGGAGACATCCATAAGACGCTATATAAGTTAAGACAGAAATACTTTTGGCCTGGAATGACAATTGACGTTAACAATTTTATTAAGGACTGTGATACATGCAAGTGTAATAAGAGCACAAATATGACAAACAGACCTCCAATGGGTACACAGACATTGACGGAAAGACCATTCCAAAGGTTATATATAGACTTTCTGGGACCCTATCCCAGAACGAAAAATGGCAATACCCAGATTTTCGTTGTACTCGACCACTTCAGCAAGTTTGTGTTCCTTAAACCTAAAAGGAAGGCAACTTCAGCTGCAGTGGTCCAGTACTTAGAGGAAGCCATTTTTCATGTGTTTGGGGTTCCATAATACGTACATTCTGACAATGGAAAGCAATTCATTTCCGAATTGTTTTCTAGTTTTTTAAAGCGCTAGGGGGTTAAACTCGTGACGACTGCGGTATACTCGCCGCAGGCCAATGCCTCAGAGCGTGTGAGCCGTAGCGTACTGACTAAGATCCGTTCGTACCTTGGAAGTGACCAACGCGACTGGGACAAGCATGTTAGCTTTGCGGCATTTTTATTGCGAAGCGTTGAGCA
Organism: Nephrocerus scutellatus; assembly: GCA_947095585.1. NCBI lineage: Eukaryota > Metazoa > Arthropoda > Insecta > Diptera > Pipunculidae > Nephrocerus > Nephrocerus scutellatus. The sequence continues at coordinate 76,314,989 of OX352761.1, read as the reverse complement.
CGAAGCTACAAGTCTAGAGCCGTATTATGCTGTCTTCGGCTTCCAAATTGCACAGAACGGATCCGCTTTTAATATAATACGACGATTAAACGACATTAAACAATCAGACGTCAGAATTTTAGAGACAAAGGACAAACAGCAAGTTATAAGGGACGAGATATTTAGAAATTTCAGTAAGGCACATGACGAAGGAGAAAAGACTTATAAATTGAGAAGCCGAGACATTAAATACAAAGTCGGACAGAATGTATATAGACGCAATTTTAGACAGAGTGATAAGACATCAAGCTACAATGCCAAACTTGGACCAAAGGCTATCAGAAGCACTATCCTAAAAACAATCGGAAATTCCTTATACGAAGTGGAAATATGGCAGCAATGATCTCTTAGTCCGTTAGTGATTGTAAGAGTCTAGGAAACTGACGATCTATATTATATTTATTTTATGTATTTATCTGACTATTATTTATTATTATTTATTTATTTATTATATATTCATATTTATTTTAGTGATTGTATAAAATTTTGTGATATTTAGATACTAGGATTATGTGCAATATTTTATATCAGATTTATCTGTGATATTTAGGTTGAAGGCCCTATTTATTTATCTATCTGACTATTATTTATTATTATTTATTTATTTATTTATTAGATATTCATATTTATTTTAGTGACTGTATAAAATATTGTGATATTTAGACTCTAGGATTATGTGCAATATGTTATATCAGATTTATCTGTGATATTTTTATCTAACCTTGACTATTCATTATCTAATTATATTATTGATTAATTTTTTTATTGACGTATTTATATTTTATTTATATATATAGTTTAGAGATTATTTTTTTTTGTATATATATATGTGGATTGCCCTTAAAGCTATGTTGGCAGCCCTGTCAAAAGAAAAGAAAATTAAAAAAGAAGAAGTCAAGCGTCGTCAAGCGAAAAGGTCAGCAGTCGGTCAAGCGTCGTCAAGCGAGAAGAAGACAACTGAAAAAAGCGCGATAAGCAACAACACAATTAAATTTAATAAACTTGAAACTTTGAGCACTTTTTTATTTATTATTCAAATTAACTTCACATATATATTTTACATTGTCATTTGAATTTCTATAAATATGTATTATAAACGTTATTAAAATTAACTTCACATGGTGTCAGAAGTGGGATACGGCGAAAATCCTACATTTTGTATTTTGTGCCGCTCCAGCTCCATGCAACTGCTATCGTGGAGGAAGTTACTAAAAAACATCAAGTTCGCGACCCCCCAAAAAAAGGCATAAGCCTAAAGTCTTTGTAGCTTGTTCGCGAAATAAAATTTTGTGTGGAAAGTTCGCGACAAAGAGTGACTCCTAACCTAATTTTGTGTCGTTCCACGCTGGTTTAAAAGAAAAATTCGACACTAAAAGTATTGCAGAGTTCGGGGCTGCAAGACTAGAATTATTTTGAGAAAACATTTCTAAAGCATTACGAGACCGCAATTAAAAGAAGTATTCAACACTAAAAGTAAAATTTCTTTGTCAAATCAATCTTTCAATCTTGGTGAGTTCGTTCCATTTTTTTTGTTCAACTCCTCTATTTTGTATGGTAATCTGAACGTCTCTATTTCGTGTCAGTACATTAAATATTTAGATTTTATGAACATCGATTTAGATTCACTAAGTACTAAGATTTTACAGAGTCTTCTCAAAGATCTTGGGCTATCGTACCGATATAGATTAAAAGCCGATTTGATAGAAAGGCTTAAAGACGAGCACAAGCTTTATGTAGAGATCGAATGCGACGAAGGCCGAAATCTTGACGATTTTTTTCAAGAAAATTTTCCGGAATCTGAACCCAACATGCCTGGAGAAGATAAAATAATTCAAAATAATGTCAATTTTAAAGATGGAAGATGCGCTGGAGAAAAGGGTAAAGACGTTACTTCAAAGAAACATCTGAGGTGTGCATGTGGAACAATGTTCAAAAATTTCTATACTGCAAGAAATTGTTGCAAGGCGCAGCGAAGTTGTCCGTAGAGGACGAATCGGGCATTTGTAGCTGGGAAAAACTTAAAGAGATCCTGCAGGTGGAATTTGGTTCTAGAGAGGCAGAGAATGTCCATAAGGTTTTACAGAATATGAAGAACCAAAGCAATGAAACCCTGTTAGAGTACTTCTATAAAATGAAAAGGACAGCAACGAGAGGAAATGTCGAAAATAGCCACCTGATAGGGTACATAATTGAGGGTATACCCGACCATCCAGTCAATAAAATGGCGCTCTATCAAGCCAGGTCGTTGAATGATTTGAAGGACAGTCTGTCTTCGTACGAAAATATGAAGGTCGAGCAATCTAGGCAAAAGCGTGTTGTAGTAACGAGCCAAAGTGATGCGATGCAAAACAACGGAAACCTTAGGCAAAGTCGCTGCCAAAATTGCGGTGCGAAGTCTCACTCTTCAAGCCAATGTCCAAACCGATCAAAAGGAGCACGTTGCTTTAAGTGCGGCAAATTCGGACATATAGCCCCAAGTTGCCAGGTCGCCATTTCCGCAAGAGGGAATCTTGGTCCCGACAAGCACGTAAATCGCATAATAGCACAAGACGTGACAACCGAAGTAGTGATCCAAAACAAGGGATATACTGCACTCATCGATACGGGTAGTCATTTAACGCTCGTCAAGAAATGCGACCAAGAAGATCTGAAAATTAACATGTCTGGCCCAGGAACGGTGACAAAGAGATTTGGAAATAGGAAGCAGGAAACACTGGGTACGATTGAAGTCACGGTGGCAGTGGATTCCAACCATTATATCGTTGTATCTCATGTTGTGCCAAACGATTGGATAAGCTATAACATACTTTTGGGTGCTGATTTTTTAAATAATGTAATGCTCATTGTTGACGAAGGAAAACCTGCTATATACAAAAAGAATGAGAACGACCCTTTTGCATCTGTTAATCTCATAGCTTGTGATCCGGTTCTTGCGAATTTGGATAATATTAAAGACTCAAATAGAAGAAATGAATTACAAACTTTATTGAAAATGTATGATCCAGTAAAACCTCGAGAGTCTTCTATTAGAATGACTATTGTTCTCGACGATGAAATCCCTGTCCCAGCGGTTCGCGCCTGTAGAACGGGAAGCGGTAATGACGCAAATTTCCGAATGGATAGAAGAAGGTATAGTCCAAGAGAGCAACTCAAATTACGCTAGTCCCATAGTCTTAGCAAAGAAAAAAGATGGAAGCAAGAGATTATGTGTGGATTATAGGCATCTAAATAGAAAGATAGTGCGAGATAGGTATCCGTTACCAAATATAGAGGAGATTCTTGAAAATCTATAAGGAGCAAAGGTATTTACAACTTTGGACCTAAAAAATGGATTCTTTCATGTTGACATCGAGCCGCTTAGTAGAAAATACACAGCATTTGTAACGCCGGGTGGACACTATGAGTTCCTTAAAGTACCATTTGGTCTTTGTAACTCGCCCTCCGTTTTTCAAAGATACATAAACAAAATTTTCCAAAATCAGATTCGAAATAATTACATCCTTTTATATATGGATGATCTAATTATCCCAGCTTACAATGAAGAGGATAACATCGAAAACCTTAAAAATATTTTAAAAATATCCGAAGAAAATGGACTTATTATTAACTGGAAGAAGTCTGCGTTTTTGAAAAGATCGGTTGAGTTTCTGGGGCACGTTATCGAAGACGGGTTTATCTGCCCATCACAAAACAAGACAGTTGCTGTGAAGAACTTTCCTACCCCAAATGATGTGAAGCACGTAATGAGTTTCCTCGGATTGACTGGATTTTTCCGAAAATTCATCGCAGGATATGCAATCATAGCAAAACCGCTGACAGACTTGACAAGAGCCGAAGTTCCATTCTGTTGGAAAGAGGAACAGCAAGCAGCGTTTAGAGCCCTCAAGGAAGCGCTTTGTGCAGAACCTGTATTGAAATTGTTCGACCCAGCGTTAGAGACGCAACTTTGTACGGATGCCAGTAAAGTCGGATATGGAGCCGTTCTCCTTCAAAGACACGACAACCAAAAATTCCATCCGGTATTCTTTCTCAGCTTTAAAACGACGGCAGCTGAGAAAAATTATTCAAGTTTTGAACTAGAAGTCCTGGCCATAGTCAAGGCCTTGAAGCGTTTAAGGCTTTACCTGCTTAGTTTAACCTTTGAAATCTTCACGGACTGTAAAGCATTTCAACTTACTATGACCAAAAAAGTTTTGAACAGTCGTGTAGCAAATTGGGCTTTGCAGATAGAAGAATTTGATTGTGTCATAAGACATCGCCCAGGAGTCACTATGAAACATGCGGACGCACTTAGTAGATATCCTGTTTTAATGGCTATTGAAGACGGAGTAATGCAAATAATTATAAAATCCCAAGGAGAATATGAGTTTTGCCGGCTAATCCAAGAGGCTGCTCAAAACGGTAAATATGAGGATTACGTTGTTCGTCACAATGTTTTGTACAAGTTTATCGATGGAAATTACCATCTGCTTGTACCAAAAGGGATACAGAGGCAAATCATAACCCACATATACGAACAAGGACATTTCGGTAAATCAAAAGTTGAGGAAATCGTTAAACAGCAATATTTTATACCAAGCTTAGCAGAAAATGTTGAGGGTGTTTTGAACAATTGTGTCGTCTGTATTTTATCCGCAAGGAAACATGGAAAAGAAGAAGGCATGCTAAGTCCGATAGAAAAGTTTGACACTCCCCTTCATACCTATCATTTAGATCACGTGGGACCACTCCCATCGACAGCGAAAAGTTATAAGCATTTGTTTGTTGTCGTAGATGCGTTTACGAAGTTCGTTTGGATATACCCTGTCTTGAAGTCTTGAAGAAACTAATTCTTCAGAGTGAAACGTTCGGAAATCCTCATCGAATCATCACGGACAAAGGTGGAGCATTTCTTTCGAATAGTTTTAAAGATTTCTGCGATACCCGGAAAATCGCTCATCACGCGATAACCACTGGTGTTCCCAGAGGAAACGGCCAAGTAGAGCGAATAAACAAAACCATAATTGAAGTGTTGACGAAGTTATCAGTCGCTAATCCATTGAAGTGGTACCAAAATGTATCTCGAGTCCAACAGATGATAAATTCAACTGTCTGCCGCAGTACCAAAAGAACTCCATTCGAGCTGCTGCTAGGGGTACCAATGCACCACGAGCGTGATCTGGAAATCTACAAACTGTTAGAAGGTATCATGATGAGCTCGTTTGAAGATAGTCGCAAAGAAATGAGGGAAGTTGCAGGGCAGCAAATTAGAAAAGTCCAGAACAATAATAAAAACAATTTTGACAGAAAGAGAAAGCCAGCTTGGAAATATCGCCTTGGGGATTTAGTAGCTCTAAAGAGGACTCAGTTTGGTGTTGGTCTCAAGTTCCAACCAAAATTCCTAGGACCCTATAAAATAATAAAAATAAAGGAAAATGATCGTTAAGACTTAGAAAAGGTGGGCTGTCGTGAAGGTCCAAAAATGACATCGGCAGCTGCGGATATCTTAAAACCATGGAAGCAATTTGAAAATGAGGAATCCAGCGATGATGATACGTCTGAGGCAGTCGTAATGCAGGACGGCCGTGTGGATTGCCCTTAAAGCTATGTTGGCAGCCCTGTCAAAAGAAAAGAAGATTAAAAAAGAAGAAGTCAAGCGTCGTCAAGCGAAAAGGTCAGCAGTCGGTCAAGCGTCGTCAAGCGAGAAGAAGACAACTGAAAAAAGCGCGATAAGCAACGACACAATTAAATTTAATAAACTTGAAACTTTGAACACTTTTTTATTTATTATTCAAATTAACTTCACATATATATTTTACACTGTTATTTGAATTTCTATAAATATGTATTATAAACGTTATTAAAATTAACTTCACATATATATATATATATATGTATATACATATAGAACAGTGTAAGAAAAGAACAGAGCATGATCTCAGGGAGTAGGCCCTTGCTCCACGTTAGGCAATACGCTCGCGGAGACTTTTCTGGAGGTATGTGTGTATTAAGATTGTCAGCGTTTGTTGGACGTTTCCTTTTTTTACGTGCTATTTTAATCTTGTCCACTCATAAAAAAGAGACGAGGCTGTTACGTCCACGTCCATAAATATAGTTAATAGAATTCGACAGACACTTACCCCACTTTTCCTGACAGTTGACGTCGACGTTTTTTTTCTTAAATTGGAAATAATGCCCATTACTTTGTAATGTTTGATGCAACAATACCACACAATTCCAGAGTTAAATTTTCATTGCTTAGTGTGCTACTTGTGTGTGATGACTTAATAGAAACTCATTATGCAAGATGCTCGCTGGTATAAGGCAGTGAAGTGCAGCTCGATGTGCTTCAACCGGCGTTCGTGCAGATGCACAGAAAATAAGGAACAGCGATTAGGTAGCAATATTTAAAGCGTTTAGCAATAAAAGTACTAATTTTTTTTGTCACCACTAACCCTTTTTTACACAAATGCATTGTTTGTGAGAGGCTGAATTAAAGCTTCCAACATGCAACAGTAGCAGTGTAAAGTTGTGTTTTGTGAGGCAATTGTGTATTTTTCACTCATCCAATCCATTCACTTATGTGGCATTTTTCTATAGGTCAAATGTTGTTTTATTTTATCGGATAATTTGTAGAATCCAATTTTCGTCATATTAAGAAAACTTACAATGTTTGAAACTCGTATGCAACTGCAAATTAATGTATAAATTTAACAATATTCACAAATGACAAAACTAAGATAGTTTGACGTCTATTCTGTCATACAGAAAAACATGGTAGTGATTGTCGGTGGATTGGTTTATTTTGGGTTTCCGAACTATGGAATTAATTTTTTGTTTTGCAGAAACCTGGTTCGTGTATTAGATAATCATCATCCATTTACAATGAAATACATTAACATGCAGGTGTATTAAGTGATCGTTGTAGGTGTTGGGTTAATATTACTCATGTTTTATGTCCATATTAATAGTATTTATGTTTTATGTCCATTTTAATAGTATATATGTTTTATGTTCATTTGTGAAGGTAATAAGATTTTAAAAAGGGACGGGATGAGGAGATTGCATTTAGACTTTAGAAAGAAAGATTTAGCATTTTAGAAAGAGACTTTCACACACAAAAAAAAAATTAGTTCCAGAATTTTCGATGATAAGCGGGTAGTTTCGCCAGACGACGAAAGAGTAAGAGGAGTCAGTAAAAGGCTAACCATTAGATTGAAAAGATCGTCTCTGAACAGCATAAAGTAAAAGACCACCATTTTTCAAGTGAACGAAATTAAAGGCAAAAATTTAAAATTCAAGAATTTGAATTAATGAGAATAGTGTCGGTGCGCTATATGAATTTTGAAAGCGTCGTGGAAAGAACCACCATTTTCTAAGTGCACTAAAATTAAAACCAAAATTTAAAGTTCAAAAATATCAATTTGCACTAGCAGTGTTAATGTGCTATATGAATTTTGAAAGCGTCGTGGAAAGAACCACCATTTTCTAAGTGCACTAAAATTAAAACCAAAATTTAAAGTTCAAAAATATCAATTTGCATTAGCAGTGTTAATGTGCTAAAATTAAAACCAAAATTTAAAGTTCAAAAATTTCAATTTGCACTAGCAGTGTTAATGTGCTTTATGAATTTTGAAAGTATCGTGGAAAGAACCACCATTTTCTAAGTGAACTAAAATTAAAACCAAAATTTAAAGTTCAAAAATTTCAATTTGCACTGCTAGTGTTAATATGCTATATGAATTTTCAAGGCGTCTTATACCAGTGCAAGCCATAAGGGGAGAAACCAAATATTGTTTCGAAAGGAAAGTGCCATTACACAGGGTTTGAATCCAACTTAAGCATCTCAGCAAAGATCCAACTTTTACCGACAAATTCAAAAAGGTATGCAGTGAAATAGTAGTTTTTTTTACTTATAATTGAACTTTTGAAAGCTTTTCCAAGAAAACTTTTATTATCGCAGAGCATTCTACAAGAATTTCAAACCATCAATAGCATTGGTTGTAAAAACCTCCTTTTTTTAATTTTATTTCCTTTTTTTTACTTTCAATTTTCAAACAATCAACTAAATTTTTAATTTTTTTAACCTTTTTATTCCTTTTAATTTTATTTTTTTTTAAATTTTATTAAATTGCATTAAAATTTATGTCCATTTTGTGAACTGCATTTAGTGGCCATTCCCCTTTCCCCTTCCCCTTTTTAGAAGCAATTTCTGCCGGCAGGACACGCATTCAAAAGAGTGGAAAGCAAGGTAAATGAATATAAGTAAATATATATATATATATATTAAATTAATTAACGGCTACTAAGGGCAGTAGAGAATATACTTACATATTCAGTTTTCATTATATTTCGTTATTTTTTTTTTATTTCAATTTTCCTTAAATTGGTTTTAATAATCATAATTAATACATAATAATCATTGCAATAGAATTAATATTGAAATATTTGAAAAATTTTTGAATTGTTTCCTCAGGAAATTTTTTTTTTAAAGCGATTAAAAATTTATAACGTATGCGAACTAGATGAGATTTTATTGTCTTTGCCCGGCGGGTTGAGATACCTCAGTTGAGGCCCTTCTAGTTTTGTCATCCCAAATAGGTTGTAGCAACGATGCAGGGCTAAATTAAATTAGCATGGTATGTGGTTGGGATCAGTGATCCCCGTGTAAGTATCCGACGTTCCACCAAAAATGACTGGGACTGGCTGGTGACAAGGACTGATGGACAGTCTAGTCCTTGACGAGTTTGTAACGGAGTTTCCCAGCCGGGGTAGAACTCAGTGTGACCAGGGTTCAATAATGGGGGGTCGTTACAATAAAATTTATGGTTTTTGGGTTTGTGGAAAATTAAGTGAATCTCTTTATTATTTCAAAAATTGTTTGAGTTTGGTTCAATCATTGGATTTACATTCGTTAAAGAAAATTGTAAAAAAAAATTTAAAATTCAAGAATTTGAATTAATGAGAATAGTGTCGGTGCGCTATATGAATTTTGAAAGCGTCGTGGAAAGAACCACCATTTTCTAAGTGCACTAAAATTAAAACCAAAATTTAAAGTTCAAAAATATCAATTTGCACTAGCAGTGTTAATGTGCTATATGAATTTTGAAAGCGTCGTGGAAAGAACCACCATTTTCTAAGTGCACTAAAATTAAAACCAAAATTTAAAGTTCAAAAATATCAATTTGCATTAGCAGTGTTAATGTGCTAAAATTAAAACCAAAATTTAAAGTTCAAAAATTTCAATTTGCACTAGCAGTGTTAATGTGCTTTATGAATTTTGAAAGTATCGTGGAAAGAACCACCATTTTCTAAGTGAACTAAAATTAAAACCAAAATTTAAAGTTCAAAAATTTCAATTTGCACTGCTAGTGTTAATATGCTATATGAATTTTCAAGGCGTCTTATACCAGTGCAAGCCATAAGGGGAGAAACCAAATATTGTTTCGAAAGGAAAGTGCCATTACACAGGGTTTGAATCCAACTTAAGCATCTCAGCAAAGATCCAACTTTTACCGACAAATTCAAAAAGGTATGCAGTGAAATAGTAGTTTTTTTTACTTATAATTGAACTTTTGAAAGCTTTTCCAAGAAAACTTTTATTATCGCAGAGCATTCTACAAGAATTTCAAACCATCAATAGCATTGGTTGTAAAAACCTCCTTTTTTTAATTTTATTTCCTTTTTTTTACTTTCAATTTTCAAACAATCAACTAAATTTTTAATTTTTTTAACCTTTTTATTCCTTTTAATTTTATTTTTTTTTAAATTTTATTAAATTGCATTAAAATTTATGTCCATTTTGTGAACTGCATTTAGTGGCCATTCCCCTTTCCCCTTCCCCTTTTTAGAAGCAATTTCTGCCGGCAGGACACGCATTCAAAAGAGTGGAAAGCAAGGTAAATGAATATAAGTAAATATATATATATATATATTAAATTAATTAACGGCTACTAAGGGCAGTAGAGAATATACTTACATATTCAGTTTTCATTATATTTCGTTATTTTTTTTTTATTTCAATTTTCCTTAAATTGGTTTTAATAATCATAATTAATACATAATAATCATTGCAATAGAATTAATATTGAAATATTTGAAAAATTTTTGAATTGTTTCCTCAGGAAATTTTTTTTTTAAAGCGATTAAAAATTTATAACGTATGCGAACTAGATGAGATTTTATTGTCTTTGCCCGGCGGGTTGAGATACCTCAGTTGAGGCCCTTCTAGTTTTGTCATCCCAAATAGGTTGTAGCAACGATGCAGGGCTAAATTAAATTAGCATGGTATGTGGTTGGGATCAGTGATCCCCGTGTAAGTATCCGACGTTCCACCAAAAATGACTGGGACTGGCTGGTGACAAGGACTGATGGACAGTCTAGTCCTTGACGAGTTTGTAACGGAGTTTCCCAGCCGGGGTAGAACTCAGTGTGACCAGGGTTCAATAATGGGGGGTCGTTACAATAAAATTTATGGTTTTTGGGTTTGTGGAAAATTAAGTGAATCTCTTTATTATTTCAAAAATTGTTTGAGTTTGGTTCAATCATTGGATTTACATTCGTTAAAGAAAATTGTAAAAAAAAATTGTAAAGTAAAGTACAAAAGCTGAAAGAAAATTTATGGGTAAACGATGGGTTTAAGTACAAAGTACTTGTACCCCTTGGCTCCTAGAATTGGGAGAGAACGGGTTAATCGTAGTGGCAAGGTAGCACTCTTGAACCACTGTAGCTGAAAGGAAGTTTATGGGTTAACGATGGGTTTAAGTACGAAGTACTTGTACCCCTTGGCTCCTAGAATTGGGATAGAACGGGTTAATCGTAGTGGCAAGGTAGCACTCTTGAACCACTGTAGCTGAAAGGAAGTTTATGGGTTAACGATGGGCTGAAGTACGAAGTACTTGTACCCCTTGGCTCCTAGAATTGGGAGAGAACGGGTTAATCGTAGTGGCAAGGTAGCACTCTTGAACCACTGTAGCTGAAAGAAAGTTTATGGGTTAACGATGGGTTTAAGTACAAAGTACTTGTACCCCTTGGCTCCTAGAATTGGGAGAGAACGGGTTAATCGTAGTGGCAAGGTAGCACTCTTGAACCACTGTAGCTGAAAGAAAGTTTATGGGTTAACGATGGGCTTAAGTACGAAGTACTTGTACCCCTTGGCTCCTAGAATTGGGAGAGAACGGGTTAATCGTAGTGGCAAGGTAGCACTCTTGAACCACTGTAGCTGAAAGAAAGTTTATGGGTTAACGATGGGTTTAAGTACAAAGTACTTGTACCCCTTGGCTCCTAGAATTGGGAGAGAACGGGTTAATCGTAGTGGCAAGGTAGCAGTCTTGATCCACTGTAGCTACTCTTAAACTATTTGTTGTGAACAGTGGAAGGAACTCAGGAAGAATAGACCTTTTGCTTGAGATGCGTGCTCCTTTTATACTGTTTTCCTGCGGTTGGTTTTCCGTTGGCTTCTTGTTTTTATCGTGTTCGTTGTTGTTGTGTTGGATTTCCATAAATTCAGACGCATGTATGTGCGTTTGACATATACATGTTCTCCGTAGGATGTTTCCTTTGAAGAACAACATGTATGGTATACATGTTTCTGGCCTTGCAACGTGTGTGTGTACGCATAAATTCTTCATTGCTCAGTTGCGATTATGCATGTTGTTGTTTGCCTTACACCGTGTGTGTGTGTGTGTGTGTGTGTGTGTGTGTATGCATAAATCCATCATTGCTCAGTTTCGAACACGCATGTTGTTGGCTGCATTCGTTGGCGAGCCCACTTGGTAGTTTTTTTGTCTGAGCGGTGCTCAGGTCATTGACACCGCCAGCCGTTAAATCGTATTTTGACTCTGTCTGCTATGCGTGGGAGTACGTCTGCACCTACTGACTGAGCGCGAGGGGGACAGACGTTTTCTCCGGCGAATTCGCTGCTGTGTGCCGTAGTGATCACTGATGTCGTGATAGAGACCATGCGTTGTGCATCTGCGTGGTGGTAGTTTTGTTAAATGCGCGATGATCTGTTAATCGCCTATTGCTCGTAATAGGAAAAGAAAAAGAGGGGAAAACGAAATATTGGCCGTTTCGCCGACAATTGAGTGACTTTTGAGTTACTTTGTAGAGAGTGCAAGAGTTACCAACCTATGAATGATTGTTAAAAACTACATTTTGAGTTTTTATTTCTTTAATTTTATGTCTATGACAAAAGGCTTGGAAATTATTTCCAGACATGTTGTGTGGGAGAAATTCTAATGTGAAGAATTTTGTTCCTCACACTCCCCCGTTGCTTCGGCGGACAAGTACTTACCCTTCCTAATAGTTAGTACTTGGAAACGGACGTTCTGTTGGAGGTGCACGAAACCTGGTTTTGATTGTCATACGGCTCCTTGTCGTTTTGAGTCTTCTGGGGACTGCGTTAGTTATTGTCGGCGGTAGGTGTTGTGAGGTTCCACACGACTGCGGCGACTGGAATGGCTGTGGCTTCTGCGATGAATATTGTATCTTTAGCGATGTTTGCAACGATTTTGAACGCTTTTGATTAAGTTTCTGGCTCTGGCAACAGTGATAATTCCTAAGGGCTGCTTTGGTTCTTGAGGGCTGGTTTTCTGGCTGTGACGACTGGGACGGCTGTGGCGAATGTAACTGCTGTGGCGGCTGTGACTGCCGTGGCGAATGTGACTGCCGTGGCGAATGTGACTGCTGTGGCGACTGTGACTGCTGTGGCGAATGTGACTGGTGTGGCGACTGTGACTGCTGTGGCGACTGTGACTGGTGTGGCTTCTGCGATGAATATGATGTCTGTAGCGACATTTGCTGCGACTTCGACAGCTTTTGATCAAGTTGATGTTCCTGGCGACGGTGATGATTCTTACAAGCTGCTTTGGTTTCTGACGATGGGTTTTCTGGCTGCTGGTGGTTTAGAGTGACGGAAGTACTCGTCACCCATGACGATTGTTGAGCTTTTGTGGGCGACTTCTGGTAATGCTGATTGCTAAGACGTCTGTGACAATCTTTGGCGAGAGTCCTGACTGCAGTATGTCCAAACGGATGTGGGAATCCTTGAAGACTATAGTGTCTCTCGTCAATTCTTGGACTGCGCTGTTTTGGACGGAGGTAACTTTCGTCAACTATTGTCCTTGTTGTTACCTTAGGCTGCGACGACTTTTGATGCCGTCTTCTTCTGGACGGTGTGACTAACACGAAGTCTGACTTCAGCGGCTGTTGGGTCTTTGGCAATTGCGGTTGTTTAACTTCTCGGAATGTGTTGCATGTCAGACGTTTAACCGGACCTGCTGATAAAGTTTGAAGTGTTAAGTACTCACCTCCGAGACTAAAAGTGGCTCTGGTTCTTGTAAGGAAGTCCATTCCTGGTGTAAGGTTATCAGCGGCGTTCGGCAACACTAGCAGGCGCAGTGAACATAAGGATTCCCCAAACCGAATGTTGACGCTTAACTCCTGACGGACAGTTGTCTGAATTCCGTTAGCCATTTGGATTGGGATCTGCACGGGGGTGGCGTTGTCCAAATTTCGAAACTTTTCAGCCAAAGCTTCGCTGATGAAACTGCGGGATGCGCCAGTGTCAATAGTTGCCTGAACGGGTTCGTGGTTGATGATGATGCGGGCGAGAATTCTGTGTTTATCCTGGATCAGGGCTGATTTCTCGCCAGACAGGGGCAAATGACGATGCTCAGCGTGTGAGTTACGTTGACGGCAGCAGTCAATTGTCCTGATTCTCTGTTGGCCACAGTCCCAGCAGAAAATCACTCGAGGGTTAGTGCATTCTTTTTGAAAGTGGCCTTCCTGTCGACACCATCGACAAGTCATTCGAGGATTGTATGGTCCTTCTTCAGGCTGACTCACCATACAATGCCTCTCCTGTGGACTTCTTCGAGGTGTCGTCGTTGCGCTCTCCTGGTTTGTCTGGATACCTTCGTAGTCCTCTGCTAGATCAATGAGCTCGCGGAGATTTCCTTCTTTTCTTCGGATATAATATTGATATTCTTGGCGGCTGTTCCGGAAGATCCTTTCCACCTGTTCTTCTTCGGGGTAATTTGCGTGCCTCATCATATTCTGCATCACAATTACGAAGTCTTTAAATTGTTCCTGTTGTTTCTGTCGTCTTTGGCGAATCTCATCGTCCAGACGTTCCCAGTACCTTGTGGGCAAGAAGAATTGCAGGAAGTCTGCTTTGAAACTGTTCCAGTCCTGCCACTTCCGGTTATTATTGCGGAACCACAGTAGGGCTCGGTCGCGAAGTAACTCGGGCATAGTCCTTGGAAGGAGGTCTTTGTTTAACGAGTAGGCGTCAGCGAGCTCTTCCAGCCTCTCGATAAATAAAAGAGGTTCCTTGCCACCGTCATACCGCACTGACCACTTTCGTACCTGGTCGATAAACATGGGATATGATGTCACTGGTGTTTCTGATGGAGTTCGAGTGGCTGTTGCCTCTCGTAGGGCTGGGGACGCTGTCCTGCTTATAGCCCCCTTTGGTTCATCGTGGTCCACTGGATCCGGAGGGTTCAGGGATATATGGGGCCGCGGTGATTGGCTACGAGTGTGTATTCGTTCTAATTCGGTGAGACGCGTTTCGTCCTCCGACGTAACGTCTCGCCCGGTGATGTAATTGGAGAAACGTTTCCTCAATTCATCGAGTGCACCATTACTGTCCAGTCTGAACTCACTCATATAGGTCTTCAGCTCGTCCTTCGACAGGTTCTACACCCAGCTCGTCCTGACCATCTTGTCTTCGTGCTGGTATTACTGGGTTGTCGGCTTAGTTTTTGTTTTTTTAAATTCCAGGGTCCCTGCTCGGGCGCCAATTGTAACGGAGTTTCCCAGCCGGGGTAGAACTCAGTGTGACCAGGGTTCAATAATGGGGGGTCGTTACAATAAAATTTATGGTTTTGGGTTTGTGGAAAATTAAGTGAATCTCTTTATTATTTCAAAAATTGTTTGAGTTTGGTTCAATCATTGGATTTACATTCGTTAAAGAAAATTGTAAAAAAAAATTGTAAAGTAAAGTACAAAAGCTGAAAGAAAATTTATCGGTTAACGATGGGTTTAAGTACAAAGTACTTGTACCCCTTGGCTCCTAGAATTGGGAGAGAACGGGTTAATCGTAGTGGCAAGGTAGCACTCTTTAACCACTGTAGCTGAAAGGAAGTTTATGGGTTAACGATGGGTTTAAGTACGAAGTACTTGTACCCCTTGGCTCCTAGAATTGGGAGAGAACGGGTTAATCGTAGTGGCAAGGTAGCACTCTTGAACCACTGTAGCTGAAAGGAAGTTTATGGGTTAACGATGGGCTTAAGAACGAAGTACTTGTACCCCTTGGCTCCTAGAATTGGAAGAGAACGGGTTAATCGTAGTGGCAAGGTAGCACTCTTGAACCACTGTAGCTGAAAGAAAGTTTATGGGTTAACGATGGGTTTAAGTACAAAGTACTTGTACCCCTTGGCTCTTAGAATTGGGAGAGAACGGGTTAATCGTAGTGGCAAGGTAGCACTCTTGAACCACTGTAGCTGAAAGAAAGTTTATGGGTTAACGATGGGCTTAAGTACGAAGTACTTGTACCCCTTGGCTCCTAGAATTGGGAGAGAACGGGTTAATCGTAGTGGCTTTCACAAAATTTTCCTATTGATTTCCACCCCTTTTTATTAGACACGATAAATTAAAATTTTTGTTCATGACTGGTAAGTGACAAGGACAACCCGTCCGGCGAGCTTAGCCGAGCAACCGCGAGCGTGTCGCGACGTCCTTGCCAGTGGCCTCGCTCCATAACAGATCATAATGACAGATTGCTTAATATATCAGATTATAAAGGAGCACTGTCAGATCATCAGTTCTGGTTTCGAAAATCGCACTCGGCCGTCATAAAAGCGGTGGTCAGTATAGCAAAGAAAGCGATAGAAAGAGAAATGTGGCGATGGGCACAAAGGAATATTGTGCAGTTGTGACACTGGACATAACAAACGCCTTTAACTCCGCAAATTGGTCCTCAATAAGAAGATCACTCGCTAGCATTGAAGCACCGTACTACTTACGGAAGATAGTTTCAGGCTACTTAAGCAATAGAAGGCAGAGGTACGAAACCAATGAGGGTGTAAAGTACTATAACGTATCCGCAAGAGTCCCACAAGGATCGGTGCTGGGCCCCCTTCTATGGAACATTATGTACGATGGAGTCCTAAGACCTAAGCCCCTGAGAAAAAAACACATCACAAGCGACACGTGCCGTACGCAGAATATAAAAAAATTATATAAGAAGTCGAAAAAAAAAATTTAATTTTATCTTATGTGATATTTATATGTTATTTTAAATTTTTTTCATAGTTGTATTAAAAGTTCTGGGTTTACTGCCTTTTGCGAGTTCCAAAAAGTTAGTGGGTCCAAATATTCGCAACGTTAATATTGCTCTATAGAAAGATTTCCGATAACGCTAGGTGCATTATTGTGAGTCCTCTTTCCTTCGGTTACCTTTCGATCAAGCCTTGACCATAGCGAAATTGGCTTTAGAGTATTTATTTCTGATACTGAGTAATCTTTTCGATTTCTGTTGTGTTAATGCTTTTATTATTTAAGAGATATGTGACTTCCTCCGTCAACCACTTTCGCGTATTAGTAGCATTTGCGTCATTTACAAAAGCAATCTTCTTAAATTTGGGAAGTTGGTTTCGCACAGATTTTGTCCGCTTCCAACTGACCAAGCCGTCTTTTATTGACATTGGGTAAAGTTGATTTAAGTTGAAGTCCACAGGAATTTTTCTCATTAACGCATGTGTACTGGGACTTGTACAGGTCCTCTTATCAATGGTATTATCATCACCATTCATTTGCTGCAACCGATAGTCCAAAGTCCAAACTAAATCATTCATTCAAACGTAACACCATTCTAATAAAAATCTCATTCGTTCAGACATAAAACCACTCATTGGTCCAAACGAATGAAAAAATAATTTGTTCAAACCTAGAACCATTCATTTGCACCCGATAGTACAAACGAATGAAAAAATCATGCATTCAAATGTAAAACCATTCGAATGAAAAAATCATTCATTCAAACTTAAAACCATTCATTTGCAACCGATAGTCCAAAGTCCAAACGAATGGAAAATCATTTGTTCAAACCTAAGACCATACACATCCATACAAAATTTTTGCAGAGCAGCCATCGCCAGAGTGCACGCACATGCACAAAACAATAATTACTCAGTCAAAGTAAAAAACCCGTACTATCTATAATGAAACATTTGAATGATTTTTTTTCATTCGATTGTTTTGAATGAATGCTTTCTGAAAAATAGTAATTGAACAATTTTGATAACTAATTTTCAAGGCAACGGCATTTACCGTTTCTATCGTCAGTTATGATGGAGAGTGCATAAATAAATTATGATATTTTTTTTTTTCGAATTTTCGAATTTCCTTTCTTTCCCAGAACCACAGTGAACAAAACAAAATAGTATATTACATAACGAGCAAGGAAAGTGGAGCTTATCGTGTGAGTTAGATGCTTGAAGCACGAGGCGTTAGGCCGTTAGCCGAGTGCGGCAATCAAACGTGTGAGTTAGATGCTTGAAGCACGAGGCGTTAGGCCGTTAGCAGAGTGCGGCAATCAAACGAGCACGATGAGCACTTTTCTGCGTGTAATGTACGCTATTTTTCACACGACCAAAACCGGGTTTTCTGCTAAACCGGTTGGCTGTGACTTCAGTAAATAACAAGAGTATTTTGTATGTTTACTCACTAGTGTCTATAAGGGCTACTTTCGAAACTAGATTATAGTGTATGAAACAGTCACTTTCGTCTATGGGCGTGTGAAATAGTATATTACAGAACGAGCAAGGAAAGTGCGAGGTCGAAGCTTGACGGCAATCTAACGAGCACGATGATCACTTTTCTGCAAGTCATGTACGCTATTTTTCACGCGTTCAAACCGGTTTTTTTGCTAAATCGAGAGAGAAGCAGAAAAGAGAGAATGTGTGTTCGCTGTGACTGCAGTAAATAACAAAGAAATGAATTTTTCATGCGTCAAAACCGGGTTTCCTGCTTATTCGAGAGAGAAGCAGAAACCACAAACGACAAACAAAAGAGAATTCTTGCTCATGCGCAATGTGTTCGCTGAGATTGTAGTAAATAACAAAAGACGTTTATATCATAACATAACTAGTGTTGCTATGGGCTACTTTCGAGGCTAGTTTATAGCGTACGAAACAGTCACTTTCGTCTATGGGCGTGTGAAAAAGAATTACGCAAATCCATTGTTCGAATTGTGAGTTATGGTCGCGAGTTCTTAGAAAACCTATGGGAAACAGCAATTTCAGTTTTTTTTACGGGGGGCTACAATTATCTTTTTTGGCTGCCCCATCCCACTGACCCCCGCCCACTGGCGCCACGCCCACTTACACCCCAATAACTAACCAACTCACCAATCCAGAAAACTATAGAATCGACACTAATACAGGCAAAAAATGTACACTTGTTCGAATATTCTTTATATGAAGATTATATACAGGGAGAACTACATTTTCCACCCCAGCGCCACCTATCAGGTCCCAATTTTGTCAACGACTTTCTTTTTATTTAAATATTATATGGTGTGAATTTGAGCCAAATCGTTCTATATATAAGAACTTTCAGAAAAAAAATATACCAGCGCCACCTAGCGGGGCTGAACAAACTCTACAACCTTTGCGTAGCAATTGCGAACAAACTCGCAGAAGGAAGTATCCAATTTGGTCCAGCCGTTTTCAAGTTTTAAGCATCCGAACAAACTACGATTCATTTTTATATACATAGATTTTATATGTATATAACTATTATATATTATCTGGTTATATATATATATATATATATATGTTATGTCAGAGCCATCTTGTACGACCCAACAAATATTAACAAACCAATATAAAGATAAGCAAATCCTGGACTTTAAATTCAGCCAGTTTATGCAATGCGTAGAAATCTCTAAAAACGATCGCTTGATCTCAACTATTTAGTCTTTAAGCAGTCACTACGTATAGCTGACGATTTCCCCCCTACCAGTGGTTAAGACTATACTTTACAGGATCCCCTACCAGTGGTAAGGGATCCGAAGCTCTAGTTTAAATTCTCATAATAACAAAGATATCCGTTTTAAAAAATTAAAAATATTGTCTAATAGAACGTCGACTAAATAGAACGAAAATCTATTAATTTAAAAAAGTCAATCCGTGAAACGAACAAAAACGTGAAAATCTACAAACCGCGTGGAAACATTGAAAGTGAAAAGTGTTCAATTGATGAACGAATATCATCAATTTACAACAATTTGTATAAACAAATTCAATGTTTAAACACTACATAAAGTGAAAAGTGATCAACTCCAGTTGACCAAATTTAGTGACAACAAATTATTCGCACGAAAATCGAATATTTAATTGTAAATTATTTAGTAATAAATAATAAAAGTAAATTATTAATGTTACGAAACCTCATAGAGAGAAAATAATTTCAAGAAAAGTGAAGAACCAATAATAAAACTAATAAAAAAATAATTTCATGAAAAGTGAAAGAAATTATGAAAAATCAATAAAAAAAACAACAAAAGAAAGTATATAGAAAGACTTACTACTTTTCATGGAAGAATAGAAGATCTTCCAATTTTTATTCAAAATGTCGATGACATTATTGCCATTTTATTGGAATACAATAACCAGGGCCAAAAAATGTGCATTAATTTGATAAAATCAAAATTTATAGTTATAGCAAGACAAAGTATAGTAATTCATATTCATTTAACGACATGGAAAAATATCAAAGCTATGCTAATAGAAAATTTCGGGGGCTTCAAAAATAATAATAATAATAATATTCGGCGCGGCAGACCATTGCGGTCCAAGGCCTAGCTTCTCGCGACGATTTGTGTTGCGCATGTTTATTTTTGGACACAAATGTAAAGGGCATACA
Source organism: Nephrocerus scutellatus (assembly GCA_947095585.1). Classification (NCBI taxonomy): domain Eukaryota; kingdom Metazoa; phylum Arthropoda; class Insecta; order Diptera; family Pipunculidae; genus Nephrocerus; species Nephrocerus scutellatus. Next base: position 76,295,036 of record OX352761.1, on the reverse strand, counting down.
ATTAAAGGCCGGATCCGAACGGCGACTTGAGAAGCTTCATTAAATCAAAAATGCCAACAAGAAAATAACCTCATAGATTTTCCTAGAAATAACCAAACGGCACTTAATATCTTTAAAGAAAATGTAGCAACTAATATGAGGACAATCCTCTATGCTGTAAAACCAGACACCATGAAGATAGTACTTTATGAGTTGAACAGTGCAGGATTTGTTATAAGACAAAACAACGATGTCGACAGTAACAATGAAAAACAAAAACACTATAATAAAAAATTAGAAAATAGGTATGAGCACAGAAATAGTAATAATTTTAAAAACACTAATAGCCCCTTCAGAAATAATTATAATAGGCAAAATAATAATAATAACAAAAATAATAATAATAATTGACAACCAAAAACGTACGTGCCAAACAATCAAAACAATTACCAAAGATCAAATAATAACAATTATAACAGAAACTATAAACCCCCAACAACTAATAACTGTAGACAACAACCCCAAAAATTTGAGCCTATGGATGTAGATCCTACATCTTCTCAAATCAAACGAATACCAAAAGCTAATTATGCAGAAGATACAGGAAGTAATACAAATTTTCGGTTTGCAGCCTAGGAACAAGAAGCGGTATGCCCCTTATTAAATTAAAAAAAGAACAAACAACTTTTATAATGCTCATTGATACAGGAGCAATTAATAGCCTTCTTAGAGAAGTAGATGCTCCATAGGAATTTATTTAAATAAGAAAAAATCCTCTAATTATAAAAACTTGTGGGAACCCAGTAACTACAAATAAAGAAATTATTATACGTAAGGATCAATTTATTATTTCATTGAAGATTGTGAATTCCAAAACCACACATTCAGTTCAGAATACAACGGAATAATAGGGAATAATATTTTAATTCCAAATAATTGTGCAATCAATTACAAAAATAAAATATTAAAATTGAAAAATAATTGCATTCCTTTCTTCCTCAACAGAAATGAAGAAGAATATGAAAGTACAATTAATTACTTTAATAATATTTCACCTCTTAATACAATTATTGATGATTCTTTTACAAATGAACTAAGGACTGAGCATTTAAGCTCAGAAGAAAAAAATAAATTAATAAAATTATTAAAAACTCACAAAAATTCTTTTCACCATAAAGGTGACGATTTAAGTTTCACCAACCACGTAAAGCACAACATACCAACGGAAAATAGTTCCGATATATACACAAGAATATACAGATATCCTGAAATCCACAAAAAAGAAGTGAATAGATAAATAAAAGAAATGCTTGAATCAAATATATTAGATGATTATGCAAAAATAATTAAACCTTTAACTTCATGCCTAAAGAAAGATAGTAAAATAAATATAAACGATCAAGATTACAAATAATCTTTTCATAAAATAAAAACGTTAATGACGAATGATTTAATAAATAGGGGTGTCTATAAAGACTTTTCAAAAGGATTTACACTAACAACTGATGCAAGCAATTTTGCTATTAGAGCAGTCAATCTCATGGTCCCCTTTGTTTCGCTTCACGCACATTAAACAAACATGAGTGCCAATATGGCACAATAGAAAAGGAATTATTAGCCATTGTCTGGGCTACCGCTCAATTCCGACATTATTTGTACGGAAGAAAGTTCGTCATTAAGACTGACCACAGGCAATTAGTATGGCTTAGCAATTTTAAAGAACCAAACAGCAAATTACAACGCTGGAAAATCAAACTAGAAGAGTACGATTTTGAGATACAATATATTCAAGGAAAATAGAATAAAGTGGCTGACACCCTATATCGAGTAAAAAAACAACCCATAAAAATTAAAATTTTTCATCTAAATTCTCTAATCGCAGAAATTGATATGGGAGCCCCTCGATCCTGGGCCATTTTTTTTTTATTGTAGGAGAAAATCATCGAAACAAACATTTGACATCAGACGTTAAAATTGAAAAAGCTCAGATCATTTTATTCTGAGCACTTAGAGCACGCTCATACTCTGAGAAAATAAGAAACACGAACATTTATCTTGAGAACTCTTTGACTGCTCTGAACTAATTTATGAAAACGCCAAATGACAGAATATTGTGAAAACTTGTTGTTCTATCTGTAAGTTGATATCGACAACAAAAAAAACGACATCAATAAAAATACAATTCCGTAAATAAAAATGTAAGTTGAAGTAAGCATAAAACATGTATGTCTCGTTTCATTTGCTGGGTTCATTTGTGCGTGCGCTAAGATTTCTCTCTCTCTCTCCACCACCACCAAAACCATGCAGCGCAGCCGACTGCGCAGCACACACCGCACACAGTCCATAAAGGGCGACGAATATCTGATGCCAGTACAGATATTTAAAAAATGTATAAGGGCCTTGCGGCCGAACCCGGGACCCGATCACTACCAAAAAAAAGTATTGTTTATTGGGTATACACATGTGTGCAAAATTTGAAGAAAATCGGGTAAATTTTTTAAAATTTTTGTTTGGGAGCCCCCCGACCCCGCAGCCCGAGGGGCCTCAAAATTTAATAGAAAGTGTTGTCTCCGGAAATACACATGTGTGCAAAATTTCAATAAAATCGGGCCATGGGAAGTGGGTTAAAAATTGATCGCAAGAATCCACGACAGACGACCGACGACCGACCGACGACCGACCGACGACCGACGACCCACGGGCAAGTGAAGTTAATATAGAGAATTTAAAAATAAATATGCTACAACAAGATGACTTAGCAACCATCCACAGTGCTGAATCAGATAGTTCACATCTTATTCCTATTAGTGAAAAACCGGTTAATTTATTTAATCGACAAATAATACTTGAAATCAATTAAATGATCATCAAGAAATTTTGTATCGACATGTTGGAAAAAGAAGAATAATATTTAATAAAAAAGAATACAAAGAGAAAGATTAGATTTTTTAGAAATAATAAAAGAAGTGGACACTAAAATTATAAATTCCATGTATGTCAAAGATGAGGAAATATTTAACAACTTCCAAAAAGTTTGAAAAAATGAAAATAAAAGTAAGAAAAATATTTTATATCGTAGCACAAATTTTTAAATGACAACACAATCGAAGCCGATGAGCTTATCCACAATATACACAAAAAATATAATCATATTTGAATAGAAAAAGTTTATTTAGAGATATCCAAAGAAAATTATATACCCAATCTAAAACTCATGATAATTAAAATAAAATAATTGTGCAATATGCCAGACCAATGTTGATAGAAATCCTATTAAACTACCATTTGAGAAAACACCCACACCAACAGGACCCAGGCAGCATTACCACATTGATATATGGTTCTTAAACAAAAAAAAATAAATATGTTACATGTGTAGACAAATTTAGCAAATATGCCGTAGCAGAACCTATTAAACATAAAACTCACATAGATGCTATAAAAGCGTTAGCAAAGATTTTCTCATATATGGGATCACCAAATTTCATAACTCTCGACAACGAGAATGGTTTTGTTTCAGATTACCTCAACAACTATTTAACAAATAAAGACATACAAAAACATTACTGTACAGCCAACCAGCACACAGAAAATTCTGACATTGAAAGACTACATGGAACTCTCAACGAACATTTCCGTATTTTATCATCAATCGAACCAATTGGTGAACAATTTGATCCAAGTGAGCATACGGTTCAAGCTCTAAATGCTTATAATAATATTATCCACCTAACAACTCGAGAAAAACCTTTCGATATCCATTTTGGTGTCATAAATAAGGAAATAATTTTTAAACGAATAGAAGATAGTAAAAACAAGGTAAGTAACAAATTAAATGAAAAACTTAAGAATATTGAAATAAACGAACAATTCGTGAAAACAACCGATCCAGATAAATTAAAAACAAATTGACCCCTATATATAAAAATATAAAAGTAATGAGTAAAGAAGGAAAAAAATATACTCTTAAAGAAGGCAATAGATTCAAAAAGAAGATCAATTCTATAGATTAAAGAAATTCACAGAAAATATTCCGGTTCACAGGGACGACACTTCATCAAAAAGAAGCCACTTGCGAATCTTCATCTGATCAACCCACTACTTCTAACGGTAACCATCATAATTATCCTCATTCTTCCAATAATTAAAACCCAAGAAATTCAAATAACAGATTTAAACCATGGAAATGGTTTCACAGTTATACAGCTACAACAGATGCAAATAATAGAAAACTTAACTCAAATACTACACATTATAAATTTAACTAATTACGAAATAAATTTAAATACATATATTAGACGACCACGTAAGACTTTTACCCGAACAAAATATAGACATTATTAATTTTTCACACGCCCATAGACGAAAGTGACTGTTTCATACACTATAACCTAGCTTAGAAAGTAGCCGTTAGACACACTAGTGAGTTAACATACAAAATACTTTTGTTATTTACTGCACACAGCAAGCACACATTCCCAGAGTAATTTTGCATTGCGCATAACTTGTTCAGCAGAGAAACCGGTTTCGGTCGTGTGAAAAATAGCGTACATTACTCGCAAACAAGTGCTCATCGTAAACTCCACTTTCCTAGCTCGTTATGTAATATACTATAATGAAACACACAAGAAAAGAATTTGGAACTATAATACCACACGCTAAACAGAAAAGAGGACCTTTTAATATTTTAGGTACAGGAATGAAATTTTTATACGGAACCATGGATGACGAGGATAGAAAAGAAATATAAGAAAGGTTAATATTAATAGAAACAAATACACATAACGTAATAGAAAATTCTAACTTACAAATACAAATAAATAATCATTTTAATGAACAAATTGCTTTACTAACTAATTTAAGAACAAAACTAAAAAACTAATTGAGTATGTAGAAAAATCTCCTCGCACAGAACACGATTTAGAAAAAGACCTTCACAAATTAAAATTGGAAATTGAAATTAAAGACAATATATAACCTAATAAATGACACAGAAAAAATTAAAGACATAGATTAAGAATCCTAAGCAAGGATATTTTTTCAGAAACAGAACTTGACGAAAATAATATAACAATAGAAAAACTTTCACAGGTTAAATTAGAACTTACTCTATATAAAAATACTATCGAATACTAATCGAAATCCCAAACTTTTTAAATGAAACATACAAACAAATCTATATCCAAACCATACCAAATTTAGAAGAACAATTAGATATAAGTAATAAAATGTATTTGACTAAGACCAAACAATTTATAATAATACCAAAATTAAAAAATATTTATCAGAAATAGACGACAATTGTTTACAAAACTTATTTAAAATTCAAATGAATTGTAAATTAATAAAAAATACAAGTAAGCAAATAATAGAAATAGGAAATAACAATTTAATGTTAATTAATGTAAGATTACAAGAAATTATCCAAAATTGTAACAATCAAAACATTATTGTAAAAGGTAATTACTTAATGAAGTTTGAAAATTGTAAAATTAAAATAGATTAAAAATTACGAGGGAAAAAACTACAAACACGAACCCTTAATTCCAAATACAATCTCAAATATCAATTATACCAAATCAAATGATTTAATGATTTAATTAAATTATCAAAATATAAAAAAATTAAAAGAATTTCAAGAATTAAAATACAAACACAACTATACAAATTTAACTGTCATATACAACAATTTTAACATTTATATTGATCATAATCTTTTATATCTATCTTATATGTAAAAATAAACAAATTAAAATTATAAGTAATGTCAATCTTCCACGAGTCGCTTTTCGACCCTCAAAAGACTTTAAAGGGGGAGGTGTTATGTCAGAGGTATCTTGTACGCCCCAACAAATATCAACAAACCAATATAAAGATAAACAAATCCTAGACCTTAAATTCAGCCAGTAAATGTAATGCGTACAAAGTTGCAAGTCAGCACTTTTGCCATTTAAATTTATCTCATCCAGACTAAACAATACACAATATGGTGTGAATTTGAGTCAAATCGTTCCATAAATAAGAATTTTCGGGGAAAAAAAACGACACCAGCGCCACCTATCGGGTCCAAATTCTGTCAACGACTTTCTTTTTATTTAAATATTATATGGTGTGAATTTGAGCCAAATCGTTCCATAAATAAGAATTTTCGGGAAAAAAAACGACACCAGCGCCACCTATCAGGTCCAAATTTTGTCAACGACTTTCTTTTTATTTAAATATTATATGGTGTGAATTTGAGCCAAATCGTTCTATATATAAGAACTTTCAGAAAAAAACTATACCAGCGCCACCTAGCGGGGCTGAACAAACTCTACAACCTTTGCGTAGCAATAGCGAACAAACTCGCAGAAGGAAGTATCCAATTTGGTCCAGCCGTTTTCAAGTTTTAAGCATCCGAACAAACTACGATTCATTTTTATATATATAGATTTTATATGTATATAACTATTATATATTATCTGGTTATATATATATATATATATGTTATGTCAGAGCCATCTTGTACGACCCAACAAATATCAACAAACCAATATAAAGATAAACAAATCCTGGACTTTAAATTCAGCCAGTTTATGCAATGCGTAGAAATCTCTAAAAACGATCGCTTGATCTCAACTATTTAGTCTTTAAGCAGTCACTACGTATAGCTGACGATTTCCCCCCTACCAGTGGTTAAGACTATACTTTACAGGATCCCCTACCAGTGGTAAGGGATCCGAAGCTCTAGTTTAAATTCTCATAATAACAAAGATATCCGTTTTAAAAAATTAAAAATATTGTCTAATAGAACGTCGACTAAATAGAACGAAAATCTATTAATATAAAAAAGTCAATCCGTGAAACGAACAAAAACGTGAAAATCTACAAACCGCGTGGAAACATTGAAAGTGAAAAGTGTTCAATTGATGAACGAATATCATCAATTTACAACAATTTGTATAAACAAATTCAATGTTTAAACACTACATAAAGTGAAAAGTGATCAACTCCAGTTGACCAAATTTAGTGACAACAAATTATTCGCACGAAAATCGAATATTTAATTGTTAATTATTTAGTAATAAGTAATAAAAGTAAATTATTAATGTTACGAAACCTCATAGAGAGAAAATAATTTCAAGAAAAGTGAAGAACCAATAATAAAACTAATAAAAAAATAATTTCATGAAAAGTGAAAGAAATTATGAAAAATCAATAAAAAAAACAACAAAAGAAAGTATATAGAAAGACTTACTACTTTTCATGGAAGAATAGAAGATCTTTCAATTTTTATTCAAAATGTCGATGACATTATTGCCATTTTATTGGAATACAATAACCAGGGCCAAAAAATGTGCATTAATTTGATAAAATCAAAATTTATAGGTATAGCAAGACAAAGTATAGTAATTCATATTCATTTAACGACATGGAAAAATATCAAAGCTATGCTAATAGAAAATTTCGGGGGCTTCAAAAATAATAATAATAATAATATTCGGCGCGACAGACCATTGTGGTCCAAGGCCTAGCTTCTCGCGACGATTTGTGTTGCGCATGTTTATTTTTGGACACAAATGTAAAGGGCATACAATTAAAGGCCGGATCCGAACGGCGACTTGAGAAGCTTCATTAAATCAAAAATGCCAACAAGAAAATAACCTCATAGATTTTCCTAGAAATAACCAAACGGCACTTAATATCTTTAAAGAAAATGTAGCAACTAATATGAGGACAATCCTCTATGCTGTAAAACCAGACACCATGAAGATAGTACTTTATGAGTTGAACAGTGCAGGATTTGTTATAAGACAAAACAACGATGTCGACAGTAACAATGAAAAACAAAAACACTATAATAAAAAATTAGAAAATAGGTATGAGCACAGAAATAGTAATAATTTTAAAAACACTAATAGCCCCTTCAGAAATAATTATAATAGGCAAAATAATAATAATAACAAAAATAATAATAATAATTGACAACCAAAAACGTACGTGCCAAACAATCAAAACAATTACCAAAGATCAAATAATAACAATTATAACAGAAACTATAAACCCCCAACAACTAATAACTGTAGACAACAACCCCAAAAATTTGAGCCTATGGATGTAGATCCTAGATCTTCTCAAATCAAACGAATATCAAAAGCTAATTATGCAGAAGATACAGGAAGTAATACAAATTTTCGGTTTGCAGCCTAGGAACAAGAAGCGGTATGCCCCTTATTAAATTAAAAAAAGAACAAACAACTTTTATAATGCTCATTGATACAGGAGCAATTAATAGCCTTCTTAGAGAAGTAGATGCTCCATAGAAATTTATTTAAATAAGAAAAAATCCTCTAATTATAAAAACTTGTGGGAACCCAGTAACTACAAATAAAGAAATTATTATACGTAAGGATCAATTTATTTTTTCATTGAAGATTGTGAATTCCAAAACCACACATTCAGTTCAGAATACAACGGAATAATAGGGAATAATATTTTAATTCCAAATAATTGTGCAATCAATTACAAAAATAAAATATTAAAATTGAAAAATAATTGCATTCCTTTCTTCCTCAACAGAAATGAAGAAGAAGAATATGAAAGTACAATTAATTACTTTAATAATATTTCACCTCTTAATACAATTATTGATGATTCTTTTACAAATGAACTAAGGACTGAGCATTTAAGCTCAGAAGAAAAAAATAAATTAATAAAATTATTAAAAACTCACAAAAATTCTTTTCACCATAAAGGTGACGATTTAAGTTTCACCAACCACGTAAAGCACAACATACCAACGGAAAATAGTTCCGATATATACACAAGAATATACAGATATCCTGAAATCCACAAAAAAGAAGTGAATAGATAAATAAAAGAAATGCTTGAATCAAATATATTAGATGATTATGCAAAAATAATTAAACCTTTAACTTCATGCCTAAAGAAAGATAGTAAAATAAATATAAACGATCAAGATTACAAATAATCTTTTCATAAATTAAAAACGTTAATGACGAATGATTTAATAAATAGGGGTGTCTATAAAGACTTTTCAAAAGGATTTACACTAACAACTGATGCAAGCAATTTTGCTATTAGAGCAGTCAATCTCATGGTCCCCTTTGTTTCGCTTCACGCACATTAAACAAACATGAGTGCCAATATGGCACAATAGAAAAGGAATTATTAGCCATTGTCTGGGCTACCGCTCAATTCCGACATTATTTGTACGGAAGAAAGTTCGTCATTAAGACTGACCACAGGCCATTAGTATGGCTTAGCAATTTTAAAGAACCAAACAGCAAATTACAACGCTGGAAAATCAAACTAGAAGAGTACGATTTTGAGATACAATATATTCAAGGAAAATAGAATAAAGTGGCTGACACCCTATATCGAGTAAAAATAAATATGCTACAACAAGATGACTTAGCAACCATCCACAGTGCTGAATCAGATAGTTCACGTCTTATTCCTTTTAGTGAAAAACCGGTTAATTTATTTAATCGACAAATAATACTTGAAATCAATTAAATGATCATCAAGAAATTTTGTATCCACATGTTGGAAAAAGAAGAATAATATTTAATAAAAAAGAATACAAAGAGAAAGATTAGATTTTTTAGAAATAATAAAAGAAGTGGACACTAAAATTATAAATTCCATGTATGTCAAAGATGAGGAAATATTTAACAACTTCCAAAAAGTTTGAAAAAATGAAAATAAAAGTAAGAAAAATATTTTATATCGTAGCACAAATTTTTAAATGACAACACAATCGAAGCCGATGAGCTTATCCACAATATACACAAAAAATATAATCATATTTGAATAGAAAAAGTTTATTTAGAGATATCCAAAGAAAATTATATACCCAATCTAAAACTCATGATAATTAAAATAAAATAATTGTGCAATATGCCAGACCAATGTTGATAGAAATCCTATTAAACTACCATTTGAGAAAACACCCACACCAACAGGACCCAGGCAGCATTACCACATTGATATATGGTTCTTAAACAAAAAAAAATAAATATGTTACATGTGTAGACAAATTTAGCAAATATGCCGTAGCAGAACCTATTAAACATAAAACTCACATAGATGCTATAAAAGCGTTAGCAAAGATTTTCTCATATATGGGATCACCAAATTTCATAACTCTCGACAACGAGAATGGTTTTGTTTCAGATTACCTCAACAACTATTTAACAAATAAAGACATACAAAAACATTACTGTACAGCCAACCGGCACACAGAAAATTCTGACATTGAAAGACTACATGGAACTCTCAACGAACATTTCCGTATTTTATCATCAATCGAACCAATTGGTGAACAATTTGATCCAAGTGAGCATAAGGTTCAAGCTCTAAATGCTTATAATAATATTATCCACCTAACAACTCGAGAAAAACCTTTCGATATCCATTTTGGTGTCATAAATAAGGAAATAATTTTTAAACGAATAGAAGATAGTAAAAACAAGGTAAGTAACAAATTAAATGAAAAACTTAAGAATATTGAAATAAACGAACAATTCGTGAAAACAACCGATCCAGATAAATTAAAAACAAATTGACCCCTATATATAAAAATATAAAAGTAATAAGTAAAGAAGGAAAAAAATATACTCTTAAAGAAGGCAATAGATTCAAAAAGAAGATCAATTCTATAGATTAAAGAAATTCACAGAAAATATTCCGGTTCACAGGGACGACACTTCATCAAAAAGAAGCCACTTGCGAATCTTCATCTGATCAACCCACTACTTCTAAGGGTAACCATCATAATTATCCTCATTCTTCCAATAATTAAAACCCAAGAAATTCAAATAACAGATTTAAACCATGGAAATGGTTTCACAGTTATACAGCTACAACAGATGCAAATAATAGAAAACTTAACTCAAATACTACACATTATAAATTTAACTAATTACGAAATAAATTTAAATACATATATTAGACGACCACGTAAGACTTTTACCCGAACAAAATATAGACATTATTAATTTTTCACACGCCCATAGACGAAAGTGACTGTTTCATACACTATAACCTAGCTTAGAAAGTAGCCGTTAGACACACTAGTGAGTTAACACACAAAATACTTTTGTTATTTACTGCACACAGCAAGCACACATTCCCAGAGTAATTTTGCATTGCGCATTACTTGTTCGGCAGAGAAACCGGTTTCGGTCGTGTGAAAAATAGCGTACATTACTCGCAAACAAGTGCTCATCGTAAACTCCACTTTCCTAGCTCGTTATGTAATATACTATAATGAAACACACAAGAAAAGAATTTGGAACTATAATACCACACGCTAAACAGAAAAGAGGACCTTTTAATATTTTAGGTACAGGAATTAAATTTTTATACGGAACCATGGATGACGAGGATAGAAAAGAAATATAAGAAAGGTTAATATTAATAGAAACAAATACACATAACGTAATAGAAAATTCTAACTTACAAATACAAATAAATAATCATTTTAATGAACAAATTGCTTTACTAACTAATTTAAGAACAAAACTAAAAAACTAATTGAGTATGTAGAAAAATCTCCTCGCACAGAACACGATTTAGAAAAAGACCTTCACAAATTAAAATTGGAAATTGAAATTAAAGACAATATATAACCTAATAAATGACACAGAAAAAATTAAAGACATAGATTAAGAATCCTAAGCAAGGATATTTTTTCAGAAACAGAACTTGACGAAAATAATATAACAATAGAAAAACTTTCACAGGTTAAATTAGAACTTACTCTATATAAAAATACTATCGAATACTAATCGAAATCCCAAACTTTTTAAATGAAACATACAAACAAATCTATATCCAAACCATACCAAATTTAGAAGAACAATTAGATATAAGTAATAAAATGTATTTGACTAAGACCAAACAATTTATAATAATACCAAAATTAAAAAATATTTATCAGAAATAGACGACAATTGTTTACAAAACTTATTTAAAATTCAAATGAATTGTAAATTAATAAAAAATACAAGTAAGCAAATAATAGAAATAGGAAATAACAATTTAATGTTAATTAATGTAAGATTACAAGAAATTATCCAAAATTGTAACAATCAAAACATTATTGTAAAAGGTAATTACTTAATGAAGTTTGAAAATTGTAAAATTAAAATAGATTAAAAATTACGAGGGAAAAAACTACAAACACGAACCCTTAATTCCAAATACAATCTCAAATATCAATTATACCAAATCAAATGATTTAATGATTTAATTAAATTATCAAAATATAAAAAAATTAAAAGAATTTCAAGAATTAAAATACAAACACAACTATACAAATTTAACTATGTATATGACAATTTTAACATTTATATTGATCATAATCTTTTATATCTATCTTATATGTAAAAATAAACAAATTAAAATTATAAGTAATGTCAATCTTCCACGAGTCGCTTTTCGACCCTCAAAAGACTTTAAAGGGGGAGGTGTTATGTCAGAGGTATCTTGTACGCCCCAACAAATATCAACAAACCAATATAAAGATAAACAAATCCTAGACCTTAAATTCAGCCAGTAAATGTAATGCGTACAAAGTTGCAAGTCAGCACTTTTGCCATTTAAATTTATCTCATCCAGACTAAACAATACAGATTTCATCATACGCAGTCAAAAAGGTGCGTTAGCAATTAAGCATTATAAAAAGGGATTGCTTGATCTCAACTCCTCAGTCTTTAAGCATTCACGACTTATAGCTGACGATTTCTCCCCATCAGTGGTAAGGGATCTGAAGCTGTAGTTAAAATTCTCATAATAATAAAGATATCCGTTTTAAAAAATTAAAAATATTTTTTCAGTTTAATTTTGTTTAAACAAACTTTATTAACATTTATTTGTATATATATATACTTGATGTTCGGGTCATCCATTTTGAATAAAGTCGTAATCTTTCTCATACCGCATGCAGCGGTTACCATGCCATTTTGTGAGAAGCAAACCAAAGTTTGGTCTTATTTTTTTTTCGTAATTCTTGATCCTTAAATTCAATTCAATTGTTAAATGTAAGATTTTCGATATATCGACAAGGCCGGCAATCCTATGAATGGATTTTTTTTTTATAATGCACAGTCCGAGCCTTCTCTTATTTGAAGGATTATTTCCTTAGTTTATTCTACTTTAATTAAATAAAAGAAAAGTAATCTGTTCGAAAAAAAAAGATTAATTGTTGAGTTCTTATTATATCTCCTCTTTCCAGCTGGGGGGTCTCGAAGCCGGTAAAATGTGATGGCTGTGTAAGCCTTAATAGAGGTCCCAATGACAATGGGGATCCATGGTAGGGTGGGTTGAGAAAGGGGGCGGTACGCCTTCAGTAGGCGTTACACCCGCTCCCACCCACATTCAAGTAACTCGACTTACCACCTGCTTTTACTGTTTCCTTTTTTCTCTTCGAGTTTGGGCCGGATTCCCATGACTCCTTGCTTTAGTTTGTTTTATTTTGGTTTGGTCTTTTCAGCACGTGTACTGGAGGGTATGAAATGTAAATTGTTAATATCATCCACTTTAACCCACAATTTTTATGAATTTCGGCGGTATTATCGGCAGGTGGGGGAAGGCTATAGTACACCCCGCCCCGCGGTAGTAACAGGAATGCGGGTTCATGTGTGTGGGTAGCGAAGCACCCGGGGTCAGGTCAGCTAGTATTTTATATTTATAAAATATATCTCTACTAATTCATATATGTTATATTACTTTATTATATGCACACAAAACACAAAAGATTTGTATTTCACTACTATTCACAATGTAGTAGCTCTATCCGTTTGCGAGTACTTTTTCAAATTGACTGGTTGAATTCCAAATAATTAATCTTCTCCTGCGTCAAAACACCGCATATTTATAGTAAATCAAAAGCTTGTGAAGGTTCATGTCTGTTCTTCTGTTTTCCATTCAAACAAACTATAGTGCGCTAGATCACTCTGGCAAACTCCTTGTTTACATTTTACAATTCACAGTTAGTGATGTGTCAACTTGTTGAATTTTATTTTAATATAATTAAATGAAATTACTGATAATACAAACTGATTTTATTTGAGACAAGCGGGTACAATTTTCATGAATTGAATCCAATTATATTATAAGTTATACTATATTTTATTTAACAGACAATATTTTATAAAGACGACTGCAACCATTTGCTTTTCTAAAAAGGAAATTAATAGAGAGTGTTCAGAGACAGTATTGCCACTTTTATATTGAAATACATTTATACAGAATAAGAATAGTGTTGCCATCTTAATTTGTTGTGTTATGTTTTACAGTCTTTGTAAATATAATTAATTTCAACACTCCTCCTTAATTATATTACGACGAAGTGATTCAAACAACTTTCTATTGAGGGGTTTGGTCAGGATATCAGCAAGTTGCTTGGAGCTTTCTACGTGTTTGAGAGCAACAGTTTTGCCGACATGCTCCTGGATGAATTTGCGTGGAATCTCTATATGCTTCTTTCCTTTTGTAGTCTTTCCCTCGTATGCATTGTGCAGCATGTGTATTGCTGACTGGTTGTCAACAAATAACGTAACTGGTTCGTCTGACTTCAAGATTTCGAGTTCCAGTCCAATTCTTTTGATCCAGCTAATGTCATCAATCGATGAGACGGCTGCTCTATATTCTGCTTCTGCTGTTGATGTAGCGACGAGTCGCTGCTTCTGTGTGTACCAAATGATTGGTCCTCCTCTCAGTAGTAGAACACCACTTGTTGAGCGTCCAGTTACAGTGTCTCCACCGTAATCTGAATCTGTGTATGCGACAAGTGTGTCGTCTCCATTGAATAAAATTCCATAATCTGGAGTTCCCTTCAAATACTGAAATACTTTCTTTACCATTTTCCAGTGGCTTTGCATAGCTTTGCCGTTGAAGCGGCTCAGGTAATTCACTGCGTAGCAGATATCTGGTCGGGATATTGTAGCTAGGTAGAGTAGACTTCCAACTGCTTCTCGATATGGAATTGTAGATGGTGCTGGTCTGTCGTTGATTCGATCTTCTTCGTTTGTTACCATTCCTTTCTCCATAGGTGTCGAACTTGAATTGCAAGTATTGAACTCAAAACGGTTGATTATTTTTCTGGTGTATCCAGCTTGATTCACAAAAATTCCATCCTTCTCGATTCTGACTTCCATGCCTAGATATGTGAATTGCTTCTGAACTGACCGTTGGTAGGTAATTTCAAATTCCTGATTTATGACATCCAAGACTTCAAAGATTTCTCTTTCATTGTATCCAGCGACAAGCCCGTCGTCGACGAAAAGAGTTATAATCAAGGTTCTCTTCTTGTTATAATAGATGCAGGGGTCATCGTCGGTGTTCACTTGTCCAAGTTTCTTCTCAAGAAATGCTGACATTTTCTCATTCCATTTTCTCGGTGCTTGCTTTAGACCATATAGACTTTTCATAAGTTTGCATACTCTATCGGTACCATCTTCGAATCCTTCAGGTTGATACATGTACAAGTTCTCCTCCAAGTCTCCGTGCAAGAAGGCTGTCTTCACATCAAAGGGAACAAGTTTCATTTTCTCAGAAGCGGCATGACTGAGAATCAGTCGAATTGAAGCATGGGTTGCTACTGGACTAAAGGTTTCTGAGTAGTCGACTCCTTCTTCTTGCTCAAAACCTCGTGCTACCAGTCGTGCTTTCATTCTCCCATCAGGCTTTTCTCGTAACACCCAGCGGCAAGTCAAGGGTCGAATTCCTTCTGGACATTTTACTAGATTCCATGTTTCCATCTTCTGTAAGGATTCAAATTCTTCTGACATGGCTTTCAGCCACTTGGTATCTTTCAACGCTTTGGATATAGGAATATCCTGAATTTCTCCTATCATGGCTATGTTGGCGCTCCTCCCTCCCCGGAAGTAACCCATGACGTAGTCTGATAGTTTGGCAGGTGACTGAATATTTTGACGATTGCGTAGTCCTGGTCTTCTTGGCTGTTCAACTTCTTCTTGAGCTTCATCTTTTTCTTCGTTTCTGTCTTGTCTCAGGCCTATACTGTCTTCATACTCATCTTCATCTGATTCAAAGCTATCATCATCTTCAATACACTTGTTCTCATATTCGTTGTTCACGGCCATTTCAATATCTGTCGGGTTTTGCTTATATTTTTCTCCTTCGTTAAACATAACATTATCTGAACTGACAACATCATGCATTTCAGGCAAGTATATTCTGTAGGATGAAGAATCTATGTCATATCCAACAAAAATACCTTTCATAGACTTCTTGTCAAGCTTGCTTCTTTTGTGCTTGGGAATCAAAACGTAGCAGTCGCATCCGAAGACCTTCAGTTTGTTGATGTTCATCTGTCGTCCAAACCATAAGTCTACTGGACTTTTTCCTTTGACTGAACTTGTGCCAGTCTGGTTGATCGTGAACACAGAGTAGTGCCTCTGCCCATAGATTGTCCTTCAGGTTTCGTGCATGAAGTGATGACCTCGCTGACTCCACAATTGTTCTCATTTCACGTTCCGCTCTTCCGTTCTGTTCTGGGGAGTAAGCGTTTGAAAAAGTGTGAAAGACACCTAGCTCCTCCAACAGTGCACGTGTGTTGCCATTCTTGATCTCGGTTCCATTGTCTGATCGTAGAATTTTCACATTTCTTCCGAATTGATTTTTCACCAGCTTCATATAGACGTTCACTTTGGCTGGTGCTTCATCCTTCGTCTTCATAAAATATACTGTTCGGAAATGTGAAAAGTCATCCTTGAAAAGCAAAAAGAAAATGGCTCCTCCTAGTGATGGTGTCCCCATCTCTCCCATATCTACATGGACCAGATCCAGTGGTTGGGTAGCAACCTTGTCGTTCAGTGGGTGAGATTCCCGATGTTGCTTCCCATAGATGCATCCTTCGCAGACTCTGTCGTTCCAGTCATCAGTGTATGGAATGCCATTCCTGTCCAAAGTATTCTTGACATACTTAAGATTTTGATGTGCGAATCTCTCGTGCCAAGTTACGATCGATGCGGTCAGCATACAGGCTTCAGACTTCTCCTGGCGTAGCATCATTCTGTACAGGTTATCTTCTCTGACTGCTATTGCCACAATTTGACGATGATCAGACGTTTCGAATATTGACTTCTCTTTATTTGCAGTTTGAACATAACCTCTGTCGAGTACCTGACTTACGGAGATCAAATTATAGTTCAGCTTAGGCACGTAAAGCACATCCTCCAGGATGACTTTGTACCATTCTGTTCCGTTGAACGCCTCAAGTTGAACGTTACCGATACCTACGCCCTTTAGTTCAGTTGCATCTCCGATGACAACAGTAGATGGATTTTCCAACTCAATCAATTTTGTGAACCAGTTTCTGTGTGATGTCATGTGTTGAGTAGCACCACAGTCTTGGTACCAGTTGTTTCGTGTGTTACGTTTCGAATTGAGACTGTTCAGCTCTGCAGTTGACAGTCCCACTGACACTAGTGCGCGGTATTGACGATTCGTACTTCTCTGTTCATTCTGTTTTTGCCTTTCATTTCCATTTCTATTATCTTCCTTCTTTGTACAGTCTCTTGCGAAGTGACCTTTCTGTCCACACACATGGCAAGGGTAGTTTTCTTTACAAAAAACAAGATATTTGGCACAAGGTTTGTTTCTGCAGTATTTCTTCACATGCCCTTTTTGATCACACTTAAAGCAGATGACTGGCGCGCTTCCACTCTGTCTGTTACTATTGTAATTGTTTTTATTTTTGTTGTGAGCAGACTGATTTCCAGTTTTCCTTTCCGTTGAGATGAGTGCGTTGGCTGCATTTGCTTCAGTTCCCTTTTCACATTCATTGAGTCGATCCTCTTCTAGCCTCAATCTCTCGATGAGTGTTTCAATAGTTTTGTCGACTCCTGTCACATTGTCCCAGGCTGTCCTGAAATGGTGCAGCTTAGGTGGCAGCATACTCAGCATTCGTGTCATGATCCAACTGTCTTTCACTCTGTCGTCATCTGATGACAGATCTTCGGCTATCTGTTGGATCTCTAAGCAATTTTCAACAGCAGACTTTTGGTTGTCAAAAACATAACCAAAAAATTTCCTTTGCAAACCTTCAATGGTGATATCAGTCTTTTTACCATAGACATTTTCTAGCTTGTCTAACATTTGTTTCGCAGTTTGACATTTGACTAGCTTTTTTGCTATATTGCTGCTGACATTTAAACCTACGAGCGCTTGAGCCTCTACATCTTTCTTATTCCAATTACGTACAGGATCTGTGTTCGCATCACCTTCTGGCTTGACTGTTAGACCAATTGCAATTTCAAACAAGTCTTTTGTTCTCAAAGCTAAATTAATTTTGAAACGCCAAGAATCATAATTTACATTTCCTTGCAAATCTTCTGTTAAAGTTTCTAAATGCACCTTTACTGAATCCATGACTCAAATAGTCTATTTTCAAATTGTTTTATCAATTAGCTCTAACACGTGTACGGTTGACTGATGTTTTTAAAAGATAGGTTAACTTAGCTGACTTTCTCGGGCTGACGACGTGGTTTAGGTCCTCTTTGACGGGGCTGACTTTGTCTGCGATGACTGATGTGACTGACGTTGACTTTCTCGGCTTACTGGACTGACCTGACTACTGGCTTCTGACTTGGACGATGACAATTGACTGACTTACTTTTTCTCGATGTCCAAATTGTTTTCCGTAATGTTTTGTCTGTATTATGAGCGGTGCCTGGGCCCATAACCTGTTGAATTTTATTTTAATATAATTAAATGAAATTACTGATAATACAAACTGATTTTATTTGAGACAAGCGGGTACAATTTTCATGAATTGAATCCAATTATATTATAAGTTATACTATATTTTATTTAACAGACAATATTTTATAAAGACGACTGCAACCATTTGCTTTTCTAAAAAGGAAATTAATAGAGAGTGTTCAGAGACAGTATTGCCACTTTTATATTGAAATACATTTATACAGAATAAGAATAGTGTTGCCATCTTAATTTGTTGTGTTATGTTTTACAGTCTTTGTAAATATAATTAATTTCAACACAACTCGAGTTCATAAACCGGTTCAAACCGAGTTATTGCCAAACCGAGTTAAACCGAGTTGTATTTACATCAAACCGAGTTGGCGAAACCGAAAGAACAAACCAACAAATGTAATGCCAAAACTGCATTGAACAACCGAGTTGAACAGACGATTCGGTTTGGTTGGTAAGGATAAGTTAATACATGAATGTACGCTTATAAAGTCGAGTTGGAAAGCAGTACGTATATATTGTTTTTCGGTTCGGTTTCTCATGAGACGGTGGCACTGTATGCGCTGTTTCGTTGTGAGCTCCATCGAATAATCGAACCATCGAACCAAGTCAAGCGTATAGATCAACATCGGTTATGAAATTTTACGGTTTTTATACAATACAAACCAAGTTAAACCGAGTTGCAAACTTTTTCAATATCTATTTTTGGTTCGTATTCTGCTTCGTTTCAGTTTCTTTTGTTACGGTGGCAGATATTACAGTACTTTTTTTCATAATTTTTATCCCAACGTGTACGTTTATTTTACGAAGAAAATAATGCCGGGTTCGGGCTATAAAAAAAGTCTCTAGTGTGGGAGGTTTTTAATAAATCAGAAGAAGGAAAAGTCATTTACAAGAAATGTTCTTCGTCATACAAGTATTCTGGAAATACGAGTACAATGACATTGCACATAAAAAAAACACCTTGGTGAATTTTTAGACATGTTGATGGGATGGTTAATACTGACATTATCCAAAGTACAAATGCTCAGCCTTCCACAGTGGCAGTGGCTGATATTGTGACTCCACAATCGTCTAATCTAGAAGAACCCCATGTTGAGACTCAGACAAACGCTGTTATCAGTTCCATCAAAAAAGTCAAGATTCTTGATAATAAAAAAGATACACAAATAAAAACAAAAATATTGAAAAAAGAAATAGTCGCAATTTTTTTTAGAACTGCATCAACAATGTCTAAGAATTCACCTGGGTGTTTTATTTAATATGCACCATCAATATAGTTTGGGGATCTGCATTGCGATTGATCGGGAAACTACTGACTGCTCAAAACTTGGTTTGGGCCAGTAGCGTAACAATCAAGTTCGTGATGTAGTGCTTGCTCTACCTCCTCGTGGTGGTCCCCGGGCAACTATGTGTATAAATCCTTATACATGTAGGCTAAAACTGCAAGTGCGAACGGTCTAGCGTTTCTAGTCTAGGTAACGTGGGCTAGCACCCTGCGGTACCGAAAAATACCCGCTACTGAAACTGACACAACGCCTCGGATAAGTAATGATCGAATAATGACGACTTTTGGCTATTGTACCCGGACTAAGATTGGTTTCTGGAATGTGAGGACGCTCCTTGACTCTGGAAGTGAAGGACCTCATAATGCCAGATTTCTTCAACTGGAACGTGAGTTTCTTCGATATAATTTGGACATACTGGGAGTGAGTGAAGTAAGATGGTTCGACGCGGGAGAGTACCAATCCCCAACGTGTAACACTGTGCTACTCTACTCTGGCAAACCCTCCGGCAGTACTCGTGAATCTGGAGTGGGTCTGCTGCTAACGCCAACAGCACGTAGAGGCCTAATTTCCTGGCACCCGCATAGTGATAGGATCATATCGGCCAGATTTCGGACTAGAGTACGGCGCGTCACGATCATACAGTGCTACGCCCCAACGAATCCCTCGACTGAGGATGAAAAGGACAACTTCTACAATCAACTAAACGCAGTATTCAACGCAACGCCGAACGGAGATATCGTCATCGTGATGGGGGATTTGAATGCCAAGGTTGGCAACGACAATGAAGGACTCAAGCATGTGATTGGGAAGCACGGCCTCGGCGAACGAAATGACAATGGTGAAAGATTTGTTGATTTCTGCAACACCAACAACCTTGTTATAGGAGGCACCATGTTTGAGCATAAGACTTGCCACAAGGTCAGCTGGGTGTCAACTGACAGGCAATCATCATCCAACCAAATCGACCATGTGGCGATCAGCAGACGTTTTAGGAGCTGTCTGTTAGACGTCCGAAACAGACGAGGAGCCGACATGGGTATGGTACGTGATCATCACCTTATGGTAGCTACTGTCCAGTTACGTACTGCATCAGTTCATAGAATCCGCAATATCATCCGAATGCCTAGGTATAACATCGACCGGCTAAAGATCCCCTCAGTACGCCAACAATTAAGGGATCATTTATCGCAAGGAGTGGAAGCAATCAGCAGCTCACTGCCGACAACCATCCAGGAACATTGGAAGGCTGTGAAAAATGTTTTCACATCTGGAGCGGAAAGTATTGTTGGTAGAAGCCAGGCAAGGCACAGCACGTGGCTTACCGAAGATACCTGGAGGCGGATTGAAGAACGTAAACTACTTAAAGCTCGTATTGTAGATATCCCAGCAGTAGCGAGGAGCGAGCTAGAGTCCATGTATCGAAGAAAAATGAGAGAAGTGCAGCGTAGTGTAAGACGTGACAAGCGTAACTATATTAACAACCTGGCCTCAGAAGCAGAGGAAGCAGCGAGCCGGTGCGATAGCAGAACCGTTTACAGAATCACCAAAGAGCTGACAGGTGGTCACCGCTCTAGCCAACATCCGGTGAAAGGCCTAGATGGTACCGTACTCGTTTCAGATGAGGATCAGCTCAAGCGATGGAAGGAGCATTTCTCTACGGTCCTTAACCGTGTATTTGCTAACGATATGCACCTAAATCAAGCGGAAATGCCGGAAGTAACAATTTCCCGAATTCGCACCTCAACTCCCAGTAAAGACGAGATCGCTACCGCGATTAACGCACTAAAGAACAACAAGTCGGTAGGACTAGATGGTATACCCGCAGAGCTTCTGCGTGCAGCTCCAACGACATCAGCAGAGCTTTTATATCCTCTTGTAGAGAGAGCTTGGGAGGTAGAAAGTTTCCCCGAAGAGTGGAAGAAGGGAATGATTGTCAAGCTCCCTAAAAAAGGTAGTCTTATGGAGTGCGAAAACTGGAGAGGCATTTGCGTTCTCCCTGCAGTTGCAAAAGTAATAGCCAAAGTAGTACTTGAACGTATTAAGGAACATCTGGAAGATACACTCGATGCCGAACAAGCAGGTTTCCGCACTGGATCCTCCTGTGTAGACCACATAAACACCCTGCGGATCATTATTGAACAGTGCGTTGAATTCCGGTCACCACTGCACCTGCTGTTCATCGATTTTGAGAAGGCGTTTGACAGTGTCAACAGACAGTTTATCTGGCTTGCCTTGCGCAGGAGAGGTATACCCGATAAACTAATAGCTATTATTAAAGCAACCTATGATGGCTCTAAATGTCATGTGCTGCATAGAGGAAAGCTGTCAGAGGAATTCGAGATCCTAAGTGGGGTACGACAAGGTTGCATTCTATCGCCGATACTTTTTTTGTTGGTGATTAGCGATGTACTTCGCGCAGCTTTATCTACTGGAAACGGAGGAATTCGTTGGACTCTTACATCTCAACTCAAACATCTGGATTACGCTGACGACGTTTGTTTACTCTCACATAGAATTATGGAGCTGCACCAAATGACAACAAATGTGGAGAGGGAGGCAAATGTTGCGGGTTTGAAGATTAATACTGCCAAAACCAAAATCATCAACCTCGGCACTAACTCAGTTACTCATGTTAACATTGCTGGACAGCCGGTAGAGAGAGTAGAGAGTTTCCAATATCTTGGGAGTATTGTCTCGACCGAAGGTGGAACCGAACAGGACATTGCCAACCGAATCGGCAAAGCAAAATCGGTGTTTGGAATGATGTCCATGATATGGCGAAGCAATGCGATCAGCTTAAACACCAAGCTGCGACTGTTCCGCTCAAATGTTGAATCTGTGCTGTTGTATGGGTGCAGCACTTGGAAGGTGACCGCTACTATCACAAAAAGATTACAAACATTTGTAAATAGATGCCTACGGAACATCATAAGGGTTTTCTGGCCTAACCGTATCTCTAACGAACATCTTTACCAGAGAACGGGTCAGGAATCAATAGGCACAACCATCCAACGACGGAAGTGGCAGTGGATTGGTCATACACTCCGAAAAGGCGACAGTTCCATAGCAAACTACGCAATGCAATGGAACCCGTTATCTCAGGATGGTAGAAGAACGGGTCGTCCGAGAAATACATGGCGCAGAACAGTTGAGGAGGAGGCACGGCAATT
Source organism: Nephrocerus scutellatus (assembly GCA_947095585.1). Taxonomy (NCBI): domain Eukaryota; kingdom Metazoa; phylum Arthropoda; class Insecta; order Diptera; family Pipunculidae; genus Nephrocerus; species Nephrocerus scutellatus. The sequence goes on along the minus strand of OX352761.1, from coordinate 76,271,851 downwards.
GGGGAAGAGTTGGAGAGAGCTGAAGCTCATTGCCAGGAACCGCACGCGATGGCGCGTAGGCGTAGTAGAGGCCCTAGGACCCATAAGGGGATACAGGACATAAAGAAAGAAGAAGATCAATATAGTAGTATTTTCATAATACTTATAAGACGAAGATCATTCTTTGCAAAAAACTTTTCCTTCTTCCGGTTTACTGAAAACTTTCCACACTAGAAACAAGTTTTGGTGGTCTTGATTAAAGAATGAATGAAGTATTTTTTTTGGCTCCAAAGTTTTTTATTTAGTTTAATGATTTTTTTTTTGCTTTTTATCTAATAAATTAATTTTTATTAAATTGATTAAAAAATGTAATTATGATTAAGTTATATGCCTTTGTTTTTACTTTTTCAAACAACAGTTATAAAGAAAAATAGTTCAAATATTTTTGCCAATTCGGTTTGCTTCAATTCCAACTCGGTTTAACTCGGTTTGAGAAATTTTCGGTTTGGTACATCACTATTCACAATTATAAAACTTCTAAAAATAAATTCTATATGTGCACGTCCTTCACACGAACAGCTGTTATACACAATTGATAAAGAATAGCCGTATTTTATTTGCCGAGGAACAACAACAATTACGGCTAATATTACTTTTATAATGCTTATTCTAGTAGTCTACGGATGGCGCTGTGCGCTGTTAGGTAATAATTTCTTAATTCTAAATGCTCGTATTGGATTAATCGGGAAACACCCTGTTCCATTTATATCCCAAGGCGACATCTACTACTAAGTTCTTTTTATTACATTAACAATAATAATAATAAAGTAAATGGTAGTGTAGGTGGAGTTTTCTGATCTACATCTCTGTTTACATATTATACATATATAAAAATATATTATTTTCTATGGGGTTTTCTCTGATACTGGTAACAATTTAGTATTTATATAACTTATTTCTGGGGTTTTTTATGAATTTTTACAAATCGGTTTTTTTATTATAATATTTCTTTTCTTTTGGTTTGTGTGATCACTCCCCTTTTTTCTCTTTTATGGGATTACCTTTATTTCAGCGGTGTCATTCATCTACCACCTTATTTATACCATAATATATTAAATCTAAAAAATATCTCTTTATATGTGTTTTTTTTTCTTTTTAAAATTTTTCCTTATTTTATGTACTTAAAAAGATTTTATTATATGATATTTATATATCTTATTTATTCTTTATTTATATTACAAAAAAAGGATATTTATTCATGTTTCTAAAATATTAATTACACCATATTATTACTAATATTCTCCTATTCTAAGTTTATATTGTATATTCAAAGTTGTATTTACATTAAAAAAAAACCTTTCCCAAGTTATTTCATAAAAAAAATTTTCTTTCTCCAAAGTTATTTTCATTAAAATTTTTTTAAATTTTTATGTTATTTCAGAATTTTTTCATTTATATTCAGTTTGTGTATTTGTATATCTTTTTTTTTTTCTGTTTTTTTTGTTGTTGTTTTTTCACACAACGGATTTAGCGTGGCTGCGGTGCCGGCGATTCTGGGCGCGATCTGGCATAGTCGCAACAGCTCATTGCTGGTCAGTGGTATATTGGGGGATGGCGGCATTTTTTTCACGCTTGCCTTCGGACGAGTTGTGGTGTGGTAGTGGTCCTAGGAGAAGGTGCCAGCACGGAACGTGACCTGGTACGTCGATGGGTCCCAGGTGCTGGATCGGCGTCTGCAAATTTTGCGAGCTTATTATTCGATTCGTCTTGTTGCTGTGACATCTTCCTTGCTACTAAATTTATTCGCGTGGTACCTTGGTTGTCTATACCTACGTTCTGAGTGGTGCTGGTGGGTGGTGTATCTGGTAATTTTCGGCAGTCTTTAACATGTGCGGTGATTGTTTTCTGCTGGTCTCCTTCCAGTATGAATATCACCGGTGAGAGTTTCTTCTTTACTCGGTATGGGCCTACATATCTGGGTGCTAGTTTGGCTGCGAACTGCTGGGCGGCTGAAGAGAGTGGCCGGTGACGGTAATACACCATCTCTCCTATGGCTGGTGTCCACGGACGTCGTCGCAAGTCATAATAGCGTTTTTGCGTAAAAAATGCTTTTGCTAAGTTAAGTTTGACTAGTGATAGTATTTCGTGCAACATCGTTATTCTTTTGGATGTGTCAGGTTCGGTGTTTAAGGCTATATCTGGTGTGTTCGGTAGACGGAGTTCTCGGCCAAAATTCAGGAAAGCTGCCGAGTAACCGGTCGTCTCATTGCGGCTTGTATTAAGTGCTTACATTAATTCTGGGAGGTATTCGTCCCATTTTCGGTGGTCCTTCTTCACATATTGTGAGATCATCGTCTTGATGACACGATTTATTCGTTCGGTGGGATTGGCTTGTGGCGTGTATGGTGTTGTGAATCGCTGTTTGATCTGCAACTGGTCCAATAACTCTTGGAATTGCTTGCTGCGGTATTGTGTGCCATTGTCTGTTATTAGAAATTTTAGGCATCCGTACCGGCTGAGAATTCGTTTATTGAATCCTTTGATCAAAGCGGAAGTTGTCGCATCTCGGAGGGCTATGAAATCTGTCCATTTTGAGAATTAATCATGGAATACGAGTATCATAGTGTTCCCTTTTGTGGAGCGCGGTAGTGGTCCAATAAAATCAGAACTGGCTATCTCCCATGGGTGATTGATTGGCAGCGGTCATGAACATTTCTCCAGCTGGTTTGATAGCGGGTACTTTATACTGTATGCAGGTCGGACATCTTCGGACAAATTTCATGGTGTCACGAAACATTCCTGGCCAATAATAATTTGTTGTGATTCTGGAAAACGTTTCCCATATGGCCAGCAGTTACGTCTGCATGATTTTCGTGCAGAGCCTGTTGACGTAATGGTTTTGGAACACAGACCTTCGACTGGCTTCGGTGTAGCGGGTCGGGTTAAAAATGTGGCGGTGCGGTGTTCCGTTTATGACCTGGTAGTCGGAGTTCTCTTCTAGCTTACCTTTTGTTGCCTTCATCTTTGAGTCGTACCAGGGGCAGGTATCGGTGATCGGAAGTATTAGTTTCAGCGGTGTAGTCGGCATTGGATGGCTGGACTTGACTTCGGCGACAGTGTTCCATGTGCCTTTTCTATATCGTATTTCATAATCGAATTGTTGAAGTTCGATTGCCCAACGTGCTAGTCTTCCGGAGGGGTTCTCGATGCTGTGTAACCATTTCAGTTATTGGTGATTTCCAAATTCTCATTTCTCGGGGCTTATTTTTAGATTAGCTGTTTTAGCCGTCTGGAAACTTCGGTAAGTGTGGCCATATGTTCGGTAAATGTCTTTCCGGTGACCATGATGTCGTTTAAATACGCGAAAGCATATGGTTCCAGTTCAGGACTAATGATCTGGTCGAGTAGTCGGTGAAAAGTGGCGGGGACAGAATGCAGTCCAAAAGGCATCACTCTCCATTGAAAGAGTCCTCGGCCTGATACGGTAAATGCGGTGTATGGTCTACTGGTTGGTTTTAGCGTAATTTGCCAATATCTATGCTTCAGGTCGATCGTCGAAATGTACTTAGCTCCTTTCGGTTTTTCCAAAATATGGTTGATCTGCGGTAGAGGGTATGCATCTTTGATGGATAGCTCATTCAATTGTCGGTAATCAACACATAATCTCCAAGTGCCTTGTTTCTTTTTGACTAGCACAGTCGGTGAACTGTAAGGGCTATTGGAAGCTTCGATTTTTCCTTCGGCAATGAGTTGGTCTATTTCTTTATTAATAATAGTTTGCATGGCGGGATTTCTCGGCATGTACCTTTGTTTAAATGGTCGGTAATGCTTAAGTCGGATTTCATGTTCCATTAAACTCGTTGGTCCGGCGAGATTTTCAAACATTCGTAGCTCTATTGCCAAGAATTTTTCCATTCGCTGGTTTTCGGTAGTGAGACTTCAGATGATCGGAGGGTCTGGTATTGTCCGAGCTTCCACAATCTGGTATCCACGCGAAAAGTTAAATCCGAATTTCAAGAGAACTCCTGTGTAAATTTCGATTCTGCCCAACTCAAGTCTAATGCATATGCTTGGCGAGCGGTGACGATAGATTTATCAGCCAAAGCAAATGACATAGAGATGGGTCGAGCTGGTATTTTGATTTTTCTGCAGAGATTCTGTATGCTTTTTCCAATACAGGATCTTCCTGCGCCGGTGTCGATGATCGCATTATACTGGCGATTATTAAACTTAATTGGTATTGTGTATGAGGCGTGGCTCTGGGCGGTAGTATCAGGGACGTCTTATGCCACATGTAATTGGACGGCCCGTTGGCGTTTCCCTGCGTGCACTGGCAGTGGAGGCTTTGCGTGCCATGTGTGCCGTAGTGCGAACAGAACAGTTGACGGTTCTGGCGGCAAACTCTACGTACGTGGCCTGGCTGGCCGCAAGTCCAGCAGCAGGTCTGTCGGTTGTATAAGTTTGTCGCCGGCGGACGGACGGGTGATGACTGATGCGGATATTTTGCATGTTGCGGCTGCGGTACATGATGTGGCGGTACATAATGTGGCTGTGTTACTTCGTTGGCAACAGGTCGGGCTGATTGTATTGGCAACTGATACGGAGTCGTTACTGGTTGGTTGGCCGTCGTGGTGTGGTAATCGGTCGTTGTGCTTGGTTGGAACTGTGGAGCGGTTGGCCGTACGTGCGGTACGTTTGGTCGGAACGGTGGGGCGGTTGGTCGCAGAGGAGGCGGTCGAAATAGGTCGAGCGGGGTGTTGTTCTCCTATAAGGCATTCGAAGTCTTCGATTACCAGTGTGAGTTACGCCAATATTGTGAACTCTCTTCGCTTAATATAATGGCGATAGTCAGTTCTTAAATTCTCGTAAATACGGTTGAGTTTGTCCTCACTCGTCAGACCGGTGTGCCATCGCATGAGCGCCTGTATGGCCATGAGATATTCCATCCCTTTTCCTCTGGTTGTCTGTACACGGTTACGGATTCGGTCGGCCAGTTGTGACGCAAATCGTGGCGGCAAAAAGAACCGCCTAAGCTCTTCAATAAAGCCCCTCCAATTGGCTATAAATTCCTTATTGTTGCGATACCATACTAACGCATTTTCTTTTAATAACTCGGGCAACGTGCGGACTATTCTGTCGAGTGGCAGTTGATAACATTCCGCCAGTTCCTCGACTCGTTCTAAGAATTCTAATGTAGTATTGCTACTACCTTCATACCGCATGTTCCATGTGGAAAATAAGTGGTTGCTAGTTGCGACGCCATGGGGTCTACTGGTGAGTAGGAAAGGGTCAGGACTACTGCAGTTTTGGTTGCTGTCTGGTATGCTGGTACTCGTAACTCTTTGCATGATCTGTATCTTTTTAGATCGCTCAATAGCAGCTTGCGGAGTTCCTCCACGACGGCCTAATTCGGTGATCAACTCCTCTTTCCGAAGTGTATATACTTCGGACGCATTCAAGCTGGTTTCACTCGTCCCCATTGCAAAAAACAAGATATTTCGTAGTTTTAGACACTCCCCGTTAGGTGCCTATTAGTTTTATAGTGGTGACGCACTCCCACTTACGTAAATATCAGAATGGTTGCTCTGGCGGCGAGGGTTTTCTGGTAGTGCTGGTATCGACGTTTGCTGTATACTGGTTATATTTATATTCTCCTTTTCCCTCTTACTGGTGCAATCCTTGTGTGTTTGGTCGACAAGCACAAGTTCCTCTTACTCGGTGAGCCTGGTGGATATAAATATATATATATATATATATATAGATGTATGTTATTCAGTCGGCATAGGATTGTTGCTGGCTACTGGTAATTCCGTGTATGTATGCCTCTGCTTTGTTTAGGTCGTTCTCTCTGCTTTATTATCAACGAGGTTGTGTAATGATCAAAACACGAGAATTCTGGTTGGTATCTTCGGGTTTTTCGCAAGCGTTGCTATGTTTGCTTTACTGGTTGGCATTAATTTTTTTCTTAATATATAATCCTCATATTCCTAATTTTGTTTTGCTACCAATTTCCTGGTGTATAGTAAAATTCTTATATTGTATTTTATTTTACTACTATTTTCTGGTGTAAGTAAAATTCTTATATGTGTTGTATTTTATTTTACTACTATTTTTTGGTGTAAAGTTCGGGTGCCAAATTTGTAACGTTCTTTCTCGACTGCTCGGGTGACGCTCGCCGTACACCCAGGGTTCTTTTCCGTTTTTTCAGTTACAAATTAAATAGATGTATGTTTTTTTGGTATTTTTTTTATAAAAGTTTTTATTTATTATATAAATGTGTGTGTGTATTAACATACCTAATATATTTTACTTATGGCATAACTACTGGTAAGGAAAAATAGGGTGTTTGGTGGTCATTTAAGGAGGTGAAATGCTCGGAAGGAAGCGGCCAGGCAAGACCCAGACACTACAATCTTCGTTGCATGTAGCTGCCGTGTGCAGGTAGAAGTGCGACAATCAGCAAGTCAGGCAGAGTCTCGGCATTACTAATTGTTTCACTTGCGTGCAGTCAGAGGTTTGGTTTAGCAATAGGTCGGAAAAGTTCCAGGCTTATTGGGTTCCCTTGCATTTCATGCAACGAACTATGTGGTAAATTTCTACCACACGGAGAAGCACTGAATGTAGTGTATTGCACTAGTTCGGTGTTATCTTCTCCCTCTTGGCTTTGAATTTTTGCGTCCCATGTCTATAATATTTTCTTTAGTCTGGTTGGGAATTTTGTATTTTCTCCCGCAGGTGACCGACTAAAAATCTCTACCGCACATTATTTGGTAATACTAAATGTATTGACATGGGACCGTCCAAGGTTAAGAACAATATTGTTCGTTTTATATACACAGTCACTGTGCCTATTGATTTGGTATCAGCAAAAGCACTGTATACAACACAATACAAAACCGTGCGATAAAACTTATCGGTGACGAAAAAATTGCGAAATCAATAGATTCGCTTGAACACCACAGGAACGTCTCCTGCTTGTCACTGTTTTATCGCTTCTTCCACCAGCGGTGCTCAAGAGAAATAGCTAGTTGCATGCTACCTCTCCTTGAATTCAACCGCAATACTCGTGGCGCTTTAAATGCACATCAGTTTACCCTTAAGCCCATGCTCGGCCAAGTTCTGTCTTTCCACATCACTACGATCCACAGGCATTCAAGACACATGCTCATAGACATCCTCTCTTCTTCTCCTTTTCCTTAACGCCCACGCTGTGCCAAGCATATAGCCGAACATAATAAGGGTGCGAATCCCTTTTTGCGTGCGCAAATTATAAAAAAAAAAAAAAAAAAAAATACGCGAAATGAACAGAATAAATTGTTTATGTTTACAGCCATTGGGAAGAATGATTTATGCGTAAAGCTATTGTGCATATTTGACTTAATTTTACGTATGGGCAATAGCACTGCATGTGGTAGCAAAAGTGCGTTTTGCCGTCGGCATTTCGAAAAATCGAATAATTTGGTATATAGTACGTATGTATTTTATTCGTACGGTTTGTGACACTGTTGGTTTTTCATGTGCGGAAACCAACTTCGTTACAAGGCGATCACTCCGCAGACCTCCCCCCTCAGGCAAATCAGCAGCTCATTCACCGCCAGGTTCAAAAGTAGTGGGGACGTCCTGTCCCCTTGCGGGTTGCCTCTGCTGACAAATCTTTTGGCAGACGACAAACCAAGTCTTGAATTTATGATCCTACTGGTGAGTAGATCGACGGACAGAACTCTTTTGTTAATACTTGTACGAAGGTTGATTTCGATCAGTCTTTCTAATTTACCTGCTTTTGGAATGAAGACCACTTTCACTTCTTTCCATATGACTGGAATATAGACTAGATCAAGACCACTTTTGAAAATTGTCTCAAGCAAAGTTAGGATAATATCCGAAGTCCTTTGCAGTTCGGCTGGAATTATGTCTTCTGGTCCTGCAGATTTATATGGTTTGAAGCTATGTAGTGCCCAAAGCAATTTGTCCTTATCAATTATATCTCGAGAGATGGTATTCTACCTAATTGATCTATTTATATCAGTGTTGTAGGTTGTATGAGAGCTATCTGGGGAATGAGTATCTATAAGTAGATTAAGCGATTCTTCGCTAGAAGAGCCATCAGCCTTTTTCAGACACCTAGGCATTATTGGATTAGTTGAGAGGATTTTCCTGAGCTTTAATGCTTCCGAAGCCTCTTCCATTCTGCCGCAGAAGAGTCTCCAGGATGCGCGCTTGGCTTTTCTCAATTCTTTTTTATACACTTTAAGGGATTCTTTGTAGGCATCCCAGTCGGTCTCTGTTCCTGTGAACTTGGCGAAGTTGAAAAGCTTCCTGCAGCTTTTTCTCAGCTAAGGGTTCCACCAGTGTGGTCTCTTCTTACCCCTAGGTAGAATAAGAGGACAGGAAGCGGACATTGCTCTATTAAAGGCCAAGGTGAGTTCCTTGACCTGATTGTCAAGCTCAAAAGAGTTAGTGGGAGGATAACTAGTCCCATCGTTAAGATAACGTCTAAACGTATCTTTATACATGAGCCAATCGATTTTGCGATAATTTCTGAATACTGATTGGGAAGGAGGTTCAACGTCCAGACTAAACTGAATGTAACGGTGATCTGAGAAAGAGTGCTCAGCCGAAACCTTCCAGCTTAGAATTTTGTGGTGAATTGAGTCGGTGACAAGGGTGATGTCTATTTTTGGCAATGAACGTTGGTTTATAACCTATATTGGAAACAACAAGGTTAGTACTTAAAATATAAAAAAAAGTAGCTCACCTCTGTCGTTTGTGTCCGTACTGCCCCATACCGAATGGTGTGCGTTAGCGTCACTTCCGATTATTAAGCCCGTTTACTTGGATTTCGCTTCCTCTATTAATCTTTCCAGATTGACACCTTGTAGAGATTCCACGCAGTCGTGTGCCAGATATGCCGATGCCACCATATATGCACCCTTGGCAGTCTCCAGCTTCACCGTGGTGGTATCACGGTAGCTAAAATTAGGGAGTAAGAATACATTGAGACTATTTTTCACTCATATGCAGGATCTTGGTTTACCTTTGTCACATATAGTGGATAGTAATTAGGTCTCACGGTTGCTAAAATCAGGGAGTAAGAATACATTGAGACTATTTTTCACTCATATGCAGGATCTTGGTTTACCTTTGTCACATATAGTGGATAGTAATAAGTAGTCCTGAGTCCACAAACTCGGTTGTTAACAACTCTCTTGTATCAGGACTATATCTTCTCCGTTTTTACAAATACGGAGTAGAAGGGAGGCCGAAGCCTTTTTGGAGTGCTGGAGATTAATCTGTACCACCCGCAGCATTATTGCTACCCTTGAGCAGAGAAACCTCCAATACAGTGTCGTTCAGCTCATCCCACTCCGAGGGCGAGCTGAAAAGCTCGTCTTCGTTGGTAGATTCGCTTAATAGAAGGTCCTCCCACTCCAAGTCCGACAGAGTGCAGCTTTTCAGATTTCCACGTCCTGGAGACGGAAGACTGCGACGAATTGGCCGAAGCTTGGGGAACATCGTCAACTATCATGGAGACAGAAGACTGTGAAAGGGTAGCCGAAGCTTGGGGAACAACGTCATCCATAGTAGGGAAGGTGACGGATGTTTCCGGTTCATGAACTTGAAACTCCAAATCCGAGGGATGAGTGGGTGGTTTACCCGCTTCTATCTCATCCTTCTTATAGACCTGAAGTGTGATGTGGTTCCATCCAAACTGAATCACGCCTTTGGTCCATGCTAGGGGAGCTAGGGATTCCTGGTTGATCACAACTATCGCGGATCTGTAGTAGCCCCTACGCTCCTCTATCTAAGCTACCTTCCAGTCGTGCGTCGGAAGGGAGGGGATTGCTTAGCCGTAAGACTTCGAGTATTCCATAAGCAGTGGGGGGTTCGATGGGAATCCAAGTCCGCGCTCTTGGTCGGCTAGGGATATCCTCCTTTGCAACAACCTCGAGCTTGACACCAGGCCAAACCTCCCCAAGACTCCGGTGGGATCTATGCCTGACATTTGTCCAATCTATATGTATAAAATACGTGAATTTATTCGTTTGTATGTTTAAGTCTATCCAACTCTAAAACGCCCCGAACAATTTCAACCAACTTGGTATAAATTTCAAACGGAGATTTTTTGCTTCAAAATTTAATAAACTGTCTTCCAAAAAACTGTGGAAAAATATCAAATCTTTTGGTATTGCAAGGCCAAAAAAGAATGCTGAAGATAATTGTGATGTAATTGAGCTAAACAATAAGTTTGTAAATTCTGTCTCAGACACAAATGCTGGTGCAGAGCTTGACAGAATTTTTAACGGAACTGATGAGTTTCTTTCAAGTTTCAGTTTTAAAAGAGTTTTTGAAGTAGAGGTATACAAAGCTGTAAAAGACATAAAATCGGAAGCTATTGGATTAGACAATATGCATCCTAAGTTTGTTAAAATTATTCTCATCTTTATATCTCCTTTCCTGACACACATTTTTAATACCATCCTAACAAAGTCTTGTTATCCAAAATTATGGAAAGCTTCAAAAATAATTCCAATTCTGAAGAAGTCAAGCAAGCAACAAAAAGAATACCGACCAATTTCCATCCTACCTTTCATCTCCAAAGCATTTGAAAAAATTATGAGTCGACAAATTATGACGTTTTTGGAAACCCATAGCCTGATAACACCGACGCAATCTCGTTTCAGACCAAAACACAGCTGCACAACTGCGCTTCTTAAAATAACTGATGACATACGGCAGCAAATTGATAATAATTTAGTTACAACTCTGGTTTTACTGGATTTCTCCAAAGCGTTTGACGCTGTCCATAATAATATAATATACTTTTGAAAAAGCTTAAGAATTTTTTCTTTTTCGAAAACTCAGCTTTAACGCTACTTGGACAGTACCTTAGCCACAGAACTCAAGCAGTTTATGCGAATTGCAGACTATCTGATTTTCTCCCCTCCACTACTGGTGTGCCCCAGGGATCAATATTGGGACCACTCTTGTTCACGCTATTCAACAACGACCTTCCCCCTATACTCAAGTATTGTAATATTCATATGTACGCAGACGATGTGCAAATTCATTTAAGCTACCGAATTGGTATGGTTGAAGATGCAACGGCCAGAATAAACGAGGATCTGATGAGTATAGCCCAGTGGTCTAGAGAAAATCACCTTAAACTTAATGCTAATATATACATGTCAGGCAATTGTTATTAGTAATACTGCTATTGATATGTCATACCTGCCAAGTATCAAACTTGAGGGGAAAACATTGAACTACGTCAAAACAGTAAAAAATTTAGGGGTTGTTTTTAACCAAACACTATCGTGGGACAATCATCTGGCTAACTCAGTTGGTCGAATCTATGCTGCTCTGCGGGTTTTATGCATTGCTGGAAGTTGCCTTCCAGTCTCAACAAAAATGATAATAGCCAAAACTCTTGTTCTGCCAACCCTTTTCTACGGAAGTCCTTTTTTTTGCTGTTTGGATAGTGCAAACAAGCGCAAGTTCCAAGTAGTGTTCATTAAATTTTTTTTTTTTATTTATTTGTTACGTCGCTTCGATCATGTTTCGGTACAAGCAGGTAGTATTTTTAATATGCCTTTAAACAGGTATATAGATTTTCTAAGTTTAACGTTTCTTTTTAAACTCATACAAACTAGATCTCCTAATTGTCTTTTCGAGAAACTAATTTTCCCAGTATCACAAAGAAGTAATATTCTAATTGTCCCAACCTTTAGATATAGAAACTCTAAGAATCATTTTTTTGTACATGCTGTTGGCCTCTTGAACTCCCTGCCGGCGAACTTGAGGGGTCTGAACAGCTATATTTCCTTTGAAAACTCTTTAAAAAACCTATATAAATGCTGAAAATATTTCTAAAACATTGATTATCATTGAAAAATTCAATATTTTTACATAATGAATAATAACTTCAATAACTTCTATGAAATAATATTTCAATAATATTTTTTTTTTTTACTCTCTTTGAAATTTCAATTAAATTTTAATTTAAATCCATACATTATAAGTATTATAAATAAGACACTTTGTTTTAAAATGCTTATAAATTCAATAAATAAATACAATACAAATAAATATTACTTACCACCAGTAACCAAACTTAGATGATAGGGAGGGTTACCAATATTAGTGTCGATCCGATAGTTTTCGAGGTGGCTGGCATAAATATTTTGGTTGGGTGTCAGTGAAATGAAAAGGGGTGTGGGGACGATATTACTGTCAAATTGTACAACCGTGCAACGCCGAGCACTCACCAAAAAAAACTGTTAATTTAAAAAAATAAATTCGTAATGTATTATATTAACATGCAACGAAGTTGCCCATTCTTGCAGTATGTGCCATATCTAATTAGTGTACTGTATCCATTTTTGCATTCACGCATTCTGAATGCACAGAATTGGCCTCGCCTGGATTATCTTAAATAATTTTGCTTCTAAAACTACCACATAAGAATAGAATAAAAGATCTCAAAATTACGCCATCGCAATTCGCAAGCTGAGCGCTAAACATTTGCTTTAAAAAAGTCCAGTTAAATAATGACTGGTATAAGTCAAAATGTACGAGTGGACACACACATAAGCTGAAAAAAAATTAGTTTGCCCTGATTATTAGTTTCGCTCTTCGGGCTCGTAATAAACAAAATATATTTACGGTGATTTTATAAAAAAAAAATTTGTAGTCGGGTATTCCACTAATTTAAATGAATGTATGCATTAAGTTGAATAATTATTGTATTAAACATTAATCATCTTCGTAAATTCCAGGATTGAAAAATCATGCACCATCTACAGGGCCATGATGAGCTTTAACCCCTGCTTTTGAATTTAATGTAGCTTTTAATGTGGAACATATTTTGAAGAATTTTACCTCTTATAGATGCGTGACAAATTAATATATCCGACAATGTTGGAGTATTATATGGTGATATATTATCTGTTTGGGGATCTCGATAGTGACCGTAATCAACAATTTGACCACTGCAAATCAAATACAAAAATAAATACTATGCAAGTTTCAAAATATGAGTTTAGCTTACCGGCAAAACGGAAAAAGAAAAATTTTTGGTTTATTAATCAAATTTGGACATTTTTTGTTTTCAAATCGATCTTCAATTTCACGAACTTTTATGATAGCACCATCATGGAACTGAACTTAATCATTCATATCGTCGTCCATGTCACCATGTGTCATTAATGCCATCACAAAACACAGCGTTTTTAGTGTAATCAGAATTGCTAACGCAATCCAAAAGATTAAAAAACTCAACTTTTGTTAAATTATCGTATGCAAACAATTTAAATCCTTATTCTCGAAATAAATAGAGCAACGACTTGCCATCCTCTTCAGCACCGTTGCGGCGCTGATCGATGCTTGGAAAATCTATTATATTAACCATAAAAAAAACACCACGATTGCTTTTTGACTTCATTTTGTAGTGCCCAACCTTAAGGTCATAATGAATAATTTTCGACTTTAAAACAGTGCGTTTCGATTTAGGAATAATATCTTTATTATAAAGTTCAAGTGTGGGCCACTTATTTTCTTTTTCTGATAAGTCTGGCATGTCTTTAGCGTAACAGCAAACATTTTTAATATTTCTTTTCTGTTGATTGTATGGTTTTTAAATAATTGTTGCTGGTTTATGAATGGATATAAATTGAGAATCGTCGTTACCACATTAAGTACATTCAAAATTCAAAAAATTAAGAATTGTTTTCAAGTTATTATATGCATTTGGGCCACGTTTAGTAATTTTAATAAAAAGTTGTCTGTGCTTTCCATACTCCGATAAATCCGATAAATTCTGTAGATTAAACATGCAATAAAGAATACAATAGGATTTATATTACATATGTATTATGTATAGAGTCTTCACAGATTAACTTATTGCTATACCATTTTCCGGATGGTATACGTCTTTTATTTATGCACTTCCTAATAATATACCGTTCAAATCTAAGAAGTTCAAGTGCGACATTAGGAGTGATTTGGAACCAGATAAGGAAAGGAGCTTAGTTCTACTTTGAACATGTTTAGAATTAAGTAAAATTTTAAGCTTCGCAGCAGCGGCTTTGCTGTTGTTCAAGGCTTTCCTTGTATGCGGATTCATTTTGAGTCTTTCATGTAAATTGATACCTAGATATTTAATTAATTTTTTTATAGGGATTTGGTTACCCAAGGTGGAAAGATTTAAAGAACGACTCTCTCGTACTGCAAGGTGATGACCTCTGCCAGAGGAATTGCGGAAGCAGATTAACTCGCATTTATTCAAATTCAAGGAAATTCCCCATTTTTCGCAATAAGGAATTACCACGTTTAGATGCGATATAATTGAATTTAGGGCTTCATGCGGGTCTCATTGTGACTTAAAAGAATGGTGTCATCTGCATATAGTATGGCGTCAGAACTAAGATAGTGAATTGGGAAGTCATACAGATAGATGTTAAAGAGGAGGGGGCCAAGGATTGAGCCTTGGGGGACGCCTGCATTAATACTGATTGAGGAGGAAGTTTCGTTTTCAAAGAGGAGTTTTAGAGAGGAAGTTTTGAATTATATTAATAAGATATGACGGTAGATTTAGCTCGTTAAGTTTAAAGATTAGGCCCATATGCCAGACCGAGTCCAATGTTTTCTTTAAATCCATGCACAAGCAACAGTACAATTTTTATTTCTTAGGTTGTTTAAGATTTTGTCCTGGAAATAAAGAAGAGCATGCTCTGTAGAGTGGCCACGTTTGAAACCAAATTGTTGAGCTTGTAAAGGGTTAGTTTGTTCAAAGAAATTAAGCATTTTTGAATGAATTATTTTTTTAAGGATTTTACCTTAGTTAGATAAAAGAGAGATAGGTCGGAAATTGTCTATTGTGTTTAGAGTGTTGTTTTTTTTAATTGGTATAAGTTTAGCTTTTTTCCATTTCACTGGGAAGTAGCAATTATTAATGCAATTATTGAGTATTGGAGTTAGAAATTTGGCTAATACAACTTTTGCTTTGCGCAAGATGAAATTAGGGATTTTGTCTGGACCAGAAGATTTTTTATTGTTAAATGAGGATATAATTGACTCTCACCATTGGAGGAGGTAAAACATTCATCATTGGTGTCATCAGATCTATTCGAGGATGAGAAATTTGAGATTTGAAGATTTTTATTCCATACAGAGAAAGAGCTATAAAAAGTTGTAACTTCTAGAGAGGATTCGGGATAGGTGAGTGGAAATTTTAGAGAGTACAAATCAGAGTAAAAGGATGCAAACGCTTCAGCTTTTTCAGAAGAGGAGATGAAGTTTCTGTCGCCATATGATAAGACCTCATTTATTGAGTTCGAGTTCCTTTTTCGTCCCGTGATTTGATCGATCACTTTGAAGACATTTGAGGAAGGTTTTGGGCTGCTTAATTTCTTTCTGAATTCTTCGTTTAGTTCTAACCGGATCTTATCTTTAATGATTTTACTAAGGCAGTTAATGCGAGCGGATAACTCAGTATAATGCTGGTTAATGCGATCCCCAAAGTAGTGAAATTTTCTTTTTAGTTTTCGTTTCCATATTTACATGTCAGGCAATTGTTATTAGTAATACTGCTATTGATATGTCATACCTGCCAAGTATCAAACTTGAGGGGAAAACATTGAACTACGTCAAAACAGTAAAAAATTTAGGGGTTGTTTTTAACCAAACACTATCGTGGGACAATCATCTGGCTAACTCAGTTGGTCGAATCTATGCTGCTCTGCGGGTTTTATGCATTGCTGGAAGTTGCCTTCCAGTCTCAACAAAAATGATAATAGCCAAAACTCTTGTTCTGCCAACCCTTTTCTACGGAAGTCCTATTTTTTGCTGTTTGGATAGTGCAAACAAGCGCAAGTTCCAAGTAGTGTTCATTAAATTTTTTTTTTTTTATTTATTTGTTACGTCGCTTCGATCATGTTTCGGTACAAGCAGGTAGTATTTTTAATATGCCTTTAAAAAGGTATATAGATTTTCTAAGTTTAACGTTTCTTTTTAAACTCATACAAACTAGATCTCCTAATTGTCTTTTCGAGAAACTAATTTTCCCAGTATCACAAAGAAGTAATATTCTAATTGTCCCAACCTTTAGATATAGAAACTCTAAGAATCATTTTTTTGTACATGCTGTTGGCCTCTTGAACTCCCTGCCGGCGAACTTGAGGGGTCTGAACAGCTATATTTCCTTTGAAAACTCTTTAAAAAACCTATATAAATGCTGAAAACATTTCTAAAACATTGATTATCATTGAAAAATTCAATATTTTTACATAATGAATAATAACTTCAATAACTTCTATGAAATAATATTTCAATAATATTTTTTTTTTTTACTCTCTTTGAAATTTCAATTAAATTTTAATTTAAATCCATACATTATAAGTATTATAAATAAGACACTTTGTTTTAAAATGCTTATAAATTCAATAAATAAATACAATACAAATAAATATTACTTACCACCAGTAACCAAACTTAGATGATAGGGAGGGTTACCAATATTAGTGTCGATCCGATAGTTTTCGAGGTGGCTGGCATAAATATTTTGGTTGGGTGTCAGTGAAATGAAAAGGGGTGTGGGGACGATATTACTGTCAAATTGTACAACCGTGCAACGCCGAGCACTCACCAAAAAAAACTGTTAATTTAAAAAAATAAATTCGTAATGTATTATATTAACATGCAACGAAGTTGCCCATTCTTGCAGTATGTGCCATATCTAATTAGTGTACTGTATCCATTTTTGCATTCACGCATTCTGAATGCACAGAATTGGCCTCGCCTGGATTATCTTAAATAATTTTGCTTCTAAAACTACCACATAAGAATAGAATAAAAGATCTCAAAATTACGCCATCGCAATTCGCAAGCTGAGCGCTAAACATTTGCTTTAAAAAAGTCCAGTTAAATAATGACTGGTATAAGTCAAAATGTACGAGTGGACACACACATAAGCTGAAAAAAAATTAGTTTGCCCTGATTATTAGTTTCGCTCTTCGGGCTCGTAATAAACAAAATATATTTACGGTGATTTTATAAAAAAAAAATTTGTAGTCGGGTATTCCACTAATTTAAATGAATGTATGCATTCTTATTCAACTTATTGTATTAAACATTAATCATCTTCGTAAATTCCAGGATTGAAAAATCATGCACCATCTACAGGGCCATGATGAGCTTTAACCCCTGCTTTTGAATTTAATGTAGCTTTTAATGTGGAACATATTTTGAAGAATTTTACCTCTTATAGATGCGTGACAAATTAATATATCCGACAATGTTGGAGTATTATATGGTGATATATTATCTGTTTGGGGATCTCGATAGTGACCGTAATCAACAATTTGACCACTGCAAATCAAATACAAAAATAAATACTATGCAAGTTTCAAAATATGAGTTTAGCTTACCGGCAAAACGGAAAAAGAAAAATTTTTGGTTTATTAATCAAATTTGGACATTTTTTGTTTTCAAATCGATCTTCAATTTCACGAACTTTTATGATAGCACCATCATGGAACTGAACTTAATCATTCATATCGTCGTCCATGTCACCATGTGTCATTAATGCCATCACAAAACACAGCGTTTTTAGTGTAATCAGAATTGCTAACGCAATCCAAAAGATTAAAAAACTCAACTTTTGTTAAATTATCGTATGCAAACAATTTAAATCCTTATTCTCGAAATAAATAGAGCAACGACTTGCCATCCTCTTCAGCACCGTTGCGGCGCTGATCGATGCTTGGAAAATCTATTATATTAACCATAAAAAAAACACCACGATTGCTTTTTGACTTCATTTTGTAGTGCCCAACCTTAAGGTCATAATGAATAATTTTCGACTTTAAAACAGTGCGTTTCGATTTAGGAATAATATCTTTATTATAAAGTTCAAGTGTGGGCCACTTATTTTCTTTTTCTGATAAGTCTGGCATGTCTTTAGCGTAACAGCAAACATTTTTAATATTTCTTTTCTGTTGATTGTATGGTTTTTAAATAATTGTTGCTGGTTTATGAATGGATATAAATTGAGAATCGTCGTTACCACATTAAGTACATTCAAAATTCAAAAAATTAAGAATTGTTTTCAAGTTATTATATGCATTTGGGCCACGTTTAGTAATTTTAATAAAAAGTTGTCTGTGCTTTCCATACTCCGATAAATCCGATAAATTCTGTAGATTAAACATGCAATAAAGAATACAATAGGATTTATATTACATATGTATTATGTATAGAGTCTTCATAGATTAACTTATTGCTATACCATTTTCCGGATGGTATACGTCTTTTATTTATGCACTTCCTAATAATATACCGTTCAAATCTAAGAAGTTCAAGTGCGACATTAGGAGTGATTTGGAACCAGATAAGGAAAGGAGCTTAGTTCTACTTTGAACATGTTTAGAATTAAGTAAAATTTTAAGCTTCGCAGCAGCGGCTTTGCTGTTGTTCAAGGCTTTCCTTGTATGCGGATTCATTTTGAGTCTTTCATGTAAATTGATACCTAGATATTTAATTGATTTTTTTATAGGGATTTGGTTACCCAAGGTGGAAAGATTTAAAGAACGACTCTCTCGTACTGCAAGGTGATGACCTCTGCCAGAGGAATTGCGGAAGCAGATTAACTCGCATTTATTCAAATTCAAGGAAATTCCCCATTTTTCGCAATAAGGAATTACCACGTTTAGATGCGATATAATTGAATTTAGGGCTTCATGCGGGTCTCATTGTGACTTAAAAGAATGGTGTCATCTGCATATAGTATGGCGTCAGAACTAAGATGGTGAATTGGGAAGTCATACAGATAGATGTTAAAGAGGAGGGGGCCAAGGATTGAGCCTTGGGGGACGCCTGCATTAATACTGATTGAGGAGGAAGTTTCGTTTTCAAAGAGGAGTTTTAGAGAGGAAGTTTTGAATTATATTAATAAGATATGACGGTAGATTTAGCTCGTTAAGTTTAAAGATTAGGCCCATATGCCAGACCGAGTCCAATGTTTTCTTTAAATCCATGCACAAGCAACAGTACAATTTTTATTTCTTAGGTTGTTTAAGATTTTGTCCTGGAAATAAAGAAGAGCATGCTCTGTAGAGTGGCCACGTTTGAAACCAAATTGTTGAGCTTGTAAAGGGTTAGTTTGTTCAAAGAAATTAAGCATTTTTGAATGAATTATTTTTTTAAGGATTTTACCTTAGTTAGATAAAAGAGAGATAGGTCGGAAATTGTCTATTGTGTTTAGAGTGTTGTTTTTTTTAATTGGTATAAGTTTAGCTTTTTTCCATTTCACTGGGAAGTAGCAATTATTAATGCAATTATTGAGTATTGGAGTTAGAAATTTGGCTAATACAACTTTTGCTTTGCGCAAGATGAAATTAGGGATTTTGTCTGGACCAGAAGATTTTTTATTGTTAAATGAGGATATAATTGACTCTCACCATTGGAGGAGGTAAAACATTCATCATTGGTGTCATCAGATCTATTCGAGGATGAGAAATTTGAGATTTGAAGATTTTTATTCCATACAGAGAAAGAGCTATAAAAAGTTGTAACTTCTAGAGAGGATTCGGGATAGGTGAGTGGAAATTTTAGAGAGTACAAATCAGAGTAAAAGGATGCAAACGCTTCAGCTTTTTCAGAAGAGGAGATGAAGTTTCTGTCGCCATATGATAAGACCTCATTTATTGAGTTCGAGTTCCTTTTTCGTCCCGTGATTTGATCGATCACTTTGAAGACATTTGAGGAAGGTTTTGGGCTGCTTAATTTCTTTCTGAATTCTTCGTTTAGTTCTAACCGGATCTTATCTTTAATGATTTTACTAAGGCAGTTAATGCGAGCGGATAACTCAGTATAATGCTGGTTAATGCGATCCCCAAAGTAGTGAAATTTTCTTTTTAGTTTTCGTTTCCATATTTTTCGAGTTTTTAATAAATTTAAAGTTGTTTCTGTTATGTTAAACCAGTTTTTCCGCAAGGAAGATTTTTTCCTGTGAATATCCATACTAGTGGTTATTGCTACAGTAATTGCCTCGATAAAGCTATCTATTTCTGAGTTTGACAAATTTCTGGTCGTAGGAATTTCTATGTTTGAAAGATTATTGCAAAGTGAACGTTTGAAAGCAGACCAATTGGTGTTTTTAAAGTTAGCAGAAAACTGAGGAAAGTCTGGAAGTGTAAAATTTTGTGTTAATGAAGACAGAAAAGTGATCCGAAATTAAATCTAAAGTTAAACATGCAATGTTGTTGTCGCATCTGAGGTTAGAGGAAATAATAAAAAAATCGATATGAGAGCCTGAGCTAGGGCGAGTTGGGCCTTGAGCCGCTACAATATCCAGGTCAAGAAAATGATTGTCTTGGAACCAAGAGGTTAATATAGAGCCATTTTGATTTGTAACTGAGTCACCCCAAAGGGGATGTCTAGAGTTAAAATCTCCACCAATTATGATGTAGTCAAAAGACTGTAAAGAAACAAGTAGGTTGTCCAGTGCAGAAGGCAACAAGATACCAGCATTACAGGGAACGTAGATTGAGACGAGTGCTAACGAACTAGCAGTATGTTGTGAGTTTAATGGAATTGATGCTATAGTTGCTGATATAAGATTATTGGAAAAAAGTTTTTGTTCAAACCGAACGGAATTCTGCAGGAGAATTCCTTTTCCTCGGCCCTCATTATTTCTAATAAAATCATATTTGTTATTAAAACAGCATTTCCTAAGGTTTTTTGAAAGGCAAGTTTCTTGCAATAAGATTGCAGTTGGGGAAGTATCTTTTAGTAAAAGGTCAATTTCTATTTGTTTTTCTTTGGAGAGCGAGTTGACGTTAGAGCTGATAATGTTGATAGTCATGGTGAGGAGGGGGAAAGAGATGCAATAAAGCACAGGTATGCACCTGGTTTTTGAGATTCATCCATTTTTTTATAATTAGGCCAGAAGCCTGTGATTTTGGAAATTAGGCTGGTTATCGGCAAGCCAAATAGTCTATTAGATTCATTCATAAAATCTGATATGTAATTTTTTGGAAGTTCAGGAGGGAAAGAGGAACTTTCTTGAATGTTATGATTTTTTTTGTGGCCTCCCACTATGTCCGCAAAAGACATGACATTTTCTTGGTAACTGTTAGCCAAGTTTATAATTGGACCCTGGAAAATGGGTGTGTTATTTTTAGCTTCAGCTAAAGCTTTTTTTTTTTTTTTTTTGAGAAACGCAACTCTGTCTGGGCAGCCTCTGAAGCTCGCAGGGTGACCCTCCTGATTGGCAATTGACACAAGATGCGACTGACAATTCTGTTTTTTGGTTAATTTCACAAGCTCCAATGTCATGATCTTTAAGGCATTTTACACACCTTATAGCAAAACAAGAAAAGGAAGCCATGTGGCCAAATCTTTGGCATCGGTAGCACTGTTTAGTATCAGAGTTTTTAATGGAATCCCAAGTGATTCTATGTCTTAGAAGAGATTTAAATTGTTTAAGTTTCATGAAACTTTCCCTATCCTCCGTAGTACAAAGAAATATGTCAAGTGGAATGTCATTTAATTTAGACCATTTGGTCTCAAAATTTTTAACAGTGACCTTCAACGAGGGGTCCAAATTTAAGATTTCATTTTGAATTTCAGCAGGCGAAAAATCGATAGAAATACCCTTAAGAATGGTTTTAGTTTTTTTTCAATTGTTTAGGGGTAGGTAGGGAAGGAGTAGGCAGCAATGCCAAGTTCCTTAAATTTTCTTACAAAGAGGCTGTGCAATTCAACTTCCTTTACAAATATTTTTAACTTCCCAAAGCCATTAGCAATAAATTTTACATTCTTTAAATTTTTGTTAGTCTTACTTATAAAATCCATAATGGTTTTAGCAGAGACTCCTGTTGTAAAGATGGGAGGACACCAAGGCTCAGAATTGAAGGCTGGATTTTCGTTGTCATTAATGAGACTGCCGTTGTTGCTATTTCTTAAAATGTTGCGAGAGCTTCCAGGGTTGCCACTTGAATTGCGGTTAGAGTTTATACCACTTGAATTCACTTGGGTGTTTCCCGACGAGATGATTTCATCATTAATCTCAGCCAAAAGATGAAAACGGTTTTGAGTGTTGACGCCTTCCCTGGCCACCCTTTTTGACACCACGATCGGGGCGTACTAACGTCTTTTTCGGGCCGTCACCGCAAAAAACTTGTTTGCGTCATTAGAAAGTTGGTTGTAAAGAACACCTTCAGTGCCAGGCTGGAAGTTAATTTGTCCAGCAACCTTTGAGTTATTATGGGCGTGCCCAATTATGACACAGTTACTAAGAGGCAGACTCTGACTGCATTTATTGATATTTGCTGCACTAACACCAGCGGAGGTGGTTATAGAATCAGTATCCATCACATTTTCCGAATATATCACATTATCGCTGCCGGGGTTAGACGGGTCAGCGTCATCAAGATTCCAATCGATAGTGACTGCTTTAATTATCGAGACGGAAGATTAATTTTTTCCAGATTTTAATTGAAGATTGCTTAACAGGGGGCACCTTTGGCACCAATGGAGGTGATCGACTGCCATCCGCCATTATCAATTCAAAATTATCATTATCAAAAGTGTTAATATTTTCTAATCACAAAAATCTCTATTATCACAATTGCTGAAAATTAATTTTATGGTAAATATTAAACTTTTAATTATTGCGCGTGTGATTGTTTAAATATTTTCTTTTTCATCGACTCAAAAAAATTTTCCAATCGAAATTGTTGATTTTTTCTTGAAACAACCGTCACCTACGGTTACTAAAAGCGAACTCCCATAAGTTCGTTGTCAATAAATTAGTGTTTGACAGAATGTTTAAATATTACCCACAGAAATTTTTGGAGTAAAAGGTTGCAAGGAGGAGGGGAAATGAACTTACTCTCTATTTTCCGCTTTCTTTTATTATTTTTCGATACCCCTGCAGGAAAGAGTAACACCCCTAAATAAAATCAATTTAAAAATAACAAAAAAATATTCGTTACACCGCAGCGTCTTTATTTTTCTATTACAATATAAAAATGGTATATAAACATTCATTTTTAAAACGTTTCTATTAGCTCTCGTTCGTGTATGTCTGTCTGTGCGGGCGGATCTTAACCTATACATGGTTAGGGTGCGGGGCTCTACCACTGAAAATAGGAATGGGCCGCGGGTACTTAGAGTGTGCCCATTCTGGCTAACAGACGATATAGGTATCATGGTAGAAACCAAGAGCTGTAAAGATACTTTTCATGTAGATCGAACGGGCGACACGAAATCTGGATCTACACAAAAATGAGAACAGAACAGAGAAGTGTGATCTGTGATGGTGACTACGTCTGTGAGCAAAAGACCTTCAATTAATATTGTGGATTGCGAATTTAAAGTAGTGCAATCCTTAAACGTTAGTGCGTTAGATTGCTGAGCACGAGGTTTGAGGTTTGGAATCTCAAAAAACATCCAAAGTATTTTTCACGGTCCTACCTGTTACGAATGTCTAAAAAACGTCAGAGAGCAATAACTTGTCACGGAAAGCTTCTCAATTCGCCTTCCGGATACGGAATTAAATTGTAGGTCGCTTCAGTGTGTGAAAAATATAACACGCACAATACGTATGGTCACGAGAAGCTAGACCTTGGACCGCAACGGCCAAATATTATTATTATTAAAACTTTTACTATATCGTGACAATTGTTGCAGCCGATAACAAAATAGAACCAGAAATACGTGCACAGTTGCTTTAAGCCAGAAAAGACTTTGTTTTGTCGACTCTTTAGATTCAGGAATGTAACCATAAAATCTAAGCTGCTGGTGTACAAGACAATAGTGATACCAGTACTTAAATATGGAGCCGAGACTTAGTTGCTTAACAAAAATAACTTTGAACTTTTAGCGTTCGGTGGGAAAGTATTACGTCTTAGGTCCCAAATATGAGGACATGCCTGACATTTGTCAAATCTATATGTATAAAATACGTGAATTTATTCGTTTGTATGTTTAAGTCTATCCAACTCTAAAACGCCCCGAACAATTTCAACAAACTTGGTATAAATATTACTTACCACCAGTAACCAAACTTAGATGATAGGGAGGGTTACCAATATTAGTGTCGATCCCATAGTTTTCGAGGTGGCTGGCATAAATATTTTGGTTGGGTGTCAGTGAAATGAAAAGGGGTGTGGGGACGATATTACTGTCAAATTGTACAACCGTGCAACGCCGAGCACTCACCAAAAAAAACTGTTAATTTAAAAAAATAAATTCGTAATGTATTATATTAACATGCAACGAAGTTGCCCATTCTTGCAGTATGTGCCATATCTAATTAGTGTACTGTATCCATTTTTGCATTCACGCATTCTGATTGCACAGAATTGGCCTCGCCTGGATTATCTTAAATAATTTTGCTTCTAAAACTACCACATAAGAATAGAATAAAAGATCTCAAAATTACGCCATCGCAATTCGCAAGCTGAGCGCTAAACATTTGCTTTAAAAAAGTCCAGTTAAATAATGACTGGTATAAGTCAAAATGTACGAGTGGACACACACATAAGCTGAAAAAAAATTAGTTTGCCCTGATTATTAGTTTCGCTCTTCGGGCTCGTAATAAACAAAATATATTTACGGTGATTTTATAAAAAAAAATTTTGTAGTCGGGTATTCCACTAATTTAAATGAATGTATGCATTCTTATTCAACTTATTGTATTAAACATTAATCATCTTCGTAAATTCCAGGATTGAAAAATCATGCACCATCTACAGGGCCATGATGAGCTTTAAACCCTGTTTTTGAATTTAATGTAGCTTTTAATGTGGAACATATTTTGAAGAATTTTACCTCTTATAGATGCGTGACAAATTAATATATCCGACAATGTTGGAGTATTATATGGTGATATATTATCTGTTTGGGGATCTCGATAGTGACCGTAATCAACAATTTGACCACTGCAAATCAAATACAAAAATAAATACTATGCAAGTTTCAAAATATGAGTTTAGCTTACCGGCAAAACGGAAAAAGAAAAATTTTTGGTTTATTTTGGTTTGGTTTATAATTCAAATCGATAGTGACTGCTTTAATTATCGAGACGGAAGATTAATTTTTTCCAGATTTTAATTGAAGATTGCTTAACAGGGGGCACCTTTGGCACCAATGGAGGTGATCGACTGCCATCCGCCATTATCAATTCAAAATTATCATTATCAAAAGTGTTAATATTTTCTAATCACAAAAATCTCTATTATCACAATTGCTGAAAATTAATTTTATGGTAAATATTAAACTTTTAATTATTGCGCGTGTGATTGTTTAAATATTTTCTTTTTCATCGACTCAAAAAAATTTTCCAATCGAAATTGTTGATTTTTTCTTGAAACAACCGTCACCTACGGTTACTAAAAGCGAACTCCCATAAGTTCGTTGTCAATAAATTAGTGTTTGACAGAATGTTTAAATATTACCCACAGAAATTTTTGGAGTAAAAGGTTGCAAGGAGGAGGGGAAATGAACTTACTCTCTATTTTCCGCTTTCTTTTATTATTTTTCGATACCCCTGCAGGAAAGAGTAACACCCCTAAATAAAATCAATTTAAAAATAACAAAAAAATATTCGTTACACCGCAGCGTCTTTATTTTTCTATTACAATATAAAAATGGTATATAAACATTCATTTTTAAAACGTTTCTATTAGCTCTCGTTCGTGTATGTCTGTCTGTGCGGGCGGATCTTAACCTATACATGGTTAGGGTGCGGGGCTCTACCACTGAAAATAGGAATGGGCCGCGGGTACTTAGAGTGTGCCCATTCTGGCTAACAGACGATATAGGTATCATGGTAGAAACCAAGAGCTGTAAAGATACTTTTCATGTAGATCGAACGGGCGACACGAAATCTGGATCTACACAAAAATGAGAACAGAACAGAGAAGTGTGATCTGTGATGGTGACTACGTCTGTGAGCAAAAGACCTTCAATTAATATTGTGGATTGCGAATTTAAAGTAGTGCAATCCTTAAACGTTAGTGCGTTAGATTGCTGAGCACGAGGTTTGAGGTTTGGAATCTCAAAAAACATCCAAAGTATTTTTCACGGTCCTACCTGTTACGAATGTCTAAAAAACGTCAGAGAGCAATAACTTGTCACGGAAAGCTTCTCAATTCGCCTTCCGGATACGGAATTAAATTGTAGGTCGCTTCAGTGTGTGAAAAATATAACACGCACAATACGTATGGTCACGAGAAGCTAGACCTTGGACCGCAACGGCCAAATATTATTATTATTAAAACTTTTACTATATCGTGACAATTGTTGCAGCCGATAACAAAATAGAACCAGAAATACGTGCACAGTTGCTTTAAGCCAGAAAAGACTTTGTTTTGTCGACTCTTTAGATTCAGGAATGTAACCATAAAATCTAAGCTGCTGGTGTACAAGACAATAGTGATACCAGTACTTAAATATGGAGCCGAGACTTAGTTGCTTAACAAAAATAACTTTGAACTTTTAGCGTTCGGTGGGAAAGTATTACGTCTTAGGTCCCAAATATGAGGACATGCCTGACATTTGTCAAATCTATATGTATAAAATACGTGAATTTATTCGTTTGTATGTTTAAGTCTATCCAACTCTAAAACGCCCCGAACAATTTCAACAAACTTGGTATAAATATTACTTACCACCAGTAACCAAACTTAGATGATAGGGAGGGTTACCAATATTAGTGTCGATCCCATAGTTTTCGAGGTGGCTGGCATAAATATTTTGGTTGGGTGTCAGTGAAATGAAAAGGGGTGTGGGGACGATATTACTGTCAAATTGTACAACCGTGCAACGCCGAGCACTCACCAAAAAAAACTGTTAATTTAAAAAAATAAATTCGTAATGTATTATATTAACATGCAACGAAGTTGCCCATTCTTGCAGTATGTGCCATATCTAATTAGTGTACTGTATCCATTTTTGCATTCACGCATTCTGATTGCACAGAATTGGCCTCGCCTGGATTATCTTAAATAATTTTGCTTCTAAAACTACCACATAAGAATAGAATAAAAGATCTCAAAATTACGCCATCGCAATTCGCAAGCTGAGCGCTAAACATTTGCTTTAAAAAAGTCCAGTTAAATAATGACTGGTATAAGTCAAAATGTACGAGTGGACACACACATAAGCTGAAAAAAAATTAGTTTGCCCTGATTATTAGTTTCGCTCTTCGGGCTCGTAATAAACAAAATATATTTACGGTGATTTTATAAAAAAAAATTTTGTAGTCGGGTATTCCACTAATTTAAATGAATGTATGCATTCTTATTCAACTTATTGTATTAAACATTAATCATCTTCGTAAATTCCAGGATTGAATCAATCAATGGATATAAATCATGCACCATCTACAGGGCCATGATGAGCTTTAAACCCTGTTTTTGAATTTAATGTAGCTTTTAATGTGGAACATATTTTGAAGAATTTTACCTCTTATAGATGCGTGACAAATTAATATATCCGACAATGTTGGAGTATTATATGGTGATATATTATCTGTTTGGGGATCTCGATAGTGACCGTAATCAACAATTTGACCACTGCAAATCAAATACAAAAATAAATACTATGCAAGTTTCAAAATATGAGTTTAGCTTACCGGCAAAACGGAAAAAGAAAAATTTTTGGTTTATTAATCAAATTTGGACATTTTTTGTTTTCAAATCGATCTTCAATTTCACGAACTTTTATGATAGCACCATCATGAAACTGAACTTGATCATTCATATCGTCGTCCATGTCACCATGTGTCATTAATGCCATCACAAAACACAGCGTTTTTAGTGTAATCAGAATTGCTAACGCAATCCAAAAGATTAAAAAACTCAACTTTTGTTAAATTATCGTATGCAAACAATTTAAATCCTTATTCTCGAAATAAATAGAGCAACGACTTGCCATTCTCTTCAGCACCGTTGCGGCGCTGATCGATGCTTGGAAAATCTATTATATTAACCATAAAAAAAACAACCCATAAAAATTAAAATTTTTCATCTAAATTCTCTAATAGCAGAAATTGATATGGGAGCCCCTCGATCCTGGGCCATTTTATTTTATTGTAGAAGAAAATCATCGAAACAAACATTTGACATCAGATGTTAAAATTGAAAAAGCTCAGATCATTTTATTCTGAGCACTTAGAGCACGCTCATACTCTGAGCAAATAAGAAACACGAACATTTATCTTGAGAACTCTTTGACTGCTCTGAACTAATTTATGAAAACGCCAAATGACAGAATATTGTGAAAACTTGTTGTTCTATCTGTAAGTTGATATCGACAACAAAAAAAACGACATCAATAAAAATACAATTCAGTATATAATAAAAATGTAAGTTGAAGTAAGCATAAAACATTAATGTCTCGTTTCATTTGCTGGGTTCATTTGTGCGTGCGCTAAGATTTCTCTCTCTCTCTCCACCACCAACAAAACCATGCAGCGCAGCCGACTGCGCAGCACACACCGCACAAAGTCCATAAAGGGCGACGAATATCTGATGCCAGTACAGATATTTAAAAAATGTATAAGGGCCTTGCGGCCGAACCCGGGTCCCGATCACTACCAAATTTTCGAAAAAGTATTGTTTATTGGGTATACACACGTGTGTAAAATTTGAAGAAAATCGGGTAAATTTTTTAAAATTTTTGTTTGGGAGCCCCCCGACCCCGCAGCCCGAGGGGCCTCAAAATTTAATAGAAAGTGTTGTCTCCGGAAATACGCATGTGTGCAAAATTTCAATAAAATCGGGCCATGGGAAGTGGGTTAAAAATTGATCGCAAGAATCCACGACAGACGACCGAACGACGACCGACCGACGACCGACCGACGACCGACCGACGACCGACCGACCGACGACCCACGGGCAAGTGAAGTTAATATAGAGAATTTAAAAAAACACCACGATTGCTTTTTGACTTCATTTTGTAGTGCCCAACCTTAAGGTCATAATGAATAATTTTCGACTTTAAAACAGTGCGTTTCGATTTAGGAATAATATCTTTATTATAAAGTTCAAGTGTGGGCCACTTATTTTCTTTTTCTGATAAGTCTGGCATGTCTTTAGCGTAACAGCAAACATTTTTAATATTTCTTTTCTGTTGATTGTATGGTTTTTGAATAATTGTTGCTGGTTTATGAATGGATATAAATTGAGAATCGTCGTTACCACATTAAGTACATTCAAAATTCAAAAAATTAAGAATTGTTTTCAAGTTATTATATGCATTTGGGCCACGTTTAGTAATTTTAATAAAAAGTTGTCTGTGCTTTCCATACTCCGATAAATCCGATAAATTCTGTAGATTAAACATGCAATAAAGAATACAATAGGATTTATATTACATATGTATTATGTATAGAGTCTTCATAGATTAACTTATTGCTATACCATTTTCCGGATGGTCTACGTCTTTTATTTATGCACTTCCTAATAATATACCGTTCAAATCTAAGAAGTTCAAGTGCGACATTAGGAGTGATTTGGAACCAGATAAGGAAAGGAGCTTAGTTCTACTTTGAACATGTTTAGAATTAAGTAAAATTTTAAGCTTCGCAGCAGCGGCTTTGCTGTTGTTCAAGGCTTTCCTTGTATGCGGATTCATTTTGAGTCTTTCATGTAAATTGATACCTAGATATTTAATTGATTTTTTTATAGGGATTTGGTTACCCAAGGTGGAAAGATTTAAAGAACGACTCTCTCGTACTGCAAGGTGATGACCTCTGCCAGAGGAATTGCGGAAGCAGATTAACTCGCATGTGGCCAAATCTTTGGCATCGGTAGCACTGTTTAGTATCAGAGTTTTTAATGGAATCCCAAGTGATTCTATGTCTTAGAAGAGATTTAAATTGTTTAAGTTTCATGCAACTTTCCCTATCCTCCGTAGTACAAAGAAATATGTCAAGTGGAATGTCATTTAATTTAGACCATTTGGTCTCAAAATTTTTAACAGTGACCTTCAACGAGGGGTCCAAATTTAAGATTTCATTTTGAATTTCAGCAGGCGAAAAATCGATAGAAATACCCTTAAGAATGGTTTTAGTTTTTTTTCAATTGTTTAGGGGTAGGTAGGGAAGGAGTAGGCAGCAATGCCAAGTTCCTTAAATTTTCTTACAAAGAGGCTGTGCAATTCAACTTCCTTTACAAATATTTTTAACTTCCCAAAGCCATTAGCAATAAATTTTACATTCTTTAAATTTTTGTTAGTCTTACTTATAAAATCCATAATGGTTTTAGCAGAGACTCCTGTTGTAAAGATGGGAGGACACCAAGGCTCAGAATTGAAGGCTGGATTTTCGTTGTCATTAATGAGACTGCCGTTGTTGCTATTTCTTAAAATGTTGCGAGAGCTTCCAGGGTTGCCACTTGAATTGCGGTTAGAGTTTATACCACTTGAATTCACTTGGGTGTTTCCCGACGAGATGATTTCATCATTAATCTCAGCCAAAAGATGAAAACGGTTTTGAGTGTTGACGCCTTCCCTGGCCACCCTTTTTGACACCACGATCGGGGCGTACTAACGTCTTTTTCGGGCCGTCACCGCAAAAAACTTGTTTGCGTCATTAGAAAGTTGGTTGTAAAGAACACCTTCAGTGCCAGGCTGGAAGTTAATTTGTCCAGCAACCTTTGAGTTATTATGGGCGTGCCCAATTATGACACAGTTACTAAGAGGCAGACTCTGACTGCATTTATTGATATTTGCTGCACTAACACCAGCGGAGGTGGTTATAGAATCAGTATCCATCACATTTTCCGAATATATCACATTATCGCTGCCGGGGTTAGACGGGTCAGCGTCATCAAGATTCCAATCGATAGTGACTGCTTTAATTATCGAGACGGAAGATTAATTTTTTCCAGATTTTAATTGAAGATTGCTTAACAGGGGGCACCTTTGGCACCAATGGAGGTGATCGACTGCCATCCGCCATTATCAATTCAAAATTATCATTATCAAAAGTGTTAATATTTTCTAATCACAAAAATCTCTATTATCACAATTGCTGAAAATTAATTTTATGGTAAATATTTAACTTTTAATTATTGCGCGTGTGATTGTTTAAATATTTTCTTTTTCATCGACTCAAAAAAATTTTCCAATCGAAATTGTTGATTTTTTCTTGAAACAACCGTCACCTACGGTTACTAAAAGCGAACTCCCATAAGTTCGTTGTCAATAAATTAGTGTTTGACAGAATGTTTAAATATTACCCACAGAAATTTTTGGAGTAAAAGGTTGCAAGGAGGAGGGGAAATGAACTTACTCTCTATTTTCCGCTTTCTTTTATTATTTTTCGATACCCCTGCAGGAAAGAGTAACACCCCTAAATAAAATCAATTTAAAAATAACAAAAAAATATTCGTTACACCGCAGCGTCTTTATTTTTCTATTACAATATAAAAATGGTATATAAACATTCATTTTTAAAACGTTTCTATTAGCTCTCGTTCGTGTATGTCTGTCTGTGCGGACGGATCTTAACCTATACATGGTTAGGGTGCGGGGCTCTACCACTGAAAATAGGAATGGGCCGCGGGTACTTAGAGTGTGCCCATTCTGGCTAACAGACGATATAGGTATCATGGTAGAAACCAAGAGCTGTAAAGATACTTTTCATGTAGATCGAACGGGCGACACGAAATCTGGATCTACACAAAAATGAGAACAGAACAGAGAAGTGTGATCTGTGATGGTGACTACGTCTGTGACCAAAAGACCTTCAATTAATATTGTGGATTGCGAATTTAAAGTAGTGCAATCCTTAAACGTTAGTGCGTTAGATTGCTGAGCACGAGGTTTGAGGTTTGGAATCTCAAAAAACATCCAAAGTATTTTTCACGGTCCTACCTGTTACGAATGTCTAAAAAACGTCAGAGAGCAATAACTTGTCACGGAAAGCTTCTCAATTCGCCTTCCGGATACGGAATTAAATTGTAGGTCGCTTCAGTGTGTGAAAAATATAACACGCACAATACGTATGGTCACGAGAAGCTAGACCTTGGACCGCAACGGCCAAATATTATTATTATTAAAACTTTTACTATATCGTGACAATTGTTGCAGCCGATAACAAAATAGAACCAGAAATACGTGCACAGTTGCTTTAAGCCAGAAAAGACTTTGTTTTGTCGACTCTTTAGATTCAGGAATGTAACCATAAAATCTAAGCTGCTGGTGTACAAGACAATAGTGATACCAGTACTTAAATATGGAGCCGAGACTTAGTTGCTTAACAAAAATAACTTTGAACTTTTAGCGTTCGGTGGGAAAGTATTACGTCTTAGGTCCCAAATATGAGGACATGCCTGACATTTGTCAAATCTATATGTATAAAATACGTGAATTTATTCGTTTGTATGTTTAAGTCTATCCAACTCTAAAACGCCCCGAACAATTTCAACAAACTTGGTATAAATATTACTTACCACCAGTAACCAAACTTAGATGATAGGGAGGGTTACCAATATTAGTGTCGATCCCATAGTTTTCGAGGTGGCTGGCATAAATATTTTGGTTGGGTGTCAGTGAAATGAAAAGGGGTGTGGGGACGATATTACTGTCAAATTGTACAACCGTGCAACGCCGAGCACTCACCAAAAAAAACTGTTAATTTAAAAAAATAAATTCGTAATGTATTATATTAACATGCAACGAAGTTGCCCATTCTTGCAGTATGTGCCATATCTAATAAGTGTACTGTATCCATTTTTGCATTCACGCATTCTGATTGCACAGAATTGGCCTCGCCTGGATTATCTTAAATAATTTTGCTTCTAAAACTACCACATAAGAATAGAATAAAAGATCTCAAAATTACGCCATCGCAATTCGCAAGCTGAGCGCTAAACATTTGCTTTAAAAAAGTCCAGTTAAATAATGACTGGTATAAGTCAAAATGTACGAGTGGACACACACATAAGCTGAAAAAAAATTAGTTTGCCCTGATTATTAGTTTCGCTCTTCGGGCTCGTAATAAACAAAATATATTTACGGTGATTTTATAAAAAAAAATTTTGTAGTCGGGTATTCCACTAATTTAAATGAATGTATGCATTCTTATTCAACTTATTGTATTAAACATTAATCATCTTCGTAAATTCCAGGATTGAATCAATCAATGGATATAAATCATGCACCATCTACAGGGCCATGATGAGCTTTAAACCCTGTTTTTGAATTTAATGTAGCTTTTAATGTGGAACATATTTTGAAGAATTTTACCTCTTATAGATGCGTGACAAATTAATATATCCGACAATGTTGGAGTATTATATGGTGATATATTATCTGTTTGGGGATCTCGATAGTGACCGTAATCAACAATTTGACCACTGCAAATCAAATACAAAAATAAATACTATGCAAGTTTCAAAATATGAGTTTAGCTTACCGGCAAAACGGAAAAAGAAAAATTTTTGGTTTATTAATCAAATTTGGACATTTTTTGTTTTCAAATCGATCTTCAATTTCACGAACTTTTATGATAGCACCATCATGAAACTGAACTTGATCATTCATATCGTCGTCCATGTCACCATGTGTCATTAATGCCATCACAAAACACAGCGTTTTTAGTGTAATCAGAATTGCTAACGCAATCCAAAAGATTAAAAAACTCAACTTTTGTTAAATTATCGTATGCAAACAATTTAAATCCTTATTCTCGAAATAAATAGAGCAACGACTTGCCATTCTCTTCAGCACCGTTGCGGCGCTGATCGATGCTTGGAAAATCTATTATATTAACCATAAAAAAAACAACCCATAAAAATTAAAATTTTTCATCTAAATTCTCTAATAGCAGAAATTGATATGGGAGCCCCTCGATCCTGGGCCATTTTATTTTATTGTAGAAGAAAATCATCGAAACAAACATTTGACATCAGATGTTAAAATTGAAAAAGCTCAGATCATTTTATTCTGAGCACTTAGAGCACGCTCATACTCTGAGCAAATAAGAAACACGAACATTTATCTTGAGAACTCTTTGACTGCTCTGAACTAATTTATGAAAACGCCAAATGACAGAATATTGTGAAAACTTGTTGTTCTATCTGTAAGTTGATATCGACAACAAAAAAAACGACATCAATAAAAATACAATTCAGTATATAATAAAAATGTAAGTTGAAGTAAGCATAAAACATTAATGTCTCGTTTCATTTGCTGGGTTCATTTGTGCGTGCGCTAAGATTTCTCTCTCTCTCTCCACCACCAACAAAACCATGCAGCGCAGCCGACTGCGCAGCACACACCGCACAAAGTCCATAAAGGGCGACGAATATCTGATGCCAGTACAGATATTTAAAAAATGTATAAGGGCCTTGCGGCCGAACCCGGGTCCCGATCACTACCAAATTTTCGAAAAAGTATTGTTTATTGGGTATACACACGTGTGTAAAATTTGAAGAAAATCGGGTAAATTTTTTAAAATTTTTGTTTGGGAGCCCCCCGACCCCGCAGCCCGAGGGGCCTCAAAATTTAATAGAAAGTGTTGTCTCCGGAAATACGCATGTGTGCAAAATTTCAATAAAATCGGGCCATGGGAAGTGGGTTAAAAATTGATCGCAAGAATCCACGACAGACGACCGAACGACGACCGACCGACGACCGACCGACCGACGACCCACGGGCAAGTGAAGTTAATATAGAGAATTTAAAAAAACACCACGATTGCTTTTTGACTTCATTTTGTAGTGCCCAACCTTAAGGTCATAATGAATAATTTTCGACTTTAAAACAGTGCGTTTCGATTTAGGAATAATATCTTTATTATAAAGTTCAAGTGTGGGCCACTTATTTTCTTTTTCTGATAAGTCTGGCATGTCTTTAGCGTAACAGCAAACATTTTTAATATTTCTTTTCTGTTGATTGTATGGTTTTTGAATAATTGTTGCTGGTTTATGAATGGATATAAATTGAGAATCGTCGTTACCACATTAAGTACATTCAAAATTCAAAAAATTAAGAATTGTTTTCAAGTTATTATATGCATTTGGGCCACGTTTAGTAATTTTAATAAAAAGTTGTCTGTGCTTTCCATACTCCGATAAATCCGATAAATTCTGTAGATTAAACATGCAATAAAGAATACAATAGGATTTATATTACATATGTATTATGTATAGAGTCTTCATAGATTAACTTATTGCTATACCATTTTCCGGATGGTCTACGTCTTTTATTTATGCACTTCCTAATAATATACCGTTCAAATCTAAGAAGTTCAAGTGCGACATTAGGAGTGATTTGGAACCAGATAAGGAAAGGAGCTTAGTTCTACTTTGAACATGTTTAGAATTAAGTAAAATTTTAAGCTTCGCAGCAGCGGCTTTGCTGTTGTTCAAGGCTTTCCTTGTATGCGGATTCATTTTGAGTCTTTCATGTAAATTGATACCTAGATATTTAATTGATTTTTTTATAGGGATTTGGTTACCCAAGGTGGAAAGATTTAAAGAACGACTCTCTCGTACTGCAAGGTGATGACCTCTGCCAGAGGAATTGCGGAAGCAGATTAACTCGCATTTATTCAAATTCAAGGAAATTCCCCATTTTTCGCAATAAGGAATTACCACGTTTAGATGCGATATAATTGAATTAAGGGCTTCATGCGGGTCTCATTGTGACTTAAAAGAATGGTGTCATCTGCATATAGTATGGCGTCAGAACTAAGATGGTGAATTGGGAAGTCATACAGATAGATGTTAAAGAGGAGGGGGCCAAGGATTGAGCCTTGGGGGACGCCTGCATTAATACTGATTGAGGAGGAAGTTTCGTTTTCAAAGAGGAGTTTTAGAGAGGAAGTTTTGAATTATATTAATAAGATATGACGGTAGATTTAGCTCGTTAAGTTTAAAGATTAGGCCCATATGCCAGACCGAGTCCAATGTTTTCTTTAAATCCATGCACAAGCAACAGTACAATTTTTATTTCTTAGGTTGTTTAAGATTTTGTCCTGGAAATAAAGAAGAGCATGCTCTGTAGAGTGGCCACGTTTGAAACCAAATTGTTGAGCTTGTAAAGGGTTAGTTTGTTCAAAGAAATTAAGCATTTTTGAATGAATTATTTTTTTAAGGATTTTACCTTAGTTAGATAAAAGAGAGATAGGTCGGAAATTGTCTATTGTGTTTAGAGTGTTGTTTTTTTTAATTGGTATAAGTTTAGCTTTTTTCCATTTCACTGGGAAGTAGCAATTATTAATGCAATTATTGAGTATTGGAGTTAGAAATTTGGCTAATACAACTTTTGCTTTGCGCAAGATGAAATTAGGGATTTTGTCTGGACCAGAAGATTTTTTATTGTTAAATGAGGATATAATTGACTCTCACCATTGGAGGAGGTAAAACATTCATCATTGGTGTCATCAGATCTATTCGAGGATGAGAAATTTGAGATTTGAAGATTTTCATTCCATACAGAGAAAGAGCTATAAAAAGTTGTAACTTCTAGAGAGGATTCGGGATAGGTGAGTGGAATTTTTAGAGAGTACAAATCAGAGTAAAAGGATGCAAACGCTTCAGCTTTTTCAGAAGAGGAGATGAAGTTTCTGTCGCCATATGTTAAGACCTCATTTATTGAGTTCGAGTTCCTTTTTCGTCCCGTGATTTGATCGATCACTTTGAAGACATTTGAGGAAGGTTTTGGGCTGCTTAATTTCTTTCTGAATTCTTCGTTTAGTTCTAACCGGATCTTATCTTTAATGATTTTACTAAGGCAGTTAATGCGAGCGGATAACTCAGTATAATGCTGGTTAATGCGATCCCCAAAGTAGTGAAATTTTCTTTTTAGTTTTCGTTTCCATATTTTTCGAGTTTTTAATAAATTTAAAGTTGTTTCTGTTATGTTAAACCAGTTTTTCCGCAAGGAAGATTTTTTCCTGTGAATATCCATACTAGTGGTTATTGCTACAGTAATTGCCTCGATAAAGCTATCTATTTCTGAGTTTGACAAATTTCTGGTCGTAATAATTTCTATGTTTGAAAGATTATTGCAAAGTGAACGTTTGAAAGCAGACCAATTGGTGTTTTTAAAGTTAGCAGAAAACTGAGGAAAGTCTGGAAGTGTAAAATTTTGTGTTAATGAAGACAGAAAAGTGATCCGAAATTAAATCTAAAGTTAAACATGCAATGTTGTTGTCGCATCTGAGGTTAGAGGAAATAATAAAAAAATCGATATGAGAGCCTGAGCTAGGGCGAGTTGGGCCTTGAGCCGCTACAATATCCAGGTCAAGAAAATGATTGTCTTGGAACCAAGAGGTTAATATAGAGCCATTTTGATTTGTAACTGAGTCACCCCAAAGGGGATGTCTAGAGTTAAAATCTCCACCAATTATGATGTAGTCAAAAGACTGTAAAGAAACAAGTAGGTTGTCCAGTGCAGAAGGCAACAAGATCCCAGCATTACAGGGAACGTAGATTGAGACGAGTGCTAACGAACTAGCAGTATGTTGTGAGTTTAATGGAATTAATGCTATAGTTGCTGATATAAGATTATTGGAAAAAAGTTTTTGTTCAAACCGAACGGAATTCTGCAGGAGAATTCCTTTTCCTCGGCCCTCATTATTTCTAATAAAATCATATTTGTTATTAAAACAGCATTTCCTAAGGTTTTTTGAAAGGCAAGTTTCTTGCAATAAGATTGCAGTTGGGGAAGTATCTTTTAGTAAAAGGTCAATTTCTATTTGTTTTTCTTTGGAGAGCGAGTTGACGTTAGAGCTGATAATGTTGATAGTCATGGTGAGGAGGGGGAAAGAGATGCAATAAAGCACAGGTATGCACCTGGTTTTTGAGATTCATCCATTTTTTTATAATTAGGCCAGAAGCCTGTGATTTTTGAAATTAGGCTGGTTATCGGCAAGCCAAATAGTCTATTAGATTCATTCATAAAATCTGATATGTAATTTTTTGGAAGTTCAGGAGGGAAAGAGGAACTTTCTTGAATGTTAGGATTTTTTTTGTGGCCTCCCACTATGTCCGCAAAAGACATGACATTTTCTTGGTAACTGTTAGCCAAGTTTATAATTGGACCCTGGAAAATGGGTGTGTTATTTTTAGCTTCAGCTAAAGCTTTTTTTTTTTTTTTTTTGAGAAACGCAACTCTGTCTGGGCAGCCTCTGAAGCTCGCAGGGTGACCCTCCTGATTGGCAATTGACACAAGATGCGACTGACAATTCTGTTTTTTGGTTAATTTCACAAGCTCCAATGTCATGATCTTTAAGGCATTTTACACACCTTATAGCAAAACAAGAAAAGGAAGCCATGTGGCCAAATCTTTGGCATCGGTAGCACTGTTTAGTATCAGAGTTTTTAATGGAATCCCAAGTGTCTTAGAAGAGATTTAAATTGTTTAAGTTTCATGAAACTTTCCCTATCCTCCGTAGTACAAAGAAATAGGTCAAGTGGAATGTCATTTAATTTAGACCATTTGGTCTCAAAATTTTTAACAGTGACCTTCAACGAGGGGTCCAAATTTAAGATTTCATTTTGAATTTCAGCAGGCGAAAAATCGATAGAAATACCCTTAAGAATGGTTTTAGTTTTTTTCAATTGTTTAGGGGTAGGTAGGGAAGGAGTAGGCAGCAATGCCAAGTTCCTTAAATTTTCTTACAAAGAGGCTGTGCAATTCAACTTCCTTTACAAATATTTTTAACTTCCCAAAGCCATTAGCAATAAATTTTACATTCTTTAAATTTTTGTTAGTCTTACTTATAAAATCCATAATGGTTTTAGCAGAGACTCCTGTTGTAAAGATGGGAGGACACCAAGGCTCAGAATTGAAGGCTGGATTTTCGTTGTCATTAATGAGACTGCCGTTGTTGCTATTTCTTAAAATGTTGCGAGAGCTTCCAGGGTTGCCACTTGAATTGCGGTTAGAGTTTATACCACTTGAATTCACTTGGGTGTTTCCCGACGAGATGATTTCATCATTAATCTCAGCCAAAAGATGAAAACGGTTTTGAGAGTGACGCCTTCCCTGGCCACCCTTTTTGACACCACGATCGGGGCGTACTAACGTCTTTTTCGGGCCGTCACCGCAAAAAACTTGTTTGCGTTATTAGAAAGTTGGTTGTAAAGAACACCTTCAGTGCCAGGCTGGAAGTTAATTTGTCCAGCAACCTTTGAGTTATTATGGGCGTGCCCAATTATGACACAGTTACTAAGAGGCAGACTCTGACTGCATTTATTGATATTTGCTGCACTAACACCAGCGGAGGTGGTTATAGAATCAGTATCCATCACATTTTCCGAATATATCACATTATCGCTGCCGGGGTTAGACGGGTCAGCGTCATCAAGATTCCAATCGATAGTGACTGCTTTAATTATCTTTATTTTTTCTGCCTCACTCAATAAATGAGACGGAAGATTAATTTTTTCCAGATTTTAATTGAAGATTGCTTAACAGGGGGCACCTTTGGCACCAATAGAGGTGATCGACTGCCATCCGCCATTATCAATTGCACATTGAAAAACTTTTTCTAAGAAAAAGATAAAAATTTACTGCAAACCCAGCACAACTTCGAGCCACGACCACACCTAATCGCTCGCGGAATCCGAGTTTTCTGTTTTGCGTGTTAATATTTTCTAATCACAAAAATCTCTATTATCACAATTGCTGAATAATAATTTTATGGTAAATATTAAACTTTTAATTATTGCGCGTGTGATTGTTTAAATATTTTCTTTTTCATCGACTCAAAAAAATTTTCCAATCGAAATTGTTGATTTTTTCTTGAAACAACCGTCACCTACGGTTACTAAAAGCGAACTCCCATAAGTTCGTTGTCAATAAATTAGTGTTTGACAGAATGTTTAAATATTACCCACAGAAATTTTTGGAGTAGAAGGTTGCAAGGAGGAGGGGAAATAAACTTACTCTCTATTTTCCGCTTTCTTTTATTATTTTTCGATACCCCTGCAGGAAAGAGTAACACCCCTAAATAAAATCAATTTAAAAATAACAAAAAAATATTCGTTACACCGCAGCGTCTTTATTTTTCTATTACAATATAAAAATGGTATATAAACATTCATTTTTAAAACGTTTCTATTAGCTCTCGTTCGTGTATGTCTGTCTGTGCGGGTGGATCTTAACCTATACATGGTTAGGGTGCGGGGCTCTACCACTGAAAATAGGAATGGGCCGCGGGTACTTAGAGTGTGCCCATTCTGGCTAACAGACGATATAGGTATCATGGTAGAAACCAAGAGCTGTACAAGATACTTTTCATGTAGATCGAACGGGCGACACGAAATCTGGATCTACACAAAAATGAGAACAGAACAGAGAAGTGTGATCTGTGATGGTGACTACGTCTGTGAGCAAAAGACCTTCAATTAATATTGTGGATTGCGAATTTAAAGTAGTGCAATCCTTAAACGTTAGTGCGTTAGATTGCTGAGCACGAGGTTTGAGGTTTGGAATCTCAAAAAACATCCAAAGTATTTTTCACGGTCCTACCTGTTACGAATGTCTAAAAAACGTCAGAGAGCAATAACTTGTCACGGAAAGCTTCTCAATTCGCCTTCCGGATACGGAATTAAATTGTAGGTCGCTTCAGTGTGTGAAAAATATAACACGCACAATACGTATGGTCACGAGAAGCTAGACCTTGGACCGCAACGGCCAAATATTATTATTATTAAAACTTTAACTATATCGTGACAATTGTTGCAGCCGATAACAAAATAGAACCAGAAATACGTGCACAGTTGCTTTAAGCCAGAAAAGACTTTGTTTTGTCGACTCTTTAGATTCAGGAATGTAACCATAAAATCTAAGCTGCTGGTGTACAAGACAATAGTGATACCAGTACTTAAATATGGAGCCGAGACTTAGTTGCTTAACAAAAATAACTTTGAACTTTTAGCGTTCGGTGGGAAAGTATTACGTCTTAGGTCCCAAATATGAGGACATGCCTGACATTTGTCAAATCTATATGTATAAAATACGTGAATTTATTCGTTTGTATGTTTAAGTCTATCCAACTTTAAAACGCCCCGAACAATTTCAACAAACTTGGTATAAATATTACTTACCACCAGTAACCAAACTTAGATGATAGGGAGGGTTACCAATATTAGTGTCGATCCCATAGTTTTCGAGGTGGCTGGCATAAATATTTTGGTTGGGTGTCAGTGAAATGAAAAGGGGTGTGGGGACGATATTACTGTCAAATTGTACAACCGTGCAACGCCGAGCACTCACCAAAAAAAACTGTTAATTTAAAAAAATAAATTCGTAATGTATTATATTAACATGCAACGAAGTTGCCCATTCTTGCAGTATGTGCCATATCTAATTAGTGTACTGTATCCATTTTTGCATTCACGCATTCTGATTGCACAGAATTGGCCTCGCCTGGATTATCTTAAATAATTTTGCTTCTAAAACTACCACATAAGAATAGAATAAAAGATCTCAAAATTACGCCATCGCAATTCGCAAGCTGAGCGCTAAACATTTGCTTTAAAAAAGTCCAGTTAAATAATGACTGGTATAAGTCAAAATGTACGAGTGGACACACACATAAGCTGGAAAAAAATTAGTTTGCCCTGATTATTAGTTTCGCTCTTCGGGCTCGTAATAAACAAAATATATTTACGGTGATTTTATAAAAAAAAATTTTGTAGTCGGGTATTCCACTAATTTAAATGAATGTATGCATTCTTATTCAACTTATTGTATTAAACATTAATCATCTTCGTAAATTCCAGGATTGAAAAATCATGCACCATCTACAGGGCCATGATGAGCTTTAAACCCTGTTTTTGAATTTAATGTAGCTTTTAATGTGGAACATATTTTGAAGAATTTTACCTCTTATAGATGCGTGACAAATTAATATATCCGACAATGTTGGAGTATTATATGGTGATATATTATCTGTTTGGGGATCTCGATAGTGACCGTAATCAACAATTTGACCACTGCAAATCAAATACAAAAATAAATACTATGCAAGTTTCAAAATATGAGTTTAGCTTACCGGCAAAACGGAAAAAGAAAAATTTTTGGTTTATTAATCAAATTTGGACATTTTTTGTTTTCAAATCGATCTTCAATTTCACGAACTTTTATGATAGCACCATCATGGAACTGAACTTAATCATTCATATCGTCGTCCATGTCACCATGTGTCATTAATGCCATCACAAAACACAGCGTTTTTAGTGTAATCAGAATTGCTAACGCAATCCAAAAGATTAAAAAACTCAACTTTTGTTAAATTATCGTATGCAAACAATTTAAATCCTTATTCTCGAAATAAATAGAGCAACGACTTGCCATCCTCTTCAGCACCGTTGCGGCGCTGATCGATGCTTGGAAAATCTATTATATTAACCATAAAAAAAACACCACGATTGCTTTTTGACTTCATTTTGTAGTGCCCAACCTTAAGGTCATAATGAATAATTTTCGACTTTAAAACAGTGCGTTTCGATTTAGGAATAATATCTTTATTATAAAGTTCAAGTGTGGGCCACTTATTTTCTTTTTCTGATAAGTCTGGCATGTCTTTAGCGTAACAGCAAACATTTTTAATATTTCTTTTCTGTTGATTGTATGGTTTTTGAATAATTGTTGCTGGTTTATGAATGGATATAAATTGAGAATCGTCGTTACCACATTAAGTACATTCAAAATTCAAAAAATTAAGAATTGTTTTCAAGTTATTATATGCATTTGGGCCACGTTTAGTAATTTTAATAAAAAGTTGTCTGTGCTTTCCATACTCCGATAAATCCGATAAATTCTGTAGAT
This sequence comes from Nephrocerus scutellatus, assembly GCA_947095585.1. Lineage (NCBI taxonomy): Eukaryota > Metazoa > Arthropoda > Insecta > Diptera > Pipunculidae > Nephrocerus > Nephrocerus scutellatus. The sequence continues at coordinate 76,229,068 of OX352761.1, read as the reverse complement.
TGAACATGCAATAAAGAATACAATAGGATTTATATTACATATGTATTATGTATAGAGTCTTCATAGATTAACTTATTGCTGTACCATTTTCCGGATGGTCTACGTCTTTTATTTATGCACTTCCTAATAATATACCGTTCAAATCTAAGAAGTTCAAGTGCGACATTAGGAGTGGTTTGGAACCAGATAAGGAAAGGAGCTTAGTTCTACTTTGAACATGTTTAGAATTAAGTAAAATTTTAAGCTTCGCAGCAGCGGCTTTGCTGTTGTTCAAGGCTTTTCTTGTATGCGGATTCATTTTGAGTCTTTCATGTAAATTGATACCTAGATATTTAATTGATTTTTTTATAGGGATTTGGTTACCCAAGGTGGAAAGATTTAAAGAACGACTCTCTCGTACTGCAAGGTGATGACCTCTGCCAGAGGAATTGCGGAAGCAGATTAACTCGCATTTATTCAAATTCAAGGAAATTCCCCATTTTTTGCAATAAGGAATTACCACGTTTAGATGCGATATAATTGAATTTAGGGCTTCATGCGGGTCTCATTGTGACTTAAAAGAATGGTGTCATCTGCATAAAGTATGGCGTCAGAACTAAGATGGTGAATTGGGAAGTCATACAGATAGATGTTAAAGAGGAGGGGGCCAAGGATTGAGCCTTGGGGGACGCCTGCATTAATACTGATTGAGGAGGAAGTTTCGTTTTCAAAGAGGAGTTTTAGAGAGGAAGTTTTGAATTATATTAATAAGATATGACGGTAGATTTAGCTCGTTAAGTTTAAAGATTAGGCCCATATGCCAGACCGAGTCCAATGTTTTCTTTAAATCCATGCACAAGCAACAGTACAATTTTTATTTCTTAGGTTGTTTAAGATTTTGTCCTGGAAATAAAGAAGAGCATGCTCTGTAGAGTGGCCACGTTTGAAACCAAATTGTTGAGCTTGTAAAGGGTTAGTTTGTTCAAAGAAATTAAGCATTTTTGAATGAATTATTTTTTTAAGGATTTTACCTTAGTTAGATAAAAGAGAGATAGGTCGGAAATTGTCTATTGTGTTTAGAGTGTTGTTTTTTTTAATTGGTATAAGTTTAGCTTTTTTCCATTTCACTGGGAAGTAGCAATTATTAATGCAATTATTGAGTATTGGAGTTAGAAATTTGGCTAATACAACTTTTGCTTTGCGCAAGATGAAATTAGGGATTTTGTCTGGACAAGAAGATTTTTTATTGTTAAATGAGGATATAATTGACTCTCACCATTGGAGGAGGTAAAACATTCATCATTGGTGTCATCAGATCTATTCGAGGATGAGAAATTTGAGATTTGAAGATTTTTATTCCATACAGAGAAAGAGCTATAAAAAGTTGTAACTTCTAGAGAGGATTCGGGATAGGTGAGTGGAAATTTTAGAGAGTACAAATCAGAGTAAAAGGATGCAAACGCTTCAGCTTTTTCAGAAGAGGAGATGAAGTTTCTGTCGCCATATGATAAGACCTCATTTATTGAGTTCGAGTTCCTTTTTCGTCCCGTGATTTGATCGATCACTTTGAAGACATTTGAGGAAGGTTTTGGGCTGCTTAATTTCTTTCTGAATTCTTCGTTTAGTTCTAACCGGATCTTATCTTTAATGAGGCAGTTAATGCGAGCGGATAACTCAGTATAATGCTGGTTAATGCGATCCCCAAAGTAGTGAAATTTTCTTTTTAGTTTTCGTTTCCATATTTTTCGAGTTTTTAATAAATTTAAAGTTGTTTCTGTTATGTTAAACCAGTTTTTCCGCAAGGAAGATTTTTTCCTGTAAATATCCATACTAGTGGTTATTGCTACAGTAATTGCCTCGATAAAGCTATCTATTTCTGAGTTTGACAAATTTCTGGTCGTAGGAATTTCTATGTTTGAAAGATTATTGCAAAGTGAACGTTTGAAAGCAGACCAATTGGTGTTTTTAAAGTTAGCAGAAAACTGAGGAAAGTCTGGAAGTGTAAAATTTTGTGTTAATGAAGACAGAAAAGTGATCCGAAATTAAATCTAAAGTTAAACATGCAATGTTGTTGTCGCATCTGAGGTTAGAGGAAATAATAAAAAAATCGATATGAGAGCCTGAGCTAGGGCGAGTTGGGCCTTGAGCCGCTACAATATCCAGGTCAAGAAAATGATTGTCTTGGAACCAAGAGGTTAATATAGAGCCATTTTGATTTGTAACTGAGTCACCCCAAAGGGGATGTCTAGAGTTAAAATCTCCACCAATTATGATGTAGTCAAAAGACTGTAAAGAAACAAGTAGGTTGTCCAGTGCAGAAGGCAACAAGATACCAGCATTACAGGGAACGTAGATTGAGACGAGTGCTAACGAACTAGCAGTCTGTTGTGAGTTTAATGGAATTGATGCTATAGTTGCTGATATAAGATTATTGGAAAAAAGTTTTTGTTCAAACCGAACGGAATTCTGCAGGAGAATTCCTTTTCCTCGGCCCTCATTATTTCTAATAAAATCATATTTGTTATTAAAACAGCATTTCCTAAGGTTTTTTGAAAGGCAAGTTTCTTGCAATAAGATTGCAGTTGGGGAAGTATCTTTTAGTAAAAGGTCAATTTCTATTTGTTTTTCTTTGGAGAGCGAGTTGACTTTAGAGCTGATAATGTTGATAGTCATGGTGAGGAGGAGGAAAGAGATGCAATAAAGCACAGGTATGCACCTGGTTTTTGAGATTCATCCATTTTTTTATAATTAGGCCAGAAGCCTGTGATTTTGGAAATTAGGCTGGTTATCGGCAAGCCAAATAGTCTATTAGATTCATTCATAAAATCTGATATGTAATTTTTTGGAAGTTCAGGAGGGAAAGAGGAACTTTCTTGAATGTTAGGATTTTTTTTGTGGCCTCCCACTATGTCCGCAAAAGACATGAAATTTTCTTGGTAACTGTTAGCCAAGTTTATAATTGGACCCTGAAAAATGGGTTTGTTATTTTTAGCTTCAGCTAAAGCTTTTTTTTTTTTTTTTTTTTTTAGAGAAACGCAACTCTGTCTGGGCATCCTCTGAAGCTCGCAGGGTGACCCTCCTGATTGGCAATTGACACAAGATGCGACTGACAATTCTGTTTTTTGGTTAATTTCACAAGCTCCAATGTCATGATCTTTAAGGCATTTTACACACCTTATAGCAAAACAAGAAAAGGAAGCCATGTGGCCAAATCTTTGGCATCGGTAGCACTGTTTAGTATCAGAGTTTTTAATGGAATCCCAAGTGATTCTATGTCTTAGAAGAGATTTAAATTGTTTAAGTTTCATGAAACTTTCCCTATCCTCCGTAGTACAAAGAAATAGGTCAAGTGGAATGTCATTTAATTTAGACCATTTGGTCTCAAAATTTTTAACAGTGACCTTCAACGAGGGGTCCAAATTTAAGATTTCATTTTGAATTTCAGCAGGCGAAAAATCGATAGAAATACCCTTAAGAATGGTTTTAGTTTTTTTTCAATTGTTTAGGGGTAGGTAGGGAAGGAGTAGGCAGCAATGCCAAGTTCCTTAAATTTTCTTACAAAGAGGCTGTGCAATTCAACTTCCTTTACAAATATTTTTAACTTCCCAAAGCCATTAGCAATAAATTTTACATTCTTTAAATTTTTGTTAGTCTTACTTATAAAATCCATAATGGTTTTAGCAGAGACTCCTGTTGTAAAGATGGGAGGACACCAAGGCTCAGAATTGAAGGCTGGATTTTCGTTGTCATTAATGAGACTGCCGTTGTTGCTATTTCTTAAAATGTTGCGAGAGCTTCCAGGGTTGCCACTTGAATTGCGGTTAGAGTTTATACCACTTGAATTCACTTGGGTGTTTCCCGACGAGATGATTTCATCATTAATCTCAGCCAAAAGATGAAAACGGTTTTGAGAGTGACGCCTTCCCTGGCCACCCTTTTTGACACCACGATCGGGGCGTACTAACGTCTTTTTCGGGCCGTCACCGCAAAAAACTTGTTTGCGTTATTAGAAAGTTGGTTGTAAAGAACACCTTCAGTGCCAGGCTGGAAGTTAATTTGTCCAGCAACCTTTGAGTTATTATGGGCGTGCCCAATTATGACACAGTTACTAAGAGGCAGACTCTGACTGCATTTATTGATATTTGCTGCACTAACACCAGCGGAGGTGGTTATAGAATCAGTATCCATCACATTTTCCGAATATATCACATTATCGCTGCCGGGGTTAGACGGGTCAGCGTCATCAAGATTCCAATCGATAGTGACTGCTTTAATTATCTTTATTTTTTCTGCCTCACTCAATAAATGAGACGGAAGATTAATTTTTTCCAGATTTTAATTGAAGATTGCTTAACAGGGGGCACCTTTGGCACCAATAGAGGTGATCGACTGCCATCCGCCATTATCAATTGCACATTGAAAAACTTTTTCTAAGAAAAAGATAAAAATTTACTGCAAACCCAGCACAACTTCGAGCCACGACCACACCTAATCGCTCGCGGAATCCGAGTTTTCTGTTTTGCGTGTTAATATTTTCTAATCACAAAAATCTCTATTATCACAATTGCTGAATAATAATTTTATGGTAAATATTAAACTTTTAATTATTGCGCGTGTGATTGTTTAAATATTTTCTTTTTCATCGACTCAAAAAAATTTTCCAATCGAAATTGTTGATTTTTTCTTGAAACAACCGTCACCTACGGTTACTAAAAGCGAACTCCCATAAGTTCGTTGTCAATAAATTAGTGTTTGACAGAATGTTTAAATATTACCCACAGAAATTTTTGGAGTAGAAGGTTGCAAGGAGGAGGGGAAATAAACTTACTCTCTATTTTCCGCTTTCTTTTATTATTTTTCGATACCCCTGCAGGAAAGAGTAACACCCCTAAATAAAATCAATTTAAAAATAACAAAAAAATATTCGTTACACCGCAGCGTCTTTATTTTTCTATTACAATATAAAAATGGTATATAAACATTCATTTTTAAAATGTTTCTATTAGCTCTCGTTCGTGTTTGTCTGTCTGTGCGGGTGGATCTTAACCTATACATGGTTAGGGTGCGGGGCTCTACCACTGAAAATAGGAATGGGCCGCGGGTACTTAGAGTGTGCCCATTCTGGCTAACAGACGATATAGGTATCATGGTAGAAACCAAGAGCTGTACAAGATACTTTTCATGTAGATCGAACGGGCGACACGAAATCTGGATCTACACAAAAATGAGAACAGAACAGAGAAGTGTGATCTGTGATGGTGACTACGTCTGTGAGCAAAAGACCTTCAATTAATATTGTGGATTGCGAATTTAAAGTAGTGCAATCCTTAAACGTTAGTGCGTTAGATTGCTGAGCACGAGGTTTGAGGTTTGGAATCTCAAAAAACATCCAAAGTATTTTTCACGGTCCTACCTGTTACGAATGTCTAAAAAACGTCAGAGAGCAATAACTTGTCACGGAAAGCTTCTCAATTCGCCTTCCGGATACGGAATTAAATTGTAGGTCGCTTCAGTGTGTGAAAAATATAACACGCACAATACGTATGGTCACGAGAAGCTAGACCTTGGACCGCAACGGCCAAATATTATTATTATTAAAACTTTAACTATATCGTGACAATTGTTGCAGCCGATAACAAAATAGAACCAGAAATACGTGCACAGTTGCTTTAAGCCAGAAAAGACTTTGTTTTGTCGACTCTTTAGATTCAGGAATGTAACCATAAAATCTAAGCTGCTGGTGTACAAGACAATAGTGATACCAGTACTTAAATATGGAGCCGAGACTTAGTTGCTTAACAAAAATAACTTTGAACTTTTAGCGTTCGGTGGGAAAGTATTACGTCTTAGGTCCCAAATATGAGGACATGCCTGACATTTGTCAAATCTATATGTATAAAATACGTGAATTTATTCGTTTGTATGTTTAAGTCTATCCAACTTTAAAACGCCCCGAACAATTTCAACAAACTTGGTATAAATATTACTTACCACCAGTAACCAAACTTAGATGATAGGGAGGGTTACCAATATTAGTGTCGATCCCATAGTTTTCGAGGTGGCTGGCATAAATATTTTGGTTGGGTGTCAGTGAAATGAAAAGGGGTGTGGGGACGATATTACTGTCAAATTGTACAACCGTGCAACGCCGAGCACTCACCAAAAAAAACTGTTAATTTAAAAAAATAAATTCGTAATGTATTATATTAACATGCAACGAAGTTGCCCATTCTTGCAGTATGTGCCATATCTAATTAGTGTACTGTATCCATTTTTGCATTCACGCATTCTGATTGCACAGAATTGGCCTCGCCTGGATTATCTTAAATAATTTTGCTTCTAAAACTACCACATAAGAATAGAATAAAAGATCTCAAAATTACGCCATCGCAATTCGCAAGCTGAGCGCTAAACATTGCTTTAAAAAAGTCCAGTTAAATAATGACTGGTATAAGTCAAAATGTACGAGTGGACACACACATAAGCTGGAAAAAAATTAGTTTGCCCTGATTATTAGTTTCGCTCTTCGGGCTCGTAATAAACAAAATATATTTACGGTGATTTTATAAAAAAAAATTTTGTAGTCGGGTATTCCACTAATTTAAATGAATGTATGCATTCTTATTCAACTTATTGTATTAAACATTAATCATCTTCGTAAATTCCAGGATTGAAAAATCATGCACCATCTACAGGGCCATGATGAGCTTTAAACCCTGTTTTTGAATTTAATGTAGCTTTTAATGTGGAACATATTTTGAAGAATTTTACCTCTTATAGATGCGTGACAAATTAATATATCCGACAATGTTGGAGTATTATATGGTGATATATTATCTGTTTGGGGATCTCGATAGTGACCGTAATCAACAATTTGACCACTGCAAATCAAATACAAAAATAAATACTATGCAAGTTTCAAAATATGAGTTTAGCTTACCGGCAAAACGGAAAAAGAAAAATTTTTGGTTTATTAATCAAATTTGGACATTTTTTGTTTTCAAATCGATCTTCAATTTCACGAACTTTTATGATAGCACCATCATGGAACTGAACTTAATCATTCATATCGTCGTCCATGTCACCATGTGTCATTAATGCCATCACAAAACACAGCGTTTTTAGTGTAATCAGAATTGCTAACGCAATCCAAAAGATTAAAAAACTCAACTTTTGTTAAATTATCGTATGCAAACAATTTAAATCCTTATTCTCGAAATAAATAGAGCAACGACTTGCCATCCTCTTCAGCACCGTTGCGGCGCTGATCGATGCTTGGAAAATCTATTATATTAACCATAAAAAAAACACCACGATTGCTTTTTGACTTCATTTTGTAGTGCCCAACCTTAAGGTCATAATGAATAATTTTCGACTTTAAAACAGTGCGTTTCGATTTAGGAATAATATCTTTATTATAAAGTTCAAGTGTGGGCCACTTATTTTCTTTTTCTGATAAGTCTGGCATGTCTTTAGCGTAACAGCAAACATTTTTAATATTTCTTTTCTGTTGATTGTATGGTTTTTGAATAATTGTTGCTGGTTTATGAATGGATATAAATTGAGAATCGTCGTTACCACATTAAGTACATTCAAAATTCAAAAAATTAAGAATTGTTTTCAAGTTATTATATGCATTTGGGCCACGTTTAGTAATTTTAATAAAAAGTTGTCTGTGCTTTCCATACTCCGATAAATCCGATAAATTCTGTAGATTAAACATGCAATAAAGAATACAATAGGATTTATATTACATATGTATTATGTATAGAGTCTTCATAGATTAACTTATTGCTATACCATTTTCCGGATGGTCTACGTCTTTTATTTATGCACTTCCTAATAATATACCGTTCAAATCTAAGAAGTTCAAGTGCGACATTAGGAGTGATTTGGAACCAGATAAGGAAAGGAGCTTAGTTCTACTTTCAACATGTTTAGAATTAAGTAAAATTTTAAGCTTCGCAGCAGCGGCTTTGCTGTTGTTCAAGGCTTTCCTTGTATGCGGATTCATTTTGAGTCTTTCATGTAAATTGATACCTAGATATTTAATTGATTTTTTTATAGGGATTTGGTTACCCAAGGTGGAAAGATTTAAAGAACGACTCTCTCGTACTGCAAGGTGATGACCTCTGCCAGAGGAATTGCGAAAGCAGATTAACTCGCATTTATTCAAATTCAAGGAAATTCCCCATTTTTCGCAATAAGGAATTACCACGTTTAGATGCGATATAATTGAATTTAGGGCTTCATGCGGGTCTCATTGTGACTTAAAAGAATGGTGTCATCTGCATATAGTATGGCGTCAGAACTAAGATGGTGAATTGGGAAGTCATACAGATAGATGTTAAAGAGGAGGGGGCCAAGGATTGAGCCTTGGGGGACGCCTGCATTAATACTGATTGAGGAGGAAGTTTCGTTTTCAAAGAGGAGTTTTAGAGAGGAAGTTTTGAATTATATTAATAAGATATGACGGTAGATTTAGCTCGTTAAGTTTAAAGATTAGGCCCATATGCCAGACCGAGTCCAATGTTTTCTTTAAATCCATGCACAAGCAACAGTACAATTTTTATTTCTTAGGTTGTTTAAGATTTTGTCCTGGAAATAAAGAAGAGCATGCTCTGTAGAGTGGCCACGTTTGAAACCAAATTGTTGAGCTTGTAAAGGGTTAGTTTGTTCAAAGAAATTAAGCATTTTTGAATGAATTATTTTTTTAAGGATTTTACCTTAGTTAGATAAAAGAGAGATAGGTCGGAAATTGTCTATTGTGTTTAGAGTGTTGTTTTTTTTAATTGGTATAAGTTTAGCTTTTTTCCATTTCACTGGGAAGTAGCAATTATTAATGCAATTATTGAGTATTGGAGTTAGAAATTTGGCTAATACAACTTTTGCTTTGCGCAAGATGAAATTAGCGATTTTGTCTGGACCAGAAGATTTTTTATTGTTAAATGAGGATATAATTGACTCTCACCATTGGAGGAGGTAAAACATTCATCATTGGTGTCATCAGATCTATTCGAGGATAAGAAATTTGAGATTTGAAGATTTTCATTCCATACAGAGAAAGAGCTATAAAAAGTTGTAACTTCTAGAGAGGATTCGGGATAGGTGAGTGGAATTTTTAGAGAGTACAAATCAGAGTAAAAGGATGCAAACGCTTCAGCTTTTTCAGAAGAGGAGATGAAGTTTCTGTCGCCATATGATAAGACCTCATTTATTGAGTTCGAGTTCCTTTTTCGTCCCGTGATTTGATCGATCACTTTGAAGACATTTGAGGAAGGTTTTGGGCTGCTTAATTTCTTTCTGAATTCTTCGTTTAGTTCTAACCGGATCTTATCTTTAATGATTTTACTAAGGCAGTTAATGCGAGCGGATAACTCAGTATAATGCTGGTTAATGCGATCCCCAAAGTAGTGAAATTTTCTTTTTAGTTTTCGTTTTCATATTTTTCGAGTTTTTAATAAATTTAAAGTTGTTTCTGTTATGTTAAACCAGTTTTTCCGCAAGGAAGATTTTTTCCTGTGAATATCCATACTAGTGGTTATTGCTACAGTAATTGCCTCGATAAAGCTATCTATTTCTGAGTTTGACAAATTTCTGGTCGTAGGAATTTCTATGTTTGAAAGATTATTGCAAAGTGAACGTTTGAAAGCAGACCAATTGGTGTTTTTAAAGTTAGCAGAAAACTGAGGAAAGTCTGGAAGTGTAAAATTTTGTGTTAATGAAGACAGAAAAGTGATCCGAAATTAAATCTAAAGTTAAACATGCAATGTTGTTGTCGCATCTGAGGTTAGAGGAAATAATAAAAAAATCGATATGAGAGCCTGAGCTAGGGCGAGTTGGGCCTTGAGCCGCTACAATATCCAGGTCAAGAAAATGATTGTCTTGGAACCAAGAGGTTAATATAGAGCCATTTTGATTTGTAACTGAGTCACCCCAAAGGGGATGTCTAGAATTAAAATCTCCACCAATTATGATGTAGTCAAAAGACTGTAAAGAAACAAGTAGGTTGTCCAGTGCAGAAGGCAACAAGATACCAGCATTACAGGGAACGTAGATTGAGACGAGTGCTAACGAACTAGCAGTATGTTGTGAGTTTAATGGAATTGATGCTATAGTTGCTGATATAAGATTATTGGAAAAAAGTTTTTGTTCAAACCGAACGGAATTCTGCAGGAGAATTCCTTTTCCTCGGCCCTCATTATTTCTAATAAAATCATATTTGTTATTAAAACAGCATTTCCTAAGGTTTTTTGAAAGGCAAGTTTCTTGCAATAAGATTGCAGTTGGGGAAGTATCTTTTAGTAAAAGGTCAATTTCTATTTGTTTTTCTTTGGAGAGCGAGTTGACGTTAGAGCTGATAATGTTGATAGTCATGGTGAGGAGGAGGAAAGAGATGCAATAAAGCACAGGTATGCACCTGGTTTTTGAGATTCATCCAGAAGCCTGTGATTTGGAAATTAGGCTGGTTATCGGCAAGCCAAATAGTCTATTAGATTCATTCATAAAATCTGATATGTAATTTTTTGGAAGTTCAGGAGGGAAAGAGGAACTTTCTTGAATGTTAGGATTTTTTTTGTGGCCTCCCACTATGTCCGCAAAAGACATGACATTTTCTTGGTAACTGTTAGCCAAGTTTATAATTGGACCCTGAAAAATGGGTTTGTTATTTTTAGCTTCAGCTAAAGCTTTTTTTTTTTTTTTTTTTTTAGAGAAACGCAACTCTGTCTGGGCATCCTCTGAAGCTCGCAGGGTGACCCTCCTGATTGGCAATTGACACAAGATGCGACTGACAATTCTGTTTTTTGGTTAATTTCACAAGCTCCAATGTCATGATCTTTAAGGCATTTTACACACCTTATAGCAAAACAAGAAAAGGAAGCCATGTGGCCAAATCTTTGGCATCGGTAGCACTGTTTAGTATCAGAGTTTTTAATGGAATCCCAAGTGATTCTATGTCTTAGAAGAGATTTAAATTGTTTAAGTTTCATGAAACTTTCCCTATCCTCCGTAGTACAAAGAAATAGGTCAAGTGGAATGTCATTTAATTTAGACCATTTGGTCTCAAAATTTTTAACAGTGACCTTCAACGAGGGGTCCAAATTTAAGATTTCATTTTGAATTTCAGCAGGCGAAAAATCGATAGAAATACCCTTAAGAATGGTTTTAGTTTTTTTTCAATTGTTTAGGGGTAGGTAGGGAAGGAGTAGGCAGCAATGCCAAGTTCCTTAAATTTTCTTACAAAGAGGCTGTGCAATTCAACTTCCTTTACAAATATTTTTAACTTCCCAAAGCCATTAGCAATAAATTTTACATTCTTTAAATTTTTGTTAGTCTTACTTATAAAATCCATAATGGTTTTAGCAGAGACTCCTGTTGTAAAGATGGGAGGACACCAAGGCTCAGAATTGAAGGCTGGATTTTCGTTGTCATTAATGAGACTGCCGTTGTTGCTATTTCTTAAAATGTTGCGAGAGCTTCCAGGGTTGCCACTTGAATTGCGGTTAGAGTTTATACCACTTGAATTCACTTGGGTGTTTCCCGACGAGATGATTTCATCATTAATCTCAGCCAAAAGATGAAAACGGTTTTGAGAGTGACGCCTTCCCTGGCCACCCTTTTTGACACCACGATCGGGGCGTACTAACGTCTTTTTCGGGCCGTCACCGCAAAAAACTTGTTTGCGTTATTAGAAAGTTGGTTGTAAAGAACACCTTCAGTGCCAGGCTGGAAGTTAATTTGTCCAGCAACCTTTGAGTTATTATGGGCGTGCCCAATTATGACACAGTTACTAAGAGGCAGACTCTGACTGCATTTATTGATATTTGCTGCACTAACACCAGCGGAGGTGGTTATAGAATCAGTATCCATCACATTTTCCGAATATATCACATTATCGCTGCCGGGGTTAGACGGGTCAGCGTCATCAAGATTCCAATCGATAGTGACTGCTTTAATTATCTTTATTTTTTCTGCCTCACTCAATAAATGAGACGGAAGATTAATTTTTTCCAGATTTTAATTGAAGATTGCTTAACAGGGGGCACCTTTGGCACCAATAGAGGTGATCGACTGCCATCCGCCATTATCAATTGCACATTGAAAAACTTTTTCTAAGAAAAAGATAAAAATTTACTGCAAACCCAGCACAACTTCGAGCCACGACCACACCTAATCGCTCGCGGAATCCGAGTTTTCTGTTTTGCGTGTTAATATTTTCTAATCACAAAAATCTCTATTATCACAATTGCTGAATAATAATTTTATGGTAAATATTAAACTTTTAATTATTGCGCGTGTGATTGTTTAAATATTTTCTTTTTCATCGACTCAAAAAAATTTTCCAATCGAAATTGTTGATTTTTTCTTGAAACAACCGTCACCTACGGTTACTAAAAGCGAACTCCCATAAGTTCGTTGTCAATAAATTAGTGTTTGACAGAATGTTTAAATATTACCCACAGAAATTTTTGGAGTAGAAGGTTGCAAGGAGGAGGGGAAATAAACTTACTCTCTATTTTCCGCTTTCTTTTATTATTTTTCGATACCCCTGCAGGAAAGAGTAACACCCCTAAATAAAATCAATTTAAAAATAACAAAAAAATATTCGTTACACCGCAGCGTCTTTATTTTTCTATTACAATATAAAAATGGTATATAAACATTCATTTTTAAAATGTTTCTATTAGCTCTCGTTCGTGTTTGTCTGTCTGTGCGGGTGGATCTTAACCTATACATGGTTAGGGTGCGGGGCTCTACCACTGAAAATAGGAATGGGCCGCGGGTACTTAGAGTGTGCCCATTCTGGCTAACAGACGATATAGGTATCATGGTAGAAACCAAGAGCTGTACAAGATACTTTTCATGTAGATCGAACGGGCGACACGAAATCTGGATCTACACAAAAATGAGAACAGAACAGAGAAGTGTGATCTGTGATGGTGACTACGTCTGTGAGCAAAAGACCTTCAATTAATATTGTGGATTGCGAATTTAAAGTAGTGCAATCCTTAAACGTTAGTGCGTTAGATTGCTGAGCACGAGGTTTGAGGTTTGGAATCTCAAAAAACATCCAAAGTATTTTTCACGGTCCTACCTGTTACGAATGTCTAAAAAACGTCAGAGAGCAATAACTTGTCACGGAAAGCTTCTCAATTCGCCTTCCGGATACGGAATTAAATTGTAGGTCGCTTCAGTGTGTGAAAAATATAACACGCACAATACGTATGGTCACGAGAAGCTAGACCTTGGACCGCAACGGCCAAATATTATTATTATTAAAACTTTAACTATATCGTGACAATTGTTGCAGCCGATAACAAAATAGAACCAGAAATACGTGCACAGTTGCTTTAAGCCAGAAAAGACTTTGTTTTGTCGACTCTTTAGATTCAGGAATGTAACCATAAAATCTAAGCTGCTGGTGTACAAGACAATAGTGATACCAGTACTTAAATATGGAGCCGAGACTTAGTTGCTTAACAAAAATAACTTTGAACTTTTAGCGTTCGGTGGGAAAGTATTACGTCTTAGGTCCCAAATATGAGGACATGCCTGACATTTGTCAAATCTATATGTATAAAATACGTGAATTTATTCGTTTGTATGTTTAAGTCTATCCAACTTTAAAACGCCCCGAACAATTTCAACAAACTTGGTATAAATATTACTTACCACCAGTAACCAAACTTAGATGATAGGGAGGGTTACCAATATTAGTGTCGATCCCATAGTTTTCGAGGTGGCTGGCATAAATATTTTGGTTGGGTGTCAGTGAAATGAAAAGGGGTGTGGGGACGATATTACTGTCAAATTGTACAACCGTGCAACGCCGAGCACTCACCAAAAAAACTGTTAATTTAAAAAAATAAATTCGTAATGTATTATATTAACATGCAACGAAGTTGCCCATTCTTGCAGTATGTGCCATATCTAATTAGTGTACTGTATCCATTTTTGCATTCACGCATTCTGATTGCACAGAATTGGCCTCGCCTGGATTATCTTAAATAATTTTGCTTCTAAAACTGCCACATAAGAATAGAATAAAAGATCTCAAAATTACGCCATCGCAATTCGCAAGCTGAGCGCTAAACATTGCTTTAAAAAAGTCCAGTTAAATAATGACTGGTATAAGTCAAAATGTACGAGTGGACACACACATAAGCTGGAAAAAAATTAGTTTGCCCTGATTATTAGTTTCGCTCTTCGGGCTCGTAATAAACAAAATATATTTACGGTGATTTTATAAAAAAAAATTTTGTAGTCGGGTATTCCACTAATTTAAATGAATGTATGCATTCTTATTCAACTTATTGTATTAAACATTAATCATCTTCGTAAATTCCAGGATTGAAAAATCATGCACCATCTACAGGGCCATGATGAGCTTTAAACCCTGTTTTTGAATTTAATGTAGCTTTTAATGTGGAACATATTTTGAAGAATTTTACCTCTTATAGATGCGTGACAAATTAATATATCCGACAATGTTGGAGTATTATATGGTGATATATTATCTGTTTGGGGATCTCGATAGTGACCGTAATCAACAATTTGACCACTGCAAATCAAATACAAAAATAAATACTATGCAAGTTTCAAAATATGAGTTTAGCTTACCGGCAAAACGGAAAAAGAAAAATTTTTGGTTTATTAATCAAATTTGGACATTTTTTGTTTTCAAATCGATCTTCAATTTCACGAACTTTTATGATAGCACCATCATGGAACTGAACTTAATCATTCATATCGTCGTCCATGTCACCATGTGTCATTAATGCCATCACAAAACACAGCGTTTTTAGTGTAATCAGAATTGCTAACGCAATCCAAAAGATTAAAAAACTCAACTTTTGTTAAATTATCGTATGCAAACAATTTAAATCCTTATTCTCGAAATAAATAGAGCAACGACTTGCCATCCTCTTCAGCACCGTTGCGGCGCTGATCGATGCTTGGAAAATCTATTATATTAACCATAAAAAAAACACCACGATTGCTTTTTGACTTCATTTTGTAGTGCCCAACCTTAAGGTCATAATGAATAATTTTCGACTTTAAAACAGTGCGTTTCGATTTAGGAATAATATCTTTATTATAAAGTTCAAGTGTGGGCCACTTATTTTCTTTTTCTGATAAGTCTGGCATGTCTTTAGCGTAACAGCAAACATTTTTAATATTTCTTTTCTGTTGATTGTATGGTTTTTGAATAATTGTTGCTGGTTTATGAATGGATATAAATTGAGAATCGTCGTTACCACATTAAGTACATTCAAAATTCAAAAAATTAAGAATTGTTTTCAAGTTATTATATGCATTTGGGCCACGTTTAGTAATTTTAATAAAAAGTTGTCTGTGCTTTCCATACTCCGATAAATCCGATAAATTCTGTAGATTAAACATGCAATAAAGAATACAATAGGATTTATATTACATATGTATTATGTATAGAGTCTTCATAGATTAACTTATTGCTATACCATTTTCCGGATGGTCTACGTCTTTTATTTATGCACTTCCTAATAATATACCGTTCAAATCTAAGAAGTTCAAGTGCGACATTAGGAGTGATTTGGAACCAGATAAGGAAAGGAGCTTAGTTCTACTTTCAACATGTTTAGAATTAAGTAAAATTTTAAGCTTCGCAGCAGCGGCTTTGCTGTTGTTCAAGGCTTTCCTTGTATGCGGATTCATTTTGAGTCTTTCATGTAAATTGATACCTAGATATTTAATTGATTTTTTTATAGGGATTTGGTTACCCAAGGTGGAAAGATTTAAAGAACGACTCTCTCGTACTGCAAGGTGATGACCTCTGCCAGAGGAATTGCGAAAGCAGATTAACTCGCATTTATTCAAATTCAAGGAAATTCCCCATTTTTCGCAATAAGGAATTACCACGTTTAGATGCGATATAATTGAATTTAGGGCTTCATGCGGGTCTCATTGTGACTTAAAAGAATGGTGTCATCTGCATATAGTATGGCGTCAGAACTAAGATGGTGAATTGGGAAGTCATACAGATAGATGTTAAAGAGGAGGGGGCCAAGGATTGAGCCTTGGGGGACGCCTGCATTAATACTGATTGAGGAGGAAGTTTCGTTTTCAAAGAGGAGTTTTAGAGAGGAAGTTTTGAATTATATTAATAAGATATGACGGTAGATTTAGCTCGTTAAGTTTAAAGATTAGGCCCATATGCCAGACCGAGTCCAATGTTTTCTTTAAATCCATGCACAAGCAACAGTACAATTTTTATTTCTTAGGTTGTTTAAGATTTTGTCCTGGAAATAAAGAAGAGCATGCTCTGTAGAGTGGCCACGTTTGAAACCAAATTGTTGAGCTTGTAAAGGGTTAGTTTGTTCAAAGAAATTAAGCATTTTTGAATGAATTATTTTTTTAAGGATTTTACCTTAGTTAGATAAAAGAGAGATAGGTCGGAAATTGTCTATTGTGTTTAGAGTGTTGTTTTTTTTAATTGGTATAAGTTTAGCTTTTTTCCATTTCACTGGGAAGTAGCAATTATTAATGCAATTATTGAGTATTGGAGTTAGAAATTTGGCTAATACAACTTTTGCTTTGCGCAAGATGAAATTAGCGATTTTGTCTGGACCAGAAGATTTTTTATTGTTAAATGAGGATATAATTGACTCTCACCATTGGAGGAGGTAAAACATTCATCATTGGTGTCATCAGATCTATTCGAGGATAAGAAATTTGAGATTTGAAGATTTTCATTCCATACAGAGAAAGAGCTATAAAAAGTTGTAACTTCTAGAGAGGATTCGGGATAGGTGAGTGGAATTTTTAGAGAGTACAAATCAGAGTAAAAGGATGCAAACGCTTCAGCTTTTTCAGAAGAGGAGATGAAGTTTCTGTCGCCATATGATAAGACCTCATTTATTGAGTTCGAGTTCCTTTTTCGTCCCGTGATTTGATCGATCACTTTGAAGACATTTGAGGAAGGTTTTGGGCTGCTTAATTTCTTTCTGAATTCTTCGTTTAGTTCTAACCGGATCTTATCTTTAATGATTTTACTAAGGCAGTTAATGCGAGCGGATAACTCAGTATAATGCTGGTTAATGCGATCCCCAAAGTAGTGAAATTTTCTTTTTAGTTTTCGTTTTCATATTTTTCGAGTTTTTAATAAATTTAAAGTTGTTTCTGTTATGTTAAACCAGTTTTTCCGCAAGGAAGATTTTTTCCTGTGAATATCCATACTAGTGGTTATTGCTACAGTAATTGCCTCGATAAAGCTATCTATTTCTGAGTTTGACAAATTTCTGGTCGTAGGAATTTCTATGTTTGAAAGATTATTGCAAAGTGAACGTTTGAAAGCAGACCAATTGGTGTTTTTAAAGTTAGCAGAAAACTGAGGAAAGTCTGGAAGTGTAAAATTTTGTGTTAATGAAGACAGAAAAGTGATCCGAAATTAAATCTAAAGTTAAACATGCAATGTTGTTGTCGCATCTGAGGTTAGAGGAAATAATAAAAAAATCGATATGAGAGCCTGAGCTAGGGCGAGTTGGGCCTTGAGCCGCTACAATATCCAGGTCAAGAAAATGATTGTCTTGGAACCAAGAGGTTAATATAGAGCCATTTTGATTTGTAACTGAGTCACCCCAAAGGGGATGTCTAGAATTAAAATCTCCACCAATTATGATGTAGTCAAAAGACTGTAAAGAAACAAGTAGGTTGTCCAGTGCAGAAGGCAACAAGATACCAGCATTACAGGGAACGTAGATTGAGACGAGTGCTAACGAACTAGCAGTATGTTGTGAGTTTAATGGAATTGATGCTATAGTTGCTGATATAAGATTATTGGAAAAAAGTTTTTGTTCAAACCGAACGGAATTCTGCAGGAGAATTCCTTTTCCTCGGCCCTCATTATTTCTAATAAAATCATATTTGTTATTAAAACAGCATTTCCTAAGGTTTTTTGAAAGGCAAGTTTCTTGCAATAAGATTGCAGTTGGGGAAGTATCTTTTAGTAAAAGGTCAATTTCTATTTGTTTTTCTTTGGAGAGCGAGTTGACGTTAGAGCTGATAATGTTGATAGTCATGGTGAGGAGGAGGAAAGAGATGCAATAAAGCACAGGTATGCACCTGGTTTTTGAGATTCATCCATTTTTTTTATAATTAGGCCAGAAGCCTGTGATTTGGAAATTAGGCTGGTTATCGGCAAGCCAAATAGTCTATTAGATTCATTCATAAAATCTGATATGTAATTTTTTGGAAGTTCAGGAGGGAAAGAGGAACTTTCTTGAATGTTAGGATTTTTTTTGTGGCCTCCCACTATGTCCGCAAAAGACATGACATTTTCTTGGTAACTGTTAGCCAAGTTTATAATTGGACCCTGAAAAATGGGTTTGTTATTTTTAGCTTCAGCTAAAGCTTTTTTTTTTTTTTTTTTTTTTAGAGAAACGCAACTCTGTCTGGGCATCCTCTGAAGCTCGCAGGGTGACCCTCCTGATTGGCAATTGACACAAGATGCGACTGACAATTCTGTTTTTTGGTTAATTTCACAAGCTCCAATGTCATGATCTTTAAGGCATTTTACACACCTTATAGCAAAACAAGAAAAGGAAGCCATGTGGCCAAATCTTTGGCATCGGTAGCACTGTTTAGTATCAGAGTTTTTAATGGAATCCCAAGTGATTCTATGTCTTAGAAGAGATTTAAATTGTTTAAGTTTCATGAAACTTTCCCTATCCTCCGTAGTACAAAGAAATAGGTCAAGTGGAATGTCATTTAATTTAGACCATTTGGTCTCAAAATTTTTAACAGTGACCTTCAACGAGGGGTCCAAATTTAAGATTTCATTTTGAATTTCAGCAGGCGAAAAATCGATAGAAATACCCTTAAGAATGGTTTTAGTTTTTTTTCAATTGTTTAGGGGTAGGTAGGGAAGGAGTAGGCAGCAATGCCAAGTTCCTTAAATTTTCTTACAAAGAGGCTGTGCAATTCAACTTCCTTTACAAATATTTTTAACTTCCCAAAGCCATTAGCAATAAATTTTACATTCTTTAAATTTTTGTTAGTCTTACTTATAAAATCCATAATGGTTTTAGCAGAGACTCCTGTTGTAAAGATGGGAGGACACCAAGGCTCAGAATTGAAGGCTGGATTTTCGTTGTCATTAATGAGACTGCCGTTGTTGCTATTTCTTAAAATGTTGCGAGAGCTTCCAGGGTTGCCACTTGAATTGCGGTTAGAGTTTATACCACTTGAATTCACTTGGGTGTTTCCCGACGAGATGATTTCATCATTAATCTCAGCCAAAAGATGAAAACGGTTTTGAGAGTGACGCCTTCCCTGGCCACCCTTTTTGACACCACGATCGGGGCGTACTAACGTCTTTTTCGGGCCGTCACCGCAAAAAACTTGTTTGCGTTATTAGAAAGTTGGTTGTAAAGAACACCTTCAGTGCCAGGCTGGAAGTTAATTTGTCCAGCAACCTTTGAGTTATTATGGGCGTGCCCAATTATGACACAGTTACTAAGAGGCAGACTCTGACTGCATTTATTGATATTTGCTGCACTAACACCAGCGGAGGTGGTTATAGAATCAGTATCCATCACATTTTCCGAATATATCACATTATCGCTGCCGGGGTTAGACGGGTCAGCGTCATCAAGATTCCAATCGATAGTGACTGCTTTAATTATCTTTATTTTTTCTGCCTCACTCAATAAATGAGACGGAAGATTAATTTTTTCCAGATTTTAATTGAAGATTGCTTAACAGGGGGCACCTTTGGCACCAATAGAGGTGATCGACTGCCATCCGCCATTATCAATTGCACATTGAAAAACTTTTTCTAAGAAAAAGATAAAAATTTACTGCAAACCCAGCACAACTTCGAGCCACGACCACACCTAATCGCTCGCGGAATCCGAGTTTTCTGTTTTGCGTGTTAATATTTTCTAATCACAAAAATCTCTATTATCACAATTGCTGAATAATAATTTTATGGTAAATATTAAACTTTTAATTATTGCGCGTGTGATTGTTTAAATATTTTCTTTTTCATCGACTCAAAAAAATTTTCCAATCGAAATTGTTGATTTTTTCTTGAAACAACCGTCACCTACGGTTACTAAAAGCGAACTCCCATAAGTTCGTTGTCAATAAATTAGTGTTTGACAGAATGTTTAAATATTACCCACAGAAATTTTTGGAGTAGAAGGTTGCAAGGAGGAGGGGAAATAAACTTACTCTCTATTTTCCGCTTTCTTTTATTATTTTTCGATACCCCTGCAGGAAAGAGTAACACCCCTAAATAAAATCAATTTAAAAATAACAAAAAAATATTCGTTACACCGCAGCGTCTTTATTTTTCTATTACAATATAAAAATGGTATATAAACATTCATTTTTAAAATGTTTCTATTAGCTCTCGTTCGTGTTTGTCTGTCTGTGCGGGTGGATCTTAACCTATACATGGTTAGGGTGCGGGGCTCTACCACTGAAAATAGGAATGGGCCGCGGGTACTTAGAGTGTGCCCATTCTGGCTAACAGACGATATAGGTATCATGGTAGAAACCAAGAGCTGTACAAGATACTTTTCATGTAGATCGAACGGGCGACACGAAATCTGGATCTACACAAAAATGAGAACAGAACAGAGAAGTGTGATCTGTGATGGTGACTACGTCTGTGAGCAAAAGACCTTCAATTAATATTGTGGATTGCGAATTTAAAGTAGTGCAATCCTTAAACGTTAGTGCGTTAGATTGCTGAGCACGAGGTTTGAGGTTTGGAATCTCAAAAAACATCCAAAGTATTTTTCACGGTCCTACCTGTTACGAATGTCTAAAAAACGTCAGAGAGCAATAACTTGTCACGGAAAGCTTCTCAATTCGCCTTCCGGATACGGAATTAAATTGTAGGTCGCTTCAGTGTGTGAAAAATATAACACGCACAATACGTATGGTCACGAGAAGCTAGACCTTGGACCGCAACGGCCAAATATTATTATTATTAAAACTTTAACTATATCGTGACAATTGTTGCAGCCGATAACAAAATAGAACCAGAAATACGTGCACAGTTGCTTTAAGCCAGAAAAGACTTTGTTTTGTCGACTCTTTAGATTCAGGAATGTAACCATAAAATCTAAGCTGCTGGTGTACAAGACAATAGTGATACCAGTACTTAAATATGGAGCCGAGACTTAGTTGCTTAACAAAAATAACTTTGAACTTTTAGCGTTCGGTGGGAAAGTATTACGTCTTAGGTCCCAAATATGAGGACATGCCTGACATTTGTCAAATCTATATGTATAAAATACGTGAATTTATTCGTTTGTATGTTTAAGTCTATCCAACTTTAAAACGCCCCGAACAATTTCAACAAACTTGGTATAAATATTACTTACCACCAGTAACCAAACTTAGATGATAGGGAGGGTTACCAATATTAGTGTCGATCCCATAGTTTTCGAGGTGGCTGGCATAAATATTTTGGTTGGGTGTCAGTGAAATGAAAAGGGGTGTGGGGACGATATTACTGTCAAATTGTACAACCGTGCAACGCCGAGCACTCACCAAAAAAAACTGTTAATTTAAAAAAATAAATTCGTAATGTATTATATTAACATGCAACGAAGTTGCCCATTCTTGCAGTATGTGCCATATCTAATTAGTGTACTGTATCCATTTTTGCATTCACGCATTCTGATTGCACAGAATTGGCCTCGCCTGGATTATCTTAAATAATTTTGCTTCTAAAACTACCACATAAGAATAGAATAAAAGATCTCAAAATTACGCCATCGCAATTCGCAAGCTGAGCGCTAAACATTGCTTTAAAAAAGTCCAGTTAAATAATGACTGGTATAAGTCAAAATGTACGAGTGGACACACACATAAGCTGGAAAAAAATTAGTTTGCCCTGATTATTAGTTTCGCTCTTCGGGCTCGTAATAAACAAAATATATTTACGGTGATTTTATAAAAAAAAATTTTGTAGTCGGGTATTCCACTAATTTAAATGAATGTATGCATTCTTATTCAACTTATTGTATTAAACATTAATCATCTTCGTAAATTCCAGGATTGAAAAATCATGCACCATCTACAGGGCCATGATGAGCTTTAAACCCTGTTTTTGAATTTAATGTAGCTTTTAATGTGGAACATATTTTGAAGAATTTTACCTCTTATAGATGCGTGACAAATTAATATATCCGACAATGTTGGAGTATTATATGGTGATATATTATCTGTTTGGGGATCTCGATAGTGACCGTAATCAACAATTTGACCACTGCAAATCAAATACAAAAATAAATACTATGCAAGTTTCAAAATATGAGTTTAGCTTACCGGCAAAACGGAAAAAGAAAAATTTTTAGTTTATTAATCAAATTTGGACATTTTTTGTTTTCAAATCGATCTTCAATTTCACGAACTTTTATGATAGCACCATCATGGAACTGAACTTAATCATTCATATCGTCGTCCATGTCACCATGTGTCATTAATGCCATCACAAAACACAGCGTTTTTAGTGTAATCAGAATTGCTAACGCAATCCAAAAGATTAAAAAACTCAACTTTTGTTAAATTATCGTATGCAAACAATTTAAATCCTTATTCTCGAAATAAATAGAGCAACGACTTGCCATCCTCTTCAGCACCGTTGCGGCGCTGATCGATGCTTGGAAAATCTATTATATTAACCATAAAAAAAACACCACGATTGCTTTTTGACTTCATTTTGTAGTGCCCAACCTTAAGGTCATAATGAATAATTTTCGACTTTAAAACAGTGCGTTTCGATTTAGGAATAATATCTTTATTATAAAGTTCAAGTGTGGGCCACTTATTTTCTTTTTCTGATAAGTCTGGCATGTCTTTAGCGTAACAGCAAACATTTTTAATATTTCTTTTCTGTTGATTGTATGGTTTTTGAATAATTGTTGCTGGTTTATGAATGGATATAAATTGAGAATCGTCGTTACCACATTAAGTACATTCAAAATTCAAAAAATTAAGAATTGTTTTCAAGTTATTATATGCATTTGGGCCACGTTTAGTAATTTTAATAAAAAGTTGTCTGTGCTTTCCATACTCCGATAAATCCGATAAATTCTGTAGATTAAACATGCAATAAAGAATACAATAGGATTTATATTACATATGTATTATGTATAGAGTCTTCATAGATTAACTTATTGCTATACCATTTTCCGGATGGTCTACGTCTTTTATTTATGCACTTCCTAATAATATACCGTTCAAATCTAAGAAGTTCAAGTGCGACATTAGGAGTGATTTGGAACCAGATAAGGAAAGGAGCTTAGTTCTACTTTCAACATGTTTAGAATTAAGTAAAATTTTAAGCTTCGCAGCAGCGGCTTTGCTGTTGTTCAAGGCTTTCCTTGTATGCGGATTCATTTTGAGTCTTTCATGTAAATTGATACCTAGATATTTAATTGATTTTTTTATAGGGATTTGGTTACCCAAGGTGGAAAGATTTAAAGAACGACTCTCTCGTACTGCAAGGTGATGACCTCTGCCAGAGGAATTGCGAAAGCAGATTAACTCGCATTTATTCAAATTCAAGGAAATTCCCCATTTTTCGCAATAAGGAATTACCACGTTTAGATGCGATATAATTGAATTTAGGGCTTCATGCGGGTCTCATTGTGACTTAAAAGAATGGTGTCATCTGCATATAGTATGGCGTCAGAACTAAGATGGTGAATTGGGAAGTCATACAGATAGATGTTAAAGAGGAGGGGGCCAAGGATTGAGCCTTGGGGGACGCCTGCATTAATACTGATTGAGGAGGAAGTTTCGTTTTCAAAGAGGAGTTTTAGAGAGGAAGTTTTGAATTATATTAATAAGATATGACGGTAGATTTAGCTCGTTAAGTTTAAAGATTAGGCCCATATGCCAGACCGAGTCCAATGTTTTCTTTAAATCCATGCACAAGCAACAGTACAATTTTTATTTCTTAGGTTGTTTAAGATTTTGTCCTGGAAATAAAGAAGAGCATGCTCTGTAGAGTGGCCACGTTTGAAACCAAATTGTTGAGCTTGTAAAGGGTTAGTTTGTTCAAAGAAATTAAGCATTTTTGAATGAATTATTTTTTTAAGGATTTTACCTTAGTTAGATAAAAGAGAGATAGGTCGGAAATTGTCTATTGTGTTTAGAGTGTTGTTTTTTTTAATTGGTATAAGTTTAGCTTTTTTCCATTTCACTGGGAAGTAGCAATTATTAATGCAATTATTGAGTATTGGAGTTAGAAATTTGGCTAATACAACTTTTGCTTTGCGCAAGATGAAATTAGCGATTTTGTCTGGACCAGAAGATTTTTTATTGTTAAATGAGGATATAATTGACTCTCACCATTGGAGGAGGTAAAACATTCATCATTGGTGTCATCAGATCTATTCGAGGATAAGAAATTTGAGATTTGAAGATTTTCATTCCATACAGAGAAAGAGCTATAAAAAGTTGTAACTTCTAGAGAGGATTCGGGATAGGTGAGTGGAATTTTTAGAGAGTACAAATCAGAGTAAAAGGATGCAAACGCTTCAGCTTTTTCAGAAGAGGAGATGAAGTTTCTGTCGCCATATGATAAGACCTCATTTATTGAGTTCGAGTTCCTTTTTCGTCCCGTGATTTGATCGATCAATTTGAAGACATTTGAGGAAGGTTTTGGGCTGCTTAATTTCTTTCTGAATTCTTCGTTTAGTTCTAACCGGATCTTATCTTTAATGATTTTACTAAGGCAGTTAATGCGAGCGGATAACTCAGTATAATGCTGGTTAATGCGATCCCCAAAGTAGTGAAATTTTCTTTTTAGTTTTCGTTTTCATATTTTTCGAGTTTTTAATAAATTTAAAGTTGTTTCTGTTATGTTAAACCAGTTTTTCCGCAAGGAAGATTTTTTCCTGTGAATATCCATACTAGTGGTTATTGCTACAGTAATTGCCTCGATAAAGCTATCTATTTCTGAGTTTGACAAATTTCTGGTCGTAGGAATTTCTATGTTTGAAAGATTATTGCAAAGTGAACGTTTGAAAGCAGACCAATTGGTGTTTTTAAAGTTAGCAGAAAACTGAGGAAAGTCTGGAAGTGTAAAATTTTGTGTTAATGAAGACAGAAAAGTGATCCGAAATTAAATCTAAAGTTAAACATGCAATGTTGTTGTCGCATCTGAGGTTAGAGGAAATAATAAAAAAATCGATATGAGAGCCTGAGCTAGGGCGAGTTGGGCCTTGAGCCGCTACAATATCCAGGTCAAGAAAATGATTGTCTTGGAACCAAGAGGTTAATATAGAGCCATTTTGATTTGTAACTGAGTCACCCCAAAGGGGATGTCTAGAATTAAAATCTCCACCAATTATGATGTAGTCAAAAGACTGTAAAGAAACAAGTAGGTTGTCCAGTGCAGAAGGCAACAAGATACCAGCATTACAGGGAACGTAGATTGAGACGAGTGCTAACGAACTAGCAGTATGTTGTGAGTTTAATGGAATTGATGCTATAGTTGCTGATATAAGATTATTGGAAAAAAGTTTTTGTTCAAACCGAACGGAATTCTGCAGGAGAATTCCTTTTCCTCGGCCCTCATTATTTCTAATAAAATCATATTTGTTATTAAAACAGCATTTCCTAAGGTTTTTTGAAAGGCAAGTTTCTTGCAATAAGATTGCAGTTGGGGAAGTATCTTTTAGTAAAAGGTCAATTTCTATTTGTTTTTCTTTGGAGAGCGAGTTGACGTTAGAGCTGATAATGTTGATAGTCATGGTGAGGAGG
The DNA here is from genome assembly GCA_947095585.1 of Nephrocerus scutellatus. Taxonomy (NCBI): domain Eukaryota; kingdom Metazoa; phylum Arthropoda; class Insecta; order Diptera; family Pipunculidae; genus Nephrocerus; species Nephrocerus scutellatus. Next base: position 76,203,316 of record OX352761.1, on the reverse strand, counting down.
AGGAAAGAGATGCAATAAAGCACAGGTATGCACCTGGTTTTTGAGATTCATCCATTTTTTTTATAATTAGGCCAGAAGCCTGTGATTTGGAAATTAGGCTGGTTATCGGCAAGCCAAATAGTCTATTAGATTCATTCATAAAATCTGATATGTAATTTTTTGGAAGTTCAGGAGGGAAAGAGGAACTTTCTTGAATGTTAGGATTTTTTTTGTGGCCTCCCACTATGTCCGCAAAAGACATGACATTTTCTTGGTAACTGTTAGCCAAGTTTATAATTGGACCCTGAAAAATGGGTTTGTTATTTTTAGCTTCAGCTAAAGCTTTTTTTTTTTTTTTTTTTTTTTAGAGAAACGCAACTCTGTCTGGGCATCCTCTGAAGCTCGCAGGGTGACCCTCCTGATTGGCAATTGACACAAGATGCGACTGACAATTCTGTTTTTTAGTTAATTTCACAAGCTCCAATGTCATGATCTTTAAGGCATTTTACACACCTTATAGCAAAACAAGAAAAGGAAGCCATGTGGCCAAATCTTTGGCATCGGTAGCACTGTTTAGTATCAGAGTTTTTAATGGAATCCCAAGTGATTCTATGTCTTAGAAGAGATTTAAATTGTTTAAGTTTCATGAAACTTTCCCTATCCTCCGTAGTACAAAGAAATAGGTCAAGTGGAATGTCATTTAATTTAGACCATTTGGTCTCAAAATTTTTAACAGTGACCTTCAACGAGGGGTCCAAATTTAAGATTTCATTTTGAATTTCAGCAGGCGAAAAATCGATAGAAATACCCTTAAGAATGGTTTTAGTTTTTTTTTCAATTGTTTAGGGGTAGGTAGGGAAGTAGTAGGCAGCAATTTCAAAGCAAAGCAAGTTCCTTAAATTTTCTTACAAAGAGGCTGTGCAATTCAACTTCCTTTACAAATATTTTTAACTTCCCAAAGCCATTAGCAATAAATTTTACATTCTTTAAATTTTTGTTAGTCTTACTTATAAAATCCATAATGGTTTTAGCAGAGACTCCTGTTGTAAAGATGGGGGGACACCAAGGCTCAGAATTGAAGGCTGGATTTTCGTTGTCATTAATGAGACTGCCGTTGTTGCTATTTCTTAAAATGTTGCGAGAGCTTCCAGGGTTGCCACTTGAATTACGGTTAGAGTTTATACCACTTGAATTCACTTGGGTGTTTCCCGACGAGATGATTTCATCATTAATCCCAGCCAAAAGATGAAAACGGTTTTGAGTGTTGACGCCTTCCCTGGCCACCCTTTTTGACACCACGATCGGGGCGTACTAACGTCTTTTTCGGGCCGTCACCGCAAAAAACTTGTTTGCGTCATTAGAAAGTTTGTTGTAAAGAACACCTTCAGTGCCAGGCTGGAAGTTAATTTGTCCAGCAACCTTTGAGTTATTATGGGCGTGCCCAATTATGACACAGTTACTAAGAGGCAGACTCTGACTGCATTTATTGATATTTGCTGCACTAACACCAGCGGAGGTGGTTATAGAATCAGTATCCATCACATTTTCCGAATATATCACATTGTCGCTGCCGGGGTTAGACGGGTCAGCGTCATCAAGATTCCAATCGATAGTGACTGCTTTAATTATCTTTATTTTTTCTGCCTCACTCAATAAATGAGACGGAAGATTAATTTTTTCCAGATTTTAATTGAAGATTGCTTAACAGGGGGCACCTTTGGCACCAATAGAGGTGATCGACTGCCATCCGCCATTATCAATTGCACATTGAAAAACTTTTTCTAAGAAAAAGATAAAAATTTACTGCAAACCCAGCACAACTTCGAGCCACGACCACACCTAATCGCTCGCGGAATCCGAGTTTTCTGTTTTGCGTGTTAATATTTTCTAATCACAAAAATCTCTATTATCACAATTGCTGAATAATAATTTTATGGTAAATATTAAACTTTTAATTATTGCGCGTGTGATTGTTTAAATATTTTCTTTTTCATCGACTCAAAAAAATTTTCCAATCGAATTGTTGATTTTTTCTTGAAACAACCGTCACCTACGGTTACTAAAAGCGAACTCCCATAAGTTCGTTGTCAATAAATTAGTGTTTGACAGAATGTTTAAATATTACCCACAGAAATTTTTGGAGTAAAAGGTTGCAAGGAGGAGGGGAAATGAACTTACTCTCTATTTTCCGCTTTCTTTTATTATTTTTCGATACCCCTGCAGGAAAGAGTAACACCCCTAAATAAAATCAATTTAAAAATAACAAAAAAATATTCGTTACACCGCAGCGTCTTTATTTTTCTATTACAATATAAAAATGGTATATAAACAATCATTTTTAAAACGTTTCTATTAGCTCTCGTTCGTGTATGTCTGTCTGTGCGGGTGGATCTTAACCTATACATGGTTAGGGTGCGGGGCTCTACCACTGAAAATAGGAATGGGCCGCGGGTACTTAGAGTGTGCCCATTCGGGCTAACAGACGATATAGGTATCATGGTAGAAACCAAGAGCTGTACAAGATACTTTTCATGTAGATCGAACGGGCGACACGAAATCTGGATCTACACAAAAATGAGAACAGAACAGAGAAGTGTGATCTGTGACGGTGACTACGTCTGTGAGCAAAAGACCTTCAATTAATATTGTGGATTGCGAATTTAAAGTAGTGCAATCCTTAAACGTTAGTGCGTTCTGCGTTAGATTGCTGAGCACGAGGTTTGAGGTTTGGAATCTCAAAAAACATCCAAAGTATTTTTCACGGTCCTACCTGTTACGAATGTCTAAAAAACGTCAGAGAGCAATAACTTGTCACGGAAAGCTTCTCAATTCGCCTTCCGGATACGGAATTAAATTGTAGGTCGCTTCAGTGTGTGAAAAATATAACACGCACAATACGTATGGTCACGAGAAGCTAGACCTTGGACCGCAACGGCCAAATATTATTATTATTAAAACTTTAACTATATCGTGACAATTGTTGCAGCCGATAACAAAATAGAACCAGAAATACGTGCACAGTTGCTTTAAGCTAGAAAATACTTTGTTTTGTCGACTCTTTAGATTCAGGAATGTAATTCGTTTGTATGTTTAAGTCTATCCAACTCTAAAACGCCCCGAACAATTTCAACAAACTTGGTATAAATATTACTTACCACCAGTAACCAAACTTAGATGATAGGGAGGGTTACCAATATTAGTGTCGATCCCATAGTTTTCGAGGTGGCTGGCATAAATATTTTGGTTGGGTGTCAGTGAAATGAAAAGGGGTGTGGGGACGATATTACTGTCAAATTGTACAACCGTGCAACGCCGAGCACTCACCAAAAAAAACTGTTAATTTAAAAAAATAAATTCGTAATGTATTATATTAACATGCAACGAAGTTGCCCATTCTTGCAGTATGTGCCATATCTAATTAGTGTACTGTATCCATTTTTGCATTCACGCATTCTGATTGCACAGAATTGGCCTCGCCTGGATTATCTTAAATAATTTTGCTTCTAAAACTACCACATAAGAATAGAATAAAAGATCTCAAAATTACGCCATCGCAATTCGCAAGCTGAGCGCTAAACATTTGCTTTAAAAAAGTCCAGTTAAATAATGACTGGTATAAGTCAAAATGTACGAGTGGACACACACATAAGCTGAAAAAAAATTAGTTTGCCCTGATTATTAGTTTCGCTCTTCGGGCTCGTAATAAACAAAATATATTTACGGTGATTTTATAAAAAAAAAATTTGTAGTCGGGTATTCCACTAATTTAAATGAATGTATGCATTCTTATTCAACTTATTGTATTAAACATTAATCATCTTCGTAAATTCCAGGATTGAAAAATAGCTTTTTGTTGAAACTTAGGTTTGTATAGCTAGCCATTTGCATACCGCCATTTCGTGTACGTAATTTTCCTGCTCTGTACTGTATCATTTTTACTATGTCCTCAAAATCAGTATCATGTGCTTGTTCAGACATAACATTACAGAACTCTTGAATATACCATGCACCATCTACAGGGTCACGATGAGCTTTAAACCCTGTTTTTGAATTTAATGTAGCTTTTAATGTGGAACATATTTTGAAGAATTTTACCTCTTATAGATGCGTGACAAATTAATATATCCGACAATGTTGGAGTATTATATGGTGATATATTATCTGTTTGGGGATCTCGATAGTGACCGTAATCAACAATTTGACCACTGCAAAACAAATACAAAAAATAAATACTATGCAAGTTTCAAAATATGAGTTTAGCTTACCGGCAAAACGGAAAAAGAAAAATTTTTGGTTTATTAATCAAATTTGGACATTTTCTGTTTTCAAATCGATCTTCAATTTCACGAACTTTTATGATAGCACCATCATGAAACTGAACTTTATCATTCATATCGTCGTCCATGTCACCATGTGTCATTAATGCCATCACAAAACACTCAGCGTTTTTAGTGTAATCAGAATTGATAACGCAATCCAAAAGATTAAAAAACTCATCTTTTGTTAAATTATCGTATGCAAACAATTTAAATCCTAATTCTCGAAATAAATAGAGCAACGACTTGCCATCCTCTTCAGCACCGTTGCGGCGCTGATCGATGCTTGGAAAATCTATTATATTAACCATAAAAAAAACACCACGATTGCTTTTTGACTTCATTTTGTAGTGCCCAACCTTAAGGTCATAATGAATAATTTTCGACTTTAAAACAGTGCGTTTCGATTTAGGAATAATATCTTTATTATAAAGTTCAAGTGTGGGCCACTTATTTTCTTTTTCTGATAAGTCTGGCATGTCTTTAGCGTAACAGCAAACATTATTAATATTTCTTTTCTGTTGATTGTTTGGTTTTTGATTAATTGTTGCTGGTTTATGAATGGATATAAATTGAGAATCGTCGTTACCAGGCTCATTAAGTACATTCAGTGCTTTATCAAAATTCAAAAAATTAAGAATTGTTTTCAAGTGATTATATGCATTTGGGCCACGTTTAGTAATTTTAATAAAAAGTTCTCTGTGCTTTCCATACTCCGATGAATCCGATAAATTCTGTAGATTAAACATGCAATAAAGAAAACAATAGGATTTATATTATTACATATGTATTTAGAATTATTACACACTTCAATGCGCTCACGCATTACTGAGTTTATAAGGCCGTGCTTTTCACAGCCATTTATCATTTTCGTAAACTCCGTAACAATAATTAGTTTGTCAACGTTTCCTTTAATATGCTCGCGGTAACGATTGTCCATATTTTATCTCAAAATCTTACTAACTTCGACCTCTAAAAAATCTTTGTAATCCAAAATAATGGTTGCGTAGTGTTATGTATTGTTATGACTTATGAGATGACAATAGAAAAATAAATGGTTGGTATTTGTAGTGATATGACTTCTAAACGCAGTGAAGAAATATTGGGTGTGTTTTTTTTATGTCGGAAAAATCGGAGAGAAAAGATTAATTAGATTTCTATAATTTGCTTGGGTGCATGTTCACGTATACGGGCTTCAAATTCTGCTAAAATAATTCTACAACATTTTACTTTCAATTATTTGAAGCCCGTATACGTGTACACGCACACAAGCAAATTTTTTAATCGTAGCATTATGGAGAATTTAGACTATACCCATACGAAAAAAATGAGCTGGCCGACTATAGTTAAATTGAAGGTGTGGTAAGGCAGAAGTTATTGACACTACACGAATGTTAAAGTTATGTTATAGTAACATGGGAAATGTTAGCAATAGCATTATGGTAACATTAAAAAATATACTGCTTCTCTCGTCTGGCTAACTACAATTTCAATTTAACCGCCATCCTGCTCATTTTTTCTCGCACGCCAAAAATGTAAATCAAGTGTTATTATTATTTGAAATGAAAACAACGAGTTAAGAATGACTGAGCCAGGTATATTGCTTTCAACAAAATGAGTTAGGTATTTTTTGTGGTTAACGGTTGATCAAAGCAACAGCAAAAACTAACCATTTTTTTGTTCCATGTGTTTGCCAACTTATCCATATATAATTTTTAAAAGTCGACTCTGGTGGTGGGAATTATAACTAAAAATTTGGTTAAATATTTCTTAACCAAAAAATTTTTTTTTGGTTAACGCTAAACCATTTCTGGTCTATCCAATGTGTTAGGTGTTGTAATTTTTATTTTTTTGTTGAAAGCAATATAGCAATGATTTCTCACATTTCTTATCTTCTCCAATGCTTTTGACGTGACAACGTCTCACTACAAAGTTTATGGTCTGGAATTTCTGGATTCGTTCATGCGATTCGCATGAAATTCGGAATGTAGGACTAAGATGCGAGTATAAGACTTGTTCCTATCGAAATTCTGGAATATGATCATTATGGTCTGGAATTTCTGGAACAAAGCAATTTCTCAAGGGATTCGCATGAACTCTTTTTATTATGGAATGAACATAGTGTATAACAGAGGAAAAATCCACGTACTTTTAATAATGCTGCCAGAAAAATTTCCTTAATTTTTGTTATTAACACATGAAATTTAGCAACGAACATTTGCTCGGTGTGCTCTAGTTAACTTTGCTCACTCAGGTTGAAAACAGACTCAATGTGGGAGTCCCCGTACTTTTTGTAGCTAATAAATATAAGCAAAAGAGAAAATGGATAAAAAATCTCTCAGGGAGAGCAAGCACACAAAATAGAAAAAGTTCAAAAATACTACACTTAGTTTCCCAAAAGTGCACAAATTCACATACAAAATATGCGAGGTCACGTTTTTTGTCGCTTTTCGCCAAAAATTATTGCACTTTGGTTAGAAATGTGTAGGAAAAAACGAACGCCACATAAGTTCGTTGTCAATAAATTAGTGTTTGACAGAATGTTTAAATATTACCCACAGAAATTTTTGGAGTAAAAGGTTGCAAGGAGGAGGGGAAATGAACTACTCTCTATTTTCCGCTTTCTTTTATTATTTTTATTATTTAATTACCCCTGCAGGAAAGAGGTACACCCCTTAATAAAATCAATTTAAAAATAACAAAAGTAATATCTAACTTACCATCGGTCTGAAATATTAAAGGTATCTACGGTATCTCGAAAATATTCGATACGCCGCAGCGTCTTTATTTTTCTATTACAATATAAAAATGGTATATAACCATTCATTGTTAAAACGTTTCTATTAGCTCTCGTTCGTGTATGTCTGTCTGTGCGGGTGGATCTTAACCTATACATGGTTAGGGTACGGGGCTCTACCACTGAAAATAGGAATGGGCCGCGGGTACTTAGAGTATGCCCATTCTGGGCAATGTCTTCGTACTTTGCGATCCAGAATGGGCTACTGGTACTTAGAATGTCTAGCAGGCGACTGTATTCGTATTCAGTGGCCTATTCGTACACAGGTCTGTGAAGTGGCTTGGATAGTTTCTATCCTGGGCGGCCTAGGAGAGCACGTGTTGTGTTTTATTGTAAAATAAAAACACCGACCAGGCTTCTGTTTTACTCAAGACTGACGATCGTCTTGAATCCAAAATATTTTTACACCTTTAATAAATTAAAATTGATTTGGCACGTTTCGCAAGTCAGCAAAAAGGCATTCATGGGAAAACTTCAATAATACATTTTAAATAAAGTGCAATATTTGCAGATTTGCAAATATAATTTAAATGAAACTTTCCTATGATTGAACGGATATGGCATTTCCGATTAGGTTTGCTATCCAAAACGTGCCAAACCAAAAATGCACATTTGCAGATTTGCAAATATAAGTTAAATGAAACTTTCCCATGATTGAATGGATATGGTATTTCTGATTAGGTTTGCTATGCAAAACGTGCTAAACCAAAAATGCACAACACACGGTATCCTAGCGACAAATGATTGGGTTTGAGGTTCCGGACGATGTGCTGCCAAAGTTGTAGATTACCTACGCCCAGGCACTTATACTGAACGAACCGAGTCCCTAGATGTCAGATCTCACCAAGGTCGCGTTGGTACTACGGAAGTTGGCTATACCCAACCATAAGGTTGATCTCTTTGGAGGTTAGCTGAGTCTGGCTAACTTTTAGTTGAGGACCCAGTTTCGTTCTGGGCTTGACCTACGTAGTGGCTGGTGGTTTACTACCCAAATGCAGGTAGAGCGCTAGCATGGTAACATCAGAGGCAGACTAATGTTACCAAGATCTTTGCAGCATGAGTTTACGTCCCTGATGTTACCGGTGCGATGATATGCTCATTGTGGAGTTGCACATCTCAAACGGTTGTCGTGAACCAAAGATCGGCAAGGATTTAAGATTAGGTCCTGCTCTAACCATTGAGTTAATACTGGCCCATCTTCCGTGATGGATGTTTATTGTCGTATAACTAATCCGCGTCCGAAGAGGACCGTGGGACTATGTCCTCAGTTGGCGGTGTTCACGTTAATCCTGTCTGTCTGTGCGGGTGGAATTTTGTAATTGATTTCAAACTAACTTCCAATCGAGCTAGAGACTTGAAACATCGAGCTAGAGACTTTAAACATAGATATGAAATGGATGAACATTGATAAATCACAAAAAAAAAACAAACCGCGAAAAAAATTAACTCAACGCGAGTTTGCAATTTGTTTCAGATCAAAGCAGAGTACTACGCACAATACTAAACGTTTTAAATTAAAAATGCGTTTATATTAGCAAACATGTTTTTATTAAATTATTAGTTTTACTTTTCAATTTAATAATGTAACTGCAAGCGCAATTGATACTCGTTTCAAAGAAATACAAAAAAAAAAATGACAAGAAAGCGCATTAGGACGGGGTCTGACAATGTCTTTGTCTCTTTCTAAAGTGCCTTTTTATTATATAAGTGCTGGGAGAAGGATGATAACAAGAAAGATGTTTTGTCGGACAGTCGCGGGTGAAACTTTTTTCTATGTTTGTTCTTCTTTTCATAATTTTCGCTGTTCGTATCACTTTACTTTGCACACGGTATGTAACTATTATATTTAGTATGAAGCGTATAGCAAATAAAAAAAATTAATCAATTTTAAAAAGCCAAAAGAAAATAATATCTTTGTTTAGTTGACTTAAAACTCGGTCGCTAATTGCCCGTTTGGCTGTCAAATACCGATCGACGAGCACATCGCGCTGATCTATATATTTCGGTAGATTTATACATCTTTTTTCTTACACCTTACACCACTTGCCCGTGGCAATCTTGTGATCAATTTTTAACCCACTTCCCAAAGCCCGATTTTATTGAAATTTTGCATACCGGTGACGATAATTTCTATTAAAATTTGATAGTGATCGGACCGCGGGGTCGGGGGGCTCCCATACAATTTTTTCTCCTGGCATCAGATCATTTCATTCTATAGTGACTGTGTTCTGTGTGCGTTGTGTGCTGTGGGCAGCGCTGCTTGTTTTACGATTGGGATTGTTTGTTGTTGGGTTGATGTTCTTCGTATGTGTTTTTCTATTTCAGCATTGATAGTATTAAAATACTTTTAATATACTTATGCAGCGGCAGCAATCCGGAATTAATATACGATGAACGACAGAACAGAAAAAGGACTTCTAACTACACGAATGGCATTAAAGACTATTTCACACTTCCAACATTTCCAACACTCCGCCTCAATTCCTATCGATAATAATTCAAGTTCGATCGGCAATTGCAAATATCAAGTTGAGTTCACATAAATCATATAACAGCAGGTATAACATTTCGTCTCCATTGTCACGACAATATAAGCAATAATCGTATTCTGAGCGAACAAATTCATTTTCGAGCATGAATTTATGGAATCGTTCATTCCACACACGTGATGCTTGCATCAATCCGTAGAGTGACTTATTCAATTTACAAACAAAAACACCTTGCACAAATCCTACCGGATGTTTAGAAAATTGCACAAGTCAAAATCCAAAAAGAAAAAGAAAACACAAATAGTCGGATAATAAGGAAATTTAAGACAATTAAAAATTTATATATTTTATTCTAGGATAATCGCTATCACAGCACAAAAACTAGAGACGCAGGAATTAACGGAAAAACCAACGATACTTCCACTTAAAATAGGTACAGCACGAACAATAAAAACTTACTGTAATCTCATACATACAATTAATTTGAAAACATACCAACAAAAGATTGAAAAGATTTCCGACTCATTATTAGCCATTGACAAAGACTATAACCTAAAAGATACTATTGAAGTAACAAAAGTAAAATTAAAAGAAGTTGAATATAAGTTAAATGCACTATCACCACAAGTAAGGAGTAAAAGAGGACAGATAAATGGGTTAGGTACAGCTGTCAAGTTCATTACGGGTAACATGGACGCAAACGATGCAGAAAATCTTAACAAAGACTCACTTCTCAATAAATTGGATTTCGAAATAAATTAGATAACGAAATAATGCTAAACACACAAATGCTTCAGAGATTTGAGAACATAACCAACCATATCAACCAACAACAAAGTAGTATTGAAAATTTCCTTAATAAACCAAATGATGAAAGTAGTAACCGCATCCACACAAATGAAAAGATTCTTCTCCGTACGCAATATCTTAGCCAAATAAATTATAATATAGATTTACTTAATAATCACATAACAAATATAGCCGAATCAATCGTAATGGCTAAAGTAAACATGATTCCCAAATTCATCCTTAACAAAGATGAACTCGATAAAATTCAGGAAATATATACATACTTTTAAATCAATCCGTTAAAATAAATTCAACCGAAAACATTTATGAAATGTTAGGATTAAAAGCTTATTATAATAATACAAATATAATACTTAATTTTCAGATACCTATCCTATCCCACGAAAGGTATTCCCTTCTTCATATTATTACACTACCTATAAATTCCACTAAAGAAATAGCAATTTCACCATACGCCCTATATAACTCCGAAAATATTTAATACCTCGACGAACCATGTTCCAAAGTAGAAAGCACTTATTATTGCAAAGAGACTAGACGTCAAAAAAAAAATATGAACCAGTCCACATGTCTAGGCCAACTTCAAAAAACCAACCAGCCACCTGTACACTGAATGACGTCGGACCAATATCCAAAATACTTCAAACAGAACCCAACTATATATTCACTTACATTCCGTATTCTGGCAGGAAGTCCACCTTTCACACACCAGAAGATCAACGTAAATTTTACTACAGAAAAATTAAACCTGAAAAAATTTAACAAATTTTGAAAATAAACATTCCTATACCTTTGGCTCACTTTTTATTCATTTCATTAATGGCTTATACTTTCAGAAAACTTAGTACCAATAAAATAATCCTTCAAAATTCAGCTCCAGCCACATCTCCACAGTATCTCTGGCCTTCGAAGGCCATCATTCTAAGGGGGGAGGAGTTACATACCCCACATAGGTCACTCACCCAACACAAGCCGCATAAAACATCCGGTCCAATTGCGACACATATAATGTCAATTAAGCAAAATAATCAAAGAGTCAATAATGTCAATTAAGTATAATTTCTGTAATGTCAATTAAGCAAAATAATAAAAGAATCAATAATGTCAATTAAGCATGATTTTTGTAATGTCAATTAAGCAAAATATTTAAAGTATCAATTTTGTCAATTCAGGAAAAAATATTGTAAAACCAATTTTAATTTTTAAAGAAATAAATAGTTATTAATTAGCTCTCGTCATAACAGGTTGTTTTTTTTAACACCCTGCGGTATCCACGACATAATTCGGGCGAGAAAGTTACTCCATAAGAGGAGTTTCATGCCCACTCTGACGAAATCGTTGTTCGGTTGAAGAGCGGACAGTAGTGTGATCGCAGTGGTGTTGATAGGTGGAGTTTAATCCTTTTAAATTAAAAATTGAACGTTTGCCAGATTGGCGATTTTGAATTGATAAAGAAAAATTCAGTGTAATGCAATTTGTTTATAATTATGTTTAAAGGAAAATATTCAAAATATGAAAGAAAAGACGCCGCCACTCGAGGTAAAAGGTTTGCAAACTATAGTGGTGTACATATGGTTATGAATCCCTTTTATTAGGTAGCCGTTTCACATTGCGCAGGCGGCCGCATGCACATGTATATATGTGCAATCGTAGTGCCTCGAGCAGAAATAGAAATATAAATAAATAAGCAATTGGTATATATAACGAACTTGCTTAATTTAAAAATTTGATTATTGGAAGCCGGTTATTGCATAATGTGCACCCACTTCTTTGACGTAATCAGCACGCTCACCGGCATACATATATTCGTTTGTACATATAAATGAACGGCCAAATAACGAAAAAGGAGTTCCGTGCTGTTCATCACCCACTCTACATAGGCATATGTTCAGATGCGTATATGGTTTGCACTAACATCTATACTCTCCAAGGTCATGGAAACCCTGACCAATCGTAAGCTTATGCAATACAACCTTGAATCACGTGAAATCCTTAGTGACCAGCAGTATGGTTTTCGTAGGCAACGTTTTACAGGTGACCTGATGGCTTATCTCACCGAAAAGTGGAACCAGTCTATTCACAAATTTGATGAAAGTAAAGTTGTTGCACTCGATATTTCCAAGGCATTTGGCAGAGTCTGGCATCCAGCTCTTTTGTCGAAAATGAATGCTTATGGAATTAATAACACCGTGCTCGATTGGACTAGTAACTACCTTTCTGACCGTTCAATCCAAGTCGTATTGGACGGATTCAAATCCAATGTTCACCGCTTAAACGACGGTGTTCCTCAAGGCTCTGTTTTATCTCCGACACTCTTTCTGATTTTCATTAATGATCTCCAATCCATCACATCTAATCAAATCCATTCTTTCGCTGATGACAGTACTCTTAGCTTTTAATGTGACTTCACACTTTCTGCACGCCCCTCTTCGTTACAAGTAGAACTTGAACAACAACGAATGTTAAGCAAGTTAAATTCTGACCTTGATAGCATAACCCCAGATGACTACATAATAGAGTTGAATTTTACGCTTCTAAAACCCAATGCTTCTGTCTTCTGTCTTCTAAGCGTAATTTAAACCCCCAACCTTTATCCATGAATGGATCTTGCATCAAAGAAACTGAAAAGCTCTCAATTCTCGGTATGTGCGTCAGCAACAAGCTTCGTTGGAACGACCACATATTTGCCATCGCCAAAAATGCTGCGAGATGTTTAGGTTTCCTAAAACGGTGCAAGATGTACTTCATTCCTTTAGATCTGGCTACTATTTACAAGGCGTATATTCGCCCTAAACTTGAATACAACTGTATTGCCTGGGCAGGTGCCCACAAGACTACATTGCATCTATTAGACAGAGTTCAGAACCGCGCGTTAAAACTTATTGGTGACTTATTGTGTCGCGAAAACAATCGAATCGCTTGAACATCGTAGGCATGTTTCCTGCCTGTCACTGTTTTATCGCTTTTTCCACAAGCGGTGTTCAAAAGAAATATACAGATATATCCCGCCTATTCCCCAACCCATCCGTAGTACCCGTGCCTCAACTCGAGCTCACGGGTCCACCATTAAGCCTATCTTCTGACGTACTAACCAATTCAGAGATTCCTTCTTTAGCCGCACGATAGTTATGTGGAATGATTTGCCTGATTCTATGTTTCCGCATTTTTATGATCTGCAGTCGTTTAAGACACGCGTGCATAGACATCTCATCCTTTCCTGTCCCTAATTTCCTAACGCCCACGCTGTGCTAAGCATTATAAGGGTGCAAACCCTTTTAGCGTGTGTATATTATAAAAAAAAAACGTCATCATCAACCATCATCAGCGGTCATTGACCCATTATAATCATTAAAACTAATACATAATAGAGTGAGAGAGATCCAGAATAAGTAACATTAGCAAAACAGGGTGCTACATGTTTTTTTTATAATTTTTTTTTTATTAATACGTTTTAATTTTTATTTTTTTCAATTAACTAATTTTAAATTTTTATTACCATTTTTACATCTTTTTTAATTAATTATTCAATTTTAAAGAACGCGTTAAAGATTTTTTTATGATAGTCAAAAAACTGGATATTTTGCTATGTGCAAAAAAAAAATAATAACGGGTGTTTTTTTGGGAGGTTTGTTTTTCCGATAGATGTCGTTTTATTTTATGACAGTTGTTTTGACAGCTCAAAGTGGCATTTCTACTCAGTATTGTTTGGCAAATCATTATGAAAAAAAAAAAAAAAATGACATTTGTGAAAAATAGTCGTGGTAGCCATATGATTTTAGCCGATTTTTTTTTTGAATAAAACACATATAAAATTATGAAATGACCAAAAATTTTTTTTATTTGGTAGATAATTTTTTGGCATTTAACATTTAAACACAATTTCTGGCATATGGCTACCACGACTATTTTTCACAAATGTCATTTTTTTTTCATTTTTTTTTTTTTTTTTTTTTTTTTCATAATGATTTGCCAAACAATACTGAGTAGAAATGCCACTTTGAGCTGTCAAAACAACTGTCATAAAATAAAACGACATCTATCGGAAAAACAAACCTCCCAAAAAAACACCCTTTATAATAATAATTAATAACCTTAATAAAAAAAATAGAGAGAACAAACACGGAACTTGACATCGCCTTCTACCGGTAGGACAACGATGGATAGTATGTGAGTACTCTACATATATGAAAATACATACATAAATATATATATATTTATATATATATATATATATATATATGTATATATATTAAAAAAAAAATAATAGAATTCCGAATATTCAGGTGAGAAAGTTACTCCATAAGAGGAGTTTGATTCCGACTCTGACGAAATCTTTGTTCAGTTGAAGAGCTGACAGTAGTGTGATTGCAGTGGTGTTGATAGGTGGAGTTTTATCCTTTTAAATTAAAAATTGAACGTTTGCCAGATTTTAAATTTATACAGAAAAATTCAGTGTAGTGCAAATTGTTTGAAATTGTGTTTAAAGGAAATTATTCAAAATATTAAAGAAAAGGCGCCGCCACTCGAGGTAAATGGTTTGCAAACTATAGTGGTGTACATATGGTTATTAATCTCTGTTATTATTATTATTGCGCAGGCGGCCGCATGCATATGTACATATGTGCAATTGTAGTGCCTCGAGCAGAAATATAAATATAAATAAATAAGCAATTGGTATATATAACGAGCTGATGATGAACATCATATTTGGCTCTACAATCGGGGTCCGGTCCTGGCCTCCCGCAAAAAGTCTCTCCACCGGTCCCTATTTCGAGTCGATGTCATCCAGTTTGGCATGCACATGTACATGTGTACAATCGTAGTGCCTCGTGCAGAAATATAAATATAAATAAATAAGCAATTGGTATATATAACGAGCTGATGATGAACATCATATTTGGCTCTACAGCCGGGGTCCGGTGCTGGCCTCCCGCAAAAAGTCTCTTCACCGGTCCCGATTTCGAGCCGATGTCATCCAGTTTGGCATCCCTAAACTTTGGGCGTCCTGGTCTACGCCATCCTTCCATCGTAGGCTTGGCCGGCCTCGATGTCATGTTCCATAAATCCTATCGCAAAGGAGTTTCCGAGCAGGATCCTGCCCACCGGAGCCTACCGAGCTTAATTTTCTTCACGATGTCGACATCGCGGTAACACTCGTAGATCTCATCATTATAGAGTCTCCGGAATCGTCCTTCTTCACATACGGGGTCAACAATTCTCCGTAAGACTTTTCTCTCGAACGCGGCTAAGAGGTCAGAATGCTTTTTGCTAAGCACCCAAGTCTCGGATCCATATGTAAGTACTGGTATGACCATTGTCTTATATATCAGCAGCTTGGATGTTATGGATAAGTTCCTGGATTTAAAGAGTCTTGACAGGCTATAGTAGGCTTTGTTGGCTTTAAGCAACCGTGCGCGCATTTCTGGTTCCATGCTGTTATCGGCTGCTATAGTTGACCCGAGATAGTTAAAGGATTGCACTACTTCAAATTCGCGCTCCACTATCTGAATTGAGGGACCAATGTTGGCTCTTCTACTCGCAAACGTTGCCACCATGTACTTTGTTTTGCTCTCATTTATGTGCAGCCCCAGATTTCGTGCCGCCTGCTCTATCTGGATGAAAGCTTCCTGTACAGCTCTTTGGTTTCTACCAACGATGTCAATATCGTCTTCGTAAGCCAGTATCTGAATGGACTTATGGAGGATTGTTCCTCTCGCCGTTACGTCAGAGTCTCGGATCACTTTCTCCAACGTCAGGTTGAAGAGGACGCAGGCCAGTCCATCCCTGCGTGATCCCCTGATATTGATCCGGATATTTTTACTTGGCTTATAGCATTGGTCATGGTCAACCTACATAGTCGTGTCAGTTTATTTGGGATGCAGAATTCTCTCATGGCTTTATAAAGTTCTACTCTGGCTATGCTATCATAGGCGGCTTTAAAGTCTATAAAAACATGGTGTAGTGAGTTTTGAAACTCTAGACATTTTTCCATGAACTGCCTTAGGGTGTAAATCTGATCAGTTGTTGATTTGCCTGGGATAAAGCCACACTGGTATTGACCAATGTTGACTTTAGCGTATGGGGCTATCCTGTCTTGATGGATAGAGGAGAAAATCTTATACGCGGTCCTCAACAACGGTATACCACGATAATTGCTGCATTTTGTGATATCTCCCTTCTTATGTATGGGGCACAGGATGTCTCTTCACCAGTCTTCTGGCGTAACTTCTTCTTCCCATACTTGCACTATTATTTCATGAATTGCTTGTTGTAATGTGGGGCCTCCTATTTTTATCAGTTCCGCTGGGATCCCATCAGATCCCGGGGCCTTATTATTTTTGAGCCGATTTATTGCTCTGCTAACTTCGTCTATGCTTGGTGGCGGCAGCATAGTATGATCTTCGGTCATTGGTGGAGCCTCCAATTCCTAAGTTAGCTGGCCATTTAGCAACTCATGAAAGTGCTTTTCCCATCGCTCTAAGATACCTTTAAGATCGGCGATCAGATTACCCGTTGTCCTTCCAGTATGTGCAACGCGGTGTATATTACGTCATACCGCGGACTCTTTGGTAGAACTTCCGCGCCTAGTGCGGTCCTTGCTCTCTGTACTGTTCCAGGTCACGGACGAGATTCTTCTCCCAGGCTGCTTTCTTTCGCCGGTGAACTGTTTTTTTATATCTTCTGAGCTCTTTATATTCATCTTCGCGTGCCCGCGTTCTATGAAATTGTTGCATTGCTCGGTACGCAATATTATTACGTTCAGTCGCTAGCTTACATTCGTCATCGAACCAGTCGTTTCGATCTCTACGACTACTGGCTAAGATGGAGTCAGCTGTACTAATGACAGTATTTTTAAGGCGTGTCCATTTTTCTTCTACGCCCGACATCTCAGCCCCAGGACTTACTCTCCCTGCATTTAGGGTGAGTCCTTTCACTTGACCGTAATTGTTTCCGGTCTCTTCATTGCGAAGGGCAGCCTCGTTGACTCGAATCTGATTAGCGGATGCAGTCTTCCGTGATGATGCAATCCGCGCTCAGAGCACCAGAACAACAAGATAGTGGTCCGAGTCGACGTTGGCACCTCGGTACGTTCGTACCGTCATCAGGTTCGGGTTGTGACGGCGGTCTATCAACACGTGGTCTATCTGGTTGCGAGCGGCTCCATCGGGAGATACCAAGGTGGCTTTGTGGATATTTTTACGCGCAAACCTTGTACCCGCAACGACCAAATTATTGCTTGCTGCCATCTCTATGACTCGTTGTCCATTGTCATTAGTGTTCTCGTGTAAGCTATGGGTGCCAATGTATACTGAATACTGGCTCCCTACCTATTTTAGCATTCATATCCCCCAGAATGATTTTTACATCATACGGGGGGCAGGCATGGAGTTCCCGTTGGACGGATTCAAAGAATTCTTCTTTTTCATCATCTGGGGAATCCTTTGTAGGTGCGTGAACGTTTATGAGGCTTATGTTTTTAAATTTGCCCTGCACACGAAGGGTGCATGGCATAGCATATAACGAGCTTGCTTTATTTAAAAATTTGATTATTGGTAGCCGGTTATTGCATAGTGTGCACCCACTTCTTTGACGTCATCAGCAAGCTCACCGGTTTACATATATTCGTTTGTACATATAAATGAACGGCCAAATAACGAAATAGGAGTTCCGTGATGCGTATATGGTGTTGAATCGTCATCATCATGCATCATCAGCGGTAATTGACCCATTATAATCATTAAAACCAATACATAAGAGAGTGAGAGTGATCCAGAATAAGTAACATTTGCAAAACAGGGTGCTTAATTTTTTTTTTATAAATTTTTTTATTAACACGTTATAATTTATATTTTTTTCAATTACCTAATTTTAAATTTTTATTACCATTTTTACATCTTATTTAATTAATTACTCAATTTTAAAGGACGCGTTAAAGATTTTTTTATGATAGTCCCTTTTTGTCAAAAAACTGGATAATTTGCTATGTGCAAAAAAATATAATAATAATTAATTACCTTAATAAAAAGAATAAAGAGAACAAACACGGAACTGGACATCGCCTTCTACCGGTAGGACAACGATGGAAAGTATGTGAGTACTCTACATATATGAAAAAACATACATAACATAACAATAGTTTTCAAAGTGTTTTTTTATAAATAAATAATAAAGAATAAATTCTTTTTTAAAATTCATAAAATACGCTTGAAAACATAATTGGCGCAGTCGGTAGGATGCGCTTGATCAATTAAGATTTACTTTTATTAAAAAGTTTAAAAGTGCTCCGAAATAAAAAGTAAAATTATAAGTTTTCGCAGAAGGATTACTTATATTAATTTACTAAATAATACAAGTGAAAAACAAAAAGTGCTAAAACTCTACTAAGCTCTACGATAATTAATTGCATTATTAGCAAATTAAAAAGAGCAGAAACTCTACGATAATTAATTGCATTATTAGCAAATTAAAAAGTGTAGAAATTAAACAATAATTAATTGCATTATTAGCAAATTAAAAAAGTGCAGAAGCTCCACAATAATTAATTACATTATTAGAAAATTGAAAAGTGCAAAAGTTCCACGAAAAGTAATTGTATTATTTGCAAAAATAAAAATTAAAATTAATAAATAAAGAAATTATACTACCATACAAATAAAATCAATTGCATTATTAAAAAAAATAATAAATAAATAAATTACACTACTATACAAATAAAATTATTGCAAACACTCTACACTGTTCTATAAATATAAAAATAAACAAATAATTTCAACAAAAGTGAAGTGAACAAAGAAGAGTGTATAATTTTTACAAAAATTTTTGACAACAAATTTGACTATTTGAAAAACATATAAAAACTTTAATAAACTATTGGCTAAAATAAAAGAAAAGACATACATTAATCAAAACAAACTATTGGTCGAAACAAAAATAAAATAATAATAAATAAAAATTAACATAAACTCTTGGTCAGCATTCAAATAAAATCAGCACAGACGAATCAACATAATCAGACTACATAATAAGTGCAACACAGCAACATATCACAAAGTAAGAAGAAATACAACAAACACAACAAAGTCGAAATAACTAGCAAATATTATTAGAAGACAACTCATAACAAAATCACCAGGATCAACAACAAGAACAACAAGTTCAAATTAAAATAAATTTTTAGATTTTACTAAATAAATATATATAAATATATATAAAATCAAAATAAATTTTTATATACAGGTCCCCTAGTCTTTTACCCTAATTACCTTACTACTTATACTTTAAAAAAAAAATGTATCTCTTTTTACAAAATTAAAATTTAATTCAATAAAATGGCATTGGAAATTCAACAAAATAAAGTGGTCCTTGATCCCATTAAATATTTAAATTTCCTTCCTTACTATGACGGAAACACAGACAATTTATTAACATTCACAAATCTAGTAGACAGAATATATACTAGCAATTTACGATGACCTTTCTCAATATTTATTCTCTGATATTATAAAAAGCAAATTAATCAGAAAAGCTAGAGAGATTATAGAAATCAACACACAAGCCATTGCTTGGGGTGAAATTAAAGACGTTTTACAAAATAATTTTGCCGAAAGACGTAGCGTAGAACAACTTTTTGACGAATTGAGAGGTGTTACCTTTAAAAATAATGTTTTAGGTTTTTTCAATGCAATCAAAGATAAATTACGAAAACTAAACAATAAAACTCTATTAGAAACTGGACCAGGTAAAACCGCGAACGATTGTGCATTAAACAATATACGCACTGCATTAGACATATTTAAAAATAAAATACCTGAACCAATGAAAACAATTCTAATTTGTCGAAATCCAGAAAACTTAGAATCAGCAACAGACATACTCAGTCAAACAGGCTACACAGACCAATCAACTCCGGAACAATTCTATAATCGTAATAACAATAGACAAACACGTTATAATAATTATAATAATAATTATTTTTCGTCGAATAAACAAGAATACAAAAATAAATACAACAGAACCCAAATAGAGACGAACATTTTAATAGATACAGACAAGAACCGAATCAAGTAAAAAGGGAACAGTATACTTATAAAAATGACCAATATTAAAACAAAAAAGGACAATATTATAGAAAAGACCAGAAACAATATACAAATAAACAATACGATAATTATAGACCTGATCAATATCAAAATAAGAACAAACAATTTAATAATTACAGATATGACAGTTATAATAATTATAGATCCGACCAATATCAGAATAAGAACAGACAGTTCAATAATTATAGAAATGATAGTTATAATAATTATAGACAACCAAATTATAATCAATTAACAAGTGAGATTCAAAATAATTTACCAAATACCAAACAACAACAAACTGTTGAGCCAATGTAGATAAATAAATATGAAACAAGCGAAAATTTTTCACTCACAAGCCTCGGAGGAGATTTACCATATGTAAAAATTAAATCTAACAAAAACCTATTAAAATTCATCATCGATACTGGAGCAACAAACTCTATTATAAACCCAGGTCTTTGTAATCCTAAATGGAAAGTACCAATTAATAAAATTCAAATTAAAGCACTACAACATAATATAGGGTGTTTTTTTGGGAGGTTTGTTTTTCCGATAGATGTCGTTTTATTTTATGACAGTTGTTTTGACAGCTCAAAGTGGCATTTCTACTCAGTATTGTTTGGCAAATCATTATGAAAAAAAAAAAAAAAAAAAAAAAAAAAAAATGACATTTGTGAAAAATAGTCGTGGTAGCCATATGCCAGAAATTGTGTTTAAATGTTAAATGCCAAATATAAATGTAACTGAAAGAGTATCAGTTCCCATTTTTAAAGAATTTGGTGATCTAAAGCAAAAAATTGACTTTTTGGTCTGCGCGTTCCATGATAAATACGACGGTATTATTGGAAACGACATATTAAAACGATTTAAAGCTAAAATAGATTACAAACATAATCTATTAGAAATCAATGGACAAACTATACAAATGTTGTTTAAAAAGTTCAAACAAACATACCGTACAATTATTGGTGAACCAACAAAAAGGACTAATTTACCTCAAGAAGCAGAAGTTCTTGAAAAACGAAGTAATTTTTGACGAAGGAATTTACAATGTTGAAAATCATAAGATTGAAGTTCAGATGAATGTAATATGCCAAAGTCCAATTAAATAAATCCAAATGAAATTGAAGAAGTTAATATAAAAAATTTCTCTATAATAGAAGAATATAATAATAAATCATTAACGGAACAAATACGAACTCAAATCTCAACGCAGAAGAGAAGCAAAAATTATTGAAAATAATAAATCAATATTCAAACATTTTTTATCAAGAAAATTCAGATCTCTCTTTTACAAATGCAATCAAACATGAAATACGTACTACTGATAATGTACCAATAAACGCGAAGTCATACAGATATCCTTACATACATAAAGATGAAGTCAAAACCCAGATTCAAGAACTCCTCGTAAATAACATTACAAGGCCGAGCTATTCACCTTATTCAGCCCCTGTGTGGATAGTACCGAAAAAAGTGGAGGCTTGTCATAGAACTCAATGAAGTTACAATAGACGACAAGTACCCTTTACCAAATATTGATGATATACTAGATAAACTGGGCAGATGCCAGTATTTCACAACCCTTGACTTAGCAAAGGGATTTCATCAAATATAAATTGAGGAAAAAGATATTCATAAAACAGCCTTTAGCGTAGAAGGAGGACATTATGAATTCTTAAGAATGCCATTTGGACTGAAGACAGCCCCAGCGACATTTCAAAGACTTATGAACAATATCTTAAAGGATTATATCAATAAGATTTGTTTAGTCTATCTGGACGACATTATCATCTTCTCTACTTCAATACAAGAACATATACATTCAATCAATTTAATATTTAATTGTTTAAGAAAAGCAAATCTAAAAATTCAATTAGATAAATCAGAGTTTCTAAAGAAAGAAACAGAATTTCTGTTTCTGTTCTGTGTCGAAATGGAAAGTTTGGTCCAAGAGAAATTGGTGACAATGGCAACAAAGATGCAATCACATGTAAGAGGAGGATTTTCGGAAGAGAGTAGTACAGCTAAGCCAAGCTCACTGAACCTACCAAAGGTCACCATTCCGAAGTTTGATGGTGACTACCTAAAGTGGAGATAATTTTTCGATCTATTCTCTCAAATGATCGACAAGCAACAGATACCGAAGGTTCAAAAAATGTGGTATCTAAAAACTCATCTCAACGGAGAAGCAGCAAATTTGATCCGGCACCTATCGTTATCAGAAGAGAACTACACAACCACTTGGTCCACACTACAGGATCGATATAACAACGTTCGAATTCTGAAATCAACTCTTATACAAAAAATACTTAGGCAACCCAACCAAACACAAGCTCAACCATCAGCGGCTGCTATCAAGGCTCTACACGATACCACTCATGAGTGCCTGCTAGCATTAGGTAATCTAGGCATTAATACCTCAACGTGGGATCCTATTTTACTACACTTGCTAGTTAACAAACTAGACCAGAGATCGCTTAAAAGACCTAAAGAACTCCAGACAGTCAAGAAGTTTTTTACTTTTCTGGAAAACCAATTGTAATCGCTAGAGGCTATCGGACACAAGAAAAAGGAAGGATATTCACGAACTTGTGCAACAGCGGCACCGGAGCAACGGCTCAAAAATATTTGTAAATCTTGTGGAAAAGGAACTCATCCCTTGTATGCCTGCAATCAATTTTTGCAATTAAAACCTGCTGCTCGGATACAATTGGTACAAAAGGGCAAGTTATGTCTGAATTGCTTAAGAGCTGGTCATGTTGCTAAGAACTGCGTCTCGCGGAGCTGTATGAAGTGCGACAAAAAACACAACACACTACTTCATCTCGAAAGCAATATAGATTCATTACGTACTGTTATGGAGCGAGGTCCCACTAGGGGTTCTGCCACTGGCAAGGACGTCGCGACACGCTCGCGGTTGCTCGGCTTAGCTCGTCGGACGGGCGGTCCTTGTCACTTACCAGTGACACCTCGTCATTAACAAAAATTTTAAATTTGTCGTGTCGACTTATATCACAAAAAAATAAAAAAAGGGAAAATCGGAATAAAAAGGGGGAAATAAAAAGGGCTGGATAAAGGAGGGAATAAGGGATACCATCCCTCAGTCCCGGTGTAGCCAGGTCATTCCTTTGCTTTTATGTTCTAAACTTACAACTATATTATTCTATAATAAAATTACTTTAAAACTAATAAAAGAAAATTTAATTTCTGTTAGGAAATTTTCTTTCTTACTTAATAGCTAATTAAATCTAAAAGGAATGACTTGATTGCACCAGTACCGAGGCCTCACAAAATCCTTAAGGAAAGGTCGACTTCGTCCGGTCGTCCATGGTCCGTCACGTCGTCATCTGAAAAGCGCCTAGAATAATCACCGTGGGATCAACAACCCCAGCCACACACCTACAGCCCGCTTGATCTACTCACTCATGGTGCGGATCAATAAAAAATATAAAAAAAGGAATTATGCCTCCCACCCAATGGGCAACGGCAATAAGAAGTCACGTATTTATGTTTTCAATTTGTAGATACATGTATTACTTTTTATTAAAAATGACTTCAAATAAAAAAAGTTAAAATAAAATATGAAAATTTAAGGTTAAAAGATATATATATATATATATAATGTGTATTTGTTTAACAACAAAAGTTATAAATGAATTCAAAATAAAAATTCAATTAAAAATGTAAATATATATATATATAAAAGAAAGAAATATTTACAAATGAAAACTTTTTTTTTTTCCAAAAAAAAAACTTAAAAATTCAAAACTAAAATTTGTCATGTACTGCCATTAGTAGCAAATAAAAGCGAAATGAATAAAAATTATGTAAATGACACTTACTTGGTAGTTTTTTTTTTTTTTAAGGAGATCCTGCCGGCATGATTTCGATAAAATTACCTGTAGCAAAGTTGGTTAATGAGAATAATTGAATTGGTAACTACTAATTGCAGTTTACACTAAACGAAATTATGTAAATGTAAGTTAAAAATAGAAAAACTCAAAATAGTGAAAACTCAATTTTAGTTTAAATTTAATTCAAAAAAAAAACTCAAAAAGGTAAACTAGATTTAAACTTTGATAAAACTCAAAAAAAGGTAAAGACTTTTAAATTTAAAAAAAAACTCAATTTCATGAAAAAAAAAACTCAAATCTGCGGTTCGAGAAGATTTCCCTCTTTTTACTTTCTGAATGTAGAATTTTGCTTGAGTGTTATATTTGATCAAGTTTATTTTTACTGCTCGACGGTTCTTGTCTTTGATATACTGAAGATTCAAGTATTTCTGCACTTTAAACTGCGTTCACAGCTTTTCACTATCGTGAATTATTTTCGAAGAACTGTGGCGATATATAATTCCATTTAAACCGCTTAGCACACTAACACGACTTCGCAAAGTTTTGGGAATTAAGCCTTTTGGTTTAATTTTGTTTGATTGGACACAACACTTTCTAAAATAGATTTTGCGCACTCGTACTTTAAGATTGTACTTTTTCACTTTAAGTGAATTGTTTCAAAGGAATGATTTTAGAAATTTTTATTTTTGAATTTACAAATAAAATGGCGTTTTGTTTTTTTTTTTATACGCGGCTTGTTTAAACTGGTTTTTACGTTCTTATTATTATTATAAATCTCCAGTAAAACTTTTGAAATTGAATTATAATTTGAAAATCTTGAGTTTTGCAATATGGCGGTTCTCTACGTGCAGCCTTTTTTTTAAAAGAACTGATTTTACACACTCTACTATCCACTTATTACTTCAGCACAAAAAAAAACCTGCGGAAATAAAATTTCCTTTTTTTTAACAAGTAACAAAGTAATTTTTCTAATAAAATTCTTCGATTTGAATGCTATTTGGAAATGCTTGCTTGCTAAAAAAAAACTTTGAAATTTAAAATTTCCTTTTCTTAATGCAAAAACTTTTCTTAGTAAAGCTTTATCGAACTTAATTCTCGAGTAGACTATCCTTGTCGATGATAAATTTCCAACTGCCTCGAAAAATTCTGTCTCCGCCTGAAGAGATCTTTACCTTTTTTTTGAACCTTCTAAAAAAAAAAAATCCTATTGCATTCTCTTTTCTTTACCTCAGTTACTAAACCTTTTCATCTTTATTACATCTTTGTCCTTTTCGTCGGCCGTCCCAAAATCACTATATAGTTTTATTAAAATTTTTGGCGCGTAAATTTCTTTCCCCTAAAATAGACATTCTATCTCTGCTTGTCTAATGTGGAATCAATCCCATCATCCCGTCCTCTTTTTTTTTTTTTATTTTTAGTCACATTTACTAATAAACGTTAAACATGAATACCAATCATACAACACCTAAACAATTATTAACATACACACTTCAAACCACTTTCCAGTCAGATAATTATTTAAAATCTCTAATGCTTCCCCAACCTTTGCCATTTTAAGTATTCCAGTCAATTTTGAACAGCTGATATATGTCAACCTATTGACTGGCAGATATTCGTCAATAATTTGTTTTGTTGTCAATTGTCAAATCGTGAGTGTCGGCTTTTTAGTTTTGTGTTATGTTTGTTTTTGTTTTTCTTTATTTGTTCTTTTCGTTTTATATATTTTATTGATTATGTTTATTTAGGTTTATGAAATTTGCGAAGTATAGTGTCGTTAGGGCTGAGGGAATATCCGACCCCAGCCCTGAATTCATTTGGATGGACAACATTGCAATGCATTTACATGCATGCAAAAATAGAACACTCTGCTGTTGTGAAAAGTCAACAGGTGAGTGCAAATCTATAATATAGAGGCGCGATTTCTGGTTTTCAAAAAGAAAAACTATTTGGGAACTAGATATCGCGTCTCAGTTTTAAAGTTTGTCGTAATATAATATTACATAAATCTATTTTCTTGTTTTATTTTCTCGGCACATGTCTTCGACGTCGACTTCAGCTGAGAATTATGTCATTGTGCAGGTAAGTGAACTTTACATTTTATAAAGTTGAGTTTCTGCTTTTGTTTTTCCTTCCTTTTCAGATAGATACCATCGGTGCAATGCTGCATCGCTGCCGACGTAAATTTTCGGGGTTTGAAGGAAGGTGAGTGTTTATCAAATCTTAAGCATGATTTTTTTTTTGTTTGTTAATTTCATGTTGTACGTGTACGTAACAGGCTCGTCTGTATTTCATGAGTGGTCACGAGTGAAATATAACGTAATAAAAGGAACGTACAACAAACGATCATGACCTTAGCATACACCTACCTCTAGAAAAGTCTCCGCGAGCGTATTGCCTAACGTGGGGCAAGGGCCTACTCCCTGAGAACATGCTCTAATTTCCTCTTATTGCTTATGCTTATGTATAAAGTATATCTGAAGTCAACTCATAAATAAATAATACATACAAATAAATATAAATATTGCATAAAATATCACAGATAAAACTAAGTCTAATATAAAATATTGCACATAATCCTAATAATTACACATAAGCCTTAAACCTATATATCACAGAAATTATACAGTCAATGAAAAAAACATGAATATATAAATAAATGATAAATAATAAATAATGAATAATAAATAATAAATAATGAATAATAAATAATAACAGTTGTCAGTTTTCTAGGTACCTGAAACTAATACTAAGAGGCAAAGAGGTCTTTAGCATGGAAAATACCTACTTTCTTCCCAGTCACATTTCCTACCTCGTATAATGAATTTCCTATCGTTTTCAATATAATGCTTTTGATTGATTTCGGTCCCAGCTTGGCGTTATAGCCTGCTGCCTTGTCACTTTGTCTGAAATTGCGTCTATATACGATTTGTCCAACTCGGTATTTTATCTCTCAACTTCTTAAATCGTATGTTTTCTTGCCTTTGTCATGTGCCTTGCTTAAGTTTTTAAATATCTCGTCCCTTATAATTTGTTGTTTGTCCTTTGTTTCTAGGGTCCTAACGTCTGAATCTTTAATGTTATTTAACCGTCGTATGATGTCAAAAGCGGATCCGTTCTGTGCCATCTGGAAGCCGAAGACAACATAATATGGCTCTAAGCCTGTGGCTTCGTGGGATACACTTCGCAGAGAAAATGCCGCGGAGGTAACATGTTTGTCCCAGTCTCGTTGGTCACTTCCAAGGTAAGAACGGATCTTTGCCAGTACGCTACGGTTCACACGTTCTGAGGCATTGGCCTGCGGAGAGTAGACCGCAGTCCTCACGTGCTTAACCCCGTAGCGCTTTAAAAAGTTAGAAAACAATTCAGATATGAATTGCTTTCCGTTGTCAGAGTGTAAATGTTCTGGAACCCCAAACACATGGAAGATGGCTTCCTCTAAATACTGGACCACTGCAGCTGAAGTTGCCTTCCTTATGGGTTTAAGAAAGACAAATTTGCTGAAGTGGTCGAGCACAACAAAAATTTGGGTGTTGCCATTTTTGGTCCTAGGATAGGGTCCCAGAAAGTCAATGTATAGGCGTTGAAATGGTCGTTCTGTTACAGTCTGTACCCCCATTGGAGGTCTATTTGTCCGATTTATGCTTTTATTGCACTTGCAAGTATCACAGTTTTTTATAAAGTCATTTACATCTATAGTCATTCCAGGCCAAAAATATTGTTGTCGAAGTTTATGGAGGGTTTTATGGATCCCTCCATGTCCCGCAGCTGGAGAGTCGTGTGCCGAGATCAGAAGACCCTCTCTCAACCCCGACGGTACCCAGAGCTTCCAAGCTCTGTCTTCCTGGATGGTATCCCCGGTACGTATATCTGTCCTTTTATAAATGAAGTCGTCTGAAATGCATACGTCTGGAAATTTATTCTCGTTCTCTTTTATCGTTTTACGAAGGTTTTCATACTCCTCCGAAGAAAAATGCGTCGAGTTAAAGTCAATGTCAAGTCGTTCTGTATCAGCAGTGATCTCCTCCATATGGACGCGAGAAAGAGCATCTGGTACTACATTCTGAGTGCCTTTTCGATGCTCGATGGTAAAATTAAATGCCTGCAGCTTAAGGCTCCATCTAGCCAGACGTCCCGACAAGTCCTTTTGGGACATCAGCCACTTCAAGCTGGCATGGTCGGTTATGATGGTAAACGGAAGGAGCTCAACATAAGCCCGAAACTTCTGCACGCTGAGGACAGCTGCATAGCATTCCAACTCAGTGATGCTATAATTCTTTTGAGCTGAATTCAGCTTCTGAGAAATGTAGGCTATTGGCCTCTCCCCACCCCCTGCATCGATCTGGAAGAGAACACTGCCGACACCTGTTGTTGATGCGTCGCATTGAATGTAAAAGTGCTTCGTGAAGTCCGGGTTTGTCAAAATTGGCGCTGAAATCAGAAGCTGTTTAAGCTCTTCAAATGATTTAATTGCCTCGTCAGTCATTTTAAAGTCTTTGCCTTTTTTCAGGCATTCCGTCATTGGTGCAGTAATCGTGGAAAAATTTGGTATAAACCGACGATACCATCCAGTCATCCCTAAGTACCGTCTGAGTTGTTTTGGAGTCCTCGGAACTGGGAACCGCTCAACTGCTGACACTTTGGCTGAATCAGTCCTAATGCACCCGTCGCCCACAATATACCCAAGGTATTTAATCTCCTTTTGGCAAAATTTACTTTTCTCAACATTTATCGTTAAGCCAGCATTGCGAAGACACCTAGCGACGTCCTCTAGC
Source organism: Nephrocerus scutellatus (assembly GCA_947095585.1). Classification (NCBI taxonomy): domain Eukaryota; kingdom Metazoa; phylum Arthropoda; class Insecta; order Diptera; family Pipunculidae; genus Nephrocerus; species Nephrocerus scutellatus. The sequence goes on along the minus strand of OX352761.1, from coordinate 76,174,214 downwards.
AAACCCATATGGCTTTCGAAGTCCGGAGAGCAGACAAGGAGATCATCAAGGTAAACAAAGACATTGTCTTTGAGCCTTGACGGTATCACCTTGTCCATAAGCCGACACATTCTCTGGGCTGCATTGCACAAGCCAAATGGCATTACTGTAAATTGATACAGTGGCCGCCCAGGGACTGTGAAGGCCGTTTTCTCTCTGGACTTCTTCTCCAAAGGGATTTGCCAGAAGGCGTCTTTCAAATCGATACCTGAAATGAACCGAGTGTCCTGCAACCGGCTCAACAACCCTTCTATGTGGGGCAACGGGTACGCGTCTTTTTTTGTTACGTCATTTACTTTTCGTGAGTCTAGGCACAGCCTGTTTTTGCCAGGTTTCCTCACCAGCACAACAGGAGAGCTCCACGCACTCTGGCTCTCTTCAATCACTCCCAGAGAAATCATGCGATCGAGCTCGTCGAAGAGAAGCTTCTGGATCGCCGGAGACACTGGGTAGTGCCTCTGTTTGATCGGCTCTACTTCGGCGGTCTCGATCACATGCTCCTCCAGGCTTGTCTTTCCGAGGCCAAGTTTTGCGTAGGACGGGTACTTAGCCTTCACCGCCTGTAGTGCCTCCGTCTGTGCTGGCGAGAGAACCTGCATCATCGGGTCTGTGGTCGTCGTGTCTAGTATCTCTATCTCGGAAATTATATCTGGAGCAACTTTAAAAGCTTTCCAGAAATTCACCCCGAGATAAAGTGTTTGTTGTAGAGAAGGAACAACATAAAATTCTAAATTTTCCGTTCTGTTCCTCCACGATACTGGAATTGTCACTGTGCCTATTATCTTTTGACTCTTTCCGTCCGCTGTCCGAATATTGCAGTTAATCGTTTTAATCTGAAGACTATTGTCTTCGATAAACTTTATTGCCCCTTTTCCCAAGCAACTTACAGACGCGCCACTGTCCAAAAGACCTAACAACGTATCGTCTATTAATTTGACCTTAGCGAAGGGTCTATTGTCATCTTCAGTCTGTAGGACATTGGCTTCCAAATTCTTAAATCTACTTCTTTTCCTAGCAAATTTTTCCCGTAATTTCTCTATCTTTATAAAGTTCTTCTTCTTTTTTTCTTTTTCTTTAGGATCTTCTGCAAAAATCCTTTTACGCGCCTCTTCGTATTCAAATATACGCTGGTGGAGACTTTTTCTTTCAGGTAGTGTTTGAATAATTTTGCTTTCGTCTTGATTTATGATTAATCTTTTTAAAATTTTTATTCCTTTTGGTTTTGCTTCTCCGGGACCTTGTCTATTGGGCGAGCACTCCCGGATGCTTCGCCCTTCAACAGGTTTTCCGGATTATTTTTGCAAGACGGACACAGCAAGACGGGAACATTGGGTTTACCACATTGAAAACAAACAAGTGAATGGAAATGAGACGAACATGGATTTTGAACATCACCACACACAACCTTTCTATCGTCAGTATTATTTTTATTTGTCATTTGTCTAGTTTTGTCCTTGGGGTAATTGTTCCTGATAGCACTTATTTTGTCAGTTATAACGTCTCTACTTTCGTCATTATACTCGTCCTCTCCCGTCATAGTCAACATTTCGTTAATCTGTTTTCTTTTGTAATTGTTCTCCCTTGCATTTAAGTGTTTCTCTGCCCGACGGCAAGCAGATCGTAAGTCGGAGAGAGAGGATATAGAGCAGCCGAAGATTAACGTACCTATCTTGTCGCGGAGGTTCTGTTTTAGGATGGTGACGAGCTCTTCCTCAGGCAACTTTTGTTTCATCTGGAAGACCAGAGACCTCACATTTGAAAAAAAATCGTCGCAACTTTCGCCTGGCATCTGCTTTCTTTCCATGATATCTCGCATAATTTCGTGATCAGAGTCTGCCGCACGGAATTGTCGTAACAGTTCCCTTTTCACGTCATGGTAATTTAGAAAGCTGTCGTCGGCCCGTTCTTCCAGGAATTGCCAGTACCACCTCTCGGCTACTCCTGAAAGAAGGTAGTGGAACTGATTAAATATGTGTTCCTCACAGACGTTTAATCTCTGCTGCATCGTTTCGATGCGGAAGATGAAACTTTCCACCGGCATCGACTTTTTAGTACCATCGAACTTAATGTTCCACTTGTGTAGATCACTTTTTTGGTGGGCATGTGGTGAAGTTGCGTTGATAAAATCTTGGGTTTCTATCGGAACGTTATGTCGAGCTGGTGGGGAATTCTGTCGCCGGCCGATAGGTCTTGTATCCCTCGCTTCAGACATCTGAAGCGGCGTGGACCTCTGAGGTATGCGCCCGCTTCCTGCCTGCTGTGCTTCCAGCATTTCCACCTTTAGTGACAGCAATTCTAGTTGGCTTGTTAGGGTGCTCGAAACCATTTCCAATTTTTTTGTAAAAAGTGATCCTAGTGCTATCTGATCCCTTTGGATCACCCCTGAAACTACCTCCTGAATCCTGTCTAGGAGGCGGTTATCATCCGGAGGAGGATTTGGCCCTACTGCCCCTTGATCGCTGTCAAAAACACTATCCACCCCTTCCTTATCTGGACTACTATCTAGGTTCATATTATTTATTACTTGCTCAAATTGTTTTTCTCTACTTTTTTTTTTGTGGCTACTTTCTAAATTGGAGACATTAGACTTTGACTTATTAATGCCGAAATCTACTGATGTGGAACCCGCATTATTTTGTCCCCTAATTTTAATTAAGGCTCCTCCTGAAGCTTTTCTCTGGCTTTGCCTCGTCTGGACCCTCGATCTCTCGTTGGAGCAGACTTTAGGGACAGCACCAGTCTTCTTATTATGATTGCTCATAGTAAAAAAAACGAGTTTTATTTTCACAAATAAAAAAAGGGAATGCCTCTCTTCAAAAAAACTAAACCGTTATAGCGGATTTTCTTTCCTTCTTCAAAAAAAAATTGAATTCGGGTATAAAAGAGTTTATGAAAATCTTGATTTGCTATTATTAACAAACAAATATTCAAAGATTGAGTTTTTCGAGTTAATATTATAATTTTAAATCAAATGAGCTGATGTGTGGCTGGGTCAGTTCTCCCATGATCGTTCTCAACGCTCAGATATTGTAGTCTGTCTTAGTCTTGTAAGTCTAGTTGTAGTCGGTTTCCTTGACGATTTTGCGGAAAGTCGTCCTAAGTCAGTAGAGGTTTCGTCTCATCCCAGCGAATCGCAACTCAAAGCACTGGCGAGTAGCCTCTATGATGAGGCCGATTGGCCGAGAGTGAGAAGAACCTCTACTTTTAGACAAAGGGAGCAGTGAACCCACATTTACCTGTACTTGTGGTAACGGCTGCCCACTGCACCCCTGTCACGTCTGTGTCTATTCGGTAGTCAAGTGAACCGGAGTCAGGCTCCTAGTTCAATGTCCTAACCGAATATTAACATCGACTACTTTGGTCTCCAAACGAGTCAACACCACAAAATTCAGGATTTATTTAAATCCTTGAATCGGAATTGTTAACTCGTTCGGAGAGCAGTCGACGTCCAAATTGTCTAGTCTAGTCTTCTGTAAAAAGGTAGTTTGGAATGGGAATATAGGGAATTAAAATGGGAATAAGTGGAGTTTTGGAAATGGAAGTTAAAAAAAAAGATTATTTATGAAAAAGGGAATTTATCAAAAAAACTAACAAAAGTAAAAGTAAAAGAAAATGATTAAAATTTAAGTTACGTTAAAAAAAAAGGAATTAAATAGGAAAAATGCTATACTGCCATCGTTTTTCGAAAGCCAGGAACTTCCTTTCGGAAATTCCTGTCCTTCAAGAAACGATGGGTAAAGCCGTATAACGTTGGGCGCCATTTGTTATGGAGCGAGGTCCCACTAGGGGTTCTGCCACTGGCAAGGACGTCGCGACACGCTCGCGGTTGCTCGGCTTAGCTCGTCGGACGGGCGGTCCTTGTCACTTACCAGTGACACCTCGTCATTAACAAAAATTTTAAATTTGTCGTGTCGACTTATATCACAAAAAAATAAAAAAAGGGAAAATCGGAATAAAAAGGGGGAAATAAAAAGGGCTGGATAAATGAGGGAATAAGGGATACCGTCCCTCAGTCCCGGTGTAGCCAGGTCATTCCTTTGCTTTTATGTTCTAAACTTACAACTATATTATTCTATAATAAAATTACTTTAAAACTAATAAAAGAAAATTTAATTTCTGTTAGGAAATTTTCTTTCTTACTTAATAGCTAATTAAATCTAAAAGGAATGACTTGATTGCACCAGTACCGAGGCCTCACAAAATCCTTAAGGAAAGGTCGACTTCGTCCGGTCGTCCATGGTCCGTCACGTCGTCATCTGAAAAGCGCCTAGAATAATCACCGTGGGATCAACAACCCCAGCCACACACCTACAGCCCGCTTGATCTACTCACTCATGGTGCGGATCAATAAAAAATATAAAAAAAGGAATTATGCCTCCCACCCAATGGGCAACGGCAATAAGAAGTCACGTATTTATGTTTTCAATTTGTAGATACATGTATTACTTTTTATTAAAAATGACTTCAAATAAAAAAAGTTAAAATAAAATATGAAAATTTAAGGTTAAAAGATATATATATATATATATATATATATATAATGTGTATTTGTTTAACAACAAAAGTTATAAATGAATTCAAAATAAAAATTCAATTAAAAATGTAAATATATATATATATAAAAGAAAGAAATATTTACAAATGAAAACTTTTTTTTTTCCAAAAAAAAAACTTAAAAATTCAAAACTAAAATTTGTCATGTACTGCCATTAGTAGCAAATAAAAGCGAAATGAATAAAAATTATGTAAATGACACTTACTTGGTAGTTTTTTTTTTTTTAAGGAGATCCTGCCGGCATGATTTCGATAAAATTACCTGTAGCAAAGTTGGTTAATGAGAATAATTGAATTGGTAACTACTAATTGCAGTTTACACTAAACGAAATTATGTAAATGTAAGTTAAAAATAGAAAAACTCAAAATAGTGAAAACTCAATTTTAGTTTAAATTTAATTCAAAAAAAAAACTCAAAAAGGTAAACTAGATTTAAACTTTGATAAAACTCAAAAAAAGGTAAAGACTTTTAAATTTAAAAAAAAACTCAATTTCATGAAAAAAAAAACTCAAATCTGCGGTTCGAGAAGATTTCCCTCTTTTTACTTTCTGAATGTAGAATTTTGCTTGAGTGTTATATTTGATCAAGTTTATTTTTACTGCTCGACGGTTCTTGTCTTTGATATACTGAAGATTCAAGTATTTCTGCACTTTTAACTGCGTTCACAGCTTTTCACTATCGTGAATTATTTTCGAAGAACTGTGGCGATATATAATTCCATTTAAACCGCTTAGCACACTAACACGACTTCGCAAAGTTTTGGGAATTAAGCCTTTTGGGTTTAATTTTGTTTGATTGGACACAACACTTTCTAAAATAGATTTTGCGCACTCGTACTTTAAGATTGTACTTTTTCACTTTAAGTGAATTGTTTCAAAGGAATGATTTTAGAAATTTTTATTTTTGAATTTACAAATAAAATGGCGTTTTGTTTTTTTTTTATACGCGGCTTGTTTAAACTGGTTTTTACGTTCTTATTATTATTATAAATCTCCAGTAAAACTTTTGAAATTGAATTATAATTTGAAAATCTTGAGTTTTGCAATATGGCGGTTCTCTACGTGCAGCCTTTTTTTTAAAAGAACTGATTTTACACACTCTACTATCCACTTATTACTTCAGCACAAAAAAAAACCTGCGGAAATAAAATTTCCTTTTTGTTAACAAGTAACAAAGTAATTTTTCTAATAAAATTCTTCGATTTGAATGCTATTTGGAAATGCTTGCTTGCTAAAAAAAAACTTTGAAATTTAAAATTTCCTTTTCTTAATGCAAAAACTTTTCTTAGTAAAGCTTTATCGAACTTAATTCTCGAGTAGACTATCCTTGTCGATGATAAATTTCCAACTGCCTCGAAAAATTCTGTCTCCGCCTGAAGAGATCTTTACCTTTTTTTTGAACCTTCTAAAAAAAAAAAATCCTATTGCATTCTCTTTTCTTTACCTCAGTTACTAAACCTTTTCATCTTTATTACATCTTTGTCCTTTTCGTCGGCCGTCCCAAAATCACTATATAGTTTTATTAAAATTTTTGGCGCGTAAATTTCTTTCCCCTAAAATAGACATTCTATCTCTGCTTGTCTAATGTGGAATCAATCCCATCATCCCGTCCTCTTTTTTTTTTTTTATTTTTAGTCACATTTACTAATAAACGTTAAACATGAATACCAATCATACAACACCTAAACAATTATTAACATACACACTTCAAACCACTTTCCAGTCAGATAATTATTTAAAATCTCTAATGCTTCCCCAACCTTTGCCATTTTAAGTATTCCAGTCAATTTTGAACAGCTGATATATGTCAACCTATTGACTGGCAGATATTCGTCAATAATTTGTTTTGTTGTCAATTGTCAAATCGTGAGTGTCGGCTTTTTAGTTTTGTGTTATGTTTGTTTTTGTTTTTCTTTATTTGTTCTTTTCGTTTTATATATTTTATTGATTATGTTTATTTAGGTTTATGAAATTTGCGAAGTATAGTGTCGTTAGGGCTGAGGGAATATCCGACCCCAGCCCTGAATTCATTTGGATGGACAACATTGCAATGCATTTACATGCATGCAAAAATAGAACACTCTGCTGCTGTGAAAAGTCAACAGGTGAGTGCAAATCTATAATATAGAGGCGCGATTTCTGGTTTTCAAAAAGAAAAACTATTTGGGAACTAGATATCGCGTCTCAGTTTTAAAATTTGTCGTAATATAATATTACATAAATCTATTTTCTTGTTTTATTTTCTCGGCACATGTCTTCGACGTCGACTTCAGCTGAGAATTATGTCATTGTGCAGGTAAGTGAACTTTACATTTTATAAAGTTGAGTTTCTGCTTTTGTTTTTCCTTCCTTTTCAGATAGATACCATCGGTGCAATGCTGCATCGCTGCCGACGTAAATTTTCGGGGTTTGAAGGAAGGTGAGTGTTTATCAAATCTTAAGCATGATTTTTTTTTGTTTGTTAATTTCATGTTGTACGTGTACGTAACAGTACTGCTCAGCACAGCCATAATACGCATAGTGGCTAACAATGGGCAGGTGATGAAATGTAGAGCTATATTTGATTCTGGCTCTCAAGTAAATTTGATTACCGAACGATTGGTGAAGAGATTAGGACTTCACACAAGGACAGCATCATGCAGTGTTCAAGGCCTTGGCAACGAAAAAAGAGAATCCCATCACCGCATTAATGCTAGCATTCAGTCAAGAATTAATGGATTTAGTGCTCGATTGGAAGCATTTGTTTTGCCGCACATCATTACACCACAGCCTTCTCAATTTTTAAACATTTCATCATGGGGAATACCAAACAACATTCCACTTGCCGACCCAGCATTCCATCGCCCAGACAAGATTGACATCCTAATGCCGAATTCTATCATCAATTGCTTTCCATTGGGCAAATACGCCTACAAGATGACCTACCTATTCTCCAAAATACCGTCTTTGGTTGGATATTGGCCTGAAGGGTAGGCGAAGCACAACTCACAACAGCAGCATGTGGAATTTCCACTTACAACGACAATGGTCTACACCAAATGGTCGAACGTTTATGGAGCCTCGATGAGGTACAACCAGTAAGAACTCATTTATCCAGGAATGAAGAGTTGTGTGAAGCACACTTTGCACAAACCACCAAAAGGGGTAGCGACGGGCGCTTTATTGTAAGACTGCCATTCTGTGAAGATACAAGTACACTTGGCGAATCTCAAGAAATTGCAGTGAACCGGTTCCTAGCCTTAGAGAGGAGACTATCTCGTAATCAGGAGTTGAAGACTCAATACATACAATTCATGGACGAATATGAATCATTGGGTCACATGACAAAAATCAATATCGGTGACATTATATCGCCACATTACATCATTCTTCACCATTGCGTGTTGAAGGCATCATCAAAGACAACATCAGGACTTGCCCTAAACGATGTCATGTACACGGGCCCAACAGTGCAGGGTGAACTATTTTCACTTTTACTTCGATTTCGATTGCCTAGGTTTGTCTTTTGCACTGACATACAAAAAATGTACCGGCAAATACTTATGCATCAAGATGATAAAAGATACCAAACCATTATCTGGAGAAAGTGTGAAAACGAGCCTTTACAGTACTACGAACTCAACACCGTAACATATGGTATAAGAGCGGCACCTTATCTAGCAACAAAGTGCCTACAACAACTTGCTAAAGAAACCTCCGATTATTTTTACTGGGATCTCAAGTTCTTCACAATGATTTTTATGTAGATGACTGTCTAACTGGGAGTGACAGCCTATCAAACGCTATCGAAACGAAGAATCAACTCACGCACATATTAGAGGGTGCAGGATTGAAATTACGGAAGTGGTGTGCCAATCATCCACAATTGCTTGAAGAGATTGCAAGGGAGGATCAAGAAATCAACCTTGACCTGGAAGACGAAGACAACGCATCAATCAAGGCGCTTGGCCTCACATGGCATCCGAAGACAGACAATTTTTGTGTGAAAACTCAATTGAACCCTACCAACCGGGTCACAAAACGAATTGTCACCTCGGATCTTGCGAAACTATTCGATACCTTGGGCATGATGGGTCCAGTAGTTGTTACTGCAAAAATATTTGTTCAAGAGCTATGGAGATTAAAATTAGAATGGGATGAAGCATTACCCGCCGAACTACATACAAAATGGATATCATTTCGAAACAACCTAAAGAAGTTAAATGATTTTCAATTTCCACGACATATGTTCGGCAGTAACGTGTCAACAGTCATACAAATCCACGCGTTTGCCGATGCTTCCGAAAAGCATATGGAGCAGTGATATACCTACGAGTAAAACTGAAAGATGGAAGAACGGTAGTAAGATTGTTATGTTCAAAATCACGAGTCGCTCCATTAAGGAAACAAACCTTACCATGACTAGAACTATGCGCTGCAGTTCTAGCGTCCCAACTCACTGCAAGAATCAAGGATGACCTGAAATTTAAAACCGTACCGACATTTTTATGGACAGACTCAGAGATTGTCCTGGCCTGGATTAATTCTCCATCATCGTCGTTCCAAACATTCGTGGCCAACAGAATCGCTACTATTCAGGAACGTTCACTTCCCGACCAATGGCGTCATGTCACGTCATGTGTACTATCAAGAGGATTACAACCAGCAAAATTACCACCATGCACGCTGTGGTTTTACGAACCCATGTTTCTACATGGAAAGGAGGACTTATGGCCAGGAAAATACGTTAAGGGGCTGGCCATCCTTGAAGACACAGAGAGAAAACGAAATTTGCCAATTGTAGCAACAGCAACCCATACTGAGGATCAAGAATTAATGTACAAAATCAACCACCGGAATTCATTTGCAGTACTTCAGAGAATTGTTGGATATATACTAAGATTCATCAAACACGCGAATTCTCCGAAACTTCAACGACAAGACGAGATTACCTTGACTCCCCAGGAACTAAATGCTTCATTAGTTGTCATAACCCGAGCAATACAAGCATGCGACTTTAAGCAAGAAATTCATGATCTAAAAACATATAAATAACTAAAACGAACAAGTCACCTTTCGAGTCTTGCCCCATTTTTAGACGATAAGGGAGTTATCAGAGTAGGAGGACGATTGGAGTCATCAGCACTATCATATGACGCAAAACATCCAATGCTTCTCCCATACAACGATTCATTGGCAAAACTTTTATTGAAAGGGATTCATGAAAGGAATATGCACTGCGGACCTCAGACACTTTTGGCTCATGCTAGGCAACGATGGTGGCCTATCAAGGGAAAATTAATGGCCCGCTCAATAGTACAACATTGCATACAATGCAGTAGAGCAAAACCCCAATTGCTCAAACAAGTAATGGGCAATCTTCCTTCGCCTAGAAATACACCAGCAAGACCTTTTATCAACTCAGGAGTCGATTATTGTGGTCCATTTTGGATCCATTATAAAATTCGCGGGAAAAGGCCTCATAAGGCATACGTAGCATTATTCTGCTGTTTCACCACCAAGGCTGTACACTTGGAACTTGTCAGCGACCTAACCACTGAAGCGTTTCTTGGAGCATTGAGGAGATTTATTGGCCGCAGGGGACACTGTCAAACCCTATACTGCGACAACGCAACAAACTTAGTGGGAGCAAACAATCAGCTGGCAGATTTAAAAACAACACTTTATTCGGAAACCGTACGGAAAACAATCATCAAGGAATGCAGTGACAGGGCGATTCAATTCAGCTTTATTCCACCGAGGTCACCCCATTTTGGTGGGCTTTGGGAGGCAGCCGTAAAATCGGCAAAACACCTGCTCATAAGAAGCGTATCGACAGCATCGCTGACTTACGAAGAACTTGAGACAGTGCTAGTTGGGATAGAGGCCATCTTAAATTCAAGACCTCTCACACCGATGTCCAGTGACCCGAACGACATCACCGCTCTAACTCCGGGACACTTTGTGATTGGAGAGCCACTGACTGCTCAAATTGATGCCAACGCAGCATCTACAAAACAAACTTGACAAGATGGAACCTAGTCTCTCATCTCAAATATGAGTTCTGGAAGCGATGGTCACAGGAATATCTGAGTGAACTGCAATATCGTCATAAGTGGAAGGAGTGTTCTAGAACATCAAAGTGGGAGAAATATTCATCATTAAGGAAGACAATGTTCCACCCTTGCAATGGCCACATGGACGAATTGTCAAAACTTATGAGGGCGAAGATGGATCTGTACGCGTTGTGGACGTCAAAAGTGCAACAGGATTTTGGAAACGTCCAATCCACATTTTGGCACCGCTACCAGTTGAAGACAACGAGTGGCATCAACCTCACATCCTTGCTAGCCATCATGTTAATATTACCGATTGTATGTGCAGACAAGATCCATATTACGAAATTCAATTCAAGCCTTGGAATTCACTCCGAAGGAGTTTGGTCCTTAAATAGAGCAACAAGTGAATGGGACTTTATTATCTATTACCAACTGGACCCAAGAAGATCAGAATTTAGTGCCCTCTCAAATGGAACAAAACGATTGGAGCAGTTATGTCAAAAATTTCGGGAACAAGAACTATGCCACGATACACTCAACCAGTTTCACCACATCATAGACGAATTACAATCCGAAGAAATCTTGCTATCAGCCAGACGAACCAAGAGGGGAGCGGTGAATTTGATAGGAAACATTGCCAATTCGCTGTTTGGAGTTTTGGATTCGGAGTATGCAGAACAGATGTCGTCCACGATAGACCAAGTAAAGGATAACGAAAATCATTTGCTTGGCCTACTGCGCAACCAAACATTCATAATAGACTCAACCATAAATTTACTAAGGAAAGGCGAGACAGCAACAAGTAAAAAATTTGAGGCAATTGATAAACACTTGAATGAAATCACATCAAGAGTTCGGGAAAATTGCGAGGATGAGTTCCAGTTGAAGATATTCCAGGCGTTCCTATCAGTTGCCTCTCAACTAATCCTCATGATAGTGAACTTACAAAGGATGCAGACAGCGCTATTAGATGTACTCTCTGAAACTCATCAAGGTAGAATTAGCTCTCTGTTGCTATCAACAACATAACTTAGGGAAGAGTTGCAAACTATCAAGGCACACTAACCAGCCTATTTAGAAATTCCTACTGATGAAGAAAACTTGCTGCAGTTGTACAAATCGCCAAAAATCATGTCGTTTTTAGAATGTTAACACTTCAACCCAAATGTATTCTAAGACACAATTTCATCACCATCCATGGGCATCAAACGTTCTCCAGCACCATAAGAACATCATACACAAGTTTAACAACGCTGTCAGAAGTCGCAGTAATTACGCAACTCAAGCCACTACTCAAGGATTTCAACGCCAGTAGCTTCGAAAATAAACTCAAAAATCTTACGGACCTTCATGATATGATTGCACAGCAGAAGGTGTTTGAGCTTCCTCATAAGCTTCAAGCACACAGTTATCACCATCTGACCATTGGATACCTGGCGCTAACATTTTCCATCTCGCTAATTTATTCGTTCGTTTCGTTCGTTTATTCAAGCCAACGAACTTGTTGCTGATCTAGCAGTTGACCTGGAATCAGTTCGTTGGTTTGGGGTAACGAACTGTGTTGACGATTCAGCATATTCGCACATTTTAATTTCTATTTGGGGTAATGAACTATATTGAAGATTCAGCACTTTTGCACATTTTAATTTCTACTTAGGACAACGAACTGCATTCACGACGCAGCATATTTGTTATTATATTCTTTATTATTGTTTACGTTTAGTTTATTATTCATTACTGTAAGTTGCCTACGTTTTGTGTTTTTTGTATTGTATATAATAAGCTACAAATTCAATAAAATTGTGATTGTTAATTACACCACGGAAGAAGACAGTTCTTTTCATTTTAAGAATTATCCACTTCGAGTGTAACAAGTTCAAGTGCTTGTTATACAACCAATCTTTATCAAGTTTATGTGCTTGATAATAACGTAACATCCTTATAGAACAATTGCAGGCAAACGAGTCTGTAACAACATACATAAATATATATATATATATATATATTCAAAAAAAAATAGAATTCCGAATATTTTTTTTGTTGTAACTCACAAATATTCGGTTTTATTATACTGTAAAATTTTAAAATTTTTTTTTTAAAAAAAAGGGTGAAACGAAAATAAATAATAGTAATGGCAAATACTCTAATTCTTTCAATTCATCTTTTTTATTGTTAGGATAAAAACCATGATGAGGATTTAAGTTCTTAAATTGATGTGCGGCCGGTGTTGCCGACGATGGTGTTTCATGCGACACACCCTGTATGTTCTCTAAGACGACATGACATGACGATCGACTTTTCTTAACTTGTTTTTCTTTTCTCTTCTCTAAACTTATAACCGATAATGATCACAGTTGACAAAAATTCTAACGGGACTGCATTAGGATGTAGGACAATCACAGTCACAGCTACTGACACAATTTGTTGTCACAGCTGAAAGGCCTGGCCTATGTCTGTGTATGCATTTTCGCTGCTTGCGTCCTTTTTTTTTGGCGAAACTTTTGTGCAGATGTGAAGGGACTCATGATGACGCGTATGCTTGTTTGTATAAATTAAACTATTTTATATTAATTTTACTTTTTAAAAATATTCATCAGAGCAGAGCTCTGATGTTCTTTATTAAATGAATTCAAAATTAGAACTGACTTAAAACTAGTTACAATTGGTTATTTTATAATAATAAGTGGCGTTGGCATCCCAAGCAAGTTATCATGGTCATCCTGACGAATTATTGATGATGTCACCAGAAATTAAGGCTAGAGTATCAGACACTCGTAATGTAGATGAATTTATAATCTTTATGTTGTGTGTGGTCGTTGTCCGACGAATTGAAACATTGTATGTGATCTATGCGTTTATACTTTGTAAGTTCCGTTATTAGTGTCAGCACTCAGACGAAATACTTTTATGGAGCTGCGTCTAGCGGATGTTTACATAGCGTTCTTGCGAATGTGCGGCTTCAACTTATTCGTCGTTAACTCCTCCGCCCTTAAAATCGAACGTCCTCGTGAGTTGATGTTATTTGATGCGGAATATCTTCAATGCCAACAGTTGTTAAGGCTGGGTTGTTGATAGTTAAAACTGTGTCTCCCCCCGTGTATGACTTCTGCCATCTGGTCTTCTGCATGCAAATGTAATAGCTGCCAACAGGATAATTATTAGGATGATGTTTATGGATAGGTTGATTTTGTGTTTGGTTTGGAGTGAGTCGATTTCTTCTGTCCGGTTGACATATAGCTCTTTAATCATCTCCAGGGATAGTACTTCTTCTATTTTACTTTGTTTGTGGGATTGTTGTAGTATTGCCGGTAATGGTTTGTATTGAGTTACTTCTTTAGCCAAGATTGTTTTTCCGTTGACCTCAATGGTGGTGTTGAAGTGTTTGATGATGAAAGTACCTCTAAGCATCACGGATTCATTGTTGATCAGCACTGGTCCATCGAATTGGTTTAACAGCAAGATTCCTGGTACGACTTCTTCTACTTCTGGGACATGTTCGTTGTTGACGATAGTACAATTAGCATTCTGACTCTTTACTATCTTTGGGATGCAGGATGCATTTCTTAAGTTCTATATATTATTATTATTACAAATTGATAAGTTGTTATATGTTCTACATTTTTTTGAGAGGCTCCACCAATGACCGAAGATCATACTACGCTGCCGCCACCAAGCATAGTCGAAGTTAGCAGAGCGATAAATCGGCTCAAAAATAATAAGGCCCCGGGATCTGATGGGATCCCAGCGGAACTGATAAAAATAGGAGGCCCCACATTACACCAAGCAATTCATGAAATAAAAGTGCAAGTATGGGAAGACGAAGTTATGCCAGAAAACTGGCGAAGAGGCATCCTGTGCCCCATACATAAGAAGGGAGATATAACAAAATGCAACAATTATCGCGGTATAACGTTGTTGAGTACCGCGTATAAGATTTTCTCCTCTATCCTTCAAGACAGGATAGCCCCATACGCTAAAGTCATCATTGGTCCATACCAGTGTGGCTTCATCCCAGGCAAATCAACAACTGATCAGATTTACACCCCAAGGCAGGTGATGGACAAATGTCTAGAGTTTTAAAACTCACTACACCATCTTTTTATAGACTTTAAATCCGCCTATGATAGAGTAGAACTTTATAAAGCCATGAGAGAATTCGGCATCCCAAATAAACTGACACGACTATGTAGGTTGACCATGACCAATGTTATAAGCCAAGTAAAAATATCCGGATTACTATCAAGCCCATTCAACATCTATAACGGGCTCCGACAAGTGGATGGACTGGCCTGCGTCCTCTTCAACCTGCCGTTGGAGAAAGTGAGACTCTGACGTAACGACGAGAGGAACAATCCTCTATAAATCAATTCAGATACTGGCTTACGCAGACGATATTGACATCGTTTGTAGAAACCAAAGAGCTGTACAGGAAGCTTTCTTCCAGATAGAGCAGGCGGCACGAAATCTGGGGCTGCACATAAATGAGAGCAAAAAAAAGTACATGGTGGCCATGTCTGCGAGTAGAAGAGCCAACATTGGTCCCTCAATTCAGATAGTGGAGCGCGAATTTGAAGTAGTGCAATCCTTTAACTATCTCGGGTCAACTATAGCAGCCGATAACAGCATGGAACCAGAAATACGTGCACGGTTGCTTAAAGCCAACAAAGCCTAATATAGCCTGTCAAGACTCTTTAAATCCAGGAACTTATCCATAACATCCAAGCTGCTGATATATAAGACAATGGTCATACCAGTACTTACATATGGATCCGAGACTTGGGTGCTTAGCAAAAAGCATTCTGACCTCTTAGCCGCGTTCGAGAGAAAAGTCTTACGGAGAATTGTTGGCCCCGTATGTGAGGAAGGACGATTCCGGAGACTCTATAATGATGAGATCTACGAGCGTTACCGCGATGTCGACATCGTGAAGAAAATTAAGCTCGGTAGGCTCCGGTGGGCAGGACACCTAGCTAGCATGAGCGAAGAGGATCCTGCTCGGAAAGTCCTTTGCGGAAGGATTTATGGAACACAACAGCGAGGCCGGAGGAAGGATGGCGTAGACCAGGACGCCCAGAGTTTAGGGATGCCAAACTGGATGACATCGGCTCGAAATCGGGACCGGTGGAGACTTTTCATTTCATTTATTTTTTCCATAGATATTTTATTAATAATGGTTTGTTTGTGGTTATTTTCTAATACTTTATTTATTTTATCTGTAATTATTTCGTATGATATGTTCCTTGCACGTCTTACATTTCTTAATGATTTTAACTATTTTTGCTTGCATTTGGGGAAAGTAAAAGTTTTGTAGAAGCTGAATTTTATTTTCTCTGATGCTTCGATGAGCACCATTATGTTCATTTATTATTTTCGTCGTTTGTTCAACTTCGTCAGTAATGTCGGTTACCATCTTCCGAGCAAATCGTATTCGGTATTGACTAAAATGTTTAGTGTAAATTTCTTGTATAAGGCCTAAAGTTCTTTCGTCTGTTTTTAATCCGTTGATAACTGATGGGTTTAAATAACGTTTGAAAATATTTATTTTGTTGTTCTTCGGAGTATTCAGGTTCAGATATGATATGGCAGTGATAGGTAGGGAAGATAATTTTGAATTGGTAAGTGGAAGTGTTATCTAGATCTAGGAAAAGCTTATTTTTAAATACGTTGATTGGTTCTTTAGCTATTTGTATTAAATTTTGACCTGAGTTTTCGTCACTATGTTGTGTCACTGTCATTGAGTTAATTTGGGATTGGCGAGGAGGTCTCGGCAATGCATCATCAGCTACGACGTTCATTTTACCTGGCTTATACTTCAGTGTGTAATTATATTCTTCAAGAATTGCCTTCCATCGTTTTATTTTATTGTTAGTGCTTTTGTTGCTTACTGCATATGTCAAGGGTTGATGGTCTGTAAGGATTTGAATTTTTGCGGAGTCATACAGGTAATTTCTCAGAGTTTAAAGGGACCAGATAATAGCTAGCATTTCTTTTTCGTTGGTGGCGTAGTGTTCTTCTGCATTGCTTAGTGTTCTTGATGTGAACATTATCGGTTTGTTGTCCTGTGCTAACACGGCACCGACAAATCCGCGCAACCGCGAGCGTGTCATCGTCTCCCCACCAGTAGCAGAACCCCTAGTATAAACCCTAGTATAACCCCTCTATAACAATGGCGCCCAACGTAGATTGCAATATTCTTGAAAATTGGCAGTTTCATAGAAACTCTTAGCTTTCGACAAATATTGCGCTATTAAATTCATCCTTTAGTTTTAATTTTCCAATTTTTTTTACTTTCCTATCATCCTATTTTACATTGACTCAATATTTTAATAGTTTTATATACGATTTAACAAGAATAAGCAGGTATTTCAAAAGCAAAAGTATTTGAAATTCTTCATTTTGATTTGCGCTTGATTAAAGCTAAATGTTAATAACAAGTTGGTCACATGCACAGTCCAGGATAGGGCAAGCCAGACATGAAAGTTAATTGTGATCTACGGACATGACAGTAACGTTAACTAAACAACAGACGGACAGACAGGGATGTGCCGTTTTGACTACTACCAAGAGGCACACTTGGCAGCACACCATGCAAAAGTTACATTTGAATATATTTTTTTATACCAATTTTTTTGTGAAGAAAACAAAAATTTGTTAGGAATTGAAGTAATTTTTGTATTTGTATTTCCTTGAAACAATCACGGTAATATATAATAATCACCAACGTATAAAGGGATATAAACAGGAAAAAAAAGGAATTCTCTGAGCTATGAGAGGCCAGAACAAAAGAACTGGTGCTTCCCTAAGAGGTTTGCAAATTTGTGGTCAAGAATGTCAACGAGACAGTCAGCTCGAAGGAGGGTCCAGTTGGACAGTGGGAATAATGCAGAGGGAATACCGGACCAACATGAAAATGTTTGCTTTGGCAGTTCCGGTCTCTTGAGCCCACTAGCTCCAGATATACAGGTCAACCCTATTACGACGGGCCGTGTAGATACATCAACTACACTGATCGGTCAAGCACCATACGCAGAAACAGGGGGAAATTCAAAAAATGATCATGCGTCAAATCTATTTGAAAATTTCCTAGGAAACATGAATTTTGATGATGAATCTGGTGTGGCTGTTGGACCAGTTGCAGATCCTTACAATCATAAGTTAGAGGTTCATGACCAGTTAGAAGAGGTCACGAAAGGCCTAACTCAGCAACTATCATTGCTAACCACCAAGGTCGTAGCGCTTGAGGCTCAAAGTTGTCAGAGGGGTTCTACTCCAAAACCGCAGATCGAACTAGCAGCGCGATCAACTACCGGGCGTGGCTCAACACATATCCCCCCCACGTGAACCATGTTACCAGTCCCGGAGCATGGATGTTACGCAGTCAAGAATTGTGCGAGGTCATAGATTGCAAACATGCATAAGTGGAACATAAAATATGATGGCTTAAAAAGTACGATGTCGGTGGAAAGTTTTATCTTCAGGATTCAAACAATCCAGCAGAGGAATAATCTCACCACTGAAGAGCTCTTTAGTGGTTTTCACCACGTTTTAACAGGCGTTGCCGAAAGGTGGTATTGGCAGTGGATAGAGGGGCACTCTGACGATGTCATGTTCAACTACTTCGACTTGAAGAGCGAGCTACTTCGTCATTTCAGGACAGCTAGCTCCGACCATGAGTTGCTCAGAGCAATAATAGACAAGAGACAGAAGCCAGGCGAATATTTTGACGATATCTATTCTAGTGTGATGGCATTTGTCTTTCAGCTGAAGAACAAGTTGCCTGAGGCGGAGCTTGTCAAATTCCTCCGCAAAAACGTGAATGTCATGGTGGCAACACTTATCTTCGGCTGTACGCTGTTTTCGATTTCTGATCTCCGGTCTGCTTGCCGACGAGCAGAAAAGCACTTGGCATCAAGAGATAGTCGCCAAAGAGTTCATCATGTGAACGAAGTCGATCTAGGCGAAAACATAGAGAGACCTATTGACGATAAAGAAGTAACTGACGATTTATGTGCAATAGCTACTAAGTATGACAAAAGTAAACCTAATCCCAACGAAGCGAAGTCAAATAAACCTATATGTTATAATACCCCCAACAAAAATACTGTGCACGTATCATTTCCACACTATGACATGTTGTAGTGTGGTCAGTCTAATGTCCCAATCATTGTTTGTCCTTCCTGTCAGGAGTCGGAAAATGGAAAAGGGGACGTGACAGTTGGGAGTGTCCCTCCGGCAATTTAACTCCCGAGGTAATAATTAAGGAGGACGTAAAGATCTTAAAACGATCATAGATTGAAAAACGAGAAACAAAATTTGAACAAATAAGACCGCCAAACAAAACTTTACATCAGCGAATTATTGAATACGAAAAGGCTAGAGATAGAATATTTACTGAGGGCCCCGACTTAGATACGTCGAATAAACGTTTTAACAAGATAAAGAAAAATGTAAAGTGAACAGAATAATCTATTTCTTTTCATGATAGAAGCGACAGTTTTACATAAAGACGGAGACAATAGGCTTTATGCCAAAATGAAAATTTTTGAAAACGAAGTAATAAGTTTGTTAGACAGTGGCGCGTTAGTTAGTTGCCTAGGTAAAGGTGCAATACAAATTATTGAACAAAATAATTTAGTAAAAAAAGAAATAAAGACAGACATTAAAACAGCAGACGGTAGCAGACAATATATTGAAGGCCTAGTGACCACTCCTGTAAGTTGGTATCCGAAGAATTAGAGCTGTATGTGGTACCGTCACTACAACAAAAATTGTACTTAAGGATAAACTTTTGGAAAGCATTTAAAGTTGCTCCAATCGTAATATCACATAATAATAGCACATTCTCTCATCCTCACAGAGGGAGGCACTACATGCAGTCAAAGTGAAATTTCCATCATTCGCTTTCTTAGGTCTTGGTAAAACCGGTGAAGAGGAAGCTGTTAAGCAGAGGCATTACCCGGTGTCACCGGCTACACAGAAGCTCCTCTTTGAGGAACTCTGTCGCATGTTCTCCTTGGGTGTGATTGAGGAAAGCGAGAGTGCATGGAGTTCTCCAGTTGTGCTGGTGAGGAAACCGGGCAAAAATAGATTGCATTTGGATTCAAGACAGGTGAATCAAGTCTCGAAAAAGAACGCATATCCGCTACCACATATTGAGGGTTTTTTAAGCCGACTCCAAGATACTCGATTTATATTGGGGATAGACTTGAAGGACGCCTTCTGGCAGATCCATTTGGAAAATAAGTCCAGGAAAAAAACGGCGTTCACGGTCCCTGGGAGGCCTCTGTACCAATATACGGTCATACCATTCGGCCTTTGAAACGCCGCCCAGAGAATGTGTCGCCTAATGGACAAGGTTGTAACGAAGTTGTTTAAAAACCACTTCGCTACAAAACATATGTCTAAAACACTCTCCATACAAAAACACAATCATTCGTGTATAATGCATAATGAACACATTTCGTCTATATATCATATTGGCACAATACGAGTGTACTCGGCCGGTATGCAGTGGGTGTAAGGTTCAATCCGGCGGTCGAACCAACGAAATTATTTTTTTCTGGGAAAATGTTTACAATCCGATTAAAAATAGAAATTATTAATGACAAACAACATTTATAATAAAGTAATTAATAAAAATCCTCATATAGAACAATATAGGAAAAGCTACTATTTTTCCAAAAGGGTGGAAACAAAATTCCCAAGAAATCCAACTAATGAGACACACTTATAGGCTAAGATCACACATCAAAATCAGAGTAGAACATACTGCGGTAGGTGGTAATATCTATTCGAGAGTAGAATACACAGTATAACGAACTGAGCGGTGCAAATAAATTGATTTATAAGACACTGGCAGTCCGCATGCTCCCGTCGTGGTAGCTATCCCCGCGGACTACGCCATTTTTACCAGTACAGTGAATTACCGACGTCGTGGACTAAGTAATTTACCATACTGCGCTGCGCTGTTCATCTGAACACTGCTCGTGTGCTCCAGTAGCAACGAATCTAAGAGCAGAAGCCGCCCATCAACCCTCTTCCGCAGTCGAAGCGAACAGCCTCGATCGCAACCAAGCCCCCGCATATCATGCGTACAAACCAGCTTATTTTAAGCGTATTCTAAGTATAAGTATATCATAGTATAGTATAACGAAGAAAAATAACTGAATAAATGACCGATTGTAATATAAACCGAAAACCAACAAAATCTTTTTAATCTGTAACAAAGAGTAGAAGGAGAATGAACCCTGAGTGACCGGCGAGCGTCACCCGAGTAAAGACTGTTACAAATTTGGCGCCCGAGCAGGGACGACTAGAATAGTCGTATCACCGTCCGACCGGAATTTATTTAAGCATAAATATATCTATATACACCAGACGACTAGAATAGTCGTATCAACGTCCGACCAGAAGCTAGGTAAGCATATATACCAGACGACTAGAATAGTCGTATCACCGTCCGACCGGAATTTTTTTTAAGCACATATATATATATACCAGAGCAGACAATTATTTAGCCGAGACACCCAGCAGGCAGCAGAAAGTAGATTTGTGGCTATTTATTGGTGAATAAATCACCACTGACCAAAGTCTGGACACCAACCGGGGAGTATCCAAATTCAGAATTTGAACAAATCTACTTTATAAAGGGCTACACTAGAGCCCGAGCTTAACGCCTCTGCGGTGTACTCTCTCCGCAAGGAGGAATTGGTCAATGAGTTGGAGCGTCGTGGCATCGACTCAACAGGTTCTGTCGATGAACTACGAAAAAGGTTAAGCACCGAAGTCAAAACGATAAAACCAGGCGAAAAACTAACCCCGACCAGGAAATGAAGCGAAATACCAGCCATCATCTACCCAGAAGTAGTTACGGGTACTTCACAAAAGAAAAACGAAACAAAGGAGGACTTACGTGCACCAAATCCGACTAGCAAGATTTATGACACATCGCCAAGGATCTACTCAGGAGTAGATGCAAGCACCTCACAAGCAGTAGATACAAGTACTTCGCAACCATTCGCATACCGATTGTCAGACGCGGATATAATGGACAAGGTACGGAAATGGAATGCGAGGTACGACGGCGGTACAAATAATCCATTGGAGTTTTTGGAACGCGTCGAAGAGTTGGCCGAATGTTACGAAATACATCTCGATCGCATCGTCCGTACACTACCCGAACTGTTGAAAGGGAACGCGCTGGTGTGGTACCGGAATAGCAAAGAGCTATTAGTTACTTGGAAAGCATTTAGCGAAGAATTGAACCGAAACACAAAACAAAAAAAAAAACAACACTTAAATAAAACGGGGAAAAAGCAAAAACAAAATTGTAAATGAATTATTATCCGTAGACTTAAGCTTATCACTAAAAAAAAAAAATGGAAAAAAAAAGAAAAGAAAAAAACAAAAAAAAAAACCCACAAAATATTTTTTCTAAATATATTTTTGTAACTCGTACCGGTGTTGGCACGACGCAATAAAGGTCGTAGACCACCCAGTAAGAAATAAGAAAAAAAGAGTGACCACACCATACGAGAGGATTTTTCTTATATATAAGCATTTTTATAAATACTTTATATATACATTGTAATATAGAAATCTCGCATTAGTTAATAATTAGTTCTTATATAATCTGTTATAAATTAATTCTTATATTAGTTCTTATATAACCTGTTATAAATATATCTTTTCCTTAGCCCATAAGTGTGTCTTACGCATTTTCGCCACCCCGTAGTAGGGGGGGAATGTAACGAAGTTGTTTAAAAACCACTTCGCTACAAACCATATGTCTAAAGCACTCACCATACAAAAACACAATCATTCGATATATAATGCATAATTAACACATTTCGTCTATATATCATATTGGCACAATACGAGTCTACTCGGCCGGTATGCAGTGGGTGTAAGGTTCAATCCGGCGGTCGAGCCAATGAAATTATTTTTTTCTGGGAAAATGTTTACAATCCGATTAATAATAGAAATTTATTAATGACAACATTTGTAATAAAATAATTAATAAAAATCCTCATATAGAACAATATAGGAAAAGCTACTATTTTTCCAAAAGGGTGGAAACAAAATTCCCAAGAAATCCAAATAATGAGACACACTTAAAGGCTAAGATCACACATCAAAATCAGAGTAGAACATACTGCGGTAGGCGGTAATATCTATTCGAGAGTAGAATACACTGCGGCAAGGCAGCTACATCTACTCGAAGGGACGAAGACGTTATGTTTTACAACAAATTCTCCCTAAAGACAGCTTCTCGCTGACTTCTGTTCTACACGAACAGCCCCTTTTTTAATGACAAAGCGAGTCGAGTCATATCAATATAACAAATTGCTGACGTTGTAACACCAGGCAGTTTTACTATATTGTACACTTATACTCACATTGTCTATATCAATATAACGAACTGCTGACGTATTAACACCAGGCAGTTTTGCTATATTGTACACTTATACTCACGTTGTCTATATCAGTATAACGAACTGCTGACGTTGTTACACTAGGCAGTTTTGCTATATTGTACACTTATACTCACGTTGTCTATATCAGTATAACGAACTGCTGACGTTGTAACACCAGGCAGTTTCGCTATATTGTAAATAAATCAACTCTTTCGCATTTGCCGTCGTATGGCGCGGTGCAAATAAATTGATTTATAAGACACTGACAGTCCGCATGCTCCCATCGTGGTAGCTATCCCCGCGGACTACGCCCTTTTTACCAGTACAGTGAATTACCGACGTCGTGGACTAAGTAATACCATACTGCGCTGCGCTGTTCATCTGAACACTGCTCATGTGCTCCAGTAGCAACGAATCTAAGAGCAGAAGCCGCCCATCAACCCTCTTTCGCAGTCGAAGCGAATAGCCTCGATTGCAACCAAGCCCCCGCATATCATGCGTACAAACCAGCTTATTTTAAGCGTATTCTAAGTATAAGTAAATATAGTATAGTATAACTAGGAAAAAAACTGAATAAAGAACCGATTGTAATATAAACCGAAAACCAACAACATCTTTTTAATTTGTAACAAAGAGTAGAAGGAGAATGAACCCTGGGTGACCGGCGAGCGTCACCCGAGTAAAGACTGTTACAAGGTGATTCCGTCAAGGTTAAAAGATAATGTCTTTGTTTATCTGGACGATCTCCTTGTCTGTACACCGGACTTCAAAACCCATATGGATCTCTTAGAGGACGTGGCTGGATTTCTTCAACAGGCCTGTTTGACGATAAATGCAAGCAAGTTTTGCTGCAGGGAAATAAAGTATATTGGCTATATAGAAGGCACGGGTGCCCTAAAACAGACCTCCAAAAGATAGCAGCAGAGATAGATTTCCCGACACCAAAGACTCCTAAGCAGCTTCGACGATATCTAGGGATACCAGGATGGTACCGTCGGTTTATACTAAACTACTCTGTATTAACGGCCCCAATGACTGACTGTTTCAAAAAATGCAAAGACTTCAAATGGACAGATGACGTAGGAAGTGCATTTGAAGAGCTAAAGAAGTTACTTGTTACGGCACCCATCAAACCCAGACTTTACTTAACCGTGTAGGAAGTGTACTATTCCAGGTGGATAGCGAAGGGAACGAAAGACCAATAGCGTACATGTCCCAAAAACTTAATTCAGCGCAAAGAACTATAGCGTAACCGAGTTGGAATGCTATGCTGCAGTTTACAGTATAAAGAAATTTCGAGCCAACGTAGAAGGGTTACAATTCACGATCATCACCGATCACGCGAGTCTGAAGGGGCTTATGTCACAGAAAGACTTGTCAGGACGACTAGCTAGGTGGAGCCTAAACCGCCAGGCGTTCGACTTCTCTATGGAAAATCGAAAGGAACACAAAATGTGGTTGCTGATATTTTCTCTCACATGGAAGAGATCATAGGGAACGTCGAACGTCTTGAAGTCGACCTTGACTCTCCATATTTCTTCGGAAGAATAAAAAACACTTATGAAAAGAGGAGAAACAAGACAAACTACCAGACGTCTGCATATCAGACAATTACGTATTTAAACGTACAGACATACGTATAGGGGACGCAATACAAGACGACAGAGCTTGGAAACTTTTGGTGCCAACGGAGCTGAGAGATGGTGTTTTGATGATGATGATGGTATAGGGGTTAAATCAATGGCACTGCGACCCTTGTGGATCTATTGCCCCCCCCCCTCGACTAGCGCTGTGGGGACGGTGCCTGCCCACCCCTAGAACACTCCCTCCATACCAATGGCCTTTAGGAACCTAGAGATATAGAGAGGTTTCAATGAATGACGTTCAATGGTGCCACTATTGCGAGATCAGTTTCACTAAAGATGTTAGGTTTGAAAGTTTCTAGTGAACTTTCCTGGAAGGAACATATTTATGAAATCTCAAAAAGAGCGAGCCAATGCTTGGGCTTTATAAGACGTTGTAACTTTTACTTCAGCCCCTCTGAAGTATTTAGATTATATAAATCTTATGTTAGACCAATTTTAGAATTTAATTCATTTGTTTGGGGTGGGGCTCCAAGATCTCATTTGGTTCATCTTGATGAAATTCAAAATAGAGTTATCCGTTTAATGTAACCATTACTTCATCCCTTGATTCTTTGGAGCATTGACTTAATGTTGGAGCTTTATCTGTTTTCTACAAATTTTACAACGGTAGATGTTCTTCAGAAACCCGTTCTCTATTCCCAGGTCCTTTTGTCAGCAACGTTAACACTCGTTTGAGGTCTAATCAACATAGATTTGCCTTAAAACCGTTCTCATGTAGAACCCAACACTTCAAATCGTCCTTTTATCCGAGAGTGACTTCGATGTGGAATCAATTGGTCGACTCCGTATTTCCTGAATCTTATAATTTACAGGCCTTCAAAATAGCTGTCAACAACTTCCTGAAGGACGACCGTAGTGTTCATTAGAGGATACGATTATTTTATATAATAAAATTATTATTGATTGTATTTTTTGTATTATTTATAATATGTGTTGTTTATTTTGTAATATTTTCTTGGTCAAGGTTTTTTGTAGTTTTCCCTGACCATGATTCACTGATAAAAGTATTTGGACTCGCGTCGTTTTAGTTTCGTGTTCGTTTTTTCGTATTGCTTTTTTCAATGAATCAGAGATAATTCTGAGAAAATAATAATGATAAATAATCACGTGAGGATTGTGATATATTGTAATTCACATTCCTTCGAATTTTTAATTTTTAATTTTAATAAAGGGCATAGCCAAACTTTTTGCCGTGACGAAAGTCATTCAGGGACTTATCCCTTGGCATTGAGTCCTTAAAACAAAACAAAAAAAAAAAGCTCGGAGAAAGCGTGAGTTCCCAGCTGGTCCCTCCTCTGGCGGATCGTTGCGTCGTTGAGAAGATGCCACGGGGTCTCCTCCGCTTCTCCACATAGCCTGCAGCTGTCATCCTCTTCTAGTTTTATTTTCTTTAGGTGTCCCTTCAGCTTACAGTGCCCTGTTAGGAACCCCGTAATGATTTTAACATTACCCCTACTTAGTCCCATTATTGATCGGGACCTCTTTGGGTTATAGCCACCCAACATTTCCTTCGCTTGCCGTATACCTGGGAGTCCCTCCCACCTTTCTGAAGCGGTTTTTTCCCATATTGCGTATTTCTTCACGCATAATACGGTACCCAATTCCTCAAAAGGGTTCCGGCCCTACTAGCGAAAATATCTGCCCCTTTATTTGCGAGCTTGTCCGCTTGTTCGTTACCTTCTATGCCTATGTGTCCCGGCACCCAGTACAACTTTACTTTGTTGTCTTCACCAAGTTTGTTCAACTTTGTTTTGCATTCTTCCACCAGTCTAGACGTGATGTGGAATGCATCTAAAGCTTTTAGCGCAGTTTGGCTGTCTGACATGATAGCTATTTCCTGCCTCATGTATTTCCTATCCAGATTGAATTGAGAGCATCTTTCGATGGCGTGAACCTCTGCCTGGAAGATACTCGGATAATGGCCCATTGCTTCAGAGTACTTGGTTCGTGGCCCTATTACCCCCGCACCTGTGCCATCCGCCTTCTTTGACCCATCCGTATACCATTTTATAGTTCCTGGATGTATCTTGTAATCTGTTTCGGACCTGAAGTCCGTCTTGGTGCTTAGTTTGACCTCATAGTTCTTTTTGAACTCAAGCTTTTGCACCATGTTGTCACATGGCATGCATGCCACAGGGGTTAGCTTGGCTTGTGATTTTATTAAGCTACCTGCTCTTCTGCCCGTGAAGCAGCCAACCTTGGTCAAACGTACTATGGTTTCATTGGATTTGCCCTCTACCACTATATGCAGCGGGAGTAGCCCAATGATTACCTCCATACCCGCCGTGGGGCAGATTCTCATAGCTCCTGTGATTAGGACACAAGCTAGCCTTTGTACCTTTTCCAATTCTCTCCTTGTGGTGCTTAGCTTGGTTCTACCTGCCCATGCCACTGCTCCCTAGGTGATCATTAGTATAACTATCATAGTGTACATCCAGTGCATTATTTTGGGGCTTACTCCCCATGATTTACCTGTCACCCTTCTGCACACCATGAGCGCTCTTCGAGATTTTTTATTACTATCTGCTGATGTTTATTCCATAGCAGTCTCTTGTCTAATATCAGACCAAGGTACTTGACCTCTTCGCTGATTGAAATCACTTCGCCATTGAGGGTTATTGGTCGCATTCGCCCCAATTTCCTTCTGTTGGTGAAGGGAACCAGTGTGGTTTTGCTTGGGTTCACCCTAAATCCCACGTCTTGGCACCATCTGCTTGTGATATTTAGTCCATTTTGAACTATGTCACAGAGAACTTCCTCGAACTTCCCCCTGTCCACAATGACTATATCATCCACGTAACCCTGGGTTACAGTTCCTGCTTCAGCTAGTCGCTGAAGTAGTTCGTCTACAAGGATGCTCCAAAGTAGCGGAGAGAGTACTCCTCCTTGTGGGCACCCTCTTGTCGTGTTACCATAATCGTTTTGTCACCGACTATGGTTTCTGCTGTTCTGGTGATTAGCATCTCGCACATCCATTTACTGATTGTGCCGTCTACTGTTTTCTTTTCCAGAGCATTTCTTATCACCTCATGTGAGGCGTTGTCAAACGCCCCTTCGATATCTAGGAAGGCACAAAGAGCGATTTCCTTACTGGCGATGGAGCCCTCTATGCTTTCCGTCAGTTCCCACAGTGCGGTCTCCATAGATCTGCCCGCTCTGTATGCGTGTTGACTGGAATGCAGTGGTTCTTTTACCAGTATAGTCGACCTTACATAGTTGTCGATAACCTTTTCAATAGCTTTTAGGACAAACGAAGTGAGACTGATTGGTCTGTAGGACTTTGGGTGTGTGGGATCCTTCTTCCCTACCTTAGGTATAAATACCACCCGAGCCCTTCTCCAGCTTTTCGGTATGTACCCGAGTGCTAGACTACTTCTAAATATTCTTAGTA
This sequence comes from Nephrocerus scutellatus, assembly GCA_947095585.1. Classification (NCBI taxonomy): domain Eukaryota; kingdom Metazoa; phylum Arthropoda; class Insecta; order Diptera; family Pipunculidae; genus Nephrocerus; species Nephrocerus scutellatus. Next base: position 76,146,130 of record OX352761.1, on the reverse strand, counting down.
AGTATGTAAGGAGATTGTCTAGCCCCATTTGCATGACTGCTGGGATAATCCCATCCACACCTGCTGATTTAAAAGGCTGGAAGCTTTTAACTGTCCAACGTATTCTTTGCTTAGTGCATCTCTAGTTTAAGCCCATATCAGATTCGGTACTGTTCACTGTACTCCCAGGGAACTGACTTCTCAAGAGGAGGAGAGCTCTCTGCTCTTCGTTCTCTGTGAACTAACCTTCATGGTTTCTCAGTGAAGCCTTGAAACAACTAGTGTCTTTTGCCATCGCTTTGTAAAGTCTGGCAGACTCCTTAGTGTTTTTTACCTCCTCACAGAAGTTACGAAAACTTCTGCGCTTTGCTCTTCTCACTTCTGTATTATATGCCGTGAGAGACTCTCTGTATTGCTGCCAATTGCCCCTTCTCTTGGCGGTCTTGAAAAGTTTTCTTACCTGCCTTCGATGGGGTGACAGTTCTACGTTCCACCATGGAACATCATTACCCCCTTTGGGTGAACTCATAGGGCAGCTCGACTCATATGCGTCAGAGATTGCCCTAGTCATTTCCACTGCTGCGCATTCTAGCTCATGCGGGCACCTGGCCACTCTTTGAACTGAAGCGTGCAGTAGATTGCTCTGTAGATTCTAAATTTTTCCCAATTTGTCTTTCTGGGGTTTCTAATAACCCTTTCCTCTACGACCCAATTCAAACAAAATTAATCTATGGTCTGACAGAGTTGGTTCGAAGGAGACCCTCCACTTATTGAGTGAACGACTCACTGTCGGAGTTCCGAAGGTGATGTCGAGTACCTCTTCCCTAACCCTAGTCACAAGTGTTGAAATACTACCTACATTGTAAATATCTGTGTTTTCCTTCACCAAAAACTCTAAAAGGTACTCACCCCTCTTATTTGTGTCGGTTCTCCCCCATTCCTTGTTATGTGCATTGGCATCGCACCCGATTAGTAGAGGTTTACTAAGCCTTCGGCAATGTTCTAACAGTTCTTGTACTTCTGGGGGCGGTATTTCATCCCTGTCCCCGGCAAAGTAGGCCAAAGCGATAACTATCTCCCGGTGCGTGCCGTCTACATTAAACTGGCACTGGATTGCCACCACATCCCGGGTTAAAAATTCTGAAAGAGATAGATAATTAATACTATTTCTAACGACGATGCAGGCCCGTGGGGCAATCTGCCCCACTTCATATATCACCTTTGCATTGCTGCAAGATAGACCCTATATCTGTCCCTTTTAGAACCAGGGTTCCTGGACCAGCACTAGCCCCAGATGTTGTTTGGTGAACGTCCTGGCCACCACGGCGGCTGCGCCTTTGGCCTTATGGGTGTTCACCTGAGCAATGCGTGTGCTGGTCATTATCTAATTATCTGAAGAGGGCTGCTGCCCCTCTCCAGTCTCTAGCTCGAGGTGCTGGATCTCCTCCAGCAACTCGTCCTCTTCTAGATGTCGGATCGCCTCCAGCTCGTCTTGTACAATGTACGGTTAGGGAAGGGCAGCGAGTTGTTCCATAATGGGTACCTCTTCTGCTCCCGCTTCTCCTTCCATATCCATTGTACCTACCCCCTGGTGGTCATCTGCTGCTAGTGCGGGAGGGTCTTTCTGCCCCTTCTCCACCTGTGAGCCTTCTTTCTTCTTCAGGCTTCCCAGCGATATCTTGCCATACCGATATCTTATGGAGTGACCTGCCTCTTTTATAACACCCCTGCTGCGGGAGTCAATGGAAATTGTGGCGAATACTCCACCCCTTTCCTCGCGACAGCCGATGACCTTCCACATATCTACGTGGAGTCCCTCATTCTGTGCTCCAATCAGGGAGATGGAGCGCTCCATCCCCTGCCGATTGCTTCGTGGCAGAAAAACCGACATAATAATATGTCATCCTCGTCCCTGGCCACGAGCTTCGGTCCCTTCCACGTCGATAGGGTTGGAGCATGTGCCTTAAGCCAAGCCGCCGAGCGTCCATCGCTACAGTCGACTAGAATCATCCCTGGCCTGAAGTGGACGCCGTTGAAGCCAATTTTGACCTCCCAGCCCAGCGCCACCTCATCCAGGATGGATTCCTCCAAAGTTGCCAACTGCTCGTGGGTCAGTGTCTCCTCCGGATCATGCTCCGCGAGGACAGCGACCCTGACTTGCTTAGTGGCCTCCGCATAGCTAGGCTGAGAGCCCCCGCTACCCCCGAAGGGGGCACTGGTCGACTGCCCGGTGCCCTCCCTCAATCTCTTGTCCTCCCTAGGTGGTGGAGTGAGGACCGATGGCCCTCTCTTCGCCCCCTGGGGAATGACGACGGGAGGTCTATGCCCTACAACCGCCAACTTCCTATCGTCTACCTCCTCCCTCACTTGTGCGGGTTCTATGCCCTGCTCAAGGAGAAAGTGCCTAGTCCCCGCCCCACTGAGACCCTTTCTCAGGGGATCGTTTACATCTCCTGGCTGTCCCTTTGGCGGGTCAGGAGGTCCCCTCCTCTTAAAGCCTTTTGGCTTAGATTTGGAGACTGCTCCCAGCGTCACCTTGGGGACAGTGGTTGGCGGACGATTGGGGAGAGACCCCGAACTATCCGCTGAGGGTGTACCCAACAGCAGCGTCAGCACTTGCTGCCTACTGGTAGAGGCTTCACACTCGGGTTGACAAGATAGCCCTAGCTGCGCCTTGGGGTCACCACCCTTCGTCAGTCTTGGGGTCATGCCCCCTCGACCGATATCAGGTTTCTTCCGTGGGTCAAGGTGGGGCTGCTAGTGCTGGGTTTCGGTTTGGGTTCACGGGTCGAATGCCCCAGTATCCCCCTTACCGTAACCGCACCTCTGCCCCTAGCTGGTCTGGAGGTCATGCCCCCCCGGCCAAGCCTGGGTCTCTCGCAGGGTTCGTCGCGAACCATCCGCTCAGCTTGATCCGCTGCTATCGACGCGGGCATGCCCTGCGTCAATTAAAAAAGTTTATAATTAATTTTTTTCTCCATTTAATTCCCACGAGTGTTAAGGAAAATATTACCTCCAGCCCAGAGCCTCTTGTACTGGAGGGCCCGATACGCATGGAGGGCGGCAGGTATCCATGGGCTCACGTTTGCGATAGCCGGTTACCCCAACCAGTCCACTGGGCACGGGTCGCTTCATACCACTGGTTTAGGGTTCGTTACTCATCAAACCTGCTAGCGAGGAAGGTTCCCCAGCTTGCAGGATGAATCTTTGCAACTTAAGATGGTTTTTTAAGGTCAGCTCATTACTCGCCAACTTCAGGACATGGCAGTATACACAAGTTTTTGCATAGGTTAAGGCAACAGTATTTTTGGCCAGGAATGGCGACTAACGTACAAAACCTTATTAAGGACTGTGAAAACGGTAAGTGTAATAAAAGCACATTAAGATTAATAGACCCCCTAAGGGCCAACGGACTATTACAGAGAGACCGTTTCAACGGCTCTACATAGACTTCCTTGAACCCTACCCTAGAACAAGAAATGGAAACACAAAGATTCTCATAGTATTGGACCACTTTAGCAAATTTGTTTTCCTAAAACCACTGAAGAAGGCAACCTCGAGTGAAGTGATCAGATATTTAGAAGAATCTGTGTTTCACATATTCGGAGAACCCGAATACTTGCATTCGGATAATGGTAAGCAGTTCGTTGCTGAATTGTTTCCTACTTTTCTGAAGCGATATGGTGTCAAACATGTGAAGACAGCCTTTTACTCGCCACAGTCTAACGCATAGGAACGCGTGAACCGCTCCGTACTCGAAAAAATACGCTCGTACCTGGGTGGTGACCAAAGAGAGTGGGACAGACATGTGAGTAACGCTGCATTTTCTCAAGAAGTGTTGCGCATGAAGCTACTGGTCTGGAATCATATAATTTTGTATTTGGTTTCCAAATGGCGCAAAGCGGGGATGCGTTCACAATCACGCGATGTCTTAATGACGTAAAACATGCTTGAAACAAGGGACAAACAGCAACTTATACGAAGTAAAGTACTTCAAAATTTAAATATAGCTTACGAAAAGGCACAAAAGATCTATAACACTAGGAGTAGGGAAATAAAGTATAAAGTTAGACAAATTGTCTACCGCAGAAACTTTAAACAAAGCAATAAGGTCGAAAGCTAGCCCCAAAATCCATTAAACGTATCATCTTGAAGACCATTGTCGGGGCAGAAGATAGGAGTCTTTCATGCTAAGGATCTCTTTGCATATTAATAATAAGTTGAATAGATTTTCATTCGAATTTTTCGTATTTTAAATTTTAATTGTTATTTATATGTTGTATGTTATATGCTACGTGTATAAAAAAATATATATATATAAAAATAATGTACTAGCGCATGATCTCAGGGAGTGGGCCCTTGAGCCACGTTGACAGTAAAATACCCTCGCGGAATCTATTGCCGAAAGCACAAACTCCTGCGCACCTTTTTACGTCTAATTTCCCTCGCGACCACTTGCAGAAATAAAGACGAGCCTGTTGCGTGCACATAGTTTGATAATTAGGCAAGGTAAAAGTTTCGCCTTTAGGGATCTTCGCGGCCTCTGGTCGCCGCTCTGATTATACTACCGTGCAGCATACTTTCGGGCATGGTCGTAGCTGGAGAGCGGGCGAGAAAGTTACTCTATAAGAGGAGTTTCATGCCGACTCTGACGAAATCGTTCTTCGGCAAGAGCGGACAGCAGTGTGATCGCAGTGGTGTAGATAGGTAGAGTTTAATCCTTTTAAAGTAAAAATTGAACGTTTACCAGATTGGAGATTTTGAATTGAAAAATTCAGTGCAGTGCAAATTGTTTGAAATTGTGTTTAAAGGAAAATATTTAAAATATTAAAGAAAGGCGCCGCCCCTCGAGGTAAATGGTTTGCAAACTATAGTGGTGTACATGTGGTTTTTAATCCCTTTTATTAGGTAGCCGTTGCACATTGCGCAGACGGCCGCACGCACATGTATACCTATACATAAGTTATCGCGATGCGCGTACTAGAGGATAAAATAAACAACACAGGAGGTGTGGTGATGGACAACTGAACAACTTTATTTTCATAATAAGTTCTTTTATAGACAATTCTTACATACAAAGCAATTTAAAATAATATTTAATAAAATCAAGTTGGATTATTTAGATCAGAAAAATTATATTACAATATCGCAATAGTTTAAATCGGCAAATTGGGAATTTACATTACAATGTCGCAATAGTTTAAATCAGCAGAATTAGAAATAATAATGTTGCAAAGTAATTCGTTACAATCGATTTGTTTAAATCAGCAGAATTAGAAATAATAATGTTGCAATGACTAAAGTAATTCGTTACAATCTATTTGTTTAAATCAGCAGTATTGGAAATTATATTACAATATCATTTAAGTGAAGAATGTTGCAATAATTAAATAATCATTACCTAAGCAATTCTATGGTTAGGGAAATTGTATGAGAATGGGAAGTGCAAATGTAGTAAATATGTAAGTGCTAACTCTGTGTTAACTCCCCCTTTCTTAAGCATCCGCGTCCCGTGAATCAAATATTAGGTTTAATAGGTTCGAAATAAGGGATATTCAACGGAATATTAAAAAACTTATTTTGGCGTTTATATTTTAGCCACCAGAGTATATTAAGAGTTAATCCTACTATTAAAATTGTGACGTTAGAACTAACTGACAACAGGTTATTGACTGAAATATGTGATAGCCGTTCCACATTATCTAGGTGCAATTTGTGAAGATATTGGAGGTCCAGTGCTATTTCTTCTTCTGTTAGGTTGTTTTGTAGTATCGGTGGTAGGCTGTAACTCGGGTTTTATAGGATGTCGAGCATACTTGTTAGAGTGACATATGTCACATGAATCTGTATATTTCTTAATTAATTTTGTCATTTGTGGAAAGTAGTATTTTTCCAGGTTTTGTTCTCTTTATGATTCCTATGAGCTGGTTTGTGCTCCTTTCGGACTATGCTGAGTTTATTTTCTTCGTTGGCGATATCGCTTACTACTCTTTGGGTGATTCTTATCTTGAATCGAATAAAAGATCTTTTATAAATTTTTAATACCGTTTCACAAGTTGGGGTTAAGTTTTTCTTTTAGAATTCTTATGAGATTATCTTTATCAAATTCCTGTAGTCTGACATAGTGTCTGTCGTACTTGGGGTGTTCTTAGTAGCAGTTGATCTCTTTTCCCTCGGACAAGATTTTGTTTTTTGAAAACGTTAATGGGAGCCTCACAATGTGGTATAAGGTCAGTGCTATCTTCCTCTGCGCTGTGCTGGGTGTCAGATGACGACGTTAAAAATTTACTCGAACTGGTAGTCTTGAGAAAGCATCTGTGACCACATTCGTTTTACCAGGTTTATATGTTAATTCATAGTTAAATTCCTCAATTTTTGCCTTCCATCTTTTGAGCTTTGCATTATTATTTCTATTGCTCAAGTCGAAGGTAAGGGGTTGGTGGTCTTAATGTCATTAGCTCCATAAAGATATGTTCTAAGTTTATCGAGAGACCATATAATGGCTAGCATTTCCTTCTTGATAGTTTAGTAATTTTCCTCGGTTTTGCTTAGAGATATTGATATAAAGGTAATTGGTCGATCTTTTCCAATGTCGCCTTGTGACAGAACCGCTCATATCGCAAAGGTGGATGCATCCGTAGTTAGGATAAATGGTTTTCCAAAGTTTGGAAAGATTAAGATATCAGAGGATACAAGCATTTCTTTGAAGTTGTTGAATGACTTAAGAGCCTGTTCGTCGAACAGTGGTTTCAAAACATCGTTGATCATTCTTTGCAATATAGCTGAAGCATTTTTTAAACCAAATCTGCTTTCACCCAAACTGGCTAATGTGTTCGCTATGTCAGGTATTGGATATGCATCTGGTATTGTAACTGCGTTAAGCCGCTTAAAATCAATGACTATTCTATGTTGTTTCTCGCCGGCTGAATTTGATTTCTTTGGTACTATCCAAAGTGGTGAGTTGAAAGGACTCTTCATCATCATATTTGGCACTACAACCGGGGTCCGGTCCTGGTCTCCCGCAAAAAGTCTCTCCACCGGTCCCGATTTCGAGCCGATGTCATCCAGTTTGGTATCCCTATACTCTGGGCGACCTGGTCTACGCCATCCTTCCAGCATAGGCTTGGCCTGCCTCGCTGTCGTGTTCCATAAATCCTACCGCAATGGACTTTCCGAGCAGGATCCTCTTCGCTCATGCGAGCTAGGTGTCCTGCCCACCGGAGCCTACCGAGCTTAATTTTCTTCACGATGTCGACATCGCGGTAACGCTTGTAGATCTCTTCATTATAGAGTCTCCGGAATCGTCCTTCCTCATATACGGGGCCAACAATTCTCCGTAAGACTTTTCTCTCGAACGCGGCTAAGAGGTCAGAATGCTTTTTGCTAAGTACCCAAGTCTCGGATCCATATGTAAGTACTGGTATGAACATTATCTTATATATCAGCAGCTTGGATGTTATGGTTCAGTTCCTGGATTTGAAGAGTCTTGACAGATGTTATGGTTAAGTTCCTGGATTTGAAGAGTCTTGACAGACTTGTTGACTTTGTTGGCTTTAAGCAACTGTGCGCGTAGTCCTGGTTCCATGCTGTTATCGGCTGCTATAGTTGACCCGAGAAAGTTAAAGGATTGCACTACTTAAAATTCGCGCTCCACTATTTGAATTGAGGGACCAATGTTGGATCTTCTACTCGCAGACTTGGCAACCATGTGCTTTGTTTTGCTTTCATTTATGTGCAACCCCAGATTTCGTGCCGCCTGCTCTATCTGGATAGAAGTTTTCTGTACAGCTCTTGGGTTTCTACCAACGATGTCAATATCGTCTACGTAAGCCAGTATCTGAATTGACTTATAGAGGATTGTTCCTCTCGTCATTATGTCAGAGTCTCACTTTCTCCAACGCCAGGTTGAAGAGGACGCAGGCCAGTCCATCCCCTTTTCGGAGCCCGTTATAGATGTTGAATGGGCTTGATAGTGATACGGATATTTTTACTTGGCTTATAACATTGGTCATGGTCAACCTACAAAGTCATGCCAGTTTATTTGGGATGCCGAATTCTCTCATGGCTTTATAAAGTTCTACTCTGGGTATGCTATCATAGGCGGCTTTAAAGTCTATAAAAAGATGGTGTAATGAGTTTTGAAACTCTAGAAATTTTCCATCACCTGCCTTAAGTTGTAAATCTGATCAGTTATTGATTTGCCTGGGACGAAGCCACACTGGTATGGACCAATGATGACTTTAAGGTATGTGGCTGTCCTGTCTTGAAGGATAGAGGCGAAAATCTTATACGCGGTACTCAACAACGTTATACCACGATAATTGCTGCATTTTGTGATATCTCCCTTCTTATGTATGGGGCACAGGATGCCTCTTCGCCAGTCTTCTGGCATAACTTCTTTTTCCCATACCTGCACTATTATTTCATGATTTGCTTGTTGTAATGTAGGGCCTCCTATTTTTATCAGTTCGCTGGGATCCCATCAGATCCCGGGGACTTATTATTTTCGAACCGATTTATCGCTCTGCTAACTTCGTCTATGCTTGGTGGCGGCAGCATAGTGTGATCTTCGGTCATTTCTGGAGCCTCCTATTCCTCACTTAGCTGGCCATTAAGCAACTCATGAAAGTGCTCTTCCCATCGCTCTGAGATGCCTTTAAGATCGGCGATCAGATTACCGTCTTTGTCCTTGCAGTATGTACAACTCTGTGTATATTGCGTCATACCGCGGACTCTTTGGTACAACTTCCACGCCTGGTGCGGTCCTTGCTCTCTGTGCTGTTCCAGTTTGCGGACGAGATTCTTCTCCCAGGCTGCTTTCATTCGCCGGTGAACTGTTTTTCATATCTTTTGAGCTCTTTATATATTTATCTTCGCGTGCCTGCTCTCTATGGGATTGTTGCATTGCTCGGTACTCTAGGACTCTTAGACGGTCTTATTATTCCATCTTCAAGCATTTTTGCTATTTGGCTCTCTCCCTCCACCCTTAAATTAGCGGTATAAGGATATGATTTTTCGTAAATGGGCTCGGATGTGGTGGCACGGACGCTGGTATCAATCGTCCCGCTATCAGAAATAGGTCCAAACACTTTGGCGTGTTTTGGATTATATCCTGGATCTCGCGGTCAATGTGAATGCTGGGTTGGATGTTGTTAACTTGCTTGGATTGCTTAGCTTTAAGCTTAATTTTAATGTTGGGGCTTATGTGCAGAATACTATTTTTTTCTCTCAATCACGGCTTCTATCTTGCTCAGCAAACAAACAAACAAAGAAACGAACAAAGAAACAAACGAACAAACGAAAAATCGAACAAACAAACAAACAAACAAACAAATAAACACACAAACAAACAAACAAACAAACACACGGGCACGCGAAGTTTATATAGAGAATTTAAAAAATCATAAAAAATAGAAAATAGAATTGAATACATAATTTAGTTTACAAGTAGGATTTTGTCGGCTACTGCACAAAATCTACAGGTGATGAAATTTGTTATTACAAGGGACATGCCTCCTGCTTTTCCTTTTGTTTCTTTTTGTTTCAGCTACCAATAAATGTAGGCAAGCTACGAGAATTGATGAAAAAATTAAAAATTTATAGAGGCAGCAGTTGTGTCTCAAGCAAATATTTTTAAAGATTTAGATACATATTAGAATTTTTCCAATTTTCTTCTTAACTGCCAAGATCGGAGGTGATAAAACTCCGAGACTTTGAAAGCGTTCAAGTTCTGCTTGTACTGCACTACGCTACATAAGGGACTGGTAGAGCATTGCGGAAAACTGGTTTCGCTTCTGGCTTCAGTGTCATGGAAGCCTTGACTTTTGTGCTGCGTCCGAGACCTTCCTAGAAAACATCAGGCAAATCTTTTCTTATTTTGCTTGTCAAGTTATCGTCGTGATTGATGCTGTTCACGGACACTGTATTGAGTGGAACTCGCCACAAGGCCAAGGCGGCTCCAGTTTCTTTTCGAGATGATCGTTATGTCTGAAGCTGTGTCGAGTTGTAGCTTTACGTTTGCGCTGTTGATCTTTGGTTCAACAAACTTGCGTTGCGCGGAATTGTTGACCTCGCTGACTTGATTGACTTGAAGGCCTGCTTCTTGAGCATTTTTGTTGGCTCTATCGACCTGTTGCTTGATAAAATCTTTATAATTTTGGCAGTGGCCTGCTTTATGATTCAGGCTCTTTTGTGGAAGACTTTGCTTTATAAGGACAATTGAATACTCGGTGCTGATCACCGCACGCTGGACAGGTTCGAGCTTTCTTTTGAAAAGGGCTAGTTCTGCCAGGTTATTGTGATTTACTTGCAGTCTCAGCGAACAGCCATTCACACAACAGTTTGTAATTTGTGTTATTTTCAAATTGATATTCGTTGTTTCATTGCGCATGAGCTAGAATTCTTTTTTGAATGTGCACGCACATTCACATTTGACAGGAAAATGTATATTTAACAGCTTCGTCTTTTGGCGGTCTTTTGTTGGTCCTTTAAAAGATTTTTGGGGGTCTCTTGGACGTCTTTTGTGGGTGTTTTTGTAGTCTTTTGTGGGTCTTTTGAGAGTGTTAATGCATGCGCTTAGTAACGTATTGGCACAGAACACTACAAGATTATTGTATTAACAAACGAAAATATAGATGGGGGTAAAAATATTTTTGTAGCTATTTATAAAACTATTTCTGTTATATATTTATATTATATATCTGTTAATCTAAAGCTTTATGACATTGTTCTGTTTTTACATCACCAGCTACTTGCAGCTACAGAATGTCATAGCAACCACTTATTTTGGGTGGTGACTTTAAGGTAAATTTTGCATACAGTGATCGTACCCCTCATACATACCTAAAAATTGTTAATTTTATTTATTATTTTATTTTTGCAATAATGCGAAGTTTTAATGATAAAACTGGTCAGCCAAGACCCCATCCCATATTCCGACGATATTAATAGTAACAAATGCAGCTGATGACCAAACTCTGCTTATAACATAGAAAAAAAACAACCAATAAAAATTAAATTTTTTTATGTGAGTTCTCTAATAGCAGATAAACTTGTGTGCAAAGTTAAGATAAAATGGAGTTAATTTTGAAAAATAATCGGCGCTGGGGCCCGACACTCAAATTTTTACAGAAAGTGTTGTCATCGCAAATATACATTGTGTAAAGTTTTAATAAAAAGCCCCTCAGCCTGAGGCTCTCGGCCCTGCGTCCCGATCACTTCTAAATTTTTACAAAAAGTTTTGCAGATCTGTGTGCAAATTCGAATAAAATCGGGCTTTAGAAAGTAGATTAAAAATTTATCAAAATATTCCACCAGCCAGCCAAAAACAAACACACATGCACGCGAAGTTAATATAGATAATTTAAAAAATATACTGCTATTAAAAATATAAATTAATGTTAATGTTAGGGGATGAGCTGGACGGCGTTCTCTTACCTGGCATTGAAGAAAGTAGCAAAATACACGCTCAGAAGCGCAAAGCCGTCAAAGTCTACTTTAGTCTGTCAAGACTTTTCAAATCCATGAATTTTATCATAATATCCAAGTTGCTGGTGTATAAGACATTGGTCATACGAGTACTTACATATGAATCCGAGACTTGAGTACTTAGCAAAAAGAACTTAACCGGTGAGCGAACACCTAGCGCGCATGATCGAAGATGATCCTTCTCGGAAAGTCCTTTATGGGAGTTTAAGAATGCCAAACTGGCTCGAAATCGTCAGCCAGTTGAAGAACCAAATATGTGGTTGAAGAACCAAATATGTACCTCACGGTAATGAAACAAACGTTGGATACAAAGCAAAAAGATGCATTCTAACGATGCAGCCTCAATAACAAATTAATAGATTAAAACTTAAATTAGTTTATAAACGAATTTGTATATTAAGTAATGTTTGAAAGAAATGCACATTAATAATAACTTTTACCATATTTTTTATTGAAAAAGTTTAGCTTCAATAATCGATATTATTCTCTCGTACTTCAGCATATGATTTACTGTTATCTGAATAAAATTGTAGATACCAATTACGGAACGTTTTAATTGCGGAATCTTCTTTTACCAGTTGGGGATTATTGCGAAACATTTTGTGATTCCACATGTTCATATCACGCTCAAACTATTTATAAGAGGCCGTGATTTAAATGAGCACTATGTAGTTAATGTTTCAATAATTTACCATTAAACTCTCTCCAAGGACAAGAACCTTCAAAAATGGTGCCAATATTCTTCTTGCATAAAAGCGATGCGTTACCTTCTGCACTAGTGGCTCTATTGGTGTCACCGTTTGTAGAATCGTGATCGGACCTATCCCGGTGTTTATATTTAGTTGAACATATGATGGGCCGATCTGTTTTGTAGAAAATAAGAAAATATTGTAAAAAGATTTTACCCAAAGTGTAACGTTATTTGAATATTCAATTGTTTGATTTTGATCTAGCATTTTTGGATTATTAAGGCCGAAACACAAAGGCGCTCTGTCACGTGCGTTATATAACCATGCTAAATGAGTACCCGGCGTTGCACGGGGTGTAAAATTTTACACTATAATCGCCGCAACGTCCCATTCACTGACCCCCTTCCCGTAGCGGTGATTTACCATCACTATAGGGCCTGGCATTACACGGTTGTAAAATTTGACACAAATATCGATCCGCATCCCCCCTCAACGACAATTTCATCCTCATAGAGATATCTTATCGTCACTATTCACATCAGCTACCCCGAAAACTATAGAATGGACACTAATATTGGTCACCACCGATTATGTCTGAGAGCAGTCAGGATGGACCACCATAAATAAATTTTGGACCCAATTAGATCCATCAAGAAATTGAAGAAATCGCGTTTGATGATACCACAATCAATTACAACGTAGAAGATTTTATAGATAAAATATTAACAAATGTTAATACAGCTATCGACAAAATTGGACAACAATTCAGAACGACCCAGCACAGCCACATTTCATCTTCCAAAAATAACGCTGCCAAAGTTCGACGGCGGTTATTCAAAATGGCGCCAATTCGCCGATTTATGCGCCAAAATTATTGATAAGCAACTGTTTGTACTACACATCGTTCGTCCCACACACTAAAATGACAGCTGATGTTACACACAGCCAGTATCCTTTTATATCCTTCCGCATGAACATCGCTCACTCTAGCTATTCCGTGTTTATTTTTTTTTGAGAAATACATACTTACATACTTCGCAGAATTGCATTGCCTTTTTATTTTCAATCACTTAGAAATCAATTTCCTTAAAATTAATTTCACGTTCGCTGCACTGCCTTCATTTTAACATTTGGTCCTTCGAGACGGATGGCTACAACGATAAGCATACTCTACTCAGATTTTTAACACAATTTTGCGATTCGGCTTATTGGTTCGTAGCCATTTTGTGTTTTCTTTTCTTTCTTTTAATTATATCGGTTGTGTAGTGTGCGCAATAGAGAACAGCGTTTTTATAAAACTAATAGTCAGTCATTCATATTGTAATCAAGTAGAAAAATTCCAAAATTAAAATTAACACACCAAAATTCGAAAATTTTAGCTCGTTTTAATCAAATCATTTGTGAAATTTAAACAAAAAATTGCAATTACACAAAACTTAACATTTGATGAAACGGAACTTGAACCTGCGTATTATTACAACGTTAAAAAAAATTTCTACGATCAGGATTTAACAGGCGTCGTTGCAGAAGAGTCTAGAACGATGTCTGCGGCGCAGCAACAAATTTGGAGCCGACAATCCTGAGGTCAACGAAAAGCACGCGAAGACTCAAATTTCACACCTTCATGCCCGGGATGAAGAGATTTGCGACATACAAGACAAAGTAGAGGCGGTCTGTGGTACAGAGGAGCTAGAAAATTAATTTGGCAGTCGCGCTCAGCATGAGCAATTTTATATTGCTGCCATGTCTTACCTATAAACTATTCTTAGACGCTGTCGAACATCATCTGCTTCGACATAACAGGAAGATACCCCCAAGCTGTTATCATCATTAACGGATATTCAGTTACCTCGCATAAAGATACCAATCTTCGACGGTGAATATGCGAACTGGACCGATTTCGTGAACCTGTCCACCGATCTAATTCATGTTAACCGGAATCTCACAAACTCGAAAAAACTTCATTATTTAAAGGCGAACCTCAGCGGTGGAGCGGCCACGTTATTTAAATCAATGACGCTAACTACTACGAGGCATGGGACATTTTAAAAGGCCGATATAACCATAGACGCTTCATCATTGATAGCCATCTTCGGAAGTTCAAGAATAAGCCCGGATTACACCAAGATTCCGCATCAGGGCTAAGAAAAATCATAGAAATCACTACGAACACAGTGCGCTGTTTGAAAGTATTATCCGTCCCAATCAAAACATGGGATATCATTTTGGTGAATATTATCACGAAAAAACTCGAGCCCGAAACCCATCGCCAGTGGGAACTATCTCTAACCAGAGCCAGATATCCAACATTTCAGGAACTCATGAATTTTCTAGACAGTCCTTGGCAATCATTAGAAATTTTTTCCTCACTGAAGCCAAAATCGTCGCAGCTATTCTATTCGAAATCATCAACGTCACATGCAAACTCGCTACGGAAGTCCACCGTCCCAAAAGCTCGCTCGCTGATAGCCATCCCAGCCTGTCCACTTTGTGAGGGAAATCACACCGGGTTCCAATGCGATAACTTCAAGTCGAATAGAGGTCTACACTTGTTCAAAGGAAGGGGCTAAGTTTTAACTGTCTGCGTGGAAGTCATCGTAGTTCCAAGTGTAGATCTAGTGCTTGTCGATCCTGCAACAGAAGACACCACACTTTGGTGCACATTTTGGTCATTCGTGAAGAGAATAAAAAATACAGCCTCGTAAATTATAATGACACTCTAGTTGTCAAAGACAAAGCCAATCTGTTTGCTGCACATTTTGAAGCAGGCTCCACGCTTCCAGATTGTTCATTGCTGACGGCTGCACATCCGAGTATTGAACACTCTATGGGACAGATCTTTATTCGTACTTGTGCAGTTGCTAGAGTTTTAAACTATCTCAACATTCACAAGTCCGCTGGGCCAGATGCTATTTCCCCATTACTTCTGAAGAGGTGTTCTTCCAAGCTGGCATTACCATTGCGTTAGCTTTGCCATATATCCTATTCTTCTGGACTCTTCCCGAGAAGTTGGAAAACAGCCTTTGTCCAGCCCATACCCAAAAAAGGCGAGCCGTCGTCTCCTTCTTCGTACCGACCCATAACACTTAAATCCATTCTTTCCAAGGTCATGGAAGTGCTGATAGATTTTCAGCTCATGAAATATCTTAAAACCAATGAAATCCTTAGTGACCGGCTGTACGGATTTCGTGGGAAACGTTCCACTGGTGATTTGTTGATATATCTCCCCGAACAGTCAAACCGGTCTTTGCGTCAATTTGGTGAAAGCAATGCTGCTGCACTCGATATTTCCAAAGCATTTGACAGAGTTTGGCATCAAGCTCTTTTGTCTAAAATGCGTGCTTATGGTGTCGATAAAAAACTGCTTCATTGGATTAGAAGCTATTTTTAGACCGCTCAATTCAAGTTATTTTGGACGCTGTCAAGTCTGAAATACACCACATAAATGCTGGCGTTCCCCAGGGCTCTGTTCTGTCCCCGACACTCTTAATCATTTTTATTAATGATCTCTTATCTGTGACTTCTAATCCAATTCACTCTTTCGCTGACGACAGCACTCTCATCTTCTCATATAAGTTTGAGGAACGTCCCTCCACTTCTCATGTGGAACTCAAACAACTTCGTATGTTAAGCACGTTAAATTCTGTTATAGACAAAAATGGGTCTAGTCATGTTAAATAAAAGTTTTAAAAAAGTAATAAAACGTAAGTAATGTTTATCACATATTTTCTGAAGAAAGTTGATCTCGAAATCAAAATCTACCATGGACAAGAAAACTGGAACAGGCATAGAAGTTGGATATCTGAAGACTCAAAAAGGATGTTTAATTTATTTAAACGCATTTACAAAGGCTAGTATATCTTCTAAAAATAAAGTCCCAAACGAAGTTTCTACCGTTAGTATTAACAGAGCAATATGTATTAAAATGGGTCAGGGTACACCAAAGTTAGCTTTTTCTTAAATCCCCGAAAAATTATGTCAACATTACTGTAGAACGATTTTCCCCAATTATTTTGCACGAATTAGGGGACACCCTGTATAAAAACAAAACTTTCTTTCATTTCCCTACATTCAAAATTATGTAAAAAAAATTTCCTTTTTTTTAAGAGAAATAAAAAAAAAGGAAAAAGGTGTAACGAAGTTGTTTGTATTACAAAACAATAACGCTACAAACCCTATGATTAAGATGAGAAAACCAACTTAATGCACACAAGCATAATAACCAATTTCCCCCAAATGTAATGCCGACGGCAAAACACACTGCTAGGCTACAGACGCATATACACGCAATTGACTACGTAAGCAGTCACCATGCACCACGGCCATAGCATTTGGCAAATTATTGACCAGTATCCTGAACAATGATTATTATCCAACCTCCAACGGGGAAAAATACAAAATTCCCAACCAGTTCTAATAGCAACTTAAAGACATGGGACACGAAAACTGAAAACCATCAGAGGATTTCAAGCCCGTGAACTCCTTGAGTGGAGGTAATTTCCTTTAGGAGAAAAGACTCTGCGCTGGAATTAATTCCCCATCGTTCATTTCGAACGACCGACTCCGGATTATCGCCATCGTAGTCGAACAAGTGTTGTGTTGAATACGCTCACTTGTTCTTTACTTTGACCGACTCCGTATCACCGCCATCGTAGTCGAACAAGTGTTGTGTTGAATACGCTCACTTGTTCTCTACTTTGACCGACTCCGTATCACCGCCATCGTAGTCGAACAAGTGTTGTGTTGAATACGCTCGCTTGTTCTCTACTTCGATCGACTACATATCACCGCCATCGTAGTCGAACAAGTGTTGTGTTGAATACGTTAACTTGTTCTCTACTTTGACCGACACCGTATCACCGCCATCGTAGTCGAACAAGTGTTGTGTTGAATACGCTCACTTGTTCTCTACTTTGACCGACTCCGTATCACCGCCATCGTAGTCGAACAAGTGTTGTGTTGAATACGCTCACTTGCTCTCTACTTTGACGGACTACATATTACCGCCACCATAGCCGAACTAGTGTCGTTCACTGTTCTCTAAGGCGACTGACTCCGTTTCGCTGCCTTCGTCGTCAAACAAGTGTTGTGTTGAATACGCTCACTTGTTCTCCCCCTTCTCCCCTCATACTGAACCATCACCATCGGTGGTAATAAAAGCGACATGCTTTATGAACCACATGATAATATACTTCCCCCATAGCTCCCGTCTAATATAGAATATACATAGGTCTTATTTATCAATAGTATATAAACATTTTAGTTCGTAGTATTAATATTAGTTATCAAAAACCATTGTATTTATTCTTAAGTCTGTAGTCATACGAAAATATGAATAAAAATAAATATTAAGTCGAAACCATAAACAATATAATTCTTTAATTTGTAGCACTACACCGCAAACGAACCCTGGGTATACGACGAGGGTCACCCTAGCAAACATTGCTACAAATTTGGCGCCCGAGCAGGGACGACTTTTCAAGTCGCTTCAACTGACCGAAGGAGGAGAAAATCTTATAATTGATCCGAGTACTACAATCAAATCACCGCTTGGCAATATTTCTTTGTTCTGCTGTAATTGAAGCACCGATGGTTTCACGCAGCCGTCCGACGCAGAAGTAATGGACAAAGTAATAAAGTGGAACGTCAAGTACGATGGAAATAAGAACCACCCACTCGAGTTTTTAGAACGGGTGGAGGAACTAGCTGAATGTTATCAGCTACCCTTTGACCGAATCGTTCGGGCACTTCCCGAATTATTAACAGCGACTGCATTGGCCTGGTACCGAAACCACAAGAACTCCCTCACTACTTGGGACAAGTTCAGTCAAGAACTTCGACACTTTTTTCTGCCTAGTCGATTCAGCGCTCAGTTGCTTGACCGTATCCGGAATCGAACCCAAATGACGAAAGAAAAGGGCAAAGAGTACATCATCGCTATACAGAGCATGATGAGGTGGCAAGAGTCATTAAGCACCGAAGAGAAATTATACCGAATCTATGAGAACCTAAAACCCGAATACCGATATTATATAAAACGATGATAATTTTCTACTTTGTCAGAATTGACTGCATTAGTCAAAGAGTATTAGTATCTTCAAGATGAAATACCAGTACCCAGACCATCAACCCCGGCCGTGCGACCACCGCACCGAACACCGATCCAATCAGTCCGACCACAACAAAAATCAACCAGTCCGAAGGCAAATGCATGCGACCGAAAAACATGCTGCTGGACTTGTGGCCTACCCGCTATGAGTGCCAAGACAGGCGTCTCTTTTGCTCTCACTGCGATGCAATGGACCGACAAAGTCGCAATCGCCCGCCTGATCACTCGCTGTACACCATGACACTGAAATTAAAACAACATTCATTCGAAGCCGTTTTTGACACCGGTGTCAGCCTGTCATGCATTGGTAAGGAAATCAAGCGATTATGCGAAAACGAGTATTATACCAGTAAGCCCATCAACTTGCCTCTTTCCTTGGCCAATAACACAACCGCAAGAATATCATTCTGCATACCAGTACGCTGGGGAATATGGACGTACCAGCAAGAATTTCTTTATATTCCGAACTTACACGATCAATGCCTTGTGGGAACAGACTTTCTAGCCAAAAATAAGTTCACAATTAATTATGGAAACACGACTATGATAGTCATGATGGCCAAACCGAAAACCGAAGAACAGCAGCTAATAGCCACTACCAGCCGGATAGCCGTTCCTTTTTCAATCCAAGATCAATTTACTAGACCGATACGCAGCGAAGACCCGAAGCACATTTCCAGCTCACCCATAACTAGAATCGACGATCGATTTGAATTGTATTTTTTTTTGTCATATAAAATGGATAAACCAAACAAAATGAATTATTAACGGCCATATTATTCACTCGGTTAAAAAACGTGGTTTAAACACTTTTAAACCAAAAAAATAAACCAAAATAAACCACCCGATCTTAAACCAGAAAATTTTAAACCATATCCATATTATTCACTACTTTTCTGGTTTAAATCTGTTTGGTTTACTTTAGATTATTTCACCATTGGTTTATTTTCTCAACCAGTTTATCGGCCATGAAATTTCATATTTGCTCGATTTGACAACTATTTGACTATTTTTTCGAAAATACTTTGTTTTATTGACCGAAATAAGCAGAAAAGTGTCTGCCTTCGAGGTAAACGCAATTGCAGCAGTAGGAATAGTAAAATAAATTGTTCTTGCATCATTTGAGTAAGGTAAGGTAGATAGTTTTGTTTTGTGCATTTTTATTTAATGAATTTGTATTTTTAAATTCTCTATATTAACTTCACTTGCCCGTGGCTGGCTGGCTGGCTGGCTGGCTGGCCAAATTTTGTGATCAATTTTTAACCCACTTTCTACAGCCCGATTTTATTGAAATTTTGCACACATGCATATCTCCCATGACAACACTTTCTATTAAAATTTAAGACCCCTCGGGCTGCGGGGTCGGGGGGCTCCCACACAAATATTTTACAAAATTTACCCGATTTTCTTAAAATTTTGTACACATGTGTGTCTTCGATGGAAAACACTTTTTGTAAAAATTTGGAGCGATCGGCCCCTTGGAGACCACAATATACAATTTTTAAATATCTCTATATCGCATCAGATCACGGCAAAGTCTGAGCTCTGTGCTTTGTGAGCAGCGCTGTTCGCTGCCGCTGCGTCATTTGGTGGATGACGAGCAAACAGTGTGTATTCCCGATTAGAGAATTTACAAGAAAAATTTTAATTTTTATGGGTTGTTTTTTTAAATTCTCTATATTAACTTCACTTGCCCGTTGCGGCCGGTTGTCTGGCTGGCTGGCTGGCTGGCTGGCTGGCACACCAAATCTTGCGATAAATTTTTAACCCACTTCCCAAAGCCCGATTTTACTGAAATTTTGCACATATGTGACAACACTTAAATTAAAAATTTGAGGACCCTCGGGCCCCGGGGTGGGGGGGGCTTCCATACAAATATTTTACTAAATTTTACTCTATTTTCTTTAAATTTTATACACATGTGTATCACTGATAGACAACATTTTTTGTTCAAAATTTGGAGACCCCGGGCCCCGGGTTCGTGGGACCCCATACAATTTTTTTTAAAAAAATAACCCGATTTTCTTCAAATTATATACACATGTGTATCACTGATAGACAACACTTTTGTTAAAAATTTGGAGACCCCGGGCACCGAGTTCGTGGGACCCCATAAAATTTTTTTTAAAAAATAACCCGATTTTCTTCAAATTTTATATACGCATGTATCTCTGATAGACAAGACTTCTTGTAAAAATTTTGGAGACCCCGGGTTCGTAGGGCCCCATACATTTTTTTTAAAAAAATAACCCGATTTTCTTAAAATTTTATATACGAGTGTATCTCCGATAGGAAACACTTTTTGTAAAAATTTTGGAGACCCCGGGCCCCGGGTTTGTGGGGCCCCATACAAATTTTTAAAAAAAATTAACCCGATTTTCTTCAAAAATCCGATGGACAAAATTTTTTGTAAAGTTTTTGGAGTGAACGGGCCCTGAGGACCAAGGGGTGCCCATATAATTTTTTTTAAAAATTAGCTCGATTTTCTTCAAATTTTTAACACTTGTGTATCGCTGAATGACATAACTTTTTGTAAATTTGTTGGAGTGATAAGGCCCTGAGACCCGTGTGGTGTCCATGTACATTTTTTAAAAATTAGCCCGATTTTCTTCAAATTTTAACACATACCCATCTCCTAGAGAATTTACATGAAAATTTTTAATTTTTATGGGTTTTTTTTATACCTTAATTTGTTTTTTATTTTTTATATAAAAATGTTAAACTCGGCCCAGTGGATGGCACATTCAAAATAAAGGTCATCCCGAAATAGAAAAAAATACTTTGGTGACCCCGCCGACCGAGTATATATAATACCGTAAATAATTCACATATGTAATAAGAAATTTCCGAAATATAATAATTATTATTTACTTATAATATAGACAAACACAAAAATCATTAGTATTAGCACTTATATTATTTTTTAACCCACCCCGAAGTAGGAGGGGAATGTAACGAAGTTGTTTGTATTACAAAACAACAACGCTACAAACCCTACGATTAAGATGAAAAAACCAACTTAATGCACAAAAGCATAATAACCAATTTCCCCCAAATGTAATGCCGACGGCAAAACACACTGCTAGGCTACAGACGCATATACACGCAATTGACTACGTATGCAGCCACCATGCACCACGGCCATAGCATTTGGTAAATTATCGACCAGTATGCTGGACAATGATTATTATCCAACTTCCAGCGGGGAAAAATACAAAATTCCCAACCAGTTCTAATAGCAACTTAAAGACATGGGACACGAAAATTTAAAACCATCAGAGGATTTCAAGCCCGGAAACTCCTCGAGTGGAGGTAATTTCCTTTAGGAGAAAAAACTCTGCGCTGGGATTAATTCCCCATCGTTCATTTCGAACGACCGACTCTGGATTATCGCCATCGTAGCCGAACAAGTGTTGTGTTGAATACGCTCACTTGTTCTCTACTTTGACCGACTCCGTATCACCGCCATCGTAGTCGAACAAGTGTTGTGTTGAATACGCTCACTTGTTCTCTACTTTGACCGACTACATATCACCGCCATCGTAGTCGAACAAGTGTTGTGTTGAATACGCTCACTTGTTCTCTACTTTGACCGACTCCATATCACCGCCATCGTAGTCGAACAAGTGTTGTGTTGAATATGCTCACTTGTTCTCTACTTTGACCGACCACATATTACCGCCACCATAGCCGAACTAGTGTCGATCACTGTTCTCTAAGGCGACTGACTCCGTTTCGCCGCCTTCGTCGTCAAACAAGTGTTGTGTTGAATACGCTCACTTGTTCTCCCCCTCCTCCCCTCATAATGAACCATCACCATCGGTGGTAATAAAAGCGACATGCTTTATGAACCACATGGTAGCATACTTCCCCCATAGCTCCCGTCTAATATAGAATATACATAGGTCTTAGTTATCAATAGTATATAAACATTTTAGCTCGTAGCATTATTATTAGTTATCAAAAACCATTGTATTTATTCTTAAGTCCGTAGTCATACGAAAATATGAATAAAAATAAATATTAAGTCGAAACCATAAACAATATAATTCTTTAAGTTGTAGCACTACACCGCAAACGAACCCTGGGTATACGGCGAGCGTCACCCCAGCAAACATCGCTATCTCTGATGGACAAAACTATTTGTAAATTTTTTGCATTGATCTGGCTAGCCCTAAGGCTCGAGGGGTACCTATATAAGTTTTTTAAAAATTAACCCGATTTTCTTCAAATTTTAAACACAAGTATATCATCGATGACATACTATTGAAAGTTGGAAGCGATCGGGCATCAAATTTTTTAACACATGTGTAACTTCGGTGACAACAGTTCTTTAAAAAATTTTGAAGTGAAGGCACTTATATAAATTTTTTCCAAATTAACCCGATTCAAACACATATGTATCTCCTATTAGAGAATTTACTTGAAAAATTTTAATTTTTATGGGTTGTTTTTTTATTTTTCTGTTGTGAGGAACAAAATTTTTCACATTAGAATTTTTCCCAAACAACATGTCTGGAAATAATTTCTAAGCCTTTTGTTATAGACATAAACTTAAAGAAAAGAAAAAAAAGAACTCAAAATGTAGTTTTTAATAATCATTCATAGTTACCAACGCACTCTCTACAAAGTAACTCAAAAGTCACTCAATTGACGGCGAAATGGCCAATATTTCGTTTTCTCCTCTTTTTCTCCTTCTCTTGCGAGCGATAGGCGAGAGTATGGAAAACATAGTGCATTAGAAAAACCACCACCACGTAAACACATAACGCTAGCAATAACAGATCTAGCGCCGCCGATCTCTGCTTGTGGGCAATCAGTGCACTTAAACAGATGATCACTATTACACAACAGCGAATCCGCCGAAAAGAACGTCTGTCCCCCTCATGCTCAGACATTAGGCACAGACGTACTCCCACGCATAACAAAAACCAAAACACTATGCAACGGCTGATGGTGTCAATGACCTGAGCACCGCTGATAAAGCAGAAACCGTTCTGCAGATTAAGAGAGCACTTTGGTATAGACAAGAAATTACCAAGTGGGCTCGTCAACGCATGTAGACAACAACATGCGTATTCGAAACTGAGACAATAATGGAAATTGTGAATACAAACACACACGTTGTAATGCAGAAGAAACATGTATATCACACATGAAAACAAACATGTTGTTATTCAGAGGCAAACATCATATTGAGAACATGTATATTTCAAACATGCATACATGCGTCTGGATATATGAAAATCTTGTCACAACAACAAACGAACACAATGAAAAACGATAAACCAACGGAAAACCAAGCCGTACGAAACAGTATAAAAGGAGCACGCAGCTCAACCAAAAGGCCTATTCTTCCCGAGTTCCTTCCCGAGTTCACAACTAATAGTTCAAGAGTACTACCTTTCTATTACTGCTGAACTAAACCCTGCAAGAACCAAGTCCTAGACTAATAGTTCAAGAGTACTACCTTGCTATTACTTCCGAGCTAAACGCTGAAAACCCAAGTCCCCGACTAATAGTTCAAGAGTACTACCTTGCTATTACCTCCACGCATCGTCATTTGCCCCTGTCTGGTGAGAAATCAGCCCTGATCCAGGATCAGCACAGAATTCTCGCTCGCATCATCATCAACCACGAACCCGTTCAGGCCACTACAGGCGCATCCCGCAGTTTCGTTAGCGAAGCTTTGGCTGAAAGGTTTCGAATTTCGGACAACACCACCCCCGTGCACATCCCAATCCCAATCCCAAATGGCTAACGGAAGTCAGACAACAGTCCGTGAGGAGTTAAACGTCAACATTCGCTTTATGTTCACTGTGCCTGCTAGTGTTGCCGAATGCCGCTGATAATCTTTCACTGGGGATGGACTTCCTTACAAGAGCCAGAGCCACTTTTAGTTTTGGAGGTGAGTACTTAACACTTCAAACTGTATCAGCAGGTCCGGTTAAACGTCTGACATGCAACACATTCCGAGAAGTTTAACAACCACAATTGCCAAAGACCCAACAGCCGCTGAAGTCAGACTTGGTGTTAGTCACACCGTCCAGAAGAAGACGTCACAGCCGCATAAAACCATTACAGGCGCCAAACGTCACAACATCTACACTTTCAGGGCATCAAAAGTCGTCGCAGCCTAAGGTAGCAGCAAGGGCAAGAGTTGACATAAGTTACCTCTGTCCAAAACAGCGCAGTCCAAGAATTGACGAGAGACACTATAGTGTTCAAGGATTACCACATCCGTTTGGACATACTGCAGTCAGGACTCTCGCCAAAGATTGTCACAGACGCCTAAGCAATCAGCATTGCCAGAAGTCGCCCATAAAAGCTCAAAAATCGTCATGGTTGAGGAGTACTTCCGTCACTCTAAACCACCAGCAGCCAGAAAACCCGTCGCCAAGAACCAAAACAGCTTGTAGGAATCATCACCGTCGCCAGGAACATCAACTTGATCAAAAGCTGTCGAAGTCGCCGCAAACGTCGCTACAGATATCATATTCATCGCAGAAGCCACAGCCGTCACAGTTGCCACAGCCAGAAAACCAGTCCTCAAGAACCAAAGCAACCCTTAGGAATTATCACTGTTGCCAGAGCCAGAAACTTAATCAAAAGCGTTCAAAGTCGCCACAAACGTCGCTACAGATATCATATTCATCGCAGCAGCCACAGCCATCACAGTCGCTAAAGACGTCACAGTCGCCACAGTCGCCACAGTCGTCTGGAACCTCACAGCACCTACCGCCGACAATAACTAACGCAGTCCTCAGAAGACTCGAAACGACAAGGAGCTGTATGACAATAAAAACCAGGTTTCGTGCACCTCCAACAGAGCGTCCGTTTCCAAGTACTAACTATTAGGAAGGGTAAGTACTTGTCCGCCGAAGCAACGGGGTAGTGTGAGGAACGAAATTCTTCACATTAGAATTTTTCCCACACAACATGTCTGGAAATAATTTCCAAGCCTTTTGTCATAGACATAAACTTAAAGAAAAAAAAAGAACTCAAAATGTAGTTTTTAATAATCATTCATAGTTACCAACGCACTCTCTACAAAGTAACTCAAAAGTCACTCAATTGACGGCGAAATGGCCAATATTTCGTTTTCTCCTCTTTTTCTCCTTCTCTTGCGATCGATAGGCGAGAGTATGGAAAACATAGTGCATTAGACAAACCACCACCACGTAAACACATAACGCTAGCAACAACAGATCTAGCGCCACCGAACTCTGCTTGTGGGCAATCAGTGCACTTAAACAGATGATCACTATCACACAACAGCGAATCTGCCGGAGAGAACGTCTGTCCCCCTCACGCTCAGACATTAGGCACAGACGTACTCCCACGCATAACAAAAACCAAAACACTATGCAACGGCTGATGGTGTCAATGACCTGAGAACCGCTGATAAAGCAGAAACCGGTCTGCAGATCAAGAGAGCACTTCGGTATAGACAAGAAATTACCAAGTGGGCTCGCCAACGCATATAGACAACAACATGCGTATTCGAAACTGAGACAATAATGGATATTGTGAATACAAACACACACGTTGTAATGCAGAAGAAACATGTATATCATCATGAACACAAACATGTTGTTATTCAGAGGCAAACATCATATTGAGAACATGTATATTTCAAACATGCATACATGCGTCTGGATATATGAAAATCTTGTCACAACAACAAACGAACACAATGAAAAACGATAAACCAACGGAAAACCAAGCCGTACGAAACAGTATAAAAGGAGCACGCAGCTCAACCAAAAGGCCTCAGTCATCATCGAGCGCTCAACACGAGCACACGCAGATCACGCATCATATCGTCTAGCTACCTGCTACCGATTAAAAAAAAAACCCAAAACCAAAAGCGAGCATTTCGCTACCTATTACTTTTTATTTTTTTATTATTTCACTAATTATTTTTTAATTTCAGGAATATTTTTCTTTTCCAGTTATTAGAATTTATTTTCAGAAAAGGTTTTCCTTCAATCAGCCCTATAACATGGGGAAAAAAGCAAAAAGGAAGGAAAAAGTCAACGAGGTCTTATCCTTAATTAAGGAACAAGTCACCAACCATGGTGGGGATTTCCTGTTGTCATTGTACCGAAGGCTGGATGAAGTGAACCAGCTGTGCGATTCAGCGACTTCAGAGGAGGAAACAATGAGCGTTGTCGAGGAATCGGATAATGAAGCGTCCGAAGCCAGTAGCGGCGGAGAGGACAATTTTAGCGAAGAAGATAGTCGCAAAGATCGATCATCTCCCGAAACCATGCCAGTAAAGGCAAAAAGAAGAAGATTGTCTGCTAGTTCCAGGCCTTCATCACCACCAACTTCATCTCCGGCTGCAGTAGCTAATGATGTCAGGATTGCGCCAAAACCAGTTGTTGTCGAGCATACAACAAAACCAAAAGAGGTGCAACGTAGAAAGGTGCAGTCATCCCAACCAACCGCTCAAGGGAACATTAGCACTCAGAGTACTGGACCAACAACTAAACCATTTGCTATGCCACCAATTGTCTGCTTCAGACTGAACGTCGCTGAACTCTCAAAGTTCACGAAGAGTGCCAATATTAGTTGCAGAATTCGCAACATCAATAGCAGCAAATCGGTCGTTACGGCCATGAACAAAGACGGCCACCAGCGAATTCGGTCTTTCCTACAGTCGGGAAAGACTGAATTCAACACCTATACCAGTAAGGAGGACAGGAAAGAATTGTTGGTCCTTAAAGGTATTCACCACTCCTTTGACACTGAGGATGTCAAGGAAGCGTTGACGGCAGAGGGTGTCCCTGTAGTGGAGGTCAAACCCTTCAAATCACAGAGGAACGACAGGAAATTTAACCATTTCATTGTAGAGCCTGAGAAGAACTGCGATAAGGCAGCAGTATGCTCAAAAACCCTCCTGATGAACCAGCTGGTGCATTGGGAAAAGCTAAAACCAGCAGGCATTACCCAATGCAAAAATTGCCAAAAGTTTGGACATGTCGCAAGCAATTGCGGTATGAAATATAGATGTTTTAAGTGCAAGGACGAGCACTTACCTGGACAATGCCCGAGAAACGCTGACAACAATAAAGACGACAACGTTTTCTGCACAAATTGTCAAAAAAACTGGACATCCTGCAAACTATCGGGGATGTCCTAAATATAAAGAAAAAATGGCGGAAAAAGTAAAAACCGCCCAAAAGAAGATTGAGCAGCATAAGTTCGCCCAGAAATCTGCTGCAAAAGCGATAGTGAAAGGAGTTAGCTTTGCTAGTATAGCTGCTATGGGTAATGCAGTTGCTAGCAAGCCAGCAACTAGCAACAAACCACCACCAACCATCCAAGAATGCAGTAAACCAGTGAAGAAGCAAGCTTTAAAAACGGCTCCATCTACTGAAAAAACTAATATTTTTGACGACACTGAAAGGTTATTCGGCGCAGACCTTTTTACAATTTTGCAGAAGGCAAGAAAAGTCGTGCCTGCTAATTATAGCAGCCTTGATGACAGGTCCAAAACAACCGTTTTGGGTCGACTTATTTGTGAATTATGTTCACAATAAGCAGGATAAGTATATTCTCATATAATGTGAACTCCATTTATTCTTTAGCAAGGCGTATCACACTTAAATTATTTATTAAAACTAATAAACCTGACATTCTTCTTTTACAGGAAACAAACCTCACAGGGAGAAACCCGTTCAGTCCAGACGGATACAATATCCACAGGGTCGACAAAAGCAGTGGACGCTCTGGGACGGCGGTCCTTATCAAGGACACTATGGCAGGCGAGAAGGTAGAAATCAGTGGGCTGCGTAGCATAGAAGCAACAGCTGTCAGCATCAAAGTCAACGAGGTTGAGACCTTGCTGGTGATATCTGTATACAATCACTGTAACGCAACGAGGGAAGACATCCAACGGGATCTGCAAACTGTCTGCGGCATCTCCTCTAGGCACACATACTGTGTGGTTGGAGGGGACTTTAACGCTAGACACACCCGATGGCAAGATGAAGTGTGCAACAGTCAAGGAAAGGCTATTACAGATTGGCTGGATTCAAATCCTCATCAGCATACTATGGTTGTAGTTTCTCAGCCCCGGAAGACGTACCCTCGGACACCGTCAACTCTGGATTTCTTTCTGGCAACTACAAATTTTATTAATATCCTTCCAGAATTAACAAATTATTCATGTTTGGCGCACGATAGCGACTCGGATCATATGGCCATAGAGCTTCGAGTTAGGTTGAATCAGCGAATTTTGAAAGTCACACCACCATCTGAACTACACATCAACTTCAGGAAAGTAAACTGGAACCGGTTTAGATCTGAAGTTGAAGCTGATTTAACAATGCCAGCAGACTGCAGAAATCTGGAGAATTACGAAATTAATGATGCTATAAGAAATTTCGAGAATGCGGTAAACACAGCCATCAATCGGCAGAAAACAATACGCACCAGCAGGGATCGCTTCCAACACCTGCCTGGACATATACAGGCAATATATTCTCACAAGCAACGGCTGAGGAAGCGCCTTCAGAGGATTTTTAACAGGACTCTTAATACAGTCAATGACGAATACCAGTCTGTACTTTCGCAACTGCGTTGTACAGTGAACATGCTTCGTCAAGCACTACGGAAGTACCAGGAAGATGACCTGACCAAACGACTCCAGAACATCAAACCAGGTCATGATGCTTTTAAGAAGCTGAACGCTCTGGTCGGAAAGCGTATTTCCATTCCAGAAAGTATCACGTTTGGAGATCAAGTAGCATCCAGTCCTGTTGAAAAAGCCGAAGCCTTTGCCTGCCATTTTGAAAGGAGTTTTACGGACCGACCACCAACGCATCTTCCAGATTTTTTGGAAGAGGTGGAAAGTCTTGTGGAAGACGTCACTTCTGCAAGTAATCCTGTAGTGCGGTTTAGTGAAGAAAACCCCGCTAGAGCGCCCGTAGACGTTGAAATGTTTACCAAAACATCTATAGTCAGTGATTTAATAATGAGTGGAAACTCAAAAAAATCATCGGGCATTGACGGGATTTCTAACTTTTTGCTTAAAAAGTTACCGGGTATGGCAATCTTGATGTTAACCATCATTTTCAACAATTGCCTTAACAATGGTTACTTTCCAGACAACTGGAAGGTGGCCAAAGTAGTACCAGTACCCAAAAAAACTGACCGCTCAAGCGTAACTGGTTACCGTCCAATAGCTTTACTGTGTTGTATCAGTAAGGTATTCGAGTCTTTGATCCGTAAAAAGATCAATACATTTTGTTCGGAAAGAGGCCTTATTCCTTCCTTTCAATTCGGTTTCCGTGAGAAGCACTCTACGATGCACCCTCTGCTGAAACTTCACAGTAACGTCACTCGAGGACTGAACGTTAAAAGCAGTAAAGTAGCCTGTTTGCTAGACATCGAAAAAGCCTTCGATAGTGTATGGATCAACGGGCTACTGTTCAAACTTATAAGATTTGGCTTCCCCAATTATATTGTAAAAATAATTAAAAATTTTCTCTTTCACAGGGTTTTTTTTGTACAGATTTTTGGCGACTCATCCACTAGGAAAGGGATTAAAGCCGGAGTTCCTCAAGGTTCCAGACTTGGCCCAGTCCTTTTCAACATCTACACGGCGGATCAACCCACCAATACAGCCGGAACAAGCAGCATGCTTTACGCGGATGACTCGATCACGTATGCCGTTTCTCTCTCTCCTGAGATAGCTACCCGAAGAGTGGAGGAACACCTCCGAAATCTTTGGGACTACTACCTCAAGTGGGGGTTGAAGATAAATGCAAACAAAACGGAACTCATCTGCTTCCGAGTGCCAGGGACAAGAACAGGGAGAAAAAATTTTGTGAGCCGGTGCAGAGGATTAAAAATCACCCTTCCAGACAACACAGTTATAAAAACCCAATCAGAGACGAAGTACCTGGGAATAAACTTCACCGAGAGGCTCAAGTTTAATGCCCACATCGATAAAACGTTGAAAAAGGCTAATTACGCCCTTCATTTGGTGCACCCGCTTCTACGAAGGCGAAACGGACTTTCAAACAACACCAGGCTGCTCATCT
Source organism: Nephrocerus scutellatus (assembly GCA_947095585.1). Lineage (NCBI taxonomy): Eukaryota > Metazoa > Arthropoda > Insecta > Diptera > Pipunculidae > Nephrocerus > Nephrocerus scutellatus. The sequence goes on along the minus strand of OX352761.1, from coordinate 76,115,810 downwards.
ACAAGCAGCTCATCAGGCCAGTGATAACCTATGGCTATCCCATATGGTTCACCGTCTCAACAACAACGATGAAGAAGATCTCCCTATTTGAAAGGAAGGTACTTAGGATCTGTACAGGACTCTGGAGGGTGCCAAACAGCTATAAGTTTGTCTCGAGTGCAAGGCTTTACGACGCGGCAGGTCTGCTGCCCATAACCGACCACTTGTTCCGAATGGCAAAGAAATTCGTTGATGGGTTGGAAACACATCCAAGTCCGGAGATGCAAGGACTGAGAATCGAAGAAATCGAGCCAAGCCACCGCTATATAAACATCAGAGGATTCACAGATGCTAGATTTGACGACATCTTTAATAATCAAGACGTCTCCTTCTACGAGAAGGCCAGCAATCAAAATTACAGAGGCTGAAAACCCAAGTCCCCGACTAATAGTTCAAGAGTACTACCTTGCTATTACCTCCACGCTAAACGCTATAGAATATTTCCCAAACCCCACACGAGAGTTCAAAATACTAAGTACTTCACGTTTTGTATTTTGTAAGTAAGTATTTCATTAATCAATAAACCTTCTTTTCAGCTACAGTGGTTCAAGAGTAATACCTTGCTCCTACCATTAACCCGTTCTTTCCCTAATTCTTTCCCTAATTCTAGGAACAAAAGGTACAAGTACTTTGTACTTGTATCAACTATTAATCAATAAACCTTCTTTTCAGCTACAGTGGTTCAAGAGTACCTTGCCACTACCATTAACCCGTTCTTTCCCTAATTCTAGGAACAAAGGGTACAAGTACTTTGTACTTTTACTTTTACATTTTTTTCTTTACTTAATGAATGTAAATCTAATGATATTATTTTGTAATTGAAACAAACACAGGCAATTTTGAAAGAATAAAAAACAACAAATTTTTATTGTAACGAGCCCTGGTCACACTGAGGTCTACCCCGGCTGGAAAACCTCGTTACACTGTTTAGTGTTTGTGCTTATAAAATTTTTAATTTTTGCGTTATTTTTGTTTTTCTATAAGTACAATATTAAAGCGCTACGCTAACCCACTAGTACTAAAGGGTCCGCCATCTAAAGTTTTTTTTTTCAACTAGTGCTTATTTCGTGAATGGTAACACTTAGCTCATGTCTGATTTGACAGATAATTAGTTGTATCCTTCCGCTAAACGAATATGGTTGTGTATACGCTTGAACAACGCTGGGAAATATTGCGACATTACTTGGTAATGGTCATGGTAATGTTGCAGAATGTGTGCGAAAATTGCGTACGGATTTTGGAAGAAGAGAAGCACCGTCAGCTCCGTTTCGCTTCGCTGAGTGGGCCTGCGATCGACTTACAGAAGATGCCGATTTTGCCAAAAAAATCATCTTTTCGGATGAAGCTCATTTTGATCTTGGCGGGTATGTAAACAAGCAAAATTGTCGCATTTGGGGCACAGAAAACCCGCACGCATACATTGAAATGCCGGTACACCCAAAACGAGTCACTGTTTGGTGCGGATTTTGGTCCAGAGGCATAATTGGGCCATTTTTCTTCGAAAATGAGCAAGGAGTGGCCGTTACAGTCAATGGCGATCGATATCGGGCCATGTTGAACGAATTTTTGTTCACAAAAATTGAAGAGGAGGATATTGGCAACATTTGGTTTCAACAGGACGGCGCTACGTGCCACACAGACACACACAGCCGCTACACTCGATGTTTTGCGCCCTGTTTTTGAAGATCGCATTATCAGCCGCAGAGCTGATGTCGTTTGGCCACCTCGGAGCTGCGATTTGACACCGTTGGACTATTATTTGTGGGGTACCCTAATAGATAAGTGTTACGCCGACAAGCCAGAGACAATTGACGCTTTAAAGGACAATATTCGCGAAGCCATTGGTGAAATACAGCTGCACACAATCGATAATGTGCTTAAAAATTGGACCGATCGTGTAGGCTACTGCATGGCCAGCCGAGGCAGCCATTTGAACGAAGTTATTTTCCATTGTTAACCGGAAGGATTGTACTTTCAAATAAAAAAAGAAATTTGAGAAAATATTCAGTAGTTTTTTTCTTATAGCATTTTAAAAAAAAAAAAAAAAAGTTATTTGGCGGACCCTTTAGTTAGTCCATAGTACCCCTGTTCGCTGGAGCGGCTTGGGGGTTGGTCACTGCCACCTCTTTTCATTGGTTACTTGGGGGCCGGATTCCAGGGAAATCGTCTCGTCTGGTTTGGATGGTTGGTTCAACAGACTTCGAATGTTTCTTTGGAATTTTAATTATTTTATTTATACACTTTCAAATACCGCGCGAATCTTTCTCGCTTCTATGGTGATAATAAATTATTTAAACTGTATTTCTCAGATGTCACTATTATTGAAAAACTTTTTTTATCATTAGCACGTGTTAAACGAATCACTACTTATGGTGATTTTAATATTTAGAATGGTTAAACAAAAACACTACTTATGGTGTTTTTAAATTATCTATATTAACTTCACTTGCCCGTGGCGGCCGGCTGGCTGGCTGGCTGGCTGGCACACCAAATCTTGTGTTCAATTTTTAACACACTTCCTAAAGCCCGATTTTATTGAAACACTTGTGTATCTCCCATGACAACACTTTCTATTAAAATATGGGCCCCTCGGGCCGCGTGGTCGGGGGGCTCCCATACAAATATTTTTCAAAAAGTACCTGATTTTCTTCAAATTTTATACACATGTGTATATCCAATGGAAAACACTTTTCGTAAAAATTTGGAAGTGATCGGCCCCCGGGGTCGGGGGGCACCCATACAAATTTTATAAAAAGAAGTACCCGATTTTCTTCAAATTTTATACACATGTGTATCTTCAATGAAAAACACTTTTTGTAAAAATTTGGAAGTGATCGGGCCCCGGGGTCGGAGGGCACTCATACAAATTTTATAAAAAAAAGTACCCGATTTTCTTCAAATTTTATACACGTGTGTATCTCCGATGGACAACACTTTTTGTAAATATGTGATCTTCTAATTTTCTTAAAATTGTATATGCGAGTGTATCTCTGACAGACAACACTTTTTGTAAAAATTTTGGCGTGATCGGGCCTCGGTGACGGAAGGCCCCATTAAAATTTTTAAAAATTTACCGGATTTTCTTCAAATTTTATACACACATGTTTAATCCTATGGACAACGCTTTTTGTAAAAAATTTGATGGGGCCCCAAGGCCGAGGGGCTTTCATATAAATTTTTAAAACTAGCCCGATTTTCTTTAAATTTTATAGACATGTGTATCTCCGATGGAAAAACTTTTTGTAAAAATTTTAGAGTGATCAGGATAAGGGGTTCCCTTTGCACTTTGTGTATCAATTAGAGAATTTACACGAAAAATTTTAATTTTTATGGGCTGTTTTTTTATTTATATTTAGCACGGTTAAACGAAAACACTACTTATGGTGATTTTTATATCTTATTACGGGTAAACCAAATCCCTACTTATGGTGATTTCTAATAATTTATTCGCACATGACTTTTTTACTTTGCTCGGGCGCCAGTTAGTGTATTATTTGTTTAACGAAATAAAAAAAATTATTTTATGCGTCGGGATCGACCTCTTTATTTCCATTCAAAAAGACAACTCAACCTTAAAATATTTTAAACCTAACATGAAACCTAACTAGGAGTAAAATAATTTTTGCAATAAGCCAATTGTTGCGAAGTCTGCATTTTTTGTTGCGCGTGCACTTCTAGCGAATTTGGCTGGTGTGCATCCGGTACAATGCGATGTTTGCCTTTTGTGTTGCTCGTGTAATTCTGCTGAATTTGACTTTCTTTGAAAATGTGGACGCCGCACTGTGTCCGTAGAATTAGCTTATCTTGTGCTAGCTTGCATTCTTTGAAAATGTGGACGCTGTCCGTAGAATTGGCTTATCTTGTGCTAACTTGTATAAACGTGCGCCCGCGTGCGCAGAGTGCAACATCAGCTACCTAAAAATTTAAACATACACTCATATACTCTGCTATAGTTTTTTTCTTGTTTGCGAACCATTTACCTCGAGTGGCAAGTGGCGGCTCCCTTTTCTTTCCTCCTTTGGAAAATTTTTTTTATTCCTTCCTGTGCTGGAACAATATCTCTCTCAGGCACTGCACTGATTTTGTTCCTCTAATTATTACTAATTTCTATATATATATATATATATATATATATATATATATATATATATATATATATATATAATTAAAAATTGTCTCTTCAAAAGAAATTAGACTGAGACTTCAAAGAAAATTACACTATTTCACCAGCCGAATAACGATTTTCCAGAGTCGGCATTAATCGGCTAACTTTCTAGGTTAACTTATATTTGGTAATTGCCATGCCTAATGCTCACAACTCGTTCCGGTGAAAAATCAGTATATATTTATTTTCCAAAAATCAGTATAATTCAGTATAAAGTTCATTCAAAATCAGTTTATTTCAGCATAGATAGTGCAACATAAATGTTAAAACTCTTCGTTTTTCGGGTACAAACTTTTATGTATACACCAATACAGGCTACACCGTCCTTTATTAGTTGGTAATAATCACCAAAATATCTGTTTTTGGAAAGATAAATATTAGTATTACAAAATTATTTCAATTCAATTCATTTCTCCTCTTCGTCGGCATCTTGTTCAATTGACATCGCGCCTGGACTAATAGCCTCGACACTCTTGGGTTGCTTAAAATCGTATTTTTCTTGTCTCGAAATTTGGCGCAATAGCTCAGGTTGAGTTTTGAGGAATTTAAATAATTCCATGCACTGCCATTCCATGTTAACATTTAAAATGGCATTCAATGCGGGAATTTCAAGAGAAGACTGTTCCCTACTTTGTTGCTTTAGCGAAGACTCGCTCAACCGGAGCTGATGATCCAAGAAAACATAGAACGAATTCAATTATTTTGGAAAATTCTTCAAATGGTACACATTTTGCCTCCATATGATTGAAAATTTCGATCCATCGTTCTTCAGTTTTCAGTTTATTGTCATTCCACTCCGCCAATTTTTCATTGGTACAAAACAATTGAATGTAAGCGTACTGATCAACAACTGCCGAAGAGTCACCATACAAATCGAACGAAGCTTTTTCGGAAATTATTTCCTTTTCTTGATAGTCGGCCAATCAGGATATTCTGGCAATGCGACCCAGGCAAAGTCTTTGAATATTTCGAGTTCTCCGGTCCACTCCAAAATGTATTCATTTGCATCGTCTGTAAAATCGAGAAAAAATTAAATAATTCGTCAATCACGAAAAAGATTCGAAATGAAATTCGCTCAGTACCGAAAAACCGTTCGAAAGCTCCTTCAATCTCTCTAATCTCTTCTTCCTCGTAACCCTCGGTTTCCCTCAAACGTACCATTTCATCTTCTTTTTCGGATGCAAGTACTTCAAATCTTGGCGGATCATAATATTGCCTAGTAATATGTTCATTTCGTGAGCTACGTCGATGGCCGCAACGTTGTCACCTTCAATTTTTAGAATAGTTTGGCGAAAATAATCAGCCTATTGTAGAACGATTAGAGTAAACGAAAACAAATTAACAATCGAATTTCGCACATTATCATTCATCGTAATGTATGAAACGCAGGATTACCTGTTCTTTGACAAACAGCAGCCACAGTTTTGAGTGAGGTGCCGCGAAAAACTCTCGGAGATTCGGTGGACAACGTTTGAGTCCCAGGAAGTATTCTTGAAGTGACTCGAACAGCTTTAGAATCGATTCAATCGTAGATCCAAGTGCTAACAACCGCGTTTTTGCATACCCCAACAGTTTTGTGTACTCAGTTCCATTCAATTCGTATAGCGACTTCAGCGCTTCAACGCGGACCGTGTTAATGTAAAAATGTGAATAGATGGTCCAGACAATATTTTCGATATTAACTGGTAGAAGAAGGAATGCGTGTTTGAGAGCATTGTGTACAATATGGGCACTACATCCGACGCCAATCAATGATGGATTCAACTGCTTCAATCGGTAATACACGTTGTTTTGGCCGCCTCGCACGCTGTTACCGAAATTTGTTGGACAATTGTCTCCGCAAAAACCGACAATTTTATCGGTGATTTGATTTTTTTCTGCAGCTCTCATTATCAACTACGTAATTATCTCAGACGATTCACCTTTTTCGGAAGAGAATTCCAGTATTTTAACTTTCACGAAATGGGTAAAAATTTCGATAAAAAATATTAAGGCTATAAAGGTCGATCGCATTCGCGAAAAAGAATGGATGATAAAAGAGGCAATGGTATCAGAGAAGCCAAGCGATCTTGTCCAGTTTGTGGGGTTCGACATAGTTATGTTCAATGCGCAATGCGTGATGCTATTTGCCGAATATGCAATGAAAAGGGACACATTTCATCTGTTTGTCGACTGCGCAGAGAAAAATCAAGTAGGCAGTACGAACGAATTGAGCAAATTCAAACGCTACGAATTGAAGAAGTACAAGCTTTAAGCAAAAAGAGTTTATCAGATGTTACACGACATCAAAAAAATTTTATGGTACAGTTGGTAAACGGTATATTGCTAGATTTTCAGCTGGATACAGGAGCGACGTGTTCGATGATTGGGTTGAGAGGAATCGTCGATGTATTGGTTCAGTTTCAAGGTTATGAGCATAATCGAAATCTGCTAGTGATTGACACATATGAAGGAGGAAATATTCTCGGCATGGACTGGTATGATGTTCTGGGATTCAAAGTGAGTTGTGCTGATCGTATTTTATATACTGAAGTTTCAGATAAAATTGCATTAAAAAACAAATTAGACGAAGTATTATTGCATTGCAATAAGTTTTCTAGCGTATTCAATAAGAATATTGGTTGCTGTACTTCGTTTCACGCTAAGCTAAATGTGAAGCCAGATGCTACACCAAAATTTTTTAAACCACGGCCGATTCCCTTCGCTTAGAGAGATGCTGTAAAATTGGAAATAGAACGTCTAGTAAATGCTGGTATACTAAGTTCCGTAGCTACGAGTAATGGGGCTGCTCCAATTGTACCTGTAAAAAAAAAATTCAGGCGCTACGCGCATATGTGGCGATTTTGAAGTAATGGTTTAAGTAACAGTTGGAAGTCGATAGGTACCCGCTTTCAAGGGCAAAGGAGATTTTCCATAAGCTCCAAGGTGGTGAGATCTAAGTGATGCAATTTTCAATTACCTTTAAATGAAGATTCAAAAAAGTACTTGGTAGTGAACACGCCATTTGGTTTGTACCGGTACGAGCGACTCCCGTTCGGAGTGGCAAGTGCTCCAGGGATTTTTCAACGCCTAATGGAGCAAGTCATTAGTGGCATGGATCATTGTGCTGCCTATTTAGACGATTTCATTGTTACAGGCCGAAATAACAGTGAACATGTTGAGACGGTTAACATGTTAAACCGTTTATCGCCATATGGCCTTCGGTGTAATCTATATAAATAAAAATGAATGTTGCTAAGCACAAAACTCGAGAACGGCTCAATGAATTCGGCTAATGTTTTTTTCGTATGTTCCTGAAGGTACACGGAATGTTTTTAATTAAAAAAAAAATCAGTTTGATCAACCGAATAGATGTTAGCTTAATTATTAACAAAAGCCCATCTATATAAATAAAAATGAATGTTGCTAAGTGGATTGTATCATTGAGGCAAAAGTGATGAAACAGACAATTATAAGTACTGACCACTATCACTTAATAAAATTTTGGCCAATCATAATATCATGTAAAACAAAAATAGAAATCAATATTATAGTAATAATTAATTCTTCTGTGGGTGGCGGTTCTTGATTTTTTTTTATTGTGTGTTCCGTGTGATTACATTTAGACCCATGCCGCCAAAACGTGAGGGCAGTAATTTGGGTCGAAGAACTCGAAATGCTACAAACCAAGCAAATTTTCAATCTAATCGGAATACAGAACAAAGTGAATATCGCAATGGAATTGAAAGGATTAGGTTACGTGCAACGCGTCGTCTTCGAACTGCTTCCAATGTTTCAAGAGCGGCTTTCAGTTACAATGTTTCAATTGACTACAGTTCTTAGACCTATGAACTTAATTTTCCCATATTGTAAGGCATTGAAAATGATTCCCATTGGGATCAAACCTTAAATGATGCTGTAATTTCTTCAAAACCTCAGCAAATACGAACATTATTTTCAATAATTATATCGACATGCTTCCCGTCAAAACCAATTGATTTATGGATCAAATACAAAGATGATATGTGTGACGATATTTTGCATCAAAAGCGCACTAGAACAGGGAATATACATTTACAATACATAGAAGAAATTTACAACGAGGCATTGATAATAATTGAAGACATGTGCTTGATGATGTCAAACAAAGTATTATATCAATTAGGCATGGCTGTATGCAGAAAATTGAGTCCAAGGTGAAAACCGCTGGTAGATTTGTCCAATATAAATACCACAATTAATAAACGCAAATTTCAATTTAATTTTGTACAATTTTTATTACTTTAGTAAAAGTTATGTACTTGTGTTGCTGCAGGTGTTATACTTCGTTGATCGACAAAATGGAAGACGAGAGATTTTATTAATTTCTTGTTTTTTCGAGTTGTCAAATTTTTAACCCGTCGTACACACTAGTTTTATAGCAAACCGACCAAAGCGCCAGTTACATTAACAATTTTAAACGTAAGTAGTTTTTTATATGTTACAAAATATAATTATTTACAATATAATGATTTCCTTCCTGAGTGTTAAACTGGATACGGATTGGTTTATTCGCTTTCGCGAACATACTCCCACGCCTTAAGAAATTTTATTTCTTAATGAATAGTTTTATCAGTTTATGTATTGGCCGACGAATTACAGTGGTTGCTGTTTTTAACGTTACCACTCGGATAATACCGTCCGATCCTGGATGTACTGCTGTAATTCTGCCACGTAACCATTGATTAGAGTGTACATGATACTCCCGGATGAGTACTATATCATCAATTGCGAACTGCGGCTGTGTTGACTTCCACTTGCATCGTTGTTGTAGTGTCGTGAGATAATCAGAATGCCACCGTTTCCAAAACCCTTGAAGCCTTTGCTGTATGTTTTGCCATCTCGACAGTTTTCCTTCCCTAATATGTTCCAAATTGGGTTCTGGAATCATGATTAAGGATTCTCCGATCAGAAGATGAGCTGGAGTTAACACTTCTAGACTGGTTGGATCATCCGTCAGTCTACACAATGGTCGGGAAGTTAGTAAAGCCTCGATTTGCGTGATTAGCGTTGTCATCTCCTCGAACGTCAAGTTGATGTTGGTTACCCGCTTCAAGTGGTATTTAAAAGATTTTACAGATGCCACCCATAACCCGCCAAAATGTGGAGCGTGTGGAGGATTAAAATGGAAAGTGATTTTCTTCTGCAATAAAAAATCAAAGATTAATGGATTGTTTATCTGATTTTTAATTTGGTTTTGTAGTTGTTGTAGCTCTCTGTTGGCACCGATAAAATTAGAGCCATTATCGCAGCTAATTTGCTCCGGAATACCTCGACGTACAACAAATCGTTTTAAAGCAGCTAGGAATGAATCAGTATCCAGACTGCTCACAACCTCTAGATGAACTGCTTTTACGGCTAAACACACAAAGATTGCCACGTACGATTTTTCGGCTGGAGAGTTTCTACGTTTACTGCTTTTGACGCTCAATGGCCCCGCATAATCCAGCCCAACGTTGGAAAATGGTCGGCTTTGTGTGCATCGGGCTGCTGGTAGATTAGCTATTTTTTGCGTAGTTGTACAAACTCTGTAGCGCGTACAGACGACACAGGATTTTATGCTTTGTTTAATCATATTTCGTGCTCCTATCATCCAGTACTGGTTGCGAATGATGCTTAGTGTTAACGAGTTGCCGGCATGCATATGAGTAATATGAATATCATGAATGATTAAATGACAGAGCGTGTGATTTTTTGGTAATATGATTGGATGCTTTGATGTTAATGGTAGCGACGATTTGCTTAGGCGTCCACCAACTCGTAATAGTCCGCTTGGATCGACAAATGGGTCCAATGATGATAGACGGACGGAATGTTTGATCATTAAGGTTTGTACAATATCGTCATCCCCTTCGGTGGCAGCTAATGTCTTGATGTAATTCGAGCGTTCCTCCAATAAGTTATCATTTGGTTCTGGTTAGTCTGCCCTTGGTTTTGGCCAGTTTGACTCGCGTTCATTCAACCAAGAAGGGCCGTGCCACCAGAGACGTAGACTTGATAATGTGTGCGGACTGACTCCTCTTGATATCACATTAGCTGGATTATCTTTGGATTGAATATGGTTCCATTTGCTCCTGGGAACTGTGTCGAGTATTGAAGCTGTTCTATTTCCTATAAAGCATTTCCAGCGGCGCGGAACATCTGACAACCAATGAAGTACGATCATTGAATCTGTCCACGCGTAAATCTCTATATTTTTAAATGACAAAGATTTTATACAGAATTGAAGACATTTGCATAGAAGAACTGCTCCACATAATTCGAGGCGAGGCAATGAAATCTGTTTTATTGGGGCTACCTTACCTTTAGCGTAAACTATGGTTGTTGTCACTTCGCCAAACTTATTAACTGCTCTCAGATATACAACACTGCCGTAGGCAGCCTCAGACGCATCACAAAATGCATGTAATTGTATTTGGTTTGGCGTAGATAAGGTTGTCAATCGCCTAGCAATTTGAATTGACTCTAACTGAGATAAACCTTGGTAGATGGTCTGCCATGCGTGAACAATGGAGGTTGGCAGACTCGCATCCCACTCTGCTTTAGCGAGCCACATCCTTTGTAGCAGTATTTTACAGAATACTGTTGTCGGTGTTATCCAACCTAACGGATCGTATATCCTGCTGGCTGTTGACAATAATTTCCGTTTCGTCCATATAATCGGCTCGCTGTTTTGAGTCATTTTGAAAGAAAATGTGTCGGTGTCTGAATTCCATATGATTCCCAATGTCTTAATGGTAGTATCGTCTTTGATCAATTTGGGAATGGATTGAATCTCGTGCGTTGAAAATGACCTCAAAAATTTGGGTGAATTGGATCTCCATTTCCTCAAATTGAAGCCGCTTTTGCCCAAGATCTCAGTAATATGCTGTTTAAGTACAACTGCCTCTGCTACGTTATCACATCCAGTCAAGAGGTCATCAATATAAAAATCGGTTTTGATAACCTGTGTAGCCTTAGGATAAATAGTGTAGTAGTCATCAGTAGACCTTTTGAGTGATTTCACTGCAAGAAATGGTGCAGATGCAGTTCCCTATGTGACTGTGTCTAATTTGTATACGTCTATGGGCTCCTTCGGGTTGTCTCGCCATAATATGAGTTGGTAGTTAGCATCATCAGGATGTACCCAAATTTGTCGATACATTTTCTCTATATCTGCGACAAGAGCGACGGCAAGTTTGCGGAATCGTATATCAAAATTGTTGAGAGATCGGTTTGTATATTTGGTCCAGTTAGCAATATGTCATTTAACGATACGTGGGAGGATGTCTTGCATGAAGCATCGAATACGACTCTTAACTTAGTGGTACTGCTGCTTACCTTGACCACAGCATGATGTGGTAGGAAATACCTTTCGTTATTTAAAGTTGGAACCTCATTAGATGTTAAACGAGTCATATGCCCGAGAGAACGATATTCTTGAATAAATGACTTATAGTCATCGTAGAATTCTGGTACCTTTGCGAATTTCCTTTCCATTGCTAGAAGACGATGATGAGCTGCTTCAAATGAGCTGCCTAGTGGAGGTCTGGGATTTTTGAACGGCAGCTTGACTATAAATCGCCCGTCACTATGGTTTGTTGTTGTTTGATTGTAGTAATCTTCGCAAGTGTTATATGATTCAGCCGAATTGTGTGGTTCTGTTTCTTCGACTTCCCAGAATTTTGCTAACAATTTATAAATGTCATCGTTGTTAGTCTGGATAGCGGACTCTGGAGAGTAGTGCAGATTTATCACAGATGGATCAGAACTATTGCAATTGCCTGCAATTAGCCAGCCTAATTTCGATGATTGTAAGACTGGAAATCCCTCGATTCTACGTTGTTCTGATGTTAACACCTCGAAGAACACATCTGCTCCAAGCAGTATATCGATCCTGCTTGGCGTGAAAAACTGTGGATCAGCCAACTCGATACCATCGATTCTGCCTTGTAAGCGAACTGGTTTAGTTGGGAGCAGGTTGGTAATGTTACCGATAATATGAGCCGTTATATTTAATTGGTATGTTTGATCTACCCTTGAATAAATGGTAATACTGGTTTTGCCCTTCGTTTGTCCAGCCGATGAAGAAGCTAGGCCGTAAATGGAAATTGAAGCTTGTGTTCTTTTCAGGCCTAGGCATTGTGCACACGATTCAGTCACAAAACATGTTTGTGAGCCTGAGTCTAGGAGTGCTCGAAATGACTGGAGCTTACCGCTACGTGATCTTACGTACACGATTGCAGTTGGTAAAACTGCGGTTGGTGAAGAGAATAACGTATGTACTGCTGTGGTAGTTTGCTGCATAGATGTGGAAGGTGACTGAACATTGGTAGATGCTGCTGGTACTTCCTGACATGATGTTGCAGGTAGGGGTTCATGATAGGATATGTGATGGCTGGCCATTAATTGATTTTCATTGGATTTTGACTCAGGATGTGCTGAGTGAAGCAATGAATGATGACGTTTATGGCAGATCAGACACGAAAATTTTGAAAAACACTTCTCACTAGCATGACCTTGCTTCAAACAATTTTGGCATAAATTTAAATTAATTGCTTGCCTTATTCGGGCTTCCACGCTTTGGTTTTTGAACACTGGGCATCGGTACAGTAAATGTGCCTGGCTGCAGATGATGCAATTCGACTCAATATCGTTCGTTGAAGCAACAAATGATTTTGCTGTCGATTTCGGTTTAAAGGTCTTGTTCGTTACACCACAGATTTCCAGCGCATCACATCTTTTGTTCAAAAATTGAAGAAGAGCGTCAAAGGTAGGAAAATCGTTTCCAACGGATTCATTAGCCCACAGTTGTTTTGTTTTGTTGTCAGCACATGTATAATCCATGGGTCACGTGTTTCAGCACTTGATCCTAGTGCACGCAAACCACGAATAATTTCATCGGACGTCTCAGTAAGATGCCGTAATTCCCTTGCATTAGCTTGAGGGCATCCCTTTTGTTCAAAGAATGTATTTATTAGGGATGTCACGATGGGATTTTTTTTATTATATCGGTTGGAAAGCTTTTCCCATGCTTCTCGGTAATTCGATTCGGTTACTGGAATGTGCCGGATAAGAGCAGCTGCCTCACCAGTCAAAGTCCCTTTAACATTTGCAGTTTGTGTACGCCACTAATGGTTTGATTGTCGTGCACTGTAGACATGAACAAGTCGTGAAACGAAGACCAATAGTGGTAGTCACCCGAAAATGGTTCGATATTTAATTTTGGGAGGCGCACATGTTGCGACATTTTAACGCTCTCATAGAACGTCCTTTGTTGATCTATGAACTGCCCTAGTGTAGCGTTTAAGTCAGGTGTTGTGCTCGGCTCTCTTCGATTACGGTTTGCTTTGGTTAATAACGCGGATGTGTTATAGTAGAGGTCATCTACGACAGCAGTAATTGGTTGATAAGTTGTGTCGCCAAACAACTGTACTTCAAGCTCATTGAAATCGTTGTATTTTGCCTCTAATGCCTCAAGTCGCTTCGTTATGTGATCGACATCCGTTGTATCCGTTATCGTTTCTGCGAATCGTTTTATTAATATTATTTGATTGTGAGCTCGATCGCGTAATCGGATTAATCTGTCGGACATTTTCCTTATGATGCACTCACAACTATGCACTGAACTGTTTTATTCAGACACAATAATGTTCTATTGCTTAAAAAAAATGGTTATAAATCAACACAAATCTACTTATCTGAATTTGCTTAAATGTAGTGGGAAATTGGTCCCGGGTTTCGGCACCAAAAAATGTATGCAGATAATTGGGTCCAAGGTGAAAACCGCTGGTAGATTTGTCCAATATAAATACCACAATTAATAAACGCAAATTTCAATTTAATTTTGTACAATTTTTATTACTTTAGTAAAAGTTATGTACTTGTGTTGCTGCAGGTGTTACTTCGTTGATCGACAAAATGGAAGACGAAAGATTTTATTAATTTCTTGTTTTTTCGAGTTGTCAAATTTTTAACCCGTCGTACACACTAGTTTTATAGCAAACCGACCAAAGCGCCAGTTACATTAACAATTTTAAACGTAAGTAGTTTTTTATATGTTACAAAATATAATTATTTACAATATAATGATTTCCTTTTAGATATGACAATTATATAATGAAACAAATTAATCAAGCTGAATTTGACTTGGTAAGTACCAATGAATTTATAATAATAATAGCTGTACTCCTACTTTTAGATTGTTTTTTTTTGGTTTCGATGAAACAGCTGATTGATAATTTAATAAATGAGTGTTAAACTGGATACGGATTGGTTTATTCGCTTTCGCGAACAATGGCCGTGCTGAATCGCCTAATGCACGACGCTTTTAATCAAGATTTGCGACAGTATGATCTCGATGCTTTAAGGGAATCAGTTAGAATAAATGTTACGCTGTTGAACCAACAACAAAAATATGTCTTTAATTCACTTATGAAAGTTGTAAATGATGGAGGAATTTACTTTTTGGACGCTCCAGGTGGTACAGGCAAGACTTTTTCGATTTCATTGATTTTAGCAACAATCGCTCACAAAATGAAATTGCACTCGCACTTGCTTCATCTGGTATTGCAGCCACATTATTGGAAGGAGGTCGAATAGCCCATTCTGCGCTTAAATTACCATTTAATATTCAAAGCAATGAAACTCCGAACTGCAACATTTCGAAGAACTCAGCGATGGCACATAAAAAGTTTATGGAGGCGTTAGACAGAACAATGAAAGATCTGCGAAACAATCAAAACCGATGGTGAAGCGATGATTTTATTAGCAGGAGATTTCCGTCAAACATTACCAGTGATTCCACGGTCAACGCCAGCGGATGAAATCAATGCATGTTTAAAGTCCTCCATTTTGTGGAAATACGGCAAGATACTAAATTTAAGCACGAATATGCGTGTAGAATTGCAAAATGTTCGATCTGGAGAAATATTTTCTAAAGAACTCATTGACCTTGGTAATGGCAAAATACCCGTTGATGATACAACTGGCTGCATTACATTTCCTGTCGATTTTTGTCAGTTTACTGAAACAACAACCGAGCTCATAAAAAGGTGTTCCCAAACGTCGCTCAAAATTACAAAGGTCATTTTTGGTTGAGCGAACGTGCTATATTAGCTGCCAAAAACACGGATGTAAATGAAATAAACTTCAACATTCAAAATGAAATTGCAGGTGAATTAAAGACATACAAATCAGTAGATTGCACAACTAATCAAGATGATATCGTCAACTATCCACCAGAATTTTTAAACTCTTTGGATTTGACAGGATTGTCACCCCATAATCTTCAATTGAAAGTAGGATCGGTAGTCATAATGTTACGAAATATTAACCCACCGCGTCTTTGTAACGGCACAAGGCTATCAGTAAAAAATTTACTTAACAATATAATCGAAGCAACAATTCTAGAAGGAAAATATAAGGGAGAGGAAGTGTTGATACCCCGAATCCCAATGATTTCAACTGACGTACCATTTGAATTTAAACGACTGCAATTTCCAGTGCGGCTTGCTTTCGCAATGACCATAAATAAATCACAGGGTCAGTCTTTAAGTATTTGCGGAGTTAATCTTGAAAACCCATGCTTCTCTCATGGACAGTTGTATATTGCCTGCTCCCGCATTGGGAAACCGTCAGATTTATTTATTTACACGCCAAGTAACCAAACAAAAAATATTGTATAGCATAAGGCATTAGAATGAATATCATCAACTTTATAAAGTATTGCAGTCTACCAAATGGAAAACGTATTTTTGTAAGTAATCGTCGATTATTGTTGAGACATAAATAACGTGATCACTCGGAAATACGTTATATTTAATTAATTTTTACTATTAACTTTTGACAGAACGAAGTCTGCCATAAAAAAAAATTTAAAAAAATTAACATTTCAAATAACCTTTTCACAAACACACAACACGTTAACAAACAAATTCAAAAAATGGGACAGGACAACGTCTGTCGGGTCAGCTAGTATTAATAAATGTTCATTTGCCCAGCATAATATTGTATACTTAGGGCATATGATAGATTCGAGGGGGATTATTATTAATTTCTTGTTTTTTCGAGTTGTCAAATTTTTAACCCGTCGTACACACTAGTTTTATAGCAAACCGACCAAAGCGCCAGTTACATTAACAATTTTAAACGTAAGTAGTTTTTTATATGTTACAAAATATAATTATTTACAATATAATGATTTCCTTTTAGATATGACAATTATATAATGAAACAAATTAATCAAGCTGAATTTGACTTGGTAAGTACCAATGAATTTATAATAATAATAGCTGTACTCCTACTTTTAGATTGTTTTTTTTTGGTTTCGATGAAACAGCTGATTGATAATTTAATAAATGAGTGTTAAACTGGATACGGATTGGTCTATTCGCTTTCGCGAACAATGGCCGTGCTGAATCGCCTAATGCACGACGCTTTTAATCAAGATTTGCGACAGTATGATCTCGATGCTTTAAGGGAATCAGTTAGAATAAATGTTACGCTGTTGAACCAACAACAAAAATATGTCTTTAATTCACTTATGAAAGTTGTAAATGATGGAGGAATTTACTTTTTGGACGCTCCAGGTGGTACAGGCAAGACTTTTTCGATTTCATTGATTTTAGCAACAATCGCTCACAAAATGAAATTGCACTCGCACTTGCTTCATCTGGTATTGCAGCCACATTATTGGAAGGAGGTCGAATAGCCCATTCTGCGCTTAAATTACCATTTAATATTCAAAGCAATGAAACTCCGACCTGCAACATTTCGAAGAACTCAGCGATGGCACATAAAAAGTTTATGGAGGCGTTAGACAGAACAATGAAAGATCTGCGAAACAATCAAAACCGATGGTGAAGCGATGATTTTATTAGCAGGAGATTTCCGTCAAACATTACCAGTGATTCCACGGTCAACGCCAGCGGATGAAATCAATGCATGTTTAAAGTCCTCCATTTTGTGGAAATACGGCAAGATACTAAATTTAAGCACGAATATGCGTGTAGAATTGCAAAATGTTCGATCTGGAGAAATATTTTCTAAAGAACTCATTGACCTTGGTAATGGCAAAATACCCGTTGATGATACAACTGGCTGCATTACATTTCCTGTCGATTTTTGTCAGTTTACTGAAACAACAACCGAGCTCATAAAAAGGTGTTCCCAAACGTCGCTCAAAATTACAAAGGTCATTTTTGGTTGAGCGAACGTGCTATATTAGCTGCCAAAAACACGGATGTAAATGAAATAAACTTCAACATTCAAAATGAAATTGCAGGTGAATTAAAGACATACAAATCAGTAGATTGCGCAACTAATCAAGATGATATTGTCAACTATCCACCAGAATTTTTAAACTCATTGGATTTGACAGGATTGTCACCCCATAATCTTCAATTGAAAGTAGGATCGGTAGTCATAATGTTACGAAATATTAACCCACCGCGTCTTTGTAACGGCACAAGGCTATCAGTAAAAAATTTACTTAACAATATAATCGAAGCAACAATTCTAGAAGGAAAATATAAGGGAGAGGAAGTGTTGATACCCCGAATCCCAATGATTTCAACTGACGTACCATTTGAATTTAAACGACTGCAATTTCCAGTGCGGCTTGCTTTCGCAATGACCATAAATAAATCACAGGGTCAGTCTTTAAGTATTTGCGGAGTTAATCTTGAAAACCCATGCTTCTCTCATGGACAGTTGTATATTGCCTGCTCCCGCATTGGGAAACCGTCAGATTTATTTATTTACACGCCAAGTAACCAAACAAAAAATATTGTATAGCATAAGGCATTAGAATGAATATCATCAACTTTATAAAGTATTGCAGTCTACCAAATGGAAAACGTATTTTTGTAAGTAATCGTCGATTATTGTTGAGACATAAATAACGTGATCACTCGGAAATACGTTATATTTAATTAATTTTTACTATTAACTTTTGACAGAACGAAGTCTGCCATAAAAAAAAATTTAAAAAAATTAACATTTCAAATAACCTTTTCACAAACACACAACACGTTAACAAACAAATTCAAAAAATGGGACAGGACAACGTCTGTCGGGTCAGCTAGTATTAATAAATGTTCATTTGCCCAGCATAATATTGTATATTTAGGGCATATGATAGATTCGAGGGGGATTAAACCGTCAGACAAAAACACTGAAGCAATAAATAAGATGAATGCGCCAAAAGATCTTAAACAGTTACAGCCTTTCCTTGGAAAGGTAAATTATTATGGAAAATTTATTGATAACTTGTCTCAAATTGCAGTGCCACTGAATGAACTTAGGAAGCAGAATAACGTTTTTCATTGGTCTAGCCATCACCAAGAAGCTTTTAAAAATCTGAAAGCTGCAGTTGTAGAAGCTACTCGCCTTGCGCATTTCACGGACAATTTGCCATTAATCCTAGCTACAGATGCGTCATCTCATGGAATCGGGGTGTTCTCCTACATCGCTATCAAGATGGATCTGAACGACCAATTGCTCATGCATCTAAAACATTAAACGCACAACAGCTGAAATATAGTCAGATTGAAAAGGAAGCCCTACAAATACATACAAAAGTTCCATTAATATCCATTCCATTTATGGTCGGACATTTGAGCTTGTGACAGATCACAAGCCGCTTTTATTAATATTTAGTCCGAGTAAACAGCTCCCAATAATGACAGCTCACAGATTGCAGCGGTGGGAAATAATCCTCATGGGATACACATATACGATAAAGTATAAACCAACAAATCTTCATGGAAATGCTGACGGATTATCACGATTACCATCAGGTCCTGATGCTGAATTCGATAAACAAGGAGAAAGCTGTTTTCAAACAATGGTAGAGCTCGATGAAGAAATTGCTAATTTTCCAGTCAAGGCTACAGCGTTAGCAAAGGAAACTGCTAAAGATCCAGTGCTCAGAAGGTGTTTCAGATGTTAGAAACCGGGTGGCCTGAATCTGCCAAAGCTCTTAGTGAGGAGCTGAGACCGTTTTTCTTCAGTCTTGCTATAGCTCAGCATAATGGAGTGCTTATGGAACAATCGAACGTGTCAAGGGTTATTGTGCCAACCAAACTACGTAATAAAGTACTTGCAATGCTACATACAGGCAATTGGGGCATCGTGAGAACCAAGTAGCTTGCTCGCCGTCACTGCTGGTGGCCGGTTATAGACAAATAGATTAGTGCCCTGATAAATAGTTGTACAACGTGTCTGAAAAATAGTTCGAGTCCTCACCAGGAATTCACGAATTGCCCAACACCATCGAAACCATGGGAAAGGGTACATGTTGATTTCGCTGGTCCTTTTCTAAAAAACATGTATCTAATCTGTGTGGACGCATACTCGAATTTTCCATATGCCGTCGAGATGTTAAACACATCAGCCGATGCTACGATTCGTGCTTTGGAAAACATTTTCGCTATCGAGGGTTTGCCAGAACTGTTGTTATCTGATAATGGTCCTCAGTTTATAGCAGAGATATTTCAACGTTTCTGTTTGGAAAAGGTCATTCAACATCTTAAATCTGCTCCTTTTCACCCAGCATCAAACGGAGAAGCAGAAAGGATGGTCAGAACGTTCAAAACAGCCATGAAAAAACTTAATCATGAAGGTAATAATGAACGTAAAGCTTTACTAAATTTTCTTGAGTCTTACAGGAGCTTACCAAGTTCTACGGGGAAATCACCTGCAGAACTCTTACACGGTAGACAAATCCACACATTGTTGTCGCAGCTAGCTCCGCGTGCCGTAAGACATTTGATGCCATCGCAGAGATCAAAATTTAATATAGAGGATGAGGTATACATAAGAAGTGTTTCCAGACGACCTAAGTGGATACCAGCGAAGACGACTGCTTCAATCGGAACGCAAATGTTCATTGTACAAACTGATCGAGGTTTAACCAGGAGACATCAAAACCGGATTCGCAAAGCAATTGGCCCCGCCGATTTTCAAGAAGCTAGCCGCGTGGCAACACTGTGCCAGGAGAAAGATGTTGCTGCCTCCTTACCAGTCTCATCACCTAAAGGGATTCTTAAATCACCAACGGCCGAACTTCCAAGACGCTCTGCTTGATAACGAAAGCCAGCGGTTCGTTTCACATCCATGTTCTATTATTACACACATACAGTTGTATGTGTATAATTTGATATTTTAGTAGCAGCGCATTAGCGTCAGTTGACTTATAACTCTCGCGTGCTACACATCGCATTAACATTTGCATTCACAAAACTATTATTAATTATGATATTATAATAAGTTAAATAAAGATAATTAAAGTACAAAACACTAACTTTAACAGAGACCCCTCAACTTGGTTCAACAACCAACCAAACAGAAACATAACTCCATACGTTAACAGGCAAAACTTTAGAAGACAAAATTTTGGCAACAACTATCATAACAATAACAGCTATAACACAGCAGTAGAAAACAACCCCCGAATAAACCCAAATCAAAACCCAATCCAAAGCCTGAGCCAATGGACAGCAGCTGAAGTACATCTAGATTTACTACAAAAACAAACCAAATAATGCACAGCAATAGATTCGGCTCCGAAAGATCTAGGGAATTGCACAATTTAAACTGCACAGATAACGCCCCTCGCGAAACTCACGCTGAAAAAGATTTATTTGATATCGAAGACTCTCCAAATTTTCAGCTATACGCCTCGAAAAACCAACGGGGTATATAGAAATTAACAAGCACGGAACGACACTCCCCTTCATTAACATAAGCTCCCCATTTGGTAGGAACTTAAGATTTCTAAAAGATACCGGAGCATCTTCTTCCTTCCTGAATACAAAATTCATAGACACTGAGAAGCACCTACAATGCCAGCCTATAAACATAAAAAGAGTCCTACAAAATTTTCAAATCGATAAAAAAACAAGGTAACCTTACATTTTGGCTATTTAAATTTCACAACTATTTTGATAGACTAATCAGGTTAGATATCCTAAAGCAATTAAACGCAAACATCGATATTGAAAACCTACAACTCACAACCACAAACTCAATCATTCCAATACAATTAAAACCCAATTTAACATCTGAAAAACACGTCATTCCTGCGTTGTACAAGGTACTTATTAAACTCCCCGTAGATACAATTAACGGCGATGTATACATAAGCCCAGTCGAGCTAGCCCCCAACTTATTTACTTCCGAGGGAATTTATAAAGTAGATAATTGGTTTAGCACAATTGAGGTCTGTAACCGGTCCAACAAAAACATCGAACTATTCGTAGAGCAACCACTCAAAAAAGCGTTTAACCAATCCGAATATATCGAATTAAATAACTTAAACCCCCAAACCTCCTCAGAACGTATAAGCATATATATAGAATGTCATTAGAACTTCACACTTGAACATTGAGGAAAATAAATCACTAATCAAACTTTGCATAGACTACTCAGACATATTTTATAAAGACGGAGACAAACTAACATTCACAAATCAAATAAAACACAGAATTATCACGAGTGACGAAATGCCAATTCATACAAAACCGTGCAGGTATCTTTATGTCCACAAACAAGAAGTTCACAGACAAATCGAAGATATGCTAGGGCAAGGTATCATCCAACATAGCTATTTCCCTTGGAGCTCACCAGTGTGGATGGTCCCAAAAAAAAGGACTCCAGCAAAAGCAAAAGTGGAGGCTCGTTATAGATTACAGGCAGTTGTACAAAAAGACGAGACGGGAGGTGTATGATAAGTTAAGAAGTGCAACTTCAAAATCCAAACAGATAAATCAGAGTTTATGAAAAAAGAGATCGCTTTCCTAGGTCATATAGTAACGACAGAATGAATAAAACCAAATCCGGACAAAATAAGTGCCATTAAAAATTACCCCATTCCAAAAAACCAAAAGAGATCTTAGGTCTGCTTGGCTATTACAGAAAATGTATTAGGGACTTCGCCAATATAGTTAAACCACTTACGGAATGTTAAAAAAAGGGAAAACTCGTTAAACTAACTGAAAAATACATAAAGGCATTCCAACATTGCAAAAACTTACTTACAAATGATCCTATACTCCAGTATCCTGACCTCGGTAGGCCTTTTGTACTTACCAAGCAATGTGGCTTTAGATGAAGTTCCCTCGCAAGGAGCTATAGGTAAAGATATACCTATTTGTTTCGCAAGTAGAACACTCTCTGCTCCGCGACGAATTACTTAACAATTGAAAAAGAGCTACTTGCCATTGTTTGGGCTACTAAATATTTCCGACCATACCTCTATGGCCGCAAGTTTGTTATAGTCACCGACCATAGGCCGCTAACGTGGCTCATGAGCTTCAAAGAGCCAAATTCTAAACTCATTAGGTGGAAACTAAAGCTCGAAGAATTCGATTACGAAATTATCTACAAAAAAGGAAAGTGCAACACCAACGCTGATGCACTAAGCCGTATAAAACTCGACGAAACAACACAAAATATTGGTATGGAAATAAACATAAACGATTCCGCGTCCATCGCGGCTACCCAAGGTTCGACAGTCCATTCATCCGACCAAAACCTTGATGATGGTATATACATCTCCGAACGCCCACTTGACGATTTCAGTATTCAAATTATTCTAGAAAAATCCAACAATTCTAGCATGACCCTCGAGACCATATGTAGAAACAAACAAAGGAGGACTATTAAACGAGAACAGTTTAGCGAAGCTACAATAACATCTATCTTCAAAAATTTCCTTCCACCCAATAAGCTCTGTGTAATCTATACAGATGATGAAACATTCCAAATAGTATAAACTACATATTTCAAACACTTTTCACACAGAAAACTCTTCAAAATTTGGAGATGCACTACACTGCTCGATGAAACTATCATGTAAACAGTAATCATAGAAGTATCACTGAAACTTTTCAGCACCTAAGAAGAAGATTCTATATCACCTTCATTAAAAATAAAATATCACAAATAATTAACAACTGCGAAAAGTGCACAACCCTCAAACACAATAGGTACCCCCAGAAACCTAAATTCAAGAAAACAGAAACTCCCCTCAAACCCCTAGACATTGACCACATCGACATATACTCCATCAACCACAAACAGATATTAACAGTAGTCCATAAATTCTCGAAATTCGGCTCAGCATACACGTTATCAGACAGATCAAGTCTATCAGTCCTAAAATCCCTTAAGCATTTATTTAGTCAATAAGGAATCCCTAGAAAACTTGTCACTTAACATCAGCGTCGCTACTCCTTCGTTAGATGATATAAGGACAACAATTCGTTCACTGCAATCAGGTAAAGTAGCAGGCAATGACAACATCTACGCAGAACTCCTCCAATCCGACGTCAAGTTAACTACGCGAACATTGCATGCGATATATCAAGATATCTGGGAATCTGAATCCATTTCATCGTCGTTAAAAGAAGGCTTAATAGTCATCTCCCCAAGAAAGGTGATTTGAGCAATTGCGAAAACTGGAGTGGAATTACTCTGCTAAACACCATAAACAAAGTGATCTGCTCTATAATAGCTAGGCGCTTACAGAATGCGTTAGAGCCAATTTTGAGAAGTGAGCAAGCAGGATTTCGCCCAAACCGTTCTTGTACTGACCAAATTAACACCCTGCGTATAATCATTGAACAGTCAGTTGAGTATCTCTCTCCTCTTTATATGGTTTTTGTAAACTTTAAGCGCACTTTTGATAGCGTAGGCCGAACATGATGTGGCAGATTTTGTTTAGCTATGGTGTTCCGGAAAAATCATTAACATCATTAAGGAGCTGTACCGCGACTCAACATGTCGCGTCATTCATAACGGTCATCTTGGCTCACCTTTCAACATCTACTCGGGAGTCAAGCAAGGCTGCACCATCTCACCATTGCTTTTCACAATTGTTATCGACTGGGTGATGAAAATAGTAACCCGTACTCCATCGGGTTTGCCATGGAATGTTTTTCCCCGCCTAGAAGACCTAGACTATGCCGATGATATCTGTCTCCCATCACAATCGCTGGGTGTTATTTGGGCAGCTGGATGTCAAAAAATGGTGGTGTTGACTGGGATGTATGCTCACGTGTAAACAAGGCGCGACACTCCTATAATATGCTAAATAATATCTGGAACTCCTCGCAAATCTCCCGGAATCTAAAGCTAATGATCTTAAGATCTGACGTTCTCTCAGTACTCTTGCATGGCTGCGAAACTTGGAAAGTCACAGAGTCAATTCCGACGCGCCTCCAAGTTTTCGTCAACAAGTGCTTAAGGAGGATACTGAGAATAAGATGGCCGGACATTATCACCAATCAAGACTTGCGGAGAGTAACACAGCAGGAAGCAATCGCGTTCACCATCAGACGACGAAAATGGAGCTGGATTGGCCACACTTTGAGAAAGCCAGCGGACGACATTACGAAACTAGCGCTCGACTGGAATCCACAACGAAGCCGTCGAGTTGGCCGTCCTAGCAAGACATAGAAGAGGAAGCAAATCTGACTCGTACTGTAAACATTTTTACTAGATAAAACAAAAACTACGGACATTGACTCCGGACGTCTCTATGACTTACTTTATGTTAGAAATAGGGCGGTTATCAGAGAAATGGATAGCATAGCATTACATATTGCCTTAGGGGAACTACAAATGATTAACAACATATTACTAGACAGTTCGGAAATAGGCTTAATTTTAAAATCCGAGACATTGACTCCGGACGTCTCTATGACTTACTTTATGTTAGAAATAGGGCGGTTATCAGAGAAATGGATAGCATAGCATTACATATTGCCTTAGGGGAACTACAAATGATTAACAACATATTACTAGACAGTTCGGAAATAGGCTTAATTTTAAAATCCGAGACATTGACTCCGGACGTCTCTATGACTTACTTTATGTTAGAAATAGGGCGGTTATCAGAGAAATGGATAGCATAGCATTACATATTGCCTTAGGGGAACTACAAATGATTAACAACATATTACTAGACAGTTCGGAAATAGGCTTAATTTTAAAATCCGAAATGAATTTTAACGTCAGCATAAGTGAAGTAATTTTAAATTCTAAACTTAAGATTTTACAAGATGAAGACGTTATTACCTTTTTAATTAAATTTCCAAAAATCAAACTATTGTGTAACAAAAAGATGATTTGTCCAATTATACATCATAGTAAAATTCTATCGATTGAAGTAAATGAAGTTGCAAAGTGCGGCTAGAAATATCTTATGTTAGATAATTGTAATAAGAAATCTACAGTCTCATTTTGTCAGAAACAATACGTGCCTTAACGGCCTATTAAATAATTATATTGCAGCTTGTGGCACAACTTCTGCCCACAATGTACCATCCATTACTGCTATCGAAGATGGCATCGTTATAGTTAACGATCAACCTTCTACAAAACGGGATCGGAATGAAACCAAGCATTTACAAAAAGGCACTTTTCTGATCACGTTTGAAGATGTGCTAATAGTCAATTCGACAAGATTTAAGAACTTCGCAAAATCGCCTTCAAAAGTCATGAAATCCCTATGCGCACTCCGTTAACGTCACGGATTTACTTCCATCCTATCACTCCAATACTACATGAATTAAGTATCAAAAACGTTCAACATATTTTATTTGCATAACGGGGTCAAAGGTACCTTATTTACCTCAGTTTCTCTTTTCACACTCGTTGTGGTGATTTGCGGAATATATCTATGGGTTAAAATGCAAAGCAAAAATAAAACGAAGGTGGAAATTAATAATGTCCTTCGCAAATTTGATCAGCCCGGGACGGCAGATCCTTAAAGAGGAGAGTAGTTAAGGCACGTTATCTTCAACGTGACTATTTCTGGTTTCCAAAATGATATTTCAGCAAAAATTCCAGTAGAAATATCATACCATCAATGTAGGATCCGAATGTAAATAAAACACTCTATGTCGATTGAAATGAACAATGTTAAGTTTTAATAAAAAGTTGAAATAATGGAAAAGAACAATGAAGGACAATGTATGGAGCAGAGGTCCGCCGTCCGACACACACGGAAGATTATAAGCGACTGACTTTTTCTTTTATATCTGTCTGTTCCTAAATCTCTCGGTTACCTTGACGCACATCGACCTCGATGGATTTTGTTTCTTCCTCGTCAACATCGGAGTCTTCTTCTTCTGAACAGCTGTCCTGAACTGAAGGGTACGGCTTCATGTAATCAACAGATGAACTCGTACTAAGGGGATTCTCATTTTCGCCAATTTTTTCCAACAGGTACTTATCGTTTCGCAGAATAAATATTACTTTATATGGTCCCAGAAACATGTAATTTAAGCCCTGGACCAAATTGAGTTCGCAGTATGGCGACGATGTCTCCAGTTTTGTACCGATTTGCTTTCGTTCGCCTTCTATTGAAAGTCTTCCGATTTTCATTTTGCACCTTGCCAATCTGCTTCGACGCTGCTTCTCGCAACTGAGAACGTTCTTGCGAGAAACTGGAACGGAATTCCTCTTCAATAAGGGATCTCAATTCAGAATCATCATTGAGCTGCATCCTCTTTCCGATCATCATTTCAAACGGGGTTGTTCCGAATCTCCGACAGTACCAAGCGTTGATAAACTGCTTCACCTGGAAAGTATATTTGTACCAGGTCTTCGGTTTCGGTGCTGCAAGCTTTATCAAAACAGTTATGACAACCCGGTTCATGCGCTCAACCTGGCCGTTCCCACGCGGCACACCAGTGGTGATCAGACAATGCTCGATACCTTTTTCCTTGTAGTAGTCCTGGAAAATTCTCGATCGGAAACTATCCTCCGGGGATTTCCAAAAACAGTTGATTGGCTTCGTATTCGATGCACGTCTTCTTTTGCTGTGGTCGACTTAGTCGGGTAGATCCAAATGAACTTAGTGAAGGAGTCGACAATCACGAAGATATGATTGTAGCACTTTTTGGTAGAAGTCATCGGTCCCAGGTGATCCACGTGATAGGTATCCAAGGGTTGAACGCCTTTTTCCATTAGATTGAGAAAACCTTCAGCTCTGACCGCTTTCTTCTCCGCTAAGATGCACTGAATGCAATTGCCGATGAACTTTTTGACCTTTGGCTTCATTTCTGGAAGCCAAAACTCCTGACAGATAAGATATTCAGTTTTCTTCGGACCGAAGTGTCCCTGTTCATGCGCTCGGCGGATTACTTCGAACTGCATGGCTTTAGGCACAACCAACAATGACTTTTCCTTGCAGGTCCTAACGAGCACACCTCCCTTGACCTCAAAATCTTTCCTCGACTTCTTCTCAACTTCGTCGATAATCTTCTTTATTCTAGCATCGTCCTCTTGGGCTCTTTGAATCCTGGATGAAATCGAATCGAGTCCCTTGTCAATCAAGCAAATCGTCGCTGGATGCTCTTAGCAGGAAGCATCTGCGTGTCGCATTGCTTTTCCTGGTCGATGGTCGATAGTGTACTGGTATTCTTCCAGCAATAGTACCTAGCGTGCGACCCGCGAACTGATATCTGCCTTGGCCATCGTTAAAGCGAACGCTTGACAGTCGGTAACGATTGTAAACGGAATACCAAGCAAGT
The DNA here is from genome assembly GCA_947095585.1 of Nephrocerus scutellatus. NCBI lineage: Eukaryota > Metazoa > Arthropoda > Insecta > Diptera > Pipunculidae > Nephrocerus > Nephrocerus scutellatus. The sequence goes on along the minus strand of OX352761.1, from coordinate 76,088,063 downwards.
ATATCCTGAATTTCTTCAACGCTTTTATGACAGCGAGAATCTCCAGTTCGTATGAGGTATATTTTTCTTCCGTCGGGGAAGTGGTCCAGCTGGCGTAGTATACTGGATGGAATGCGTCATCGACTTGATCCTTTTGTAGTAAGATCGCTACCAAACCTTGCGTGGCTGCATCGGTATTGAGCTGAGTTTCTGCTCCTACGCGGTATATCTTTAGGACTGAACTGCTCGTCAAAGCCGTCTTCAACTCTTAAAAAGCCTGCAACTGCCTTGGGCCGAACTCGAACTTAACGTTGCCCTTCTTCAACTCGGTGAGAGGTTATGCAACTGCTGCAAGCCCCGAGAACCTTTGCACATCTTGGGCCTTAGTTGGGGGCGGAAAGTTTGCTACCACGAGAATCTTCCTCTCTGACGGCTGGACTTTTCCCTCTTCTATCACGTAACCGATATAATCTATTCGTCAGCGGAGAAAAGAACACTTAATATGACGCTGGAACTCTGCTGGAGAGTTATTCAGGCCAAATGGAACGGCCAGAAACTCGAATTGCCCATCTGGTGTAATGAAGGGCGTATACTTCACGCTGTCTTCTTAGACTGGGACATGGGAAAACACATTCCGAAGGTCCAGAGTACTAAAAGACCTTTGCTGCCAACAGCCCGTCTATCTGATCCTCAATGAGTAGTAACGGGAATCTATCACGGATGATCTTCTGGTTGATACGCCTATAGTCTACGCATAGTCGAATTGTTCCATTCTTTTTTTTTTGGCTAGAACGATCGGACTTTTTTTCTGGTGTATTCGGACGAGCTGGGTCTCACAATCGCCTCGTCGATCCACTCCTCAACAATAGCATTTACTTGACATCGTTGTTCCGCTGATAACCTTCGAAAATGTTGAAAAACTGGTGCATAATCTTTCAAAGCGATCCACATCTTGACTCCAGTGTTTTTGGTCTTCTTTGGGTTATACTTCACGATCATCTTGGTAAGCCTTATTCGGTAATTTGGATTGTCTACGTAGTCTATGGGCACTTCTGGTTCTTTTTCTTGAGAACCACCGTTGATCTTCATCAGGTCGTTAATGGCACAGCAGGTGATGTCTAACTCTTCCTGTTCGTCAGAATTCAAAACACTGGCCGCTTCTTCCATCTCGAAAAATTGGGCCTTACCTCTCTTCAATCGAATCTCTACGGCGTTTGTTATCTCGCTTCCCAATATCAATTCGTATTGAACAACACTATCGGGAACAACATGGACTTCTAGATTAACCGAAATCGAAGTGTTAAAGCTACCTAATGTGTGAAGTTTATCTGAACCCACACCGTGGAATGGCACACAGTTTGAGTTCAACTTCGGAGAACCGAGCTTAATATAATTCGTCGATATTATGAGATAAAGTTCACTGCCGGAATCAATTAGAGCTGTCAAACGGATGTTCCTTATGGTCACTTCCTTGTATATTTTGCTGCCGTTTGTGTTAAGTGTAGCACAACTTTTTTTTGTCTTCGGGCTCTCCCTAGCGCGGTGCCCGTAATCGTTGCAGGTGAAAAATATTGTGCCCTTCGCCTTTTCCGGACAGTCCTTACTTAAATGTGAATGATCTCCACAATTGAAACATCTTTTGCATCGGTCGTCTTTGACAGTTGTACTTGTTAGCTTTGATGTTTTCATCTGTCGAGCTTTGTCGTAGTTGGTCTGCTTGGACTTTATCCTATTCTTCATTGTTTCATAAAGAATGAATTTCTTACGCAAGTCTTTGTTCGTCTCGGCGCCATATAAAATTTGTTTGTTGCACTCTTCGTCTGGAACACCATCAATAATGTACTGGATCTTACTCTCGAGTTCAACGTCGATATGACTAGCTGCTTCTAGCACGCGGTAAATGTATTCCTGGAATGACTCGTCAGGTTTCTTCTTCATATTGCTGTTGTCTGCTTTCTGCGTCTTTACTGCTCCTCGCCTCTCCGAACTCCGTCACGAGCGATGATTTGATGTTGTTCCAAGAACGAACATTTTGGCACTCGAAGCTTACAAACAATTTCGCTGCGCCTCGCAGCAGCTTTCTCGCTTACACCACTCTCTGAGAATCCGACCAGCCACAGATATCAGCAGTTTCTTGAAAATTACGCACCCAATGATGTACGTTTTGACTGCCTTTTCCGTTGAAAATTTCCAGTGCGTCCTACATATCTTTAAAAGTCAAGGTTGCACGTTGGACAGCTGAACGTCGGGCGCTTTTTCCGATCGTATGGATAGTTGTCGAACTTGAGCTGGCATCGTCTTCGTCGTCTACGATATCATCATCGCTTTTTGGTTGTACGCCAGCTCCGAACTTCCTGCCTGTCGTTGCCAGCTTAAGTGCCTTCAATTCGCTTTTTAGCTCAGCAACTGTGAGTTTATCTACTTCCACGTTAACGTCACTCTCGTCCTTTTGCGACATCGTCGTAAATACAATTATATTTTATATGTTAATTAATTTTTCACAACCGTTGTCGTCGAATTGTATCTTGTAACTGTAGCTGACTTGCCTTTGACGTAGTCGTTCTCCTATTAAACAAAAAAAAACAGGCAGTCGCCAACAGTTACAAACAATTTACGTCGTTTATCTTTCTTTTCTGTGCAGCTGCACTATATACACAACGGAGCCGTTTTATAGTTAACTGTCGTTGCGTCGTCGACTCGTTGCCGTCTTTTATTTTTCGTCGTTCTTCTTCGTCGTCCTTCTTCTTATGTGTGACATACACACTTCGTCGTCGCTGAAAAATTGGTGTAGCTGTAGCTACGTAGATTCGTCGTATATTAGTCTGCTTCGTTGTCCCCTTTCCGTGTGCGCCGCTTATGTACTTCGTTCCTGTACTATTACTCAACAAACGCGGTGGCACATTGAACACAACACTTAATTAACAAACTAGCGGTATCCCACTTCTGACACCAAATGTAGGTTCCGAATGTAAATAAAACACTATGTCAAGGGTGCCCAACCTTTTTGTTTTCCTGAGCCACATTGGAAGAATAGCTGATGAGCGAAAAAAACGTAAAATATATAGTTTTAATGTTTAGTTATTCAAAATTTATTAGTTTATAATTTTTTTCATTATGAAACATACATTTAAATCCATATCATAAAATTAATGTGCTACTTGGCATTGAAGTTGAGAGACTAATGCGTCAATATCTGGTTCGATTGACGTGGTTGCAATTCTCAGGCTGTCCTCAAGGTGTGAATCCAACATGTTTGTCCTAATTTTAGACTTATTATGTTTCATTCTTGAAAATAGTTGTTCACATATGTACGTACTTCCAAACAATGATGACATGAATAACGCATGACTGTGCAGTGCGGGATATTTGTCTCTGAGCAGGTATGATTTATAAAAGTCCAACAAAGAGACGTGATCAAATTTCTCTTTAAGTTGGATGTCAGATTGCAACTGTATGCATTCCATTTGAAAATTTTCTGGCAGCATAACTATATCAACTGTAAATGGAGTTGCAAAAATACAAACATTTTTATTATTTGTCCGAAAATCCTGAAATCTATTTTCGAATTCTTGTATCAGATCTAAAAGTAAGACCGCATATTTTTTCCCATTTTTAGGAATATGTTTCGACAACGTGCTGAAATGCAAAAACTTGTTTACATTTAATTGGGACATAAATAAAGTAAAATCCACCATCGTCAATTCGTCAAGTTCTGGCATAGATTTAGCTTTCGATGTCATAAAAGATTTGATTTCATTAAGTACGTCATAAAATCTTTTAAGCATTTGTCCTCGACTGAGCCACCTTACTTTTGTAAAGTATACGATGTCGCCATACACAGCATTAACATTTTTGAGAAATTCTTTGAATTGGCGATGATTCAATCCCCGGGATCTTATAAAATGTACAGTCTTGACGACGATTTGCATAACATGATCCATTTTTAAAGCTTTTCCGCATAGATTTTCTTGGTGTACTATACAATGGTACTTCATCAAACAAGAGTTTTCGACTTCAATGGCATCGTCATTAATACCTCTAATAAAAATGGCAAATTGAGCCGTATCAGTAGCATCAGTACTTTCATCCATGGCCTTACTTTTCAAATCCTTTTCGATTGATTTCCCAAGATCGTCAATTCTCCTGGCAATAGTTTGGTGAGACAAACTGATTTTAGAAATATCACCACGCTTTCCATGCATTCCTTAATAAACTCGCCATCAGAAAATGATTTCGATTTTTGGCGATAAAATTTGCGACTACATAACTAGTGGGTGCCGTGGCTCAGTGGATAGGAGCATGGACTGCTGAGCAGGGGGTTCATGGTTCGAATCCCAGTAACACCAAAGTATTTTTCACGGTGTCCCACCTCTCGCTAAAGTTTGACAAACGCCCAAGAGTAAAAACTTGTCACTGAAAGCTTCTCAAATCGCCGTTCGGATCCGGCGTTAAATGTCCCTGCTCCATTTTGTGTGCAAAAATATGCATGCTCAACACAAATGGTTGCGAGTAGTCAGGCCTTGGACCGCGGGTTTGTCGCGCCGATATTATTATTAACTAGCCTTTACAAATGATTCTGCCTGAATTGTGCTGAAAAACGTTTGTTGAGATGTAATACCTTTTTTAATACCATTAACAGGTCTTTGCGACACATTCCTTGATATGCATCGAATTTTGAAGCATGTTTTTGTGCATAATGTCTTTTCAAATTATACTCTTTGAAGACAGGTATTGAAGCACGACAAATCAAGCAGAAAGAGAAGAAAGAGCTGTCTGTTCTGTGCCTGGTTTGTTCCTGTTTCTGTTGATTGTTGCCAAGTAAACACAGTGCACAAATCATTACTCAGAAAAATTAAAATGCTTCAGTAACACTTTAAAAATTTTCGGGCCGCATTGCTACATGCGTTAGGCTGCATGCCTGCCGCGGGCCGCGGGTTGGACAACATTGCTCTATGTCCATTAATGTTGGAATGGAAAAGAACAATGAAGGACAATGTATGGAGTAGAGGTCCGACGTCCGACACACACGGAAGATAATAAGCTACTGACTTTTTCTTTTGTCTCTGTCTGTTCCTACATCAATTTTATTTTTCCTTTTTACATTCCCTTTGCTTTTCGCTGAAATCGCAGCCCACGCGCATTTCTCGTTCCCTAAGTTTGGCATACTTTGGTCGTTAGCTTTTCGTTATCCAGTTGCGCAAATAAGCCATGAGCGACCCAATTCTATAATTTTCGCATGGCCAGCGGATGGCTGATACTTTTATTGTTTTTCGCAAAATTATTATTGAGCACATAGCGTGCATAGCACGTCAGATAATTATAAACCGATTGTAAGGTCGTGCATAGCATAGCAAAGAAATCAGTAAAAATTAATAATACCTGTATTAGTTGTAAATGATATATTTAAAAGAAATCATTTGTGTTACGTTAAGTTTTTGACAAATAAAGGAAACATTTAAATCCTTATTTGTGCTGCACATGTTAATTTTTGGACACAAATGGAAGGGACCTACAATTTAAGGCCGGATCCGAACGGCGAATTGAGAAGCTTTCCGTGACAAGGTATTAATTACTCTCGGAACGTTTGTCACCCATTCGCGAGAGGTGGGACACCGTGAAAAATACTTTTGGTGTTGCTGGGATTCGAACCTGAACCTCATGCGCAGCAGCCATGTGCAATACCACTGAGCCACGGCGCCCACGAAGTTAATATAGAGAATTTAAAAATTGAAATTTTTCTTGTAAATTCTCTAATCGGAGATTCGATTTTATGGTGAAATTTTCCATAGCAGCCACAGCGCACGGTTGGTGCGACGTGCACACAACGACGTACGAAGTACTACTAAAATTCTTTCCTTTGAGTTAAGCTGTAAAGCAGTGTGCGTGCGTAAGCAGTTCTTCATATAATATGATACAAAACACAAGTTAAGAATGCACTCACACAACTGAGTGTACAGCCCATTTCAATTGCGGAGCCCATTAATTTTTGTATAAACATTTTTTTTTTATCCCTCTTGATATCTATACTCTTTGCTTCAAAAGCAGCAAAAATTACTCGTACAGGGTTTTTCAATAAGAGCACTTCAACTTTTTTTTTTTTGAATAAAACACAAACTGTTCGACTTTTGAACTAACTTTTTTTTTATTAACGAATTTGAACATATACATATGATACATTTAAGTATGAAACTCGATTTCTTTTGCATGACCACCGCGTGCACGTTTTACGAAGTCCAATCTTTGAACCCAATTTTCGACCACTCTTTCGCATAAATCGGCCGAAATTCCAGCAATTTCACGTTCAATATTGGCTCTGAGCTCTTGCAACGTCGTCGGCTTATTGGCATAGACCAATGACTTCACATAACCCCAAAGAAAATAATCTAGAGGTGTCAAATCACACGAGCGCGGCGGCCACTGGACGGGCCCATTTCGCGAAATAACACGCTCATCGAACTTAGTCTTCAATAACGCGATTGTATCGTGTGCTGTGTGGCATGTGGCCCCGTCCTGCTGAAACCACATGTCGTCCAAGTCCATTCCATTCAATTGCGGCCAAAAAAAATCGTTTATCATATCGCGGTACCGATTTCCATTAACAGTAACGTGGCGATCGTTATCGTCGATGAAAAAATATGGCCCAATGACGCCGCAGGCATGTAATCCGCACCAAACAGTGACTTTTTCGGGATGCAACGGTGCCTCATGAATTACGTGTGGGTTGCTTTCTGCCCAGTAACGCATATTTTGCTTGTTGACAAATCCTTCTAGCCAAAAGTGAGCCTCATCGCTGAAGATGATTGAAGATGGCCGTAATGCTCTTAAAGTAGCGGCAACAGAACGATTATTTTGATAAAAAATTTGCACGATTTGCAATCACTGTTCATATGTGAAGCGTTCCATGATAAAATGTATACTAATGAAGTTTCCAAATGACAAAAGAACAATAAAAAATATGGCGTCGTTTGCCGTCCCTATCGGAGAAAAGTTGAAGCGCACCTGTTGAAACACCCGATATAACAGCAAAATTACTACGGGAGGGTATTTTAAATGTTTTCATTTCACCGAATGTTATGTAGTTTTAGGTATCCGATAGATTTAATTAAACATTTTAAAATTTTTTTTCGTTTCTAATTAAACTGGTATGTCTGATGGTTTTTCCATACTTCAAATGGAAGTTTTTTCTCTTGGCATCATATATAAATTCGCTCGGTTGTTTTACGGCGCAATTATACTATATAGTTTAAGCAACAATTTAATTTGTACTTTCGATTATAATGATGAAATGTATTTCATTTTTATTGTAATCCCAAAAATATGTTACATGTGAATGTCTAGGCGAAAAATGTATGACTACGGTATACACGAATTCTATTAATTCTATTTGAGGTTATCGCACCGCTGCCACCAATTTGTTACGCCTGCCCACATGGGTCAACACACATTCGTTAATCCATTAAATATAACACAGTTTTTTTAACTTTATAAATAGTACTTTATTTTACATTATTAATCAATACATAAATATATATATTAAAATATTTTATTTGCCTTCTTACTTTTACAGAAAAAAATTCGACTCTCTCGACAGCAAATAAAAACATATTTGTTATAGCCAGATCGAGTGATGTGACATGTAATAATTATTAGTCTTATTTGTTATGCCCAGATCGAATGATCTGACATTAATAGTTATTATTAAAATTAAGTTGCCGATTTAGGTTATTTGAATTCTTAAAATCACTTGGCTTTGTTAAACGGTGGTCCAAAGAATTTTCCAACCCTTACGTGACCAGATCCCTCTACATCACCTTTGCCTGTCACCTCCCCGAATGCGCAAGTCAGGCGTGGTCCCCATTTAATCAAGTTTATGTGTCTGGAATCGTTTCGTTTTCTCCGATTTGCTCTTCGAGGTCTACCTTGAGACAATCATCTTATACTGCCTCCCTACCAAGAACCCCTCAACCTCATAAACGTGGAAACCCTAGAAGAACGCAGAGACATAGCTGACATTCTTTTCTTACATCGTCTACTCTTACGCTCCGTCGACTGCGCGTCTTTATACAACTCGATTTTCTTTAACACTTACTGTCGTAACCTACGATGCCCGCCTCTCTTATATCTCCCGACGCACCGCACCATGTACAGCTCTAACGAACCAATCTCCCGTATGCTGCGAAAGGTAAACTTGGCCAATATGTTAGTTTTGTCTGCAGGAAGGTTTCTCTTAATTCCGAGAGGTGGCGCTGTAGTCGTGATATTTCAATTTTACTTATTCATGGTACGATTTGGCTCAAATTCACAAAATATTTTTCTTAAATAAAAAACAACACATAAAAATTAAAATTTTTCGTGAAAATTCTCTAATCACAAGGAGATACACAAGTGTGTAAAAAATTTGAAGAAAATCGGGTAAATTTAAAAAAAAAGTATGGGAGCCCACCAAACCCAAATGTTTATGTATTAATAATCAACTAAAGAGTAAAATCCATATAAAATTTTTCTATTTCCCACTACCACATCTTACGTTTCTCGCTCTTTGCGACTGCTTATTTTTTGTACACTGTATTCACATCCCACAAACACAGACGCGTTTGGGATTGGGTTACAGCATTAGTATGCGTACAGTTGGGTTGGTTTTGGAGCCCACCGACCCCGGAACCCGATCACTTCCAAATTTTTACAAAAAGTGTTGTCAATCGGTGAAGAAAATCGGGCACTTCCAAATTTTTATAAAAAAAGTAAAAAGTGTTGTAAGGACGATTTTGGTTACGCATAAAATCCCCCTTTCATTAGGAGACGGCTCAGCAGTCCAGGGCACCGCACAGAATACTTTTTTTATATTTATAAATAATAATTTGAAGTAAACAAAACAATATTACTCTGTTCATGTAATTACGTTAAAATATTTTTTTATTTTTTGTTTTTTATTATTATTTGTTACGGGTTTTGCTTCGATAGCACTACGCGGACAATCGAATAGCAACACTCAGGGCATCACACTAGATTAAGATTAGATTAAGATATTTTTATTAAACATTAAAGTAATATACAATTTTGATTTACAACTGAACTTATAACTAATATTAATATGTGTCGGCTCAACAATAGGGGCCCGACGTATTTACATTGTCTTTTTTTTTTTGGTATTGTTTATTTTTAAAACAATATTTTTTACTACTTAATCTACTACATGTTTATTTTTAAGGTAATTAAATTTTAAACAATAATTTTCAAATAAAATAAGAATGAAAAATATTAAGCGGCGTATAAACAGGGCGAACTTCAGCCTCTGTAATATTGGTTGCCCGCCTTCTCGTAGAAGGAGACGTCTTGATTGTTAAAGATGTCATCGAATCTAGCATCAGTGAATCCTCTTATGTGTATGTACCGGTGACTTGTCTCGATTTCCTCGATTCGCAGTCCTTGCATCTCAGGACTTGGATGTGTTTCCAATGCGTCGACGAATTTCCTCGCCATTCGGAACAAGTGGTCAGTTATTGGCAGCAGACCTGCTGCTTCGTATAGTTTTGTAGTCGACACAAACTTATAGCTGTTTGTCACCCTCCAGAGTCCTGTACAGATCCTTAGTACCTTCCTTTCAAATAGGGAGATATGGGGTAGCCATAGGTTATCACTGGGCTGATGAGTTGCTTGTAGATAAGCAGCCTGGTGTTGTTGGACAGACCGTTTCGTCTTTTAAGTAGCCGGTGCACCAAATGAAGAGCGTAGTTCGCTTTTTTCATTGTTTTGTCGATGTGAGAGTTAAACTTGAGCCTCTCAGTAAAGTTGATTCGCAGGTACTTAGTCTCTGACTTGGTGTTTATTGTTGTGTTATCCGGAAGGGTGATTTTTAAGGCTCTGCACCGGCTTGCGGCTTTTCTTATCCTTGTTTCGGTTGCTGGTACTCGGAAGCAGATGAGTTCCGTTTTATTGGCGTTGATCTTTAGTCCCCACTTCAGGTAGTAGTCCCAAATATTTCTGAGGTGTTCCTCCACTCTTCGGGCAGCTATCTCGGAAGAGCGGGAAACTGCATACGTTATGGAGTCATCCGCGAAGAGCATAGTCCTTGTTCCGGCTGTATTTGTGGGTTGATCCGCCGTGAAGATGCTATACAGGACTGGTCCAAGTCTGGAACCTTGAGGAACTCCGGCTTTGATCCTTTTCCTTGTCGATGGGCGGTCGTACACCTGTACAAAGAAGACCCTGTTGAAAAGAAAATTTTTAATTATTTTTACAATATAATTGGGGAAACCAAAACTAATAAGCTTGTACAGTAGCCCGTTTATCCAGACACTATCGAAAGCTTTTTCGATGTCTAGCAAACAGGCCACTGTACTACTTTTGACGTTCAGTCCTTTAGTGACGTCACTGTGAAGCTTCAGAAGAGGGTGCAGCGTAGAGTGCTTCTCTCGGAAACCGTACTGAAAGGAAGGAATAAGATTTCTTTCCGTACAAAACGTATTGATCTTTTTACGGATCAATGATTCCAATACTTTACTGATACAACACAGTAGAGCTAGTGGGCGGTAACCAGTTACGCTGGAGCGGTCAGTTTTCTTTGGTACTGGTACTACCTTGGCCACCTTCCAGTTGTCCGGAAAGTAGCCATTGTTTAGGCAATTGTTGAAAATGATGGTTAACATCAAAATTGCCATAACCGGTAACTTTTTAAGCAAAAAGTTAGAAATCCCATCTGTGCCTGATGATTTTTTTGAGTTTCCACTCATAATCAAATCATTGACAACAGCTGTTCCGGTAAACATATCGACGTCTACGGGTGCGTTGGCGGGATTTTCTTCACTGAACTGCACTATAGTATTTCCTGGAGAAGTGGTGTCTTCCACAAGACTTTCAACCTCTTCCAAGAAATCTGGAAGATGCGTTGGTGGTCGGTCCGTAAAGCTCCTTTAAAAATGGCAGGCAAAGGCTTCCGCTTTCTCAGCAGCGCTGGATACTGTTCGATCTTCAATGGTGATAATCTCTGGAATGGAAATACGCTTTCCAACCAGAGAGTTCAGCTTCCTAAAAGCATCAGGGCCTGGTTTGATGTCCTGGAGACGTTTGGTCAGTTCATCTTCCTGAAACATCCGCACAGCTTGACGACACATGTTAACTGTACAACGCAGTTGCGAAAGTACAGACAGGTATTCGTCGTTGACTGTGTTAAGTGTCCTATTGAAGATTCTTTGAAGGCGTTTCCTAAGCCGTTGCTTGTGACCATATATGGCCTGTATATGCTCAGGCAAGTGTTGGAAGCGATCCCTGCTAGTGCGAATTGTTTTCTGCCGATTAATGGCTGAATTCACTGTAATCTAAAAATTTCTGATAGTATCGTCAATTTCTGTATTCTCCAGATTTCTGCAAGCCGCTGGAATAGGAAGTTCAGCTTCAACTTCTGATCTAAACCGGTTCCAGTTTATTTTCTTAAAGTTGATGTGAAGTTCAGTTGTTGGGGTGACTTGCACAATTCGCTGGTTAATCCTCACTCGAAGCTCTATGGCCATATGATCCGAGTCGCTATCATGCGCCAAGCAGGAATAATTTCTTAATTCTGGGAGAATATTTAAGAAATTTGTGGTTGCCAGAAAGAAATCCAGAGTTGACGGTGTCCGAGGGTACGTCTTCCGGGGCTGTGAAACTATAGCCATCGTGTGCTGATGCGGATTTGAGTCCATCCAGTCTGTAATGGCCCTTCCTTTGTGATTGCACACTTCGTCCTGCCATCGAGTATGTCTAGCATTAAAATCACCTCCAACAACACAGTATGTGTGTCTAGAGGAGGTGTTGAAGACAGTTTGCAAATCCCGTTAGATGTCTTCCCTCGTTGCGTTACAGTGATTGTACACCGATATCACCAGCAAGGTCTCCACTTCGTTGACTTTAATGCTGACAGCTGTTGCTTCCATGCTACGTAGACCACTGATTTGCACCTTTTCGCCTGCCATAGTGTTCCTGATAAGGACCGCCGATCCAGAGCGTCTACTGCCTCTGTCGACCCTGTGGATATTGTATCCATCTGGACTGAACGGATTTCTCCCAGTGAGATTTGTTTCCTGTAAAAGAAGAATGTCAAGTTTATTAGTTTTAATAAATAGTGTTAGTGTGATACGCCTAGCTAACGAATAAATGGAATTCACATTATATGAGAATATACTTATCCTGCTTATTGTGAACATAATTCACAAATAAGTCGACCCAAAACGGTTGTTTTGGACCTGTCATCAAGACTGCTATAATTAGCAGGCACGACTTCTCTTGCCTTCTGTAAAATTGTAAAGAGGTCAGCTCCAAATAGCCTTTCCGTATCGTCGAAGATGTTGGCGTTTCCGGTAGATGGTACAGGTTTAACGGCTGACTTTTTTATTGGTTTGCTGTTTGATGCTGCATGGCTGCTTCTTAGAGGCTTGCTGATCGTTGCTGGCTTGCTGGAAGTCCCCATAGCAGCTATACTAGCAAAACTTACTCCCTTTACTATGGCTTTTGAAGCAGACATCTGGGCGAATTTATGTTGTTCCGTCTTCTTTTGTGCGGTTTTAAGCTTTTCTTTTCCTTATATTTTGGACATCCTTTATAGTTTGCCGGATGTCCATTTTTCTGGCAGTTTGTGCAGAAAACGTTGTCGTCTTTTATATTTTCTGCATTTCTTGGGCATTGGCCAGGCAAGTGCTCATCTTTGCACTTGACGCATCTGTATTTCATCCCGCAATTACTTGCGACATGTCCAAATTTTTGGCAGTTTCTGAATTGAGTAATGCCCGCCGATTTTAGTTTTTCCCAATGCACCAACTGGTTCAAAAGGAGGGTTTTTGAGCAAACTGCCGCCTTATCGCAGTTCTTCTCTAGCTTGACAATGAAATGATTAAATTTCTTGTCAGTCCTTTGAGATTTGAAGGGTTTCACCACTAGTACAGGGACACCCTCTGTCGTCAACGCTTCCTGGACATCTTCAGCATCAAAGGAGTGGTGAATACCTTTTAGGACCAACATTTCTTTCCTATCCTCCTTTGCAGTATAAGTGTTAAATTCAGTCTTTCCCGATTGTAGGAAAGACCGAATTAGCTGATGGTCATCTCTGTTCATAGCCGTAACGACTGATTTGTTGCTGTTGATGTTGCGAATTCTGCAACTGATGTTGGCGCTCTTCGTGAACTTTGATAGTTCAGCGACGTTTAGTCTGGAGCAGACTATTGGCGGCATGGCAAAAGGTTTTGCTGTTGGTCCCGTAGTTTGGGATTTTTGGCTTGATGGAGCGACTGGTGGTGGTGCCTTCTTATTTGAGACCTTTTGGGACTCTTTTGGTAAAGCTGTTTTATCAACAGCAATTTTTTTTATCAACAGCAGCCACTCCAGGAGAAGATGATGTTGGTGGCGATGATGGTCTGGAATTTCCAGACAACCTCCTTTTTTGGGCCTTTGCGGGCAAGGTTTCGGGAGAAGACCAAGCTTTGCGACTGTCTTCGTCGCTGGAGTTATCCTCTCCACCACTGCTGGATTCGGGCACTTCAGTATCCGATTCCTCGACAAGCTCATGGTTTCCTCCTCTGAAGTCGCTGAATCGCACAGCTGGTTCACTTCATCCAGCCTTCGGTACAACGGCAAGAGGAAATCCCCACCATGGCTGGTTACTTGCTCCTTAATTAAGGATAAGACCTCGTTTACTTTTTCCTTCCTTTTTGCTTTTTTCCCCATTTTATAGGGCTGATTTTCTGAAAATAAATTCTAAAGAAAAATATTCCCGAAATTAAAAAATAATTTGTGAAATAATAAAAAATCAAAAAGTAACAGGTAGCGAAATGCTCGCTTTTGGTTTTGGGTTTTTTTTTTAATCGGTAGCAGGTAGCTGGACGATATTATGCGTGATCTGCGTGTGCTCGTGTTGAGCGCTCGATGATGACTGAGAGGGCATCACACTATGTAATTTACATATTTACCAGAGTAAATGCCGACGAGTTACGAGTTAAACAAATTAGCTACAACAAGAATATTTTATTTATTTGTAATTACAACAACTAAATTATAATGAATTACAGAAACAACAACACGGTCATTGGGTTCAGCATGCAGGTACACGGCATAGGAAACGATTTATTGCACACATGCTGGACCAAATGTACTGTTTATTTAGAATATAAGAAGGCTGTGACCGATCAGTAGGGAGTAGGAGTGCGGGGTAAGTTACTTATGTCTAGTTATTATTTTTTTTTATATATTGGTCACAGCTTCCCCCCACCCGTGGTAAGGGGTTGTGAACCTATTATCATTACAGTATACATAACATACAGCTTCCCCCATCCGCGGTAAGGGGTTGTATGTTATTATAAATATCTATTAGCCCAGTTTGTATACAGTCTGCAGCTTCCCCCCACCCGTGGTAAGGAGTTGCAGATTATTTTCTTATTTCGCTCATAGGAGGCAGGGTATTTGTTTCTCCAAGTTTTTTGTGGTCACCTACGCTTCTTTTCCCAATTCTATAGGGTTTCGGTTTGCAACTTCCCCCCACCCGTGGTAAGGGGTTGCAAATCTATTTGCTTCTATTGGTCTTCGAAAGATGACGTTTGCTGTTTGGATCTCTGCGACGCGCACTACCCCGTGTTCTCCTGGAAAGGTCTGAAGTATTCTCCCAAGTGGCTGATTCATGACATGATCTTCCATCTTGCTGGGAGATTAACCCTGGATAGTTCAGCTACTGGATCAATGGAGTTTGTTAACGGATCTCTTATGATGAAATGTCCTGGTGGGCCATAAAATCGTTCGGCTCTCGAGATAAAGTGATGTCATCAGTAACTACGTAAGCGGATGCGAATATGGGAGTAGTAGCGGATGTTTTGCTTCGTACGGTAGTGATAAGACTTCGAGCCGACATCCTACTCGGATTGCACCTTTATCGTCGATAAAAGGAAATAAGCTTGCTATTGGACTGTCCTTTGAGGATTCTGCGAGTTGCTCTAGGTTTGTTCACGCTGCATGATCTTCATAATGCATATTAGTGACTTATGCATTTCCATTGGCTTCAAGTAAGTCATATCTCCCTTTGGTTCCTTGTCCTTCACGGCTTTCAGGATATGGATGAAACAGAAAACGTATCCATTAATGCGTTGAAGTTTTCGGAGTTGGTTTTGATGATCAACGGTGTGGACTATGTCGCAGGGTTCTACTGTAGGTGTGAGGACATGTCTTGTGGATTTTCTCTCGATGCTGCATTCACCTTTAATCGTGTATGAACGAAGCCATGAGGATTCCATTCCGTGTAAAAATAGAGGTCCATTAAACCACAGATTGCATGATGCTAACTTCTCTGCCGGGATTGAACGCGAAAGTATGTCGGCCGGGTTGTCTCTAGATCGTACGTATCGCCATTGTATCGCTGGCGAGAGTTTCTGGATCTTTGAGACTTGATTAGTGACGAAGGTTTGAAATGATGATGAACTAATCCATGACAGCACTATTTCGCAGGTCCCCTTTGACGCGATTGATTAATTTTGCTGCTAGTGTTGCTGCACATAATTCCAGGTGGTGTAGTGAGTGCGTGAGTGAGTTCGTTTTTTTATTGCAGCCACCTTTGACTTGGCACATAGTAGTCGGACTGTAATGATGTTGTCTTTATTGACAGCTCTAACGTAAATCGCTGCGCCATATGCCCTTTCAGAAGCATCTGCAAATGCATGAATCTGAACGGACTTTAATATTCTGTGCCCGAATATATATCGGTCCATCTTGACATCCTTCAGATGCTTTAGCCCTTCGCGGAAATGCATCCACTCCAATTGTACTTCCTTAGAAAAAAGAGTATCCCAGCCAAGTGCATCCTTCCAGAGTTTTTGAAGGAACATTTTTGCTGTTACTATTATTGGAATTAAGAAACTCAACTGATCACATAAGTGAGCAATGGCAGACAGCACTGTGCTGATGTTAATTTTTTCATTAGTGCTAGGTTGAATGTTCACGAGGAAGGAATCTGACTTAGGTATCACTGTTTGCCCAAGCGTTTTGACATGAATGTAATTATCAATATCCAGTTCTAATTAAAATGCGATATCACTGGCCGAAAATCTTTTTAATGGACCCTCATGATTTGAATACTGCTTCTTCCTGTATTTCCAATGCTGTACTCAAGCTTCAATATCGTCAACGTAAAGGTCCATTTTTACTTCTTCTGCCCTCAACGGATAACCTTTTGATTCGTCATTTGCCAATTTTTTCAGACATCTTGTAGCAAGTTTAGGCGCTGATGTAATGCCGTACGTGACTGTCTCTAGTTGATAGGTCTGAGCAATCCCTCTCGCCTCTTCTAGTTCGCGTGGATCTCATTTGAAGGGAAGTACAGAACTGGTAAATCCGTTCCCAGGCTTTTTTGTCCTACTTCAAGTAAGTGAAAGTAAACTTCAGCTCCAATGAATTTTTTGGAATGGCCCATTCCGAAGTGTTGATCTTTCGTGTTGGCTGTGGAGGTGTTATTTTTTGGGAGAACGAATGCTTCAAGCCTTATAGAAAAGTCAGACGTTCTGGATTTCAGGAGCATATTTATTCTTTTATATGCTTGCCTTGTGCCTTCTCCGATTCCCAAGATGCCCATGGTTTCTATCACTTCTGGAAGCTTTAGAGTCTTTTTGCCAATTTTCTGTTAAAAAATTGAGCTGTGATTCGAAATCTAACAACTCTCTGCATTCTACTACGCAGCCTTCGCTGTCCTCCAGGTTGACTGCTACCGTGCTAAGGAATACGTAACATCTTTTGGTTTTCCCCAAAGCGGTTGCCGACGCAATTGCATTGCCCTGTACTAAGCTTTTATCTTGAAAATGTAACAAGGAGTTGTGTTTTCTTAAACACTTTGTGCAGCCAAGAACTGCACATGATGGCGCCATGTGGTCAGGTCTACAGAAATTTATGCAGATATTCTTCTTCCTAACAAAGCGGCTTGGTTGTGTCAATTGTGAGAATTTCTGACCATAAAAATATTTGTGGTTGTCCTTGGAGCATAGCGCACAACGCGATCTTTCTGATTCAAATGACATAAATGAACGCGTCACAGGTTTTTTTTATGGTTCTATATTATTCGACCTTTGTTTCCCAATGCCTCTAGTGATTAAAATCGAATTTCGAGAAATGTTAGGAAGTCTGACAGCACGGGCAATGCTCTGGGTTTCTTTAATGAATTTTCGTATAATGTGTGCGTGTTGCGATCGAGTTTCCTGATGAGTAAATGGACCAGCAATGAATCCCATTGCATGATGTTTACACCGAGATTGTTTAGTCCATGTAGACATTCCTGTGTGGTGTCGTGAATTGCCTTTATGCCAGACCCAGATTCTGATGAAATTGGAGCTTGCTGTAATAGTCCATTTAAGAAAGCTGTAGTTAGAAGCCTCAAATTGTCATATCGTTCTTGCAGAATCTTCCATGCAGACGAATAATTTTTATTACAAAGAGCAAGATGTCGGATAAGATTTTCTGCTTCTCCCGACAGATTGGTCTTCAGGTATCACATCTTTTCGCACTCTGCCATTGGTTGTTTGTCCACCATTTGGGTAAATAAGTTGTGGAATTGTTTCCATTTAAGATAGTCTTCATCGAATTAAGGCATAACCATTTGCGGTAAATTCAAACGAGTGCTGCTGTTTGCTCTTCTGGCTGATTGTAATTGCTGCGGTGCCTCGCAATGTTCGCGTTCTTCTGCTCTTGCTTCTTTTATTGACTTTCTGTCTCAGTAGCTGTGCGAGCCTTTTTCGTTTGTTAGGCCTGGTACTACAAACGAATCAGTAACGTTTTCACTGTTGAGGGGTTGGTTCGTAGAAATTCTTCTTATTATTGTTATTTTTAATATTAATATTAATAATAATATTATTAATATAATTTAATAATAATAATATTAATATTAATATTTTTAATATTTTAATATTAATATTAATATTTTTAATATTTTTAATTTTTTATTATATACTTCTCTTATTTTACGTATATTTTCCTCATCTTGACGGGTTCGGTATTTTTACTTTGTAAAATGAACTCTTATTTTGAAATTCATTTCACAAATATTCGCGGCATTAAAAGTAATTTTAACTCGATCGTAGCACATCTTGACGCGAATAAACCTGCGGTTCTAAGTTTATGTGAAACGCAAGCCTCTTATATGGGTACCTCAAATGATTTTCATTGTCCGGGGTATTTTCGTGTCGACTGTTTGGTTCCACATCGTGCGGTTATTTTATGTATACGAGATGACATCAGTTTTGGTGTACCTAATTTTAATATTCCGTGGCGCCGTGGCTTAGTGGAAGTGCACATGGCTGCTGAGCAGGAGGTTCAGGTTCGAATCCCAGTAACACCAAAAAGTATTTTTCACGGTGTCCCACCTCGCGAATGGGTGACATACATTCCGAGAGTAATACTTTGGCACGGAAAGCTTCTCAATTCGCCGTTCGGATCCGGGCTTAAATTGTAGGTCCCTTCCATTTGTGTCCAAAAATTAACATGCGCAGCACAAATGGTCGCGAGAAGTTAGGCCTTGGACCGCAATGGTCTGTCGCGCCGAATATTATTATTATTAAATTTAATATTCCAAACAGTAATCCCATGTTCAATGTTTCTGGATCTTTGAGACGCGATTAGTGACAAAGGTTTGAAATGATGATGAACTAATCCATGACAGCACTATTTCCGAGTCTGTTCATATATAGGTTGAACATGTTTCGAATCGCAGGTCCCCTTTGACGCGATTGATTAATTTTGCTGCTAGTGTTGCTGCACATAATTCCAGGTGGTGTAGTGAGTGCGTGAGTGAGTGAGTTCGTTTTTTTATTGCAGCCACCTTTGACTTGGCACATAGTAGTCGGACTGTAATGATGTTGTCTTTATTGACAGCTCTAACGTAAATCGCTGCGCCATATGGCCTTTCAGAAGCATCTGCAAATGCATGAATCTGAACGGACTTTAATATTCTGTGCCCGAATATATATCGGTCCATCTTGACATCCTTCAGATGCTTTAGCCCTTCTTCCTAACAAAGCGGCTTGGTTGTGTCAATTGTGAGAATTTCTGACCATAAAAATATTTGTGGTTGTCCTTGGAGCATAGCGCACAACGCGATCTTTCTGATTCAAATGACATAAATGAACGCGTCACAGGTTTTTTTTATGGTTCTATATTATTCGACCTTTGTTTCCCAATGCCTCTAGTGATTAAAATCGAATTTCGAGAAATGTTAGGAAGTCTGACAGCACGGGCAATGCTCTGGGTTTCTTTAATGAATTTTCGTATAATATGTGCGTGTTGCGATCGAGTTTCCTGATGAGTAAATGGACCAGCAATGAATCCCATTGCATGATGTTTACACCGAGATTGTTTAGTCCATGTAGACATTCCTGTGTGGTGTCGTGAATTGCCTTTATGCCAGACCCAGATTCTGATGAAATTGGAGCTTGCTGTAATAGTCCATTTAAGAAAGCTGTAGTTAGAAGCCTCAAATTGTCATATCGTTCTTGCAGAATCTTCCATGCAGACGAATAATTTTTATTAGAAAGAGCAAGATGTCGGATAAGTTTTTCTGCTTCTCCCGATAGATTGGTCTTCAGGTATCACATCTTTTCGCACTCTGCCATTGGTTGTTTGTCCACCATTTGGGTAAATAAGTTGTGGAATTGTTTCCATTTAAGATAGTCTTCATCGAATTAAGGCATAACCATTTGCGGTAAATTCAAACGAGTGCTGCTGTTTGCTCTTGTTGCTGATTGTGATTGCTGCGGTGCCTCGCAATGTTCGCGTTCTTCGGCTCTTGCTTCTTTTATTGACTTTCTGTCTCAGTAGCTGTGCGTGCCTTTTTCGTTTGTTAGGCCTGGTACTACAAACGAATCAGTAACGTTTTCACTGTTGAGGGGTTGGTTCGTAGAAATTCTTCTTATTATTGTTATTTTTAATATTAATATTAATAATAATATTATTAATATAATTTAATAATAATAAGGCATTTTTTTTTATTTTAATATTAATATTAATATTTTTAATATTTTTAATTTTTTATTATATACTTTTCTTATTTTACGTATATTTTCCTCATCTTGACGGGTTCGGTATTTTTACTTTGTAAAATGAACTCTTATTTTGAAATTCATTTCACAAATATTCGCGGCATTTAAAGTAATTTCAACTCGATCGTAGCACATCTTGACGCGAATAAACCTGCGGTTCTAAGTTTATGTGAAACGCAAGCCTCTTATATGGGTACCTCAAATGATTTTCATTGTCCGGGGTATTTTCGTGTCGACTGTTTGGTTCCACATCGTGCGGTTATTTTATGTATACGAGATGACATCAGTTTTGGTGTACCTAAATTTAATATTCCGTGGCGCCGTGGCTTAGTGGAAGTGCACATGGCTGCTGAGCAGGAGGTTCAGGTTCGAATCCCAGTAACACCAAAAAGTATTTTTCACGGTGTCCCACCTCTCGCGAATGGGTGACAAACATTCCGAGAGTAATACTTTGGCACGGAAAGCTTCTCAATTCGCCGTTCGGATCCGGCCTTAAATTGTAGGTCCCTTCCATTTGTGTCCAAAAATTAACATGCGCAGCACAAATGGTCGCGAGAAGTTAGGCCTTGGACCGCAATGGTCTGTCGCGCCGAATATTATTATTATTAAATTTAATATTCCAAACAGTAATCCCATGTTCAATGTTTCTGGATCTTTGAGACGCGATTAGTGACAAAGGTTTGAAATGATGATGAACTAATCCATGACAGCACTATTTCCGAGTCTGTTCATATATAGGTTGAACATGTTTTGAATCGCAGGTCCCCTTTGACGCGATTGATTAATTTTGCTGCTAGTGTTGCTGCACATAATTCCAGGTGGTGTAGTGAGTGCGTGAGTGAGTGAGATCGTTTTTTTATTGCAGCCACCTTTGACTTGGCACATAGTAGTCGGACTGTAATGATGTTGTCTTTATTGACAGCTCTAACGTAAATCGCTGCGCCATATGCCCTTTCAGAAGCATCTGCAAATGCATGAATCTGAACGGACTTTAATATTCTGTGCCCGAATATATATCGGTCCATCTTGACATCCTTCAGATGCTTTAGCCCTTCGCGGAAATGCATCCACTCCAATTGTAGTTCCTTAGAAAAAAGAGTATCCCAGCCAAGTGCATCCTTCCAGAGTTTTTGAAGGAACATTTTTGCTGTTACTATTATTGGGCTTAAGAAACTCAACGGATCACATAAGTGAGCAATGTCAGACAGCACTGTGCTGATGTTAATTTTTTCATTAGTGCTAGGTTGAATGTTCACGAGGAAGGAATCTGACTTAGGTATCACTGTTTGCCCAAGCGTTTTGCATGAATGTAATTATCAATATCCAGTTCTAATTAAAATGCGATATCACTGGCCGAAAATCTTTTTAATGGACCCTCATGATTTGAATACTGCTTCTTCCTGTATTTCCAATGCTGTACTCAAGCTTCAATATCGTCAACGTAAAAGTCCATTTTTACTTCTTCTGCCCTCAACGGATAACCTTTTGATTCGTCATTTGCCAATTTTTTCAGACATCTTGTAGCAAGTTTAGGCGCTGATGTAATGCCGTACGTGACTGTCTCTAGTTGATAGGTCTGAGCAATCCCTCTCGCCTCTTCTAGTTCGCGTGGATCTCATTTGAAGGGAAGTACAGAACTGGTAAATCCGTTCCCAGGCTTTTTTGTCCTACTTCAAGTAAGTGAAAGTAAACTTCAGCTCCAATGAATTTTTTGGAATGGCCCATTCCGAAGTGTTGATCTTTCGTGTTGGCTGTGGAGGTGTTATTTTTTGGGAGAACGAATGCTTCAAGCCTTATAGAAAAGTCAGACGTTCTGGATTTCAGGAGCATATTTATTCTTTTATATGCTTGCCTTGTGCCTTCTCCGATTCCCAAGATGCCCATGGTTTCTATCACTTCTGGAAGCTTTAGAGTCTTTTTGCCAATTTTCTGTTACAAAATTGAGCTGTGATTCGAAATCTAACAACTCTCTGCATTCTACTACGCAGCCTTCGCTGTCCTCCAGGTTGACTGCTACCGTGCTAAGGAATACGTAACATCTTTTGGTTTGCCCCAAAGCGGTTGCCGACGCAATTGCATTGCCCTGTACTAAGCTTTTATCTTGAAAATGTAACAAGGAGTTGTGTTTTCTTGAACATTTCGTGCAGCCAAGAACTGCACATGATGGCGCCATGTGGTCAGGTCTACAGAACAAAGCGGCTTGTTTGTGTCAATTGTGAGAATTTCTGACCATACAACAATTTGTGGTTGTCCTTGGAGCATAGCGCACAACGCGGTCTTTCTGATTCAAATGACATAAATGAACGCGTCACAGGTTTTTTTTTATGGTTCTATATTATTCAACCGTTGTTTCCCAATGCCTCTAGTGATTGAAATCAAATTTCGAGAAATGTTAGGTTTTTTTAATGACTTTTCGTATAATATGTGCGTGTTGCGATCGAGTTTCCTGATGAGTAAATGGACCAGCAATGAATCCCATTTCCATGTAGACATTCCTGTGTGGTGTCGTGAATTGCCTTTATGCCAGACCCAGATTCTGATGAAATTGGAGCTTGCTGTAATAGTCCATTTAAGAAAGCTGTAGTTAGAAGCCTCAAATTGTCATATCGTTCTTGCAGAATCTTCCATGCAGACGAATAATTTTTATTACAAAGAGCAAGATGTCGGATAAGTTTTTCTGCTTCTCCCGACAGATTGGTCTTCAGGTATCACATCTTTTCGCACTCTGCCATTGGTTGTTTGTCCACCATTTGGGTAAATAAGTTGTGGAATTGTTTCCATTTAAGATAGTCTTCATCGAATTAAGGCATAACCATTTGCGGTAAATTCAAACGAATGCTGCTGTTTGCTCTTGTGGCTGATTGTGATTGCTGCGGTGCCTCGCAATGTTCGCGTTCTTCTGCTCTTGCTTCTTTTATTGACTTTCTGTCTCAGTAACTGTGCGTGCCTTTTTCGTTTGTTAGGCCTGGTACTACAAACGAATCAGTAACGTTTTCACTGTTGAGGGGTTGGTTCGTAGAAATTCTTCTTATTATTGTTATTTTTAATATTAATATTAATAATAATATTATTAATATAATTTAATAATAATAATATTAATATTAATATTTTTAATATTTTAATATTAATATTAATATTTTTAATATTTTTAATTTTTTATTATATACTTTTCTTATTTTACGTATATTTTCCTCATCTTGACGGGTTCGGTATTTTTACTTTGTAAAATGAACTCTTATTTTGAAATTCATTTCACAAATATTCGCGGCATTTAAAGTAATTTCAACTCGATCGTAGCACATCTTGACGCGAATAAACCTGCGGTTCTAAGTTTATGTGAAACGCAAGCCTCTTATATGGGTACCTCAAATGATTTTCATTGTCCGGGGTATTTTCGTGTCGACTGTTTGGTTCCACATCGTGCGGTTATTTTATGTATACGAGATGACATCAGTTTTGGTGTACCTAAATTTAATATTCCGTGGCGCCGTGGCTTAGTGGAAGTGCACATGGCTGCTGAGCAGGAGGTTCAGGTTCGAATCCCAGTAACACCAAAAAGTATTTTTCACGGTGTCCCACCTCTCGCGAATGGGTGACAAACATTCCGAGAGTAATACTTTGGCACGGAAAGCTTCTCAATTCGCCGTTCGGATCCGGCCTTAAATTGTAGGTCCCTTCCATTTGTGTCCAAAAATTAACATGCGCAGCACAAATGGTCGCGAGAAGTTAGGCCTTGGACCGCAATGGTCTGTCGCGCCGAATATTATTATTATTAAATTTAATATTCCAAACAGTAATCCCATGTTCAATGTTTCTGGATCTTTGAGACGCGATTAGTGACAAAGGTTTGAAATGATGATGAACTAATCCATGACAGCACTATTTCCGAGTCTGTTCATATATAGGTTGAACATGTTTCGAATCGCATCTAACAACTCTCTGCATTCTACTACGCAGCCTTCGCTGTCCTCCAGGTTGACTGCTACTAAGGAATACGTAACATCTTTTGGTTTGCCCCAAAGCGGTTGCCGACGCAATTGCATTGCCCTGTACTAAGCTTTTATCTTGAAAATGTAACAAGGAGTTGTGTTTTCTTGAACATTTCGTGCAGCCAAGAACTTCACATGATGGCGCCATGTGGTCAGGTCTACAGAAATTTATGCAGATATTCTTCTTCCTAACAAAGCGGCTTGTTTGTGTCAATTGTGAGAATTTTTGAACATACAACAATTTGTGGTTGTCCTTGGAGCATAGCGCACAACGCGGTCTTTCTGATTCAAATGACATAAATGAACGCGTCACAGGTTTTTTTTATGGTTCTATATTATTCGACCTTTGTTTCCCAATGCCTCTAGTGATTGAAATCAAATTTCGAGAAATGTTAGGAAGTCTGACAGCACGGACAATGCTCTGGGTTTCTTTAATGACTTTTCGTATAATATGTGCGTGTTGCGATCGAGTTTCCTGATGAGTAAATGGACCAGCAATGAATCCCATTTCCATGTAGACATTCCTGTGTGGTGTCGTGAATTGCCTTTATGCCAGACCCAGATTCTGATGAAATTGGAGCTTGCTGTAATA
The DNA here is from genome assembly GCA_947095585.1 of Nephrocerus scutellatus. Taxonomy (NCBI): domain Eukaryota; kingdom Metazoa; phylum Arthropoda; class Insecta; order Diptera; family Pipunculidae; genus Nephrocerus; species Nephrocerus scutellatus. The sequence goes on along the minus strand of OX352761.1, from coordinate 76,063,479 downwards.
TTCCATTTAAGAAAGCTGTAGTTAGAAGCCTCAAATTGTCATATCGTTCTTGCAGAATCTTCCATGCAGACGAATAATTTTTATTACAAAGAGCAAGATGTCGGATAAGTTTTTCTGCTTCTCCCGACAGATTGGTCTTCAGGTATCACATCTTTTCGCACTCTGCCATTGGTTGTTTGTCCACCATTTGGGTAAATAAGTTGTGGAATTGTTTCCATTTAAGATAGTCTTCATCGAATTAAGGCATAACCATTTGCGGTAAATTCAAACGAGTGCTGCTGTTTGCTCTTCTGGCTGATTGTAATTGCTGCGGTGCCTCGCAATGTTCGCGTTCTTCTGCTCTTGCTTCTTTTATTGACTTTCTGTCTCAGTAGCTGTGCGAGCCTTTTTCGTTTGTTAGGCCTGGTACTACAAACGAATCAGTAACGTTTTCGCTGTTGAGGGGTTGGTTCGTAGAAATTCTTCTTATTATTGTTATTTTTAATATTAATATTAATAATAATATTATTAATATAATTTAATAATAATAATATTAATATTAATATTTTTAATATTTTAATATTAATATTAATATTTTTAATTTTTTATTATATACTTCTCTTATTTTACGTATATTTTCCTCATCTTGACGGGTTCGGTATTTTTACTTTGTAAAATGAACTCTTATTTTGAAATTCATTTCACAAATATTCGCGGCATTAAAAGTAATTTCAACTCGATCGTAGCACATCTTGACGCGAATAAACCTGCGGTTCTAAGTTTATGTGAAACGCAAGCCTCTTATATGGGTACCTCAAATGATTTTCATTGTCCGGGGTATTTTCGTGTCGACTGTTTGGTTCCACATCGTGCGGTTATTTTATGTATACGAGATGACATCAGTTTTGGTGTACCTAAATTTAATATTCCGTGGCGCCGTGGCTTAGTGGAAGTGCACATGGCTGCTGAGCAGGAGGTTCAGGTTCGAATCCCAGTAACACCAAAAAGTATTTTTCACGGTGTCCCACCTCTCGCGAATGGGTGACAAACATTCCGAGAGTAATACTTTGGCACGGAAAGCTTCTCAATTCGCCGTTCGGATCCGGCCTTAAATTGTAGGTCCCTTCCATTTGTGTCCAAAAATTAACATGCGCAGCACAAATGGTCGCGAGAAGTTAGGCCTTGGACCGCAATGGTCTGTCGCGCCGAATATTATTATTATTAAATTTAATATTCCAAACAGTAATCCCATGTTCAATACGATATGGACTGAAATTGTAATATCAAACCATTCGATGTTTATAAGTTCCCTTTATCGTAGTCCTAATTTGTCACCTGGTGAAACCGCAGAACTATTTTCAAATATTAATCTTCTCACCCAACTCGTTGATAAGCCAACTAGGTATCCCGATACTACTGGTCAATCACCTCACTTTTTAGATTTTTTTCTAACTAATATGCCAGAGAAATATTCAATTGATGTATCTGCTCCATTAGGTCTTTCTGACCATGCTTTGGTAGTAGCCAAATTTTCAATAACACCAGCCCTTATAGAGCCTACAAGTAAAAGGCTACTCTGGCACTATAAAAATGCTAACTGGGAGCTCCTGAACCAATTTTATAGCTCATTTGATTGGTCAACCTGTTTTTCCAGCAATAATGCTGATAAAGCATCACAGCTTATCACGTCAACCATTTTGCTAGGAATGAAAAATTGCATTCCTTCTTCATTTAAAAAGAAAAATACTATTAAAAATAAATGGTTTAACGAACATTGCCGAACATTGTCGCGTGTAAAAAAGCAGTCCATTTGAACTACGTTAATTGCAGTTCTTAAGAAAACCTTGTAAAGTTTCGAATAGCTAGAAACAGATCAAACGCTATATTGAAAAGGTTCAAAATAATATATGATTCGAGATAGGATGTGAAAATTTTTGGATTCTGATTCAAAAAGTCGAAGCTTTTGGTCGTTCGCTGCATTGGTTAAAAGAAACTTTGCAGACAATACATCGTCTATTCCTTCTTTATTTCATAATGGTATTCATTATAGAACTGATATTGAGAAAGCTAATCTCTTAGCTTCTCATTTCGCTGGTGCGTATACCCTTCCTTTAACTAACCCAAGCCCTCCAATTCTCCTGAATCTAGGCCCAGGAATGTCTAAAATCTATTTCCGGAAACGGGTTGTTTCAAAGATTCTTAAAGAACTTGACCCCAATAAAGCGACTGGCCCCGATGGTATTCCGCCATTAGTATTGAAAAGATGTCATCATACTTTGGCAAAACCGCTTAGCAAATTGTTTCATCTCTCAATGAAGTCAAGTGTTTTTCCATCAATTTGGAAAAAAGCTTATATTCAACCCGTTCCGAAAAAAGTGATAAATCGGCACCTACGAACTACCGTCCAATTGCTTTGTTGTCGGTTCTATCTAAGGTAATGAAATCTATCGTTAATTTCTGACTAATGAATTATCTGGATTCGAATGTTCTTTTATCCGATGTGCAGTATGGATTTCGTAAAAATCGCTCTTCAGGTGAACTAATGACGTGCATGACATGTTTGGAGCAAAGCATTGAAAACCTAGGTGAATCAAGCGTTGTTTCCGTAGATATTTCTAAAGCTTTTGATAGAGTTTGACATGATTGTTTTATTAATAAGATTCGTACACTGAACTTACACTTCTCTCTCATTACATGGATTGAGAATTATTTATGGAACCGTAAAATAAAAGTTGTATTAAATGGTATATCTTCAGCTTCACATGGGATCAATACTGGCGTGCCTCAAGGGTCATCCTTGCCGCCCACGCTCTTCTTGACATTGACCTATTGTCTTCTACAACCTGTGATATCCATTCATTTGCTGATGATACAACACTATCGGCTTTCATTGAGTTTGTCAGTAAAAAAGAATGCAATTCTCGCTTGAATGGTTCGCGTGAATTAATGAATTTGACTATTCTGTCGAATATTCAAGTCATTCTCGATTGAGGCATTTCTAATAGAGTAGAATTTAACCCAAATAAATTCCAGTCTTGTCTTTTTTCTCAAAAGAAAATTCAGCATTACGTTTCACCTGTTATTAATGGTGCCACTTTTGCGAGATCAGATTCACTTTAGTTGTAAGGTTTAAAAGTATCAAGTTATCTTTCCTGGAAGGAACATATGTTAGACAAATTTTCGAATTTAATTCATATGTGTGGGGAGGGGCTCCGAGATCTTATTTGGTTTATCTTTATGGAATTCAGAATAGTTTGATAAACGATGTAACCATTACTTCGTCTCCTGATACTTTGGAGCACAGACGAAATGTAGGAGCTTTATCTGTTTTCTACAAATTTTACAACGGTAGATGTTCTTTAGAAACCCGTTCTATAGTTCCAGGTCACTAACGTAAACACTCGTTTAAGGTCCAATCAACATAGATTTGCCTTAAAACTTTTTTCATGTAGAACCCAACACTTTAAATCCTCCTTTTTTCCGAGAGTCTCTTCGATATGGAATCAATTGGTCGAGCCCGTGTTTCCCGAATCTTATAATTTGTAGGCCTGCAAATTAGCCGTTAACAACTTCCTGAAGGATGATGGATGAAGTATTCATAAGTTGTTTATTAATATAAAATATACATAAAAAAAAAAAATTATTTTTATAATATGTATTATTTTCTTGGTCAAGGTTTTTTGTAGTGATATATTATTGTAAATCATATTCCTTTGATTTTGATTTTATTTTGAATTTTAATAAACTTATTGCCGTGACGCAAGTCATTCAGGGAGTCCTTCCTTGGCAATAAGTCTCTATAAGCCCCCCCCCCCCCCCCCCGACCACGGGGGCCGATCACTGCCAAATATTTACAAAAAGTATTGTCCATCGGAAATAAACATGTGTATTAAATTTGAAGAAAATCGGGTACTTCTTTTTATAAAATTTGTAGGGGTGCACCCCGATCCCGGGGCCCGATCACTTACAAATTTTTAAAGAAAGTGTTTTCTATTGGAGATACACATGTGTATAAAATTGGAAGAAAATCGGGTACATTTTGTAAAATATTTATTTGGGAGCCCCCCGACCCCGCGGCCCGAGAGGCTCCAAATTTTAATAGAAAGTGTTGTCATGGGAGATACACATGTGTGCAAAATTTCACAGCCGGCCGGCCAGCCACGGGCAAGTGAAGTTAATATAGAGAATTTAAAAAAAAGTGAGTCCCAATGCAATTGACTACTAATTCGGCGATTTAAATAATACTCTGTTTATTGTGAGTTTCTTGATTGAATGAAAATCTGTTTTATTTTTCCCAAACTTATATATCCTGTATTTCTAATGCTGTACTCAAGCTATCTGATCCTGTAATTACATCGTCAACGTAGAAGTCCCTTTTTACAACTTCAGCCACCAACCTCCTTTTTAATTCATCATTTGCCAATTGTTTCAGACATCTTGTAGCAAGTTTAGGCGCTGATGTAATCCCGTACGTGACTGTCTCTAATTGATCGGTCTGAGAAATCCCTCTCGCCTCTCCTAGTTAGCTTGGATCTCCTTTAAAGGGAAGTCTGATAACAGATCTCCCTTTGCTATTCCTTTTGGTGTATTCAATAAAATGATTTTCACATTTTCTTTCTTCAGCTGTGCGACTCCTTTCTACTGCTTGTGGAGCTTCTTCTATCTTCCAAAACCTTTCAATATCTTGTTTTAGTTGATCTTCAATGATGATTCCACAAAGTTGCCCATGATTGGGATATTTCTCCAGCTCTCCCAGTGACTATACAGCCAAGATATGTGTTGTGCAGAACTGGTAAATCCGTTCCCAGGCTTATTTCTCCGACTTCAAGAAAGTGAATATAAACTTCAGTTTCAATTAATAGGTCAACACAACAGTCGAAAAGTGGATCGGCTAGTTGAATGTTTTTTGGAACGGCCCATTCCGAAGTGTTGATCTTTCGTGTTGGCTGTGGAGGTGTCATTTTTTGGGAGAACGAACGCCTTCTGGTCCATGATGCTGGTGTTGCAGGGTACGCTATAGGCTTCCTTGCTCTTCAGCCTGGAATTTAAACTCCTCTTCACGGAGTAATTACACAAGATTGCGTGGTAATCACGTCGGGGTCACCAAATATTTGTGTTTGTTGTTGGGTCTAGCGTATTGACCAAGGTTCTTGTACCATGACAAAAGCTGATGACACTGGTACATGAACTAGTATTATTAATTAGACGTACAACGAGTGTTAATGATGTGAAGCGGTGTTTAAACGGCAGGCGAGTCCCAATGCTGTTGACTACAAATTCGGCGATTTAAATAATACTCTGTTTATTGTAAGTTTCTTCATTGAATGACAATCTGTTTTATTTTTCCCAAACTTATAACAATTTGGTAAATAAATATACTGTTACATGGGCATATGTTTATTTTGAGTTATATAATTTTTTTAATCTAGGTAAGAAAATATGTGCAATATGTGCATTTTAAGTTTTATAAATTTACTAATCTAAGTATCAACAGTGCACTACCGAAGATCAAGCAAAAGCGAACAAAACTAACGCACAAAATACAAATATATATACATATATTTTTATAATGAACACACGCTAAATGAATTTTCACCCGTATAATGCTTAGCACAGCGTGGGCGTTAGGAAATTATGGAGAGGAAAAGATAAGATGTCTATGCACTTGTGTCTTAATGACTGCAGATGCGGAATATTCCAAGTTTTTCACGAATTTTCCAATTTTTCAGGTTCGTATAATCATCCCGAGACTATTACGAACAGTTAAAAAAATTAACCAAATCGTTTCAGCCGTGAAAGGGTAACAGACAGACAGACAGAGTTACTTTAACACTTATAATATTAGTATGGATGTATGTATTACTCACTGCCCGTTTCGCAGTTATTAGAAATCTTTAACTCTGTTTAGTTCCTAAGCAGAAATGGTAGCAAAATGAGGCACTTCAGGTTCATTGGCAGTACAAAAGAGACCATGAAGATGCAAACTTCCACTCTATAACTTCGTTGCTGGGATTTGAATTTCCTTGCGGATGGATCTGCCTGGTTTTGAGTTCTCAGCACAGGAATTCCGTTCTGAGCTACTTGATTTTCTTATATAACTTTATCAAAAACTGAACCTTCTTTTAAATACCTCAAATGATTTGGTAGACTTCGGTTAACAGGCATCAAAGTCTTATTATAGCTATATCTGAATAAAATCGATTATTTTGCTGTAGCCATATTAAAGCATTCAATACTTTTGCTCTTCTTACATGGAAATATGTATAAACTTTCATCCCTGTACGTTACACTAAAATAATTACAAGTTCTTCTGGCAATTAGGGTAATGATGTTTTGATGGATTAAATATCTTGTTCAATGTTCAGAATATTTCCCATGTACTTGTACTGTCCAACACCTCCAAACGCTCGAAGTTGAACCACTCGCAATACTAATTGAATTCTTCCAATCAACATTTGATCAATAGGTGTCATGCCTTTTAGGTATCTAAGTGTATTACAGGGTCCATGTTGTTAAAAAATTAAAACTTCATAAACTTCTTAATGCATGCATCACACAAAAAATTGTTTTTGCTGGTAAGCTAAGCTTAAGGTTGCAGTTTTTGTACAAATTGCTTTGTGGTTTACAATAAAACGCAGTCATGATTCGTATGTCTGCTGATCAACTTTGGTATTCACGCATTGCATCTTTTAGTTGAACCCTTTCGGCTTCAACTTATCTTGCTGTTCTTTGAATTGCGCTGTGGAGGCATTATTGTGTTATCTGTAAAAATACCTTCATAGAATTTTATTAATACCTTAAAAAAGCCCTGCTTTGTTTAAATGATTTTCTTACAGACACTAGTTTTTTAAATACAATTACTTCTGTTCTGAAAAACACAATAACAAAAGTATCCCAAAAATATGTTTTCGACGTTTCAGACAATTTGGACCCTAAAAAACAGACACTACTTTTTTAGTTAAAATTTTTTTATTATTTAAAGTTCCGGCTCAGTCACGACTTTCGTATTTTTGATCTTTTAAAATCAACAAACAGAATTAAAATCGGCTAAGAATTCGCAAAGTTATGCTTGCTGTAACAAGCTTCATATAAGTGAAGCCATGGGAGTTTCGCTGCAACTATCATAAAAGCATATCTCAGCATTAATCTTACCTGAAGCCCTTTGATGTCCATATTACAAACATGCAACTTTGAAAACAATTTAATGGAATGTTTTAATGAAACTGTAGCTAAGTGATTTTTATCGTTTTGACCTGGTATCCACCTATATTCAAAATTTTCTTTGGATTATGTATATGAATTATATTACAAAACAATACTTTTACTTACAAAGATTGCCAGTAATGAGTACCTGCAATGGCTAGGGCATTGCAGGAAGAATAGCCGGTACCAGCTAGAATATTAGCACTATGGATAGCTTTAAAGTGAGCTTGATCGGCTCCATTTTCAGGAATCTCTTGTATGTGACAGTTTACATAAAATTCATTGCGTCCATGAAAGACTATTTCGTTATTTTCGATTTTTTCGACAACTGTTAATTCCCATGGAATTACTTCAGGATCAGCATGATACCAAATAAAAATCATATCATTAACATCCCTAGATACCCATTTACGAATTTTAGATGTTCGTGGTACTGAAAAAAATTTATTTTATTAATAAATATAAGAAATAAAGAAATAAAGTAACTGAAAAAATTAAGTTAATATGTTAAACTTATGTTTGGGATATTGTGTTGCCTAACTAAAAATAGCAAAGTAAACTAGCTGATTTATTGCGATCCCGAAGGGCGAAGCTTATATTCAGAGGACATGAAAAATTTTTCAGCGAGCACATTTGTTAGTTTGTACGTTTATACATTGGTTAGGTTGCCGTGTCATATATCTCGGCTTCTATCAGTCAAAATTTGATGGGACCTGTTTTGAAACAACTGGTTAGCGCTCGTCTTGCGATGGCGTAAATTTTTCATTCATAGGGGTTACTACCCCTGAGAAAACTGAGAAAAATACTAAATCTGCGCATCGCAAGCCTAAACGTTTGCAAAGTTAAATGTATTTTTTTTAGTCTATTTCGCAATCGCTTATGAATGAAAGTCCTATTGTTTATCAATAAAGGAACTACATTTGAGGTGCCTGTGGTAGTTGGGTCAGCACTCAAGGCGCCGGAGGATGACAGCGGCGAATATGGAAAGAAATCAATAGACAAATTGATGGAAAAGTTAGATGAATATGTGGCGGTTCCACCAAGGCCTGTGGATTTACCATTTTTATTGCAAATCGAAGATGTATTTTCGATATCGGGGCGAGTGACGGTGGTAACAGGAAGAATAGAGAAGGGAGAGATAAAGACGGGAGAAGAGATAGAGATAATAGGTCTGAAGGAGACGCAAAAGACGATATGCACAGGTGTAGAAATGTTTAAGAAGATGCTGGATAAGGGAAGTGCAGGACTCAATGTAGGAATATTGTTAAGAGGAACAAAAAGAGAAGAAGTGGAGAGAGGGCAAGTATTAGCAAAACCGGGGACGATAACGCCGCATAGAAAGTTTAAGGTGGAGGTTTATATATTAAAGAAAGAGGAAGGAGGAAGGCATACACCATTTTTTGCGAATTACCAGCCACAGTTTTATTTAAGGACAACGGATGTAACTGGGAGCATAAAATTGCTAGATGGGAAGGAGATGGTAATGCCAGGAGATAATGTGAATGTAGAAGTAGAATTGCAAGTACCGATAGCAATGGATAAGGGATTGCGTTTTGCGATAAGAGAAGGCGGTAGAACTGTTGGTGCATACTATTAGGCTTTTAAGATGTCTAGTCACTCGCATAGCAGAATACATTGCTCGTGTTTCTATAGTAGTAGAAAGTTTGTGGTAGGAACGATCTTCAGTACTTATCGCAACTGAAAGTACAAGTTTTGGTAAAATTGTTCAACATTCAAATCTGACAACAGATTTAGGACTTCATTTTTAAGGGAAGACGGAAAAACAAGTCGTACGTTTTCATTGATGATCATTTTCTTCATTTATTTATTAACTCGTATATCTCGGCTTCTACCAGTTAGAATTTAATGGGACTGTGTAACGAAGTTTTTAAGCTGAAGTATTCTCAGCAGTTTCCAGAAGGTTCGTTACTTATTTTATTTTATTATTATATTATATTTTATTATTTTATTTTATTATAGTTTCGGTTTAATACAATGTTCTTTACAATGGGATATGCATATGCACTTGCTTCGTTACGGTGGATTGCAATGCTAGGGTTTTATTTCTTTGCTTTGTGTTACATTATGTTAAATCGCGATGGAGTCGACGCCACGGTGTAGCAAGGTGCATTTCTGGGTGGTGGGAGTCGTACCAGTAGACATAACTATCCAAATGCGAATTGGAGAGATATAATCTCTGCCCCTTGAACAGCATGGAACCGAAATACGCGTACGATTGCCTACTATAGTCTGTCAAAACTCTTCAAATCCAGGAATTTAACCATAACATCCAAGCTGCTGGTATATAAGACAATGGTCATACTAGTACTTACATATGGATCCGAGATTTGGGTGCTTAGCAAGAAGCATTCTGACCTCTTTGCCGTGTTCGAGAGAAAAGTCTTACGGAGAATTGTTCGCCCCGTATGTGAGGAAGGACGATTCCGGAGACTCTATAATGATGAGATCTACGAGCGTTACCGCGATGTCGACATCGTGAAGAAAATTAAGCTCGGTAGGCTCCGGTGGGCAGGACACCTAGCTCGCATGAGCGAAGAGGATCCTGCTCGGAAAGTCCTTTGCGGAAGGATTTATGGAACACGACAGCGAGGCCGGAGGAAGGATGGCGTAGACCAGGACGCCCAGAGTTTAGGGATGCCAAACTGGATGACATCGGCTCGAAATCGGGACCGGTGGAGACTTTTCATTTCATTTATTTTTTCCATAGATATTTTATTAATAATGGTTTGTTTGTGGTTATTTTCTAATACTTTATTTATTTTATCTGTAATTATTTCGTATGATATGTTCCTTGCACGTCTTACATTTCTTAATGATTTTAACTATTTTTGCTTGCATTTGGGGAAAGTAAAAGTTTTGTAGAAGCTGAATTTTATTTTCTCTGATGCTTCGATGAGCACCATTATGTTCATTTATTATTTTCGTCGTTTGTTCAACTTCGTCAGTAATGTCGGTTACCATCTTCCGAGCAAATCGTATTCGGTATTGACTAAAATGTTTAGTGTAAATTTCTTGTATAAGGCCTAAAGTTCTTTCGTCTGTTTTTAATCCGTTGATAACTGATGGGTTTAAATAACGTTTGAAAATATTTATTTTGTTGTTCTTCGGAGTATTCATGTTCAGATATGATATGGCGGTGATAGATAGGGAAGATAATTTTGAATTGGTAAGTGGAAGTGTTATCTAGATCTAGGAAAAGCTTATTTTTAAATACGTTGATTGGTTCTTTAGCTATTTGTATTAAATTTTGACCTGAGTTTTCGTCACTATGTTGTGTCACTGTCATTGAGTTAATTTGGGATTGGCGAGGAGGTCTCGGCAATGCATCATCAGCTACGACGTTCATTTTACCTGGCTTATACTTCAGTGTGTAATTATATTCTTCAAGAATTGCCTTCCATCGTTTTATTTTATTGTTAGTGCTTTTGTTGCTTACTGCATATGTCAAGGGTTGATGGTCTGTAAGGATTTTAATTTTTGCGGAGTCATACAGGTAATTTCTCAGAGTTTAAAGGGACCAGATAATAGCTAGCATTTCTTTTTCGTTAGTAGCGTAGTGTTCTTCTGCATTGCTTAGTGTTCTTGATATGAACATTATCGGTTTGTTGTCCTGTGCTAACACGGCACCGACAAATCCGCGAAACCGCGAGCGTGTCATCGTCTCCCCACCAGTAGCAGAACCCCTAGTATAAACCCTAGTATAACTCCTCTATAACAATGGCGCCCAACGTAGATTGCAATATTCTTCAACCTGGCGTAACGGCGAGAGGAACAATCCTCTATAAGTCCATTCAGGTACTGGCCGACGATATTGACATCGTTGGTAGAAACCGAAGAGCTGTACAGGAAGCTTTCATCCAGATCGAGCAGGCGGAACGAAATCTGGGGCTGCACGTCTGCGAATAGAAAATCCAACATTGGTGCCGCAATTAAAATAGTGGAGCGCGAATTTGAAGTAGTGCAATCCTTTAACTATCTCGGGTCAACTGTAGCAGCCGATAACAGCATGGAACCAGAAATACGCGCACGGTTGCTTAAAGCCAACAAAGCCTACTATAGGCAGTCAAGACTCTTCAAATCCAGGAACTTAACCATAACATCCAAGCTGCTGATATATAAGACAATGGTCATACCAGTACTCACATATGGATCCGAGACTTGGGTGCTTAGCAAAAAGCATTCTGACCTCTTAGCCGCGTTCGAGAGAAAAGTCTTACGGAGAATTGTTGGCCCCGTATGTGAAGAAGGACGATTCCGGAGACTCTATAATGATGAGATCTACGAGCGTTACCGTGATGTCTACATCGTGAAGAAAATTAAACTCGGCAGGCTCCGGTGGGCAGGACACCTAGCTCGCATAAGCGAAGAGGATCCTGCTCGGAAAGTCCTTTGCGGTAGGATTTATAGAACATTACAGCGAGGCCGGCCAAGCCTACACTGGAAGGATGGCCTAGACCAGGACGCTCAGAGTTTAGGGATGGTAAATTGAATGACATCGGCTCGAAATCGGGACCGGTGGAGAGATTTTTTTTGGGAGGCCAGGACACCAGTTGTAGAGCCAAATATGATGATGATGAACTAACTGTCTACTTCGAGAACTGTAGAGATATAATCTCTACCAACTATAAGCGGAATAAACCATAGCCTATAACCTCTTACCACGGGTTGGGGAAAGTTGCAGACTGTAAAAGATCTAAACTAGTAATATTTGTAAAAACACATAACTATGCTATGTGATATTTATTAAGTAATGATAATAACTCACAGTCCCTTACTTCGGGTGGGGGGAAGCTGTGTAAAAATTATATAAAAATTATATACTATAAAATGTTATAAATGGAGCGAATGAATAATAGACGCATCTTTTACTTTTGATTGATTTATTGAATTGTAATAAATCTAATGGTGTATCAGATGTTTTCGGGCCTTGGCCCTTGGATGAGATTGGCTACCGGCTACATGCACGCCTAGCGATGCTCTTGCTAGCTCGACGGGATAGGGGGAGGATCCTTGCCGATAATGCTAGTCTACGGATATCACATAAAGTTTTATTGCGTGCATTTTAGGGTAAAATTTACGAGCGGAAAAAAAAAGGAAATTCATTCTTGAGGAACGGCAAGACAAAGCGACAACCGAGAAACCCACGGCCGAACTGAGCCATGAACAAAAAAGATGAACCAACTCCTGAGTGCGGCGTCTCTTTGGGAGTTATCGAAAGAGAGAGAGATATTACGATCAGTTTAAGTAAAACTCATTATTAAGGGGTAATTGTAGTTGAAGAACAAGATTTTTATTTTCAGCTGAACAAAAAAAATTATGTTTCTCTCACAAGTAAAATTTCTATTATTATTATATAAAAAAAATATTTTTTTTTTTTCAAAAATTAATCAACTTAAATAAGTATTTAATTGAATTAAGTAGATCGAGGTCCACTCAATAGAAAGCAAAAAAAAATTTAGTACATATTTTTATTTCTTTATTTTTGTTTAGTTTAATGAACTTACAAAAAAAAAATTGTAAATTAAATTAGGTGTGCGTCACAAGTAGACTAAGTTTAATAATAATTTGCATTGATGCAAATAATTTAAATTTTTTTTTCCAAAATTAATCAACTTAAGTAAGTATTTAATTGAAGTAAGTAGATCGAGGTCCACTCAATAGAAAGCCAAAAAAAAAATTTAGTACATATTTTTTTTTCTTTATTTTTGTTTAGTTTAATGAACTTACAAAAAAAATTTGTAAATTAATTTAGATGTGCGTCACAAATAGACTAAGTTTAATAATAATTTGCATTGATGCAAACAATTTAAATTTTTTTTTCCAAAATTAATCAACTTAAGTAATTATTTAATTGAATTAATAAGATCGAGGTCCACTCAATAGAAAGCCAAAAAAAAAATTTAGTACATATTTTTTTTCTTTATTTTTGTTTAGTTTAATGAACTTACAAAAAAAATTTGTAAATTAAATTAGATGTGCGTCACAAGTAGACTAAGTTTAATAATAATTTGCATTGATGCAAACAATTTAAATTTTTTTCCCAAAATTAATCAACTTAAGTAATCATTTAATTGAATTAATAAGATCTAGGTATACTCAATAGAAAGCAAGAAGAAAAAAAAAACAAAAAAAATGCTCTCGTTTCTCTTGTTAACCTCTCTTTTTTTTTGATCGCGCAATGTCTTAGATAGTGCCTGACCAAGGTCACAGGACCCTGGGCATACAGAAATCAAATATCGGGAAAATAATTTACTTACCGCGAAGTCCGAAGCAATATCCTCGACAGCGCTGGCGAGCTCGACGTGCTGAAACAAGTTGTATCGATTAGTTATTGAAAGGGCAAGGAACCGTTTGGGAACCACGGTTGGTCACCCTTTTCGCTTGACAAAACGCACGGCAGAGAAATGAAAAAAAATGTGGGCATTGATCCAAGAGAATTCTTTCTTAAACACAAGATTACTGCTCTAACAAAACGTAATAAAAAAAAAATTAATGCATAAGGCTCATCGTTTTCAAGTTATTTATTGATGATTTCAGTTGGTATTTCTAAGTTGGTTCCAAGTTAAAAAAAAGATTCATTTTTGTAGCTATTTCTCATCCGGTGGTTGGTTAACCATCGCCCGGTCCCAATTCGATTAATTTATTACTTGAAGGGGGTGACGGATGCTCCGCCTTTCTTTTCGCAAGGTTCTCTGAAGATTTGATTTTGCTTTAAATGTTGACCAACGGTGGTCCAAAAGGGACGGAATTGCAGCCATGTTGGGCCTCGTGGCGCACAAGAAACGAGTCCGTCTGTGCCCGGTACAAACTAATGTATGGCTTTATGCAAATAAAATTTGCGCACTTTAATAAAACTTGGCTTAAACAGTTTTCATATGTGAATAATTTGCACGCCCATTTTGTCGTCTAACACTATTTGTGAAAACAAAATCAACTTTAAACAATTGCGATGGCAAATAAATTTTGCGCAGCCATCTTTAACAAAAAAAACGCATGGCGTGTTTGGCCTCAATCGATCGCTTCACGAATTTTTGGTACTTATTTGACTCCTTCAATATTTTTCCAGTTAGAGTTATTTTAAACGAAAAATCACTGCACCATGGTGTGTGGCTTTAAGCCAAACTAGTCGAACACTTTTTGTGAAAACAAAATCAACTTTAAACAATTGCGATGGCAAATAAATTTTGCGCAGCCATCTTTAAAAAAAAAAAACGCATGGAACGCTGGTCGTCCGCGTCCGCTTTCAAAGGTTGTATAAAATCGACTGCCTTCTCATCCCCAAAAGGTATATCATCTTCCTTCGACCACCGTCTATTTCGTGCCGACAACCTGTAGCCCACGATGTTGCGTTCGGTTGCTCACTTGTTCTGTTTTTTTTTCTATTTTTCTTTCGTTCAATTCCTACTGCCCTTACGCGCTGCACTCTATAATCGTCGTTGCCAATCGTTGATGATTAATATTGAAGAGAGAGAGACCAAGGGAGAACCAGTGGCCGACCAAACAGGCTAAAGCGTCATTAGCCGATCATTGATATTAACCGATTTTACGGCACTCTTCCAACATGAACATTTTTGACGTTCATATGGGTGTATTGGTGTTGCGACGTATTACTTTTTCAAAGCGACCTAATACCCTACAAGGAAAGTATGTATGTGGAATTCGGTGTTGTGTTCATTTACCATACAGGGTGCAGCTACCTGAGAGGTGGCCTCCACAAAACAGGCTTTACGGGGCTTTAACTGAAACACCGAATAGGCTGAGACGAGGCATCGAATAGGTTGTAGGTGTTTACTGCCTGATATCTTTCGCATGAAAGATGCCTACCATTTTTCCTTGGAGGTCCTCTAGGGTATAATAACAACTTTCCACCTTTTCTCGTATACGACTTTTCAAAAAGGTTGGTGCCAGTTTTGCATTAAAACCCTTTTTCCACTGACTTTGCGCAAAATAACGCCTGTACACTTCCTGTCCTACCCGAAAATCGATCGGCATGCACTGAGTGTTATAGCTCCGCTCATTCACCTCGTATGCCCGCTTCATATGCTCTTTCACTTTACTGCGGACCTGGGCTAGACCGTCCTCGTGTGAGACGAGGGTATCGGGTGGCTCCAACAAGTTCAATTTACGTAAGAGCTCATAGTTTTCCCCGTGTGTAACCATATTTTGCCCAAATGTTACGAAATACGGCGAAAATCCCGTGGACGTATGTATGGAGCTCCGCAGCGAACAACTGATGTGACAAAGGTTAATGTCCCAACTCGACTGGTCATCCCTCAGGAAAGCACGAATAGCCGCGATCAGGGATCGGTTTACTCGCTCCGAAGCAGCGAAGCAGATCCATGTAAAGACGTTGAAATGGCCTTACCGAGACATTTTGGCGACCCATGAGCGGTCTTAGCGAAACGTTCGGATGTTTAGTGGTTTTGCAGATTAGACACTTTAGGATATAATCTCGCACATAAGCGAACATTTTTGGCCAAAAGAAGTTGGTTTTGATTCTTTGCAAGGTTTTATTGATGCCGCCGTGTGCTGAAGTCAGGGAATCATGTGCTCGTTCGATAACTTGATTTATGAGACCTTTTGGGACCCAGAGCTTCCAGGCGGACTGCTCTTGCATTTCCTCCCCTCGGTAGAACTCAGTACGCTTATACAAGTAGCAATCTACTACAGTTAGATCCGGCAGTCGGTTACTGTTTGCTAATGCCTCTTGTTTTAACTTTTCATATTCGGCGGACTTGAACTCTGCCGAGGAGAGATCGATCTCGGGTGACAACAATTCTAGCGTGGCAACTTCACTTTCATGAATCCTGGATAACGCATCTCGAACTTTGTTTTCCGTACCCTTCCGGTGAGAAATTGAAAAGTGAAAACCTTGGAGCTTTAATGCCCATCTGCCAAGTCTGCCACTAAGATCCGTCTGTCTCATGAGCCATTGCAATGAAGCGTGGTCGGTAATCACTTTAAATTCGAGGCCCTCTACAAAAGGACGAAAGTGTTTAACACTTAGAACGGCAGGTAGGCATTCCTGTTCCGTGACACTTTAATTGCGTTGTGCCTTATTCAACCAGTAAGCTATCGGTACTTCGGAGCCATCGTCCAGGGTCTGTACCAGCACACTACCGACTCCTGTCTGACTAGCATCCCACTGGATCATAAAAGGACGGGAAAAGTCACGAGTATACAGCACGGGTGAAGATGTAAGCTTGACCTTCAAAGCTTCAAAAGCCAATTGAGCATCGCTATCCCACTGCAGCCCCTGCGATTTTTTTAGTAGGTTCGTCAAGGTTGTACAAATAGACGCGAAATTTGAAATGAACTTCCGGTACCAACACGCCATACCCAAAAAGCGACGAAGTTGGCATACCATCTTAGGAACCGGATAGTCTACAATCGATTGGACCTTCTCTGGATCCATTCTAAAACCCCCCTTCTCAATGATATGTCCGAGGTAACGGACCTCCCTGAGACAGAACTTACTTTTTGAGACATTCAATGTCAACCCCGCGCGTTTGAGGTGTTTCGCAATTTCTTGGAGTACAACCACTGACTGTCGAAGTCCTCTGTTATTACTAATAAATCGTCTAGATAAACAAAGACTTGACCGTGAAGTTCGGAAGGAATTACTTTGTCCATCAGTCGGCACATAGTTTGTGGCGCGTTACACAAGCCAAATGGCATGACTGTGAACTGGTATAGCGGCCGCTTGGGAACAGCGAAGGCAGTTTTCCCTCTCGAACTGATTTCCAACGGGATTTGCCAAAAGGCATCTTTTAAATCTAAGCTCGATATGAATTCGGCTCAATATCCCTTATATGTGGGAGTGGGTAGGCATCAGTCACCGTTACGGCATTAAGCTTCCGGGAATCAAGGCACAGCCGTACCTTTCCGGGCTTACGGACCAACACCACCGGCGAACTCCACGAGCTTTGCGACTCTTCGATCACTCCAAACTTTAGCATTCTATCTAATTCGTCGAAAATTAGACTTTCAATTGCTGGCGAAACGGGGTAATGTCGCTGTTTGATGGCTCTACAGTCAATGGTGACAATGACGTGCTCAACCAGGCCGGTTTTTCCGAGGCCCTCATTCTCGTATGAAGGAAAACTATCTTTGACTGTTTCCAGCCGGCGTACTTGTAAGTCTGTCAAGTCATGGGTGTTTGATGCTACGTTACTAGTGTCTGCTAGTGCTATTTCTGAGACAATCTCGGGTGTTAAGTCGAACAACTTCCAGAAATCGACGCCTAGGTACAGATTCTGGGCCAGAGACGGGACCACGTACAAGGGAAGCCGATTCAGTTTACTCTTAAATGTCTACAACAAAGAACCCCCCGACCTTCTGCGCATTTCCGTCTGCTGTTTTAATGGGTGAAATAACTCGCTTCAGCTTGATATCACTGTTCAGTACTCGGGCGGCCAATGAACCGCCGACACAACTGATGGAGGCACCACTATCGAGTAATCCCTCTACTTCCTCGCCCAATAAGGTTACGGAAGCGTAAGGTCGAGCATCGTTGGGTTTTGCCAATATGGTGCTCATTAACAAGCTACGGCGTTCCTTCACCCGTTTCCAGAACAGAGCTATTCGTTTGGCGGATCTACTAGGACCTGTCTTTGATATGGCGGCCGCCGAGTTGAAAATTTTAGCTCGTGCCAAGTTGTACTCATTGACTCGAAGATGGTAGGGTCGGATGGGGTGCTAGTTCTTCACGGTATCGTCGGGTAACCCGCTTACGGCAGGGCTTTTTCGTTCTTTTACAATAATTGTCTTGTCTGGTATTTGATTCGGTCTAGTCGGGTTTTGTGCGCGATTGTCGGGGCAATATATTGTGGGTGTGAACTGAGGTTCCTGTTCACACCCCTTGTCCAGTTTCCCTGAACACTGCATTTGGGACAGTTGGGTTTGTATATATTCGCCGCGCCACACCCATAGCAGAACACTCGGCGTGGCTCCAGACACATGTCGAAACGGTGGCCGTCGTGCTGACAATTCCAACATTTTAATTTGGGCGGTGCTCGGTTTTCCAAGCTAGCGGATACATGCGAACTCGGTTGTGGAGGAACCTTCGATCTATCAGTGTCCCCGACTCGAGATGGTAGTAGCTCTGCAATCTGACGACGGGGGTACGTCGGTCTCGTGGTTGGCAAAGGGCGACACACTTCGTTCAGAAAACGTTCGCGTCTCTGCACAACCTTGCGCAACATAGACACAGAGGTAATGTCTAAGTGAAGGATTTCGTGTCTAACGTCGGACCTAAGGTTTCTTATTAGAATCTCTACGAAGTCTACCTCGGCGATTTGGAACCTAAGTCTATCCGTCAGTCGAACGATAGAGTCGTAGTACTCATCGAACGATTCCCTATCTCGTTGTTTGCGGCATCTAATGGCCTCTCGAATGTCATAATCGGACCGACTGTCCTTATATTGCTGGCGGAGTTGGTCAATCAGGTCTTCCCACAAGAAAAACGGCTGTGAGCGGTGAAACCTCCAGTACCACTCCTTTGCTCTTCCCTTGAACAATAAATGGGCGTTTTTGCACAGCAAGCTGAAATTTCCATCTAAACTCTGCTGAGTTAGAGATTCGACCTGGTAGATAAAATTATCTATGGTCAAACCATCGGACGATCCCTCAAATTGGAGATGCCAGCTACAGATAATGTTAGACACCTTTACGGCAGTGTTGACATCCAATTGGGAAGAGCGGGGTGGGTAAGAGGTCTGAAGATTTTGATCTCTGCGCTCAAATGGCATGTCCGCCGGCCATGGAAAGTTTTCGCGTTCTGGGGTATTCGATGGTACTATATGAGCGTTAGGTTCACCTCCTTGTAGGTTTAACCTGTTGAAGCTCGTTCGACATTAGCTTCTATGAGTTGGGAGAGGTCTTGCGACATCTGTCGCATCATCGAGGATTGGATCTGATCGATGGAATCGTTAACCACTCGATGAATTTTTGACAACAAGTTTGAGTCCCCTTGACTAAATCTAGCCGTGTTACTGGGTAATGACAATCGACTGCGTATTTCGGTGTCAACTATGTGTTCGGGCTCTGGCCCTTGTCCCGCAGCCGCCAAAAGACTTTCTTCGCGCTGACCCTTCGGCTTGGTGGTAGACTGCTGTCGGATTGGAGGTTTTCTTTTCGATCGATTTCGGGTATTATAATTACTCGGATCGTCCCTTATCCCTTCACCACTAACTATACTTGGCCTTGGTCGTACAACATGTGGTCTTAGCGAACCCAGCAAACAGGGCTGGTAACATTGGGGACAGGTTTCGGAACTTTTCAGTATTTCGACTAAGCAATATTTATGGAATACGTGCTTGTAAGTAGTAATTACACTTTTCGCACTTCCATCAATTCCGATTTGGCAAAGCGAGCACTCAGACACTTCAGGGGAGATCACCTCCATAGTCTGGCCGGGCCTATTAGGGCCCTCAAAACTACGTCGGACGGCCATATGGGCGAGATAGTGAGCAAAAAAATTTTTTTTAAGGCAACAATAATGTTCTTTATTAGTAATTCAATTATGGTAACACGAATATTGAAGAGAGAGAGACCAAGGGAGAACCAGTGGCCGACCAAACAGGCTAAAGCGTCATTAGCCGATCATTGATATTAACCGATTTTTCGGCACTCTTCCAACATGAAAATTTTTGACGTTCTTATGGGTGTATTGTTGTTGCGACGTATTACTTTTTCAAAGCGACCTAATACCCTACAAGAAAAGTATGTATGTGGAATTCGGTGTTGTGTTCATTTACCATACAGGGTGCAGCTACCTGAGAGGTGGCCTCCACAGAATCTGATTAAAATATTAAAATAATTTCGCTTGTACTTGCTGCTGTGCTCGCAGCCTACGTAGAGTATATACAGGTGCATATGGTATTGTCAATTCAGCATAACGTCAAAGAATTGCGGCGGCGCAGCCCCTTGTGTTTATACAAGTACTCTCCTACGTAGAGTATATACAGGTGCATATGGTATCGTCAATTCAGCATAACGTGCCATTTTGAGGATTTCATGTGAGTCGCTGCCTGGGGTGTCCGAATGCCGTTTGCATAAACATTGCAACGATAACGATGATCAGTGTGGGAATGGAATGCTGCTGACACGCACTAATGTACACTACTTCTGAGCAATATATTGAGTAATGATAATATCTTTTTACCGCTTACCACGGGTGGGGGGAAGCTGTAGACTGTATACGAACTATAATGCTTAACTGGCCACTTCGAGAGTTGGAGAGATATTATCTCTGCTTATTCTATATTCTATGTAAAGACTAAGATAATTTATTTACAACCCCTTACCACGGGTGGGGGAAGCTGTGAACTATGTATAAAATAATAATAAACTAAAAATGGAGGTGTTGGCATGGCACAATACGACTTTCTTTTACGGACGGGGACGGAATCTTCAGTAAATGACGATTACTTTTTTTATTTTTTTTTGTTTTTCGTTTAAATTTGTTTTGCACTTAACAGATTTTTCCTAAGTGCTATAATTTTTGAGATATTTGCAAAAACTCGAAAAACTGTCTAAGTAAACTGTAACTTCTGTTTGTCAGATTTCCGTCAAAATCGTCTGGCCCCTCACAATTTATGTAAAAAGCTTAAATATGAATTTTCATCCCGATAAGTTCAATCGTCTGGGTTGTAGAGTGGACACAGAAAGACATGCCGACAGACAGACGGACAGAGATTTTTTATTTTAGCTTTATCCGAATGGGTTAATCTGCAAAAATCCCAAGCTCGAATATTTTCATGATTACTATACTTCCTTTTACTATGTAAAAAAATAAATAAAAGTAGGAGTTACCAGCTGTGCACACTGCGACGGTTCACGAACGTCTCGCTGCTGTCGCATCATCGAGGATTGGATCTGATCGATGGAATCGTTAACCACTCGATGAATTTTTGACAACAAGTTTGAGTCCCCTTGACTAAATCTAGCCGTGTTACTGGGTAATGACAATCGACTGCGTATTTCGGTGTCAACTATGTGTTCGGGCTCTGGCCCTTGTCCCGCAGCCGCCAAAAGACTTTCTTCGCGCTGACCCTTCGGCTTGGTGGTAGACTGCTGTCGGATTGGAGGTTTTCTTTTCGATCGATTTCGGGTATTATAATTACTCGGATCGTCCCTTATCCCTTCACCACTAACTATACTTGGCCTTGGTCGTACAACATGTGGTCTTAGCGAACCCAGCAAACAGGGCTGGTAACATTGGGGACAGGTTTCGGAACTTTTCAGTATTTCGACTAAGCAATATTTATGGAATACGTGCTTGTAAGTAGTAATTACACTTTTCGCACTTCCATCAATTCCGATTTGGCAAAGCGAGCACTCAGACACTTCAGGGGAGATCACCTCCATAGTCTGGCCGGGCCTATTAGGGCCCTCAAAACTACGTCGGACGGCCATATGGGCGAGATAGTGAGCAAAAAAATTTTTTTTAAGGCAACAATAATGTTCTTTATTAGTAATTCAATTATGGTAACACGAATTTCGGTATCTCTGAGCCGATAATGAACCCAACAGGTGATTGTTTGAACACTAATTCGTTACCATAATAGAAAAAAAATTTACGAATAAGGCTATTAAACCTGTCTTCAGCGGGACTATATTAACTTTCTAAGGAAAATTTTCTATCGAGAAAAAAACAGTCTATAAGTAAATAAACAAAGTCTTACGCTCGGGTGGCTTTATTAAATACTTAATAAATACTAATACTTAAGATTATGAAATTTACTAATAACGTAAGGTTAACCCGTTCCCTGTTTTATTGGATTTTTGACAGGGAAGGCAAGGCAGTCAGAAATGTTGAGATTTGCTAAGTAAGAAACCAAAAAAAAATAATAACAAGTATATGTCAATTTATAATGAAATTCACGGGAAAATTAGTTAGTAATTAACCACCAAAAAAATATTAATAGTTATGAGTTTCTAAGGGTGTCTCTCTCTCTCTCCTTCTCTTTCTCCATTTTAAACGAGCCGCACAATCGGAGATATTTCTTGAACGGGTTTCATAGCACGTCTCGTAGAGGTACTTTACCGCGATCGCGTAAAAGCCCGAATGGACAAGGTAGTGCCTTAATACCATAGCTCACTATTAAGGTTTAACAAACACAATAACCAAAGTTCGCAACCAAGAAATAACTTTCCATAGGAAGCAATCCGACGAAACAAGAGGGTTTCAGTTTATCAAATAAATCATATATCTACACTGGTCAAAGGGTTAAAAAAAAAATTTCTATAATCCAAGGTCAGGTAATTCAACACAGATTGTTCATAGTAAAAGCACTCTACCAGCAGATAAAAATTTTGGGCCTCTGTCATCGGACAGGTATACGGCAGCCTAACCTCAAATGACCTGCACTTCCAGATGATTCTTAGAGGAAGGAAATTTCGATGGACGGAAACAGGCTTTCTTTACATCAAGCTGCTGGGTATGTAACTGATCAGGGTGTTCGCCGTCGCGACCACCTTATAATCTACGACAATCCCGAGCAGCCCAAGGAAAGAAAAGCTAGTGAAACAAAAGAAGTTTTTCTGAAGAATCCAGACTAAGGTAATCGGTGTCAGAAAGAACCGACTTATTAAATTAGACGAGTGTCATAGGTCAGGCATCCGGCAGTCTTACACCAGATCACCTGCCTTTCCATATGACTTTTAATAACGCATGGTCATTGGTCAAGGATCCGGCAGCCATACGCCAGATCACTCGCGATTCCGAATGGCATTTAGCAACGCAGGGTCATTGGTCAAATAGCCGGCGGTCACACGCCAGACCACTTGCAATTCCGCATGCAACTAGGCTGCTTTTCACACTGAACAACGAAAAAGGAGCAGTGTCTTTGCGACACTGGTTTCAATTAATCTAACCGCAAAAAGAAAAAAAACATGAACCTTGACAGGAAAAGGAAAATTATTTGTTTGGAACCCGCAAGAACCTACTAGTGTAATTTATGTAATAAAGCTAATGGTGTATCAGATGTTTTCTGGCCTTGGCCCTTGGATGAGATTGGCTACCGGCTACATGCACGCCTAGCGATGCTCTTGCTAGCTCGACGGGATAGGGGGAGGGTCCTTGCCGATAATGCCAGTCTACGGATATCACATAAAGTTTTATTGCGTGCATTTAAGGGTAAAATTTACGCGCGGAAAAACAAAAAAAAAGGAAATTCATTCTTGAGGAACGGCAAGACAAAGCGACAACCTGTAGCCCACGATGTTGCGTTCGGTTGCTCACTTGTTCTTTTTTTTTTCTATTTTTCTTTCGTTCAATTCCTACTGCCCTTACGCGCTGCACTCTATAATCATCGTTGCCAATCGTTGATGATTAATATTGAAGAGAGAGAGACCAAGGGAGAACCAGTGGCCGACCAAACAGGCTAAAGCGTCATTAGCCGATCATTGATATTAACCGATTTTTCGGCACTCTTCCAACATGAAAATTTTTGACGTTCTTATGGGTGTATTGTTGTTGCGACGTATTACTTTTTCAAAGCGACCTAATACCCTACAAGAAAAGTATGTATGTGGAATTCGGTGTTGTGTTCATTTACCATACAGGGTGCAGCTACCTGAGAGGTGGCCTCCACAGAATCTGATTAAAATATTAAAATAATTTCGCTTGTACTTGCTGCTGTGCTCGCAGCCTACGTAGAGTATATACAGGTGCATATGGTATTGTCAATTCAGCATAACGTCAAAGAATTGCGGCGGCGCAGCCCCTTGTGTTTATACAAGTACTCTCCTACGTAGAGTATATACAGGTGCATATGGTATCGTCAATTCAGCATAACGTGCCATTTTGAGGATTTCATGTGAGTCGCTGCCTGGGGTGTCCGAATGCCGTTTGCATAAACATTGCAACGATAACGATGATCAGTGTGGGAATGGAATGCTGCTGACACGCACTAATGTACACTACTTCTGAGCAATATATTGAGTAATGATAATATCTTTTTACCGCTTACCACGGGTGGGGGGAAGCTGTAGACTGTATACGAACTATAATGCTTAACTGGCCACTTCGAGAGTTGGAGAGATATTATCTCTGCTTATTCTATATTCTATGTAAAGACTAAGATAATTGATTTACAACCCCTTACCACGGGTGGGGGAAGCTGTGAACTATGTATAAAATAATAATAAACTAAAAATGGAGGTGTTGGCATGGCACAATACGACTTTCTTTTACGGACGGGGACGGAATCTTCAGTAAATGACGATTACTTTTTTTATTTTTTTTTGTTTTTCGTTTAAATTTGTTTTGCACTTACCAGATTTTTCCTAAGTGCTATAATTTTTGAGATGTTTGCAAAAACTCGAAAAACTGTCTAAGTAAACTGTAACTTCTGTTTGTCAGATTTCCGTCAAAATCGTCTGGCCCCTCACAATTTATGTAAAAAGCTTAAATATGAATTTTCATCCCGATAAGTTCAATCGTCTGGGCTGTAGAGTGGACACAGAAAGACATGCCGACAGACAGACGGACAGAGATTTTTTATTTTAGCTTTATCCGAATGGGTTAATCTGCAAAAATCCCAAGCTCGAATATTTTCATGATTACTATACTTCCTTTTACTATGTAAAAAAATAAATAAAAGTAGGAGTTACCAGCTGTGCACACTGCGACGGTTCACGAACGTCTCGCTGCTGGTAGATCAGCAGTTTTCTTATATCCTAAACTAACGGTACATTCGGTCCAGCATGCGTGCAATACATTTACGTCCTATTCAGTGTCTTTGTATTGTGTGGTCATTGCAAAACCTTCTCTATAGAAAGCCCGATCATACACAGATAAATGCTTAGAAAAATGCCAAATGTTTATGTATTAATAATCAACTAAAGAGTAAAATCCATATAAAATTTTTCTATTTACCACACACATCTTACGTTTCTCGCTCTTTGCGACTGCTTATTTTTTGTACACTGTATTCACATCCCACAAACACAGACGCGTTTGGTATTGGTTTACAGCAAGGGTGTAATATATACACTGTATTCACATCCCACAAACACAGACGCGTTTGGTATTGGTTTACAGCAAGGGTGTCCAACCTTTTTATTTCCCTGGGCCACATGGGAAGAAAACAATGTGTTTTGGGCCACAAGTATATTACCATAGCTGATAAGCGAAAAAAACATAAAATATATAGTTTTAATGTTTACTTATTAAAAATTTATTAGTTTATGATTTTTTTCATTATGAAACATACATTTTATGTATAAATCCATATCATAAAATTAATGTGATACTTGGAATTGAAGTTGAGAGACTAATGCGTCAATATCTGGTTCGATTGACGTGGTTGCAATTCTCAGGCTGTCCTCAAGGTGTGAATCCAACATGTTTGTCCTAATTTTAGACTTATTATGTTTCATTCTTGAAAATAGTTGTTCACATATGTACGTACTTCCAAACAATGATGACATGAATAACGCATGACTGTGCAGTGCGGGATATTTGTCTCTGGGCAGGTATGATTTATAAAAGTCCAACAAAGAGACGTGATCAAATTTCTCTTTAAGTTGGATGTCAGATTGCAACTGTATGCATTTCATTTGAAAATTTTCTGGCAGCATAACTATATCAACAACTGTAAATGGAGTTGCAAAAATACAAACATTTTGATTATTTGTCCGAAAATCCTGAAATCTATTTTCGAATTCTTGTATCAAATCTAAAAGTAGGACCGCATATTTTTTCCCATTTTTAGGAATATGTTTCGACAACGCGCTGAAATGCAAAAACTTCTTTGCATTTAATTGGGCCTTCCATAGTTTTAGTTTTACTTAGAAGGCGTTTGAAACATCGTACTGATAAGTTGGTTTTTTCCTTGAAGATGCGTGTTTAAATAATTTAAATGAGCAGTAAAATCCACCAAAAATGCTTAATCTGTAAGCCAGTCGGCATCGTCAAGTTCTGGCATAGATTTAGCTTTCGATGTCATAAAAGATTTGATTTCATTAAGTGCGTCATAAAATCTTTTAAGAATTTTCCTCGACTGAGCCACCTTACTTCTGTAAAGTATACGATGTCGCCTTACTCAGCATCAACATTTTTGAGAAATTCTTTGAATTGGCGATGATTCAATCCCCGGGCTCTTATAAAATGTACATTCTTGACGACGATTTGCATAACATGATCCATTTTTAAAGCTTTTCCGCATAGATTTTCTTGGTGTACTATACAATATTACTTCATCAAACGAGAGTTTTCGACATCAATGGCATCGTCTTCTATTAATTTTACAAGCCCCTCTTTTTTACCGATGATAGCTGGGGCACCATCCGTAACTACCCCAGATATATTGAAAATTGACAAAGAAATCGCGTAAATGTTTTTTTTACTGCTTCATATAAATCAATTGATTTTGACGTGTGTTTTAATGGCACTAAAGAAGCCATTTCTTCAGTTACACTATATTCGTCATTAATACCTCTAATAAAAATGGCAAATTAAGCCGTATCAGTAGCATCAGTACTTTCATCCATGGCCAAAAAAAAAAAATTATAACCACAGGCTGTTCTTTTCAAATCCTTTTCGATAGATTTCTCAAGATCGTCAATTCTCCTGGCAATAGTTTCATGAGACAAACTGATTTTAAAATATCACCACGCTTTCCATGCATTCCTTTATAAACTCGCCATCAGAATATGTTTTCGATTTTTTGGCGATAAAATTTGCGACTACATAACTAGCCTTCACAAATGATTCTGTCTGAATTTTGCTGAAAAACGTTTGTTGAGATGTAAGACCTTTTTTAATACCATTAACAGGTCTTTGCGAAACATTCCCTGATATGCATCGAATTTGGAAGCATGTTTTTGTGCATAATGTCTTTTCAAATTACACTCTTTGAAGACAGGTGTTGAAGCACGACATATTAAGCAGAATGGGAAGAAAGAGCTGTCTGTTCTGTGCCTGGTTTGTTCCTGTTTCTGTTGATTGTTGCCAAGTCAACACAGTGCACAAATCATTCCTCAGAAAAATAAAAATGCTTCAGTAACACTTTAAAAATTTTCGGGCCGGATTGCTTCTTGCGTTGGGCCGCATGCGGGGTTGGACAACCTTGCTTTAGACGGAAGATTTTTATATATTAAGATATAGAATGATTGAAATTCTGAAACTTAAACTTCTTCAAGCAGTAATTACGAATGTCCATTATTCCCGTTATGGGTAAATACCTTAGCTTAATTTTCAGTAAATATATTTGCTTTATCTGAATCGCTTCTTGGCCAGTTTCCATCGGCAAGGCGAATCAGTGAGTATAATTGTAGCTTTCCACACTGAGTCTGTTGCTTCTGAAAATTCACTTAGATAGTGTTGGATTTCCTCATCATGTTTGTTTTTAACGCCTCTTTCACGTTTTTGATAGCTTTATTTATTCGGATTTAAGTCTAGGTCACCTGTGTAATTGTAATTGCCTGCGCAGTATCCATTTCCTCTTTAAAAGCTGCTGAATTATCTGTAACGGGAAGTGCATATTTACCTTAGTATGGCTGCTGCATGTAGTATTCATTGCTGCTTGCTTTCATTTATTTATTGGGTGTTGAACTGCTTTATCTATTTCAGATTTTGTTTTAAATGGGAGGCTCAATGAACACTTTCTTGTTAGTGTAGATTTGAATTGATTCCAATTAGTGTTTCGGTTCCTTCATAATTTGATTTCAAGTTTAAGACTGGTTTGCTGAGTGTTATTAAAACGGTCGAGTGATCAGAAGATAGTTCTTAGCATGTTGCGGCCGCAACATTTCTAGCAATATTTTTGTTACACAGATTACGATATTTTTCCAGTACATGGTGGCTTATTCTCTCTCTGATAATAATGGCTGATCCTCCACGAGATGCTCCTTTAGGATGATAGGTGTCAAAAAATTTAAAAAACATTAAATTTTACAGAGCTCATTTGTCTTAAATGTCTTAGAGACCATCATCATGTCAATGTTGTGATTATTAAGAAAATATTGCGTTTCTTATATATGTTGCGCCAGCCCGTTGGTATTCCATAAGGCTAATTTAAGTTCAATCATTTTGTATTGTTTTTCGCTATTTTTCACACGACCAAAATATTTCTGCGCAATGCAAAACTACTGTGGGAATGTGTGTTCGTTCAAACTGCAGTAAATAACAAAAGTATTTTCTATGTTAACACACTAGTGTGGATAATGCTTACTTTCGAGAGTAGGTTATAGCGTAGGAAACAGTCACTTTCGTCTATGGTCGTGTGAAAAAATTATAATGCTTCAAAATGTTTAGGTTTCCTTAAACGTATATTTACTGCCTCCATTACTTTCTCTGTTTTGTCTAATACTCGCTCTAAACTTGAATATAGTATTGAATGGTTAGGTGATCCCAAGACAACCATGCTTCTACTGGACGTTAAAAAAAGAACTAAGCAACTAAACTGACAATATTTAAAGGAACATTTTGTTTTCCCTCCAATTACTTTTATAATTTCATTTTATGATAGTTTTCAACGAAACTTATTTTTATGGATATATTTCTACAAAAGTAAAGAAAATAATCGAAAATTTGGAACGCATATTCTTGAATTCTGAACAGGGAAATTGTCTGTAGATTAATGTCACACATCAACCATTGTTGTTTTTAATTTAATTCGTCAAGTCATTTTATGTCAATTTATGTCATGTATATTCACCACATTGTCAATTTAAATACAATTTGACAGTGGCAGATTAATAATTCAATAATTTCAAGAATAAGATATTTTGCTATGTATTTTGCTATGTGGGAAGTTTCCCCCGATTTTAAGATTGTTTAATAGTTTCTACTTATCCAAATTATGGTTAATGGACTAACCGAACAGACCGATGAATTTAAAAAATACACTCACTATTTTTACTGTAAGGCACATTGACACATTTTCCATCAATGCCACGAAAGCTCCATTTATGGAATGGACATTCGATATTGTTTCCTATTACCCGTCCTCCTATTCCCAAGTTAGCACCCAAATGAGGACAAAAGCTGTCAAGGACATAAACACAATCTTGTTTAGTTCGAAACACAACGAAATGTTCGCCCAGATAAGATAAACTTATTGCTTTTCCCTTAACCACCGCTGAAGATTCTGTAATGTTGTACCAGCCATTTGGAAATGGTGGAGGCATACCATTTACACCAATTTTACGAAGGCGGCGCATTTGATTGATAGCATCTTTTTTCTGATAGCAGTTAAGACCATGCTTATTACCTAGGGCTAAATCATAGCTCACGTCATCGATGCCCTGAAAAAATAAAAAATAAATAAAAACTTTGGATGAATTTATACTTTTATACAAATGATAAAATATTGTGATGTGTTTTATTTAATTTAATTTAAATTTAACAGGGTTGTGAGCAGGCTTGTTCAGAAAAATGAGAATTTCTTTTGAATAATTGATGTCACAAACAAAAATAAATCGAGTGAAATAGATCAGATGACACAGAATTAAATTTTGCATAGAATTCTAGAACCTTTTTTTAAATTCTCTACATTAACTTCGCGTCGGCATGGCTGTTTCGGTCGTTCTGTCGTTTGTTCGTTCGGTGGTGGAATCTTGCGATCTTGTGAGATACATGTTGACAACACTTTTTATAAAAATTTGTAAATTATCTTGCCCGCGGTCGGTGGGCTTTGGCTCCGGGTAATAAAATTACCCGGTTTTCTTCAAATTTCATACACATGTGTATCTTCGATGGACAACATTTTTTGTAAAAATTTAGAAGTGATCGGGCCCGATGGGCTCCCATATATTTTTTTTAAAAATTGCACACATGTGTACCTCTGATTAAATAATTTACAATATTACATAATTTATGGGATGTTTTTTAAATTTAGTCCCGTTAAGTTGGTTAAAGTTAAAGGTATTTTAGTTTGTTAAGTTTAACTGTTAATACACGAGTACGAGTATAATTAAAAGTTGTATGTAAAATTAGATTCTGCGCTATTTAAGCTTTCGCTATTTTGTGGAGTATATCATTCAAGGGAAATTTACATTTTTCTCCGGAATCTTCAGTAAATGTATAAATTTTTTTTTTGGGAAGAAAGACAGACAGACAGACAGGCTCACAGGCAGACGGAGATTTTTTCGATTTTTCTGACTCAGGTGATACGGAAATGGGAAATCCCGAGTTAGAAAATTTCCATAAACAGGGTGTATGCCTTAAGGTGGCAAATACTTAAAGGGATAATTCCTTGGTTAATTTCGTTAAAAAAAATCGTATGGGGGTCTGTTTTCAACCCCTGCTGTTGGTCATTTTTGAAAGAAAATTAAATTTATAAGATCAAATAATTAACATTTTTTTTAATTATTGAAACCGTTACAGATATAAACGTCGTCAAAATCCAAAAATGTTTTTTCTTTTTTTAAAATTTTATTTTCAAACGCTAATATTTCGAAAATCGCTCTAGGATAATTTTTTTGACAAATGCAATATTAAAGCGTATTCAATTTTCTACAAATCCACCTAACAATGTTTATGCATTCGGTCAACAGGAGCAGGGTTAAAAATTAAAGTTTGTATGTTTTTTAAATTTAGTCCCGATAAGTTGGTTAAAGTTAAAGGTATTTTAGTTTGTTAAGTTTAACTGTTAATACACGAGTACGAGTATAATTAAAAGTTGTATGTAAAATTAGATTCTGCGCTCTTTGAGCTCTCGCTATTTTGTGGAGTATATCATTCAAGGGAAATTTACATTTTTATCCGGAATCTTCAGTAAATGTATAAATTTTTTTTTGGCAAGAAAGACAGACAGACAGACAGGCTTACAGGCAGACGGAGATTTTTTCGATTTTTCTGACTCAGGTGATACGGAAATGGGAAATCCCGAGTTAGAAAATTTTCATAAACAGGGTGTATGCCTTAAGGTGGCAAATACTTAAAGGGATAATTCCTTGGTTAATTTCGTTAAAAAAAATCGTATGGGGGTCTGTTTTCAACCCCTGCTGTTGGTCATTTTTGAAAGAAAATTAAATTTATAAGATCAAATAATTAACATTTTTTTTAATTATTGAAACCGTTACAGATATAAACGTCGTCAAAATCCAAAAATGTTTTTTCTTTTTTTAAAATTTTATTTTCAAACGCTAATATTTCGAAAATCGCTCTAGGATAATTTTTTTGACAAATGCAATATTAAAGCGTATTCAATTTTCTACAAATCCACCTAACAATGTTTATGCATTCGGTCAACAGGAGCAGGGTTAAAAATTAAAGTTTGTAAAATAAACTAAAACGTACTTTTGACTTTACATTACTTCACACCGTATAACTCTTGAATAGGGTTTATGAAGTAGTGTTTGAGGTCTATTACCCTCAAGACCGCCTCCAGGAACACCTTTAATTTTAATAATTAAAAATATAATATAAATTTGAAAAGAAAAACTGTTATCATGGGAAATACACATGTATACAAATTTTGAATAAAATCGGGCTTTAGAAAGTGGGTTTAAAATTGGTCACAAGATCTGACTAGCCAGCCAGCCATGGGCACGCGAAGTTAAAATAGAGAATTTAAAAAAGTTATTCTACATTTAACTTCGCATCATTTGATCTATTTCACAATTTGTGCCATTCACGATTTAGAAGAAATTTATATAATTCTGAACACAAGGGTGCTTAGTTGAATTATACAGAGCCAAAACGTAAAGTTATAAGCAAGACTAAGAACCAAAAAAATACAAAATATAGATGAAATCTGTTAAATAGTTAGTAGTTATTTTTGTAAATGTAAAAGATAATAATACTTTATTGTCATGCTAAAACTTAAAATCACCATTTTGACATAAACAGTCAAATCGTTTGACTTACAGGCTAGATAGAGCTGTCCGTGAGAGCTGAATGGGTTTTGTAAATCCAAACTTTGTCGAGTGTTCTATTCTGTTTTTTATATGTCGTCGTACAGGCATTTTGAAACATTTTACTGTGTCTCGTTTCATTTGCAGATTGACATGACATGAATGAGAGTGTAACAAATATTTTTAAATAATTTTATATAATGTTTTTTTTTTAATGTATATACATAAAATAAAAATAAATAAAAAAATAAATAAAACATAAAAATTTAAAGTTTTCTTCTAAACTCTCAAATCGGAGATATACATGTGTATAAAATTTGAAGAAAATCGAGTACATTTTTAAAAAAAAAAAATTTTATTTTTAAATCAAATTATTGATTTTCATTATTATCTTAAAATTTTTATTTTAAATAAAATGATTAAACCGCGTTTATATCTTTTCTTAAAAGGATACAAGATTTGGGGATGTTAAAAATTTCTATTCTTTGAGTGTGAGTAGGCGGTAGCCTGAAAGTTAATAGATAAAGTGGAGTGTCAGTATGAAGAAATATATATATGTATATATACATAATATATATATATATATAAAATATATATACATATATATACATATATACGTTTTCTTTCTAATGTCTTTTTCTTTATTAACTTTTATGAACTTTTTTGTTTCCTTTTGTTTAAACTGTAATTTTCCTGTTCTTAATTGCTATATGTTTTTAAAATTTGGCTGCTAGTTTATTGCGTTAGCTTCTTTCCGAAATATTGAATAATTTTCCTCTACGTCTTCCGGGGTTTCTTTTGTTTATTTAAGTTTATTGTAATGGACTACGGGACTGTTGACGTTAAGACGTCCGTCACCTGGGAGGCATGGTAGGACCGGGCGCACGCGTTCATTACGGCCGTGCTCGTCGGCAACCGGGAGGGGATCTTGGTCCTCACATGCCTTCCGCCATTTGCACAAATAATTTCGCGTGCTGCGGTGAATACCAAAAAAAAGAAACAAAACCTACTTTCATGATAGATAGAGAGAGGGAGAGGGAGACAGAGAGAGGGAAAATAAACCAATTGTATCGTAAACCGGATGACCTGATGCGGATCGTCGGTGGAAACCGCGGCCACCTGGGCTCGACCACCTTCTTCACCCTCCCATCCTTGGGACCCCGATGTAGTCGGATCCCCCTTTTCGGAAGTGGGTCAATCCCACATCCCTTTTACCGGGATCACCCCTGCCGGAGAGTTGAGTCTAGTTAATTCCCCTTTTGTTTATTCCTGTTTAGGTCCATTTTCAAATAAAATAAGAACCCCTTTAAAATATAAAAAAAAACCTAATTCAATTTGCAGTAATGTCTACATCAAACTTATAAAAATTTATTTTAACAATTAAATGGCCTCAAACATTTACAAACAAACCAAAATTCATTTTTATCTTCATTGTGATAATCGTCGCCCAAAGGGTCTAAATTCGATCAAACAAAAAAAAACTTCGATTCATTGTAATCGATCAAAATCAATTACTACTAAACTTAAATTTAATTTTTAATAATTAAAGGTGAGGACCAAAGGGGTCGAAATTGTATCATTGAAGGAAAGTAATTAAAAGAATTTTAAATCCTTTAATTAATCTATTATTTACAACCCAAATAAAACTGTGTCAATTGTCTCCCAAAGGGTCTAAATTTGATCAAACAAAAAAAAACTTCGATTCATTTTAATCGATCAAAATCTATTACTACTAAACTTAAATTTAAAATTTTTTTATAATTAAAGGCGAGGACCAAAGGGGTTGAAATTGTATCATTAAAGGAAAGTAAATAAAAGAAATTTAAAATCCTTTAATTAATCTATTATTTACAAACAAAAAAAATTTATTTTCTGAAGTAGTCATTTGTCTGGGGAGCGGATTTAAATTATGCACCCGAACTGGTTCAGCGACCAATATCATCCCTAGTCACCCTGTTGCCTGGTGCTAGAGGCACCATGAACCATAGAGAGAAAAAAAAGAAATATAAATTGTACCACTGTCGATGACGATGAATTCTAATTAGGCTGAAACAACAATGCAAGTTATTAAGCGGATGGGCCAATTTAAAGTCCTTCCCCTTCAAAATTTACCAATTAACAAATTTTTTACTTTCGAATTAATAATAAAAAAAATTTATTGTGTCCAATAGTAGTACGTAGTAGTTGCTGTAAAGATGAATGTAGTTTCCGCAGGAATAGTAGTAGTAGTAGACGCGATGGTAGGAGTAAGTTCCACCGATTTAATAGTAGTAGTGTTGGTGTCCTTTCTGCCGTGATCTCAGGTCCAGAGCCTTCGACTGGAACCCAAGTCGACGCAAAATTCCCTTATCGAAATTTTTACTCGGGAATTCCGTTCATCGGGTTCGTTTTTCTCTCCATTTGATTAGGCACAAAGTTTGAAATAGGTGAATAACGAACGTTGCTGTCGCAGTTGCTGGGTTGAAAATGCCATAGACTTTGGCGATGGCCGACGTAAGGGGAAACAAAACCGCAGCTCCTCCAATGATACGAGTACTTCATGTAGAGTTCAGGACGATGCGGGAAAATGTAGGGCTCCGAAGTGGAATTCAGAAAGGAAATCTCCGAGCCGGTGGAAGCCAAAGGAAAAAAAAATCCTACGGGTGTTTGGGCTTGCAATGCACGAAGCGGAATTTAATCACTGGCAACCGAGATACTGCTTACGGTTTCCTCACAGAGTAGTCACACGAAAACAGCACCTGAAGAACTTATGCGTTGGAGATTTTATTTTTTTCCTCATCTCTAGGGCAATTATTCTGGCCAGAGGGTAATTCCTTGCACTTGCCACGCTTCTTGCCGTAGCGGAACTATATCCCAAAATGGCGAACTATTCGGCACAGAACAAAAAGAAATCGAAAGTTCATAGGTGGGAAAAAAAAATTCGTGGCGACTAGCCAAAGCCTTTTCTCCTTTTTTTTTCTTTTTATCACCACTAATAAGCCTATATTTCGCGTTTCTAACTTTATTTATAAGATTTAATAATATTTCCGACAACGGCACCACAAAATGGAAAAGACTTGACTTTTTGCTCTGGTAGTACCCGCAAACAAAACCCGACCACATCCGTCCAACTTGACGGCCAAAATCCAACTCCCTTTCTCAGGCAAAGTTTCGACGCTCTTTTCTTTGGTTGATCACCAAACGAATGCCCATTACCCCCACTGTCTTTTGTGCTGCATGCGTGGCAAAAAGGTATTCGTCCAAGCTTAGTACATACACGCGTATGTATACCTACCATATCACGAAAGGATGGAAGTGTCATGTCTGCGGCGTAATTGTGAGGGGAGAAGAAAAGATTATCGGATGATTCTCCGGTATCTTTCCAGAGCGATATGCTCTTCTCTCTACAGCCAATCCGTAAGCCATTTACGTGCGGTTGAAAGGTGTGATATTACCTCTCAACAAATCATACGATATGCTTTCTAGTGGCCAATGCAATTGTTGTTGGGGATTCTTTAAGTTTTCAAATGCATTTAAAGGAGAATGGAAGAACCGGCGAGGGAAAGGGACAAGTGACGGCCGATCGGCTAAAGCGTCGAAACCAATTTTTTTTTTCTTGCAGAGAGCTACAGGGTGTTCCTCGTATTCCTACCATTACACAACAAACGATAGGCCGAATTCCACTCAGTGATAAGACATTCTGCCCTATCGTTTGAAAAGGGTAGAAGCTCTATTGCCGAATATCTTTCGCATGATAAGTTCCGATCAATTTACCAGATCTATCTTCAAGAACATAGTTCGAATTTCCTTGCTTCTCTCGAATTCGGGCCGGTACGAAAAGAGGTGCAAGCTTGGCGCTAAAGCCTTTTGCAAAATTGCTTTGGATGAAATTTCGCCGGAACACTTCCTGACCGACTTTAAAATCGACGTTACGGCTCCTCGTGTTGTAAGTTCGGGCGTTCTTTTCATAGGCATGATGTAGGTTCTCTTGGACCATTTTCTTAATCGTCGTTCGTTGGTCATTCGGTTGAAGGTGTGCGTCGGGTTCTTCTAACAGGTCAAGGCTACGCAACAACCGATAGTCACCCGCATGGTGTATCATGTTCATACCAAACAAGACATAGTATGGGTTATGACCAATGGTAGTGTGATTCGAACTACGCAGAGCACAACTTATACCGCTCAGGTATCGATCCCAATCTTTCTGATCGTCTTTGAGATAAGCTCGAATAGCACTGATCACTGATCGATTCACCCGCTCGGACGCGTTCGACTGAGGCGAATATAAGGCCGTATACACATGTTTTATACCGTATTTTATCATTAGAGTTTTAAACTGAGCTGACTTGAACTGTACTCCGTTATCGGACACAATTTCCTCAGGTACTCCAAAGGTGTGAAAAAGGTAATCCTCTAAGTAACCGCAAATGACCGAAGCACAGAGTTTCTTCAGAGATTTTAACCAGTTGTACTTGGAAAAGTGATCGACGACAGTAAATATACCTATGGCACCGGATTTTGAACGTGGATAAGGCCCTATCAGATCGATGTATAGCCGTTGAAATGGTCTGACAGTTAGTGCTAAACGTCCCATGGGCGGTCGTAAAATGGTATTCGTTGGCTTGGTGCACTTACACGTTTCGCAATCCGAGATGAAATCCCTGACCTGTTTCAGCATGTGAGGCCAGAAGAAATATCGTCTGATACGTTCGATAGTCTTACCCACTCCTCCGTGTGCGCTAGTCAGCCGGCAGTGTGCTTGTCGAATGATATGGCTAGCCAAGGACTGAGGAATCCATAGCTTCCAAGAATCAGCCTTCTGGTCAGCATTACCGGATGCAAATTCGGTGCGTTTGTACACGTATTTTCCCATTACCTTACAATCGGGTAGGCTATTCTGGTTGGCCAAGACCTTATCCCTGAGAGACAAGTATCCGGGGCTTTCGAACTCACCAGAGTCCAAGTCAACCGCGGGGCCTATATCTACAATTTCATATACTTCATCTGAATGCAATCTTGACAAGACGTCGGGGACTACGTTTTCGGAGCCTTTCCTGTGTTCAATTGAAAACTCGAACCCTTGAAGTTTTAAGGCCCACCGCGCCAATCTGCCGCTCAAATCGGTTTGCCTCATCAGCCACTGTAAGCTCGCGTGGTCAGTGATGACCGTGAAGATTTGACCTTCAATGTAAGCGCAAAACTTTTTGATACTTCTGACAACGGCCAGGCACTCTTGCTCCGTGTCGCTGAAGTTCCTCTGGGCTTTGTTCAGCTTCTGCGACATGAACGCCACTGGAACTTCATCACCGCTGTCGTTAATCTGGGCAAGAACACTCCCAATACCGTCTTGACTTGCGTCACATTGTATGAATGGTTTAGTAAAGTCGGGATTCGACAGGACCGGGGCCGTGGTTAGAAGTTCCTTTAGTTTGACAAAGGCGTTATTGGCCTCTTCCGACCATGCAAACGATTTGGATTTCTTTAGTAAATCTGTAAGGGGGTGGGCTATAACTGAGAAATTGGATATGAAGCGCCGATACCAGCCCGCCATTCCCAGAAATCTCCTCAGTTGCCTGATTGACTTCGGTGTAGGGAACTCCCTTATAGCGACGAGCTTATCGGGATCAACTCTCAGAGTTCCCCCTCCTACTATATAGCCTAAATATTTCACTTCACTCAGACAGAATTTACTTTTCCGTACGTTGATGGTAAGACCAGCCTTACGCAACTGACAGGCAACTTCTTTCAAGATTAGCAAGTGCTCATCAAATGTGTCTGTGATGACCAACAGATCATCTAGATAAACGAATACACAATCTCGAAATTGTGATGGAATCACTTGGTCCATCAGCCTACACAGCGTTTGCGGAGCATTGCATAGCCCAAATGGCATCACTCGGTACTGATACAATGGTCTACACGGAACCGTGAAAGCAGTTTTGTCGCGCGACCCTATTTCTAGCGGAATTTGGTGAAAAGCCTTCTTTAGATCTAAGCTTGAGATTACTTTAGCAGGTGGCAATCGTCCCAGGATCCCATTTATGTGCGGCAAAGGATACGCATCCTTGACCGTTGCCGCGTTCACTTTTCTGGAATCCAAGCACAAACGAATCTTCCCAGGTTGTCGCACCAACACCACTGGCGAGCTCCAAGAACTTTTAGACTCCTCAATAATCCCTTGCTCTAGCATTTCATCCAGCTCGGCATAGATTAGTTTTTCAATGGCTGGGGACACCGGGTAATGTCGCTGCTTCACGGGTTTTGCGTCCCTTACGTCTATAGTGTGTTCGAGCAACGTCGTTTTGCCCAACCCGTGACTTTCGTAAGATGGGAACAAAGACTTAACCGCTTCCAGTCGTTTACGTTGATCGTCAGTCAACCTAAGAGAATTGCAATCCACCGCTCTTGCTGTATCATTATTCGAATTGAGGTGTAATTCGCCAATAACATCAGGAGCTAAATTGAATGCACGCCAGAAGTCAACTCCCAGATATAAGTCTTGCGAAAGAGTAGGGATGAGGTATAGATCAATTGTTTGAGTCTGTCCGCGAAATTCCAGATCAACTCTCATTTTCCCCTTTACTGGTTGTCGAGCTCCGTCGGCCGTTCTAACACTGCTGACGAATTTGATGATATCGTGATCACCTCGCAACAGGTCATCTGCTACTTTGGAGCCTAGACAGCTAATGGTGGCTCCACTGTCAAGTAATCCTAGCACCGACTGGCCTAACATTTTTACCTCGGCATAAGATGGAACATCGTTCCCCTTGTTGATGATCGCATCCACTAGGTTCCGTCGATTTAATCGGATCGACCTCCAGAATTCTCGTAATCTGAGGGTTGATCGCTTTCTTTTTCTCTCAACCATAATTGTGTCTTCTCCGAAAATTCGTGCTTTCGCCTTTTGGTACTCGTCAAATCTTACATGATAAGGTTTGATCGGCAACAGGGCAGGTTTCCTAGCGTATAATTTACAGGTGGTATCTGATACTTTGTATATTTGAGTCGCGCAGGGTACCATAGATTTCGTCGGTATAACCCCCGTCTTCATCGTATCCGATTGCATGTTATCCGAGGTTTTGTCTACTAAGGGTGTGTGTTTCGAGGACGAAACTTGGTCACACCCGTCCGAGCGTTTCCCGAGTTCATACAGGTGTTACAGTTTGGTCTGTATACGTTGACTGCGCCGCATCCGTAGCAAAAGATACGTCGTTCCTTTACGCAATCTAAATACCGGTGACCCGGTTCATCGCAATTCCAACACCCACGACTATTCTTTTCCGCTGGAACGCGATTTGCGACTTCCGCAAGATTTAATTGCTCAACCCTATCAGGGTAACTACCGACCGCATCAACTTCAGAGATGTTTCGTCGAGGTAAAGAATTTCTAGGTCCCGCGGACCCTCGATTTAATTCAGCTAAAATCCTTTCGCGCTTCCGACAGACATCGCGAAGTTGTGAGATGGAATTCATATTTAAGTACAGAATTTCATGTCGTATATCTGGCCTGAGATTGCGAGATATTATCTCAACCAATTCTCTTTCATTTAAAGGTGTATCCAGACGATTGGTTAGAACAGACACAGAATCAAAGTACTCGTCAAAACCCTCTCGGTCTCTCTGCTTGCGCGAACGAATGCTTTCTAGAAGATCATAGTCAGTCCGACAGTCCTTGTATTGTGTTCTCAACGCTCCACAGAGATCATGCCAGTTACAAGTAATCACACCCCTGTGGTATCGCCAATACCACTCACGAGCCTTTCCATGCAAAAGCATATGGAAATTGCTGCAGATTAGAGAGAAATCCCCGAACAGAGTTTGATTGGTCAAGACCTGTATGCGATACAAGAATTCATCGACAGGGAGACCGTCCGGAGAACCATCGAAACGAATTTGCCATTTCTGGATCAAGCTAGTGATCCGATCGGACTTACTTAAGTCTAGAGAACGCCCCGGGATATCCGAAGAATCGGGTGCAAACGAAACACCTCTCGAGGCAGTTGGAATTCCCTGGGCGCTGAAAGCATCAGGAATCGCCATCGGTGGTATTCGAGCGAATTCCTCTGGTCGCGTCTGGTAGAGGTTCGATGGGTCTGGTCGTGAAAAGGTGGGATGGAGATTGAAGTTTTCGAAATATCTTTGCACATTGGCGGTAACCACCTCAGACAATCGGCTAGTCAAACCCTCAATGGTTTCAGAATATTGTCGCTCCAAGGCTGACTTAACCAAGGCATTAACTTCATCCTTTGTGATGCTCTTGTCCGTAGTTGAAATTGGCCGTACCCCAGACAACCTCCGTGGATCATCAAAGAGATGGTTCTCAACTCCCAACTATCGTCCAGGTCATAATTGGCACCTGTGTTTTGTGAATTCCCATTCATGGTCCAGTCGAGTGGATTGCGCCCCCTAGAATTACTTTTCTTACCCCTACCGGCGCTTCAGGTTTGTACCGTCTTCGGAATGGCGCCCTTTGATATTGGAGTTCGCTTTGCAAACCTTTTCTTACCTGACGCTGCGCCTGACGATTGTGTAACAGTTATTTCTATGGGTTTTAAACCTTCAGTCACACATTCCAGTTTACAGGTAGGGCACTTCTCTGAGGTCTTGAGGAACTCGGTGATGCAAGCGTGGTGAAATACATGTTCACACCGAGTGACTAGGCTGTCTATTTCCGGTGTCAAGCCGGACTTGCATACCTGACATATGACGCTCGGATTGAGACGCCGGAAGTCTTCGTTGCTCCTAATAGTGAACATATTCACCAAGGTTCACTCAAGTTCACCACCACCCGCAACCGTCGCACTTGTCAATGTGCGTTTCTACAAAATAGTACCGCTAAAACCCAGATCAGCCACGCAGAACAACCACCAGCGTACGAAGCAAGCTCTCACCGCGAGAGATACCTTCGATAATTCAAATCAAGTAAGCGGAATTCAAAATTCCTTTGAAGGAAAAAAATTAAATTTAAGACGGCTTTACAAATTTGATGCCTTTAGATAAGCTTTAGCTTAGATTAGGTCTGAATACCGAATTTGAACCAAACTTTAATTCAAAATATATTGAATTATTTAATTACTATTCGAGTTCTCTTGGAACCCTAAAATTACTATAATCCTTTACTACAGTACAAGTACAACTTACTACTACTACAGTCTAGTACAACAACCTGAACAAGAGTTGATAAGTTCAGGTCATTCTAAATCTATTTAACCCAAATCAAGCCTACACTTAACGTTACAGAGGTGTTCTCCAAAACGAGAGATTACAAAAAAAATCGCAGAGTTAACCCAAAACGATTAATCGCATAAGCTATGCGATAACAATAGACACAAAAATAACGCAAATATGAAACCAACCACTCTGTTACTCTCTCCGACGCAAGGCATCCCGTTCGCAGTTACGTTTTCCGCATCAAGACATCGTTGAAGGAAAATTTTCGACAACATAAAATCATCAGTTCAGTTCCAAAGAAACACCAATGACTTCCTGGTCCAAGGTCTGCGTGATACCAACTATGATAATTCCAGGAAGCACCTTGGGTAGTAATAATAAGACCATTTGACGACAACAGGTATCCTCAAGGAACCACAATCTAATATCGGCGAAGATGATGTCATCAGGGCTCTGGTCAAGCATTCGCACAGTTGCGAATGCTAGCAGTTCCAAGAGATGAAACACAACCCCATTTAACATTGACGAAATATCAATGCCAATGATATTCTGGTCCGAGGTGCGCACGAAGCAATTCTTGGCCATTCCAGGAAGGCATTGTACGAAAACAAGAAAAAACTCCAACAGAAAGTTTTATGGCGTTAAAGGGTTGATGATCGGCTTCTGCTACTAATTCATCCGATTGTCTTCGGGTCAGGTCGTCCGACTCGTGCAAGATGCTAGCAATTCCACGAAAGACACCTCAGATTCCTCCTTACCAGCTGCAGAAAACCGACGATCATAAAAGGATCTGGAGTATCCTCGAAAACCGGGTCCACGGTCGGAAATCCAAACGGGGTTCAGAAATCTGCAATTCCAGAAACCCTGATTCGAGGTCACTCTCAGAGCAAAAGGGCTCGCCATTAAGACGAGCATTAATTTATCAAAGATTTATACTATGAAAAGATTTAACAGGCGAAATTATCGTGAGCTGTAACGAGCTCGGGACGAACTTAAAATTCCCCTGGTCAGTGCATCCCACTCGTGCGCGATGTCTGCAATTCCATAAGGGAGCTTCGTCTCGTCCCGCGAACGAGGCAGAACACAATTGATAGAGAAGGGATCCGGTGTGAGTTATAACCGCACACCGAAACTAGCAATATACCATGGAGGTATTTAATTTATTCTACCAAGGAAAATAAAAGAAAAGAGAAGTTGTGGAACCCAACAAAATCCAGTAGCGCCCTGAATTCCGTCGGGCCCCACGTTGGGCGCCAATTTATGTAATGGACTACGGGACTGTTGACGTTAAGACGTCCGTCACCTGGGAGGCATGATAGGACCGGGCGCACGCGTTCATTACGGCCGTGCTCGTCGGCAACCGGGAGGGGATCTTGGTCCTCACATGCCTTCCGCCATTTGCACAAATAATTTCGCGTGCTGCGGTGAATACCAAAAAAAAAGAAACAAAACCTACTTTCATGATAGATAGAGAGAGGGAGAGGGAGACAGAGAGAGGGAAAATAAACCAATTGTATCGTAAACCGGATGACCTGATGCGGATCGTCGGTGGAAATCGCGGCCACCTGGGCTCGACCACCTTCTTCACCCTCCCATCCTTGGGACCCCGATGTAGTCGGATCCCCCTTTTCGGAAGTAGGTTAATCCCACATCCCTTTTACCGGGATCACCCCTGCCGGAGAGTTGAGTCTAGTTAATTCCCCTTTTGTTTATTCCTGTTTAGGTCCATTTTCAAA
Organism: Nephrocerus scutellatus; assembly: GCA_947095585.1. NCBI lineage: Eukaryota > Metazoa > Arthropoda > Insecta > Diptera > Pipunculidae > Nephrocerus > Nephrocerus scutellatus. The sequence goes on along the minus strand of OX352761.1, from coordinate 76,020,580 downwards.
TAAAATAAGAACCCCTTTAAAATATAAAAAAAACCCAATTCAATTTGCAGTAATGTTTACATCAAACTTATAAAAATTTATTTCAACAATTAAATGGCCTTAGACTTACTTCAGATTATCACTCAAACATTTACAAACAAACCAAAATTCATTTTTATCTTCATTGTGATAATCGTCGCCCAAAGGCTCTAAATTCGATCAAACAAAAAAAAACTTCGATTCATTTTAATCGATCAAAATCAATTACTACTAAACTTAAATTTAATTTTTAATAATTAAAGGTGAGGACCAAAGGGGTCGAAATTGTATCATTGAAGGAAAGTAATTAAAAGAATTTTAAATCCTTTAATTAATCTATTATTTACAACCCAAATAAAACTGTGTCAATTGTCTCCCAAAGGGTCTAAATTTGATCAATCAAAAAAACAACCCATAAAAATTAAAATTTTTCATCTAAATTCTCTAATCGCAGAAATTGATATGGGAGCCCCTCGATCCTGGGCCATTTTTTTTTATTGTAGAAGAAAATCATCGAAACAAACATTAAACATCAGATGTTAAAATTGAAAAAGCTCAGATCATTTTATTCTGAGCACTTAGAGCACGCTCATACTCTGAGAAAATAAGAAACACGAACATTTATCTTGAGAACTCTTTGACTGCTCTGAACTAATTTAAGAAAACGCCAAATGACAGAATATTGTGAAAACTTGTTGTTCTATCTGTAAGTTGATATCGACAACAAAAAAAACGACATCAATAAAAATACAATTCAGTAAATAAAAATGTAAGTTGAAGTAAGCATAAAACATGTATGTTGTTTCATTTGCTGGGTTCATTTGTGCGTGCGCTAAGATTTCTCTCTCTCTCTCCACCACCACCAAAACCATGCAGCGCAGCCGACTGCGCAGCACAAACCGCACACAATCCATAAAGGGCGACGAATATCTGATGCCAGTACAGATATTTAAAAAATGTATAAGGGCCTTGCGGCCGAACCCGGGACCCGATCACTACCAAATTTTCGAAAAAGTATTGTTTATTGGGTATACACATGTGTGTAAAATTTGAAGAAAATCGGGTAAATTTTTGTTTGGGAGCCCCCCGACCCCGCAGCCCGAGGGGCCTCAAAATTTAATAGAAAGTGTTGTCTCCGGAAATACACATGTGTGCAAAATTTCAATAAAATCGGGCCATGGGAAGTGGGTTAAAAATTGATCGCAAGAATCCACGACAGACGACCGACGACCCACGGGCAAGTGAAGTTAATATAGAGAATTTAAAAAAAACTTCGATTCATTTTAATCGATCAAAATCAATTACTACTAAACTTAAATTTAAATTTTTTTTATAATTAAAGGCGAGGACCAAAGGGGTTGAAATTGTATCATTGAAGGAAAGTAAATAAAAGAAATTTAAAATCCTTTAATTAATCTATTATTTACAAACAAAAAAAATTTATTTTCTGTAGTAGTCATTTGTCTGGGAAGCGGATTTAAATTATGCACCCGAACTGGTTCAGCGACCAATATCATCCCTAGTCACCCTGTTGCCTGGTGCTAGATGCACCATGAACCATAGAGAGAAACAGAAGAAATATAAATTGTACCACTTACTTGTACATCCAAGCGACGTCGGCAGCGCTGTCGATGACGATGAATTCTAATTAGGCTGAAGCAACAATGCAAGTTATTAAGCGGATGGGCCAATTTAAAGTCCTTCCCCTTCAAAATTTACCAATTAACAAATTTTTTACTTTCGAATTAATAATAAAAAAAATGTATTGTTTCCAATAGTAGTACGTAGTAGTTGCTGTAAAGATGAATGTAGTTTCCGCAGGAATAGTAGTAGTAGTAAACGCGATGGTAGGAGTAAGTTCCACCGATTTAATAGTAGTAGTGTTGGTGTCCTTTCTGCCGTGTTCTCAGGTCCAGAGCCTTCGACTGGAACCCAAATCGACGCAAAATTCCCTTATCGAAATTTTTACTCGGGAATTCCGTTCATCGGGTTCGTTTTTCTCTCCATTTGATTAGGCACAAAGTTTGAAATAGGTGAATAACGAACGTCGCTGTCGCAGTTGCTGGGTTGAAAATGCCATAGACTTTGGCGATGGCCGACGTAAGGGGAAACAAAACCGCAGCTCCTCCAATGATACGAGTACTTCATGTAGAGTTCAGGACGATGCGGGAAAATGTAGGGCTCTGAAGTGGAATTCAGAAAGGAAATCTCCGAGCCGGTGGAAGCCAAAGGAAAGAAAAATCCTACGGGTGTTTGTGCTTGCAATGCACGAAGCGGAATTTAATCACCGGCAACCGAGATACTGCTTACGGTTTCCTCACAGAGTAGTCACACGAAAACAGCACCTGAAGAACTTATGCGTTGGAGATTTTATTTTTTTCCTCATCTCTAGGGCAATTATTCTGGCCAGAGGGTAATTCCTTGCACTTGCCACGCGTCTTGCCGTAGCGGAACTATATCCCAAAATGGCGAACTATTCGGCACAGAACAAAAAGAAATCGAAAGTTCATAGGTGGGAAAAAAAAATTCGTGGCGACTAGCCAAAGCCTTTTCTCCTTTTTTTTTCTTTTTATCACCACTAATAAGCCTATATTTCGCGTTTCTAACTTTATTTATAAGATTTAATAATATTTCCGACAACGGCACCACAATATGGAAAATACTTGACTTTTTGCTCTGGTAGTACCCGCAAACAAAACCCGACCACATCCGTCCAACTTGACGGCCAAAATCCAACTCCCTTTCTCAGGCAAAGTTTCGACGCTCTTTTCTTTGGTTGATCACCAAACGAATGCCCATTACCCCCACTGTCTTTTGTGCTGCATGCGTGGCAAAAAGGTATTCGTCCAAGCTTAGTACATACACGCGTATGTAAACCTACCATATCACGAAAGGATGGAAGTGTCATGTCTGCGGCGTAATTGTGAGGGGAGAAGAAAAGATTATCGGATGATTCTCCGGTATCTTTCCAGAGTGATATGCTCTTCTCTCTACAGCCAATCCGTAAGCCATTTACGTGCGGTTGAAAGGTGTGATATTACCTCTCAACAAATCATACGATATGCTTTCTAGTGGACAATGCAATTGTTGTTGGAGATTCTTTAAGTTTTCAAATGCGTTTAAAGGAGAATGGAAGAACCGGCGAGGGAAAGGGACAAGTGACGGCCGATCGGCTAAAGCGTCGAAACCAATTTTTTTTTCTTGCAGAGAGCTACAGTTGGTTATTTCTTTTACTTTATCCTGAATTTTCGGATATTACTCATTCAGAAATTCATTCAGCTTTTCAAGATATTCGTGTTCGTTTGAGAATCTAAGTATTTTTGTAAGGTCGGACGAAAAACAGTTCGTATGGAGAGAATTTTGTCGAGGAATTTACAGCGTTGTTGTAAGTGATAAAGGTTTCACTAATTATATCTTCATGTCCGGTGGTTAACCTCTTTTCTTTCCTTTTCGACAAAACTAGCCAGTATATTTCCGTAGGGGTTGAATGTAGTCTCTCCACTGGACCATTACTGCTGGTTTTTTGGAAAGAAGTATAATGTAATGTAATTTCATGTTGTCTACAAAAGTCCTTAAATATATCAGGATGGTTACACTACTCCTACAATTTCGAGTGTACCCACAAGCGAATTTAGAGAATTTGTCTTTAAGTTTAAGAATATTATTGTTGTTAATAGTGTATAAGTCTATGTGCAGAATTTCAAGGGGTTTTAGTGGTATTCAGGCTTCTCGAAATGGGGTCTATTTAGGTTTCTATTGTATTTAAAAATTTGACATTTGTCACAGTTGTTTATAGTTTTCGTAACCTTATCTTTCATGTTAGGGAAGTAATTTTTCCTCATAAGTTGTAAAAGGGTTTCATATATTCCCTGTGCTTTGAATTCTCTTGGTAGCTTCTTATAAGTTCTTCCTGATCATCCACTACTCTCATATTTCTAAGGATTTCTGTACAACGAATTACTCGAAAAGTCTTACTTTGAGAGAATAATTTAGAATAAGTGGATGTATTTGAACAATGCGGAAAACTTTATCAGTCGAGTATACGTCGAGTATTTGGTGGAAAATTATTTTTGAGTAACTCTATTGTGTTCTATTGTGGAATGTTCTAATGGTTCTAATGCGGAAAACTTTATCAGTCAAGTATACGTCGAGTATTTGGTGGAAAATTATTTTTGAATAACTCTATCATTATGTTTTCGTCGAATTGTGGTCTTCTAATGGTTCTTCTTTGCTTATTTTTGAAAATAGTTTTGAAGGTCATTGGTGCCCCGTGCTATTTTCTTTGAGAATTATTTGTTTATTGAATTCATTTAGTGATTTCTCTGAAATGAAGATTCCATCATCTAGGTTTTCGTTTGCACTATGCGCCGTACTCAGACTATCTTCATTACTGTTAAAAATCTCGTGGTTGGGGTTATCAATTTTGATGCGACTTAAGGCATCTGCATTTCATAGTCGAATTTTTCAAGCTTAAGTCGCCACCTAACAAGCTTTGAATTTGATTTTTTCAAGCTTATAAGCCATGCTAGAGGTCTATGGTCGGGTATGATTTAGAATTTCCTTCCGAACAGATAAGGCCGAAAATATTTAGCAGCCCAAACAATGGCTAGAAGCTCTTTCTCTATAGTGGAGTAATTTCTTGCGCTTTCCGAGAGGGTAAGGCTCGCGAAACATATGGGTCTATCGTTACCTAAACGCCCCTGCGAGAGGACAGCACTCAAGGCGCAATAGCTTGCATCTGTCGTAAGGATTAATGGTTTTTAGAAATCTGAGTGTTGAAGAATTGGCTCATTGATTAACAAATTTTTGCATGTTTCAAACGCTTCGGTATACTTTGTTGTCAATAAAAATGTCTGCTTTCGTTTTTAAGCAGCTAGTAAAAAGTTTAGTGAGTTTAGCTAGATCTTTAATAAATATTCTATAATAGCCTATTAGGCCTAGGTAGGCTTTTATTTCTTTTTGGGTACCTGGCAAGAAAAAGTTCTTTATAGCACTGATTTTCAAAGGATTTGGTTTTACACCTTTTGTAGTAATAACGTGTCCCAAGAACGCAATTTTCTTTTTGAGGAACTCGCATTTGTCCAACTGTATTGTAAAGTTTGCCTCTCTGAGTTTTTGACGGGACAACGTCTCACTACAAGGTATAAGGGGGTGCATGTTCAAAAAGTAAAATGTTAAATGTCCCACTGTTGTGATTACTGTTAAATGTCCCACTGTTGTGATCACTGTTAAATGTCCCACTGTTGTGATCACTGTTAAATATCACACTTTTAAGTGAGCCATTTCTAATGGAATTTCTGAAAAAAAAAACAATTTCTCAAGCGATTCGCATAAACTTCGGAATGTAGGACTAAGATGGACTATAAAACTTCTTCCTATGGAGATTCTGGAATAGGATCATTATGGTCTGGAATTCCTGGAACAAAGCAATTTCTCAAGTGATTCGCATTAAACTTAGAATGTAGGACTAAGATGCTACTATATCGCTTCTTCCTATGGAAATTCTGGATTATGATCATTATGGTCTGGAATTTCTGGAGCAAATCAATTTCTCAAGTGATTCACATAAAAGTTGGAATGTAGAACTAAGATGTGACTATAAGATTTCTTTCTATGGAAATTCTGTAATATGATCCTTATGGTCTGGAATTTCTGGAACAAAGCAATTTCTCAAGTGATTCGCATGAAATTCGGAGTGTAGGACTAAGATGTGAATATAAGAATTGTTCCCATGGAAATTCTGAAATATGATCATCATGGGCTGGAATTTCGCGAACTAAGCAATTTCTTAAGCGACTCGTGCCTTTTAATTTAATCGTAATATTGGCCACAATGGCAAAGAATTTCATTCGCCTACTACTATCGACTCAACTGCATTCCTGTGTTTGTGCAGTGATATGAAATATGCACCCACCTCACAATAAATTGTTATGAACATTTAAATCAGCTTATAAATTATTTATTCTGTTTGATGTGATTGATGATGATATATGTGATGTCAATAACATACAATCAAGCTCAAAGTTTGAGCAGAACGAAACAAAGTAGTAGTAGGCTGCGGTCAAGAATTAGCAGCTGCACAGTTTATGCTGCATGTTGGTCAAAAATTAATTTTTGCAGCCAATGCAGTAAAGAAAAATCGACCGCACAGTTTACGCAGCCACTTTAAATTGGATGCAAATAGGAAAATGTAAATGTCAAATTGTCGCTCTACAAGCTGACTGTAAGTAGGTTCATAATATAGCTGCAATTTCGTGCATACCGACTGCCTGCCATTTTTTTGTGCAGCACAAGTTACGCAGTTGAGAAATAGTGAAGAAGATGGCTCTTAATGCTTTACCGCAGCCGTAGTGATAGTATAGTCTCTGCTCATTTTCTATTAGTGCTCTGCTCGTTCTATCAACATTGCATAAAGTGATACAGTGCTCTCGTGTTTGGCGTGTTTCAGAAAAAAAAAATACTTCTATAAGTTACACAAAAAGAGGCATATAACAATGACAACCTGCTCGCTTCTTTGCAACTATTTCCTTTTCTTTTCGCTTATTATATCCTTACTCATGTGTGAAGTAAGTAGAGTAAATAACTGATCGATTAATTACAGAAATGAGAGAACAATGCAAAAGAAATTTAATAATAATTAATTGGCCTGCATGTTTCAAAGCGACATTCTTCGATGCTCGTAAGATACCATTTACATGGGCAGCAGTCGTGATCGAAGTTCTCTATCAATGCTCCATGTACCATTTACAAGTTAAAAGCGACGTTGCTGTTTCTACCGTTTCCTTTTCTTTTGACTTGTATTTTGTTTAATCACTCCAATATTACGAAGAGTTAATAACTCTTCCATCAAATTACATAAAAAAAGAGAACCTGATAAAACGAAGTTAATGGCGAATATGTGTAGTACTAGTAATTGTATTGAAACTCGAAAGTCCCCTTCGGTGCTCTGCTTACTCGTTCTCTTAGCCTTGAAGTTGCAACTTGCAACCCATACGGTTGCATGAAAAAGATTCTGTGTTGGCTCTCTGCTTGCTTCCTTTCGGCTTTTCTTTAATAATTTATAATTTACAAAATCTCTCTGGGAAGGGAAAAAGAGCGAGAAACGTAAGTTTTTGTAGTGAGAAACAGGAAATTTTTATATGGATTTAGCTCTCTTGTTCTTTTTTAAGCATGTATTGTTAAAAAGTAAAACAGTTGGGCATTCTGTAGAGAAGGTTATGAGGTATTCTGCTCAGTTCATTCTATTAACATAGCATAAATTGATACAGTGCTGTCGTGATACAGAAAATCGGTGATCTGCCTTGCTCGCTTCTTAATAACAATGCATAAAATTATACAGTGCTGTTGTGATAGAGAAAAAAAACAAAACTAGTATGTTATAAAAAAAGAGGAATGGTTGTTCATACGTATTTATTTAGAATATTCATTTTAACCGTAAATATTTTCTTTATATAACAGATGGTTATATGATGGATTATCATTGTACTGACTGTATAATAATACAAAATCAAACAATAATCTTTAATATACGGTTCAATTCTCATTGTTTATAGAATAATGACTCTGAAATATCCTTTCAATACAATACGGTACTTTTCCACAAATACACATTTGTATATAATGATAATATGATGACAACACTTTCTATAAAAATATGAAAGTGATGTGGGCTCAGGTTAAAGAATTTACATGGAACATTTTAACCATTATAAGTTAGTTTTTTATATTTTGTAATACTAACGAAAACAGCGATAGACCTATCTTCGGACGTACTGGTCAATTCAATCATTCCTTTTTTAGCTGCTCAAAAATTTTGTGGAATATATTGCCTGACTCTGTATTTCCGCATGTGTATGACTTTAAGTTAAAATACATGTGATTATGGCTTGGCAAAGTTTATATTGAAATTACCGTGCAATATAATAATTTATTATTATACCCCAATTGTTTTTGGCCAATAAAGCTGCACCCTCTGAAACATACCGTCTAAACGTCACTATAGACCATGTGAGCCCGTAAACCAAAACCCTCTCTCGAGAAGTAGTAGTGTACCTAGTATAGTCTCTGTTGGTTGGTTCTCTGCTCAACTCACATTACATTACTAATTGGATTGAATTAACAGGTTTAAACTCGGAAACTATTTTATAACAACATAAACTGGAAAACTTTAATTTAAGTTAAATATACATACCTAAAAATTAAATAAAAAATAAACAGTGCATTGTCAGTAAATGTTTGTAACCGTTGTCACGCTCAAAACCCTCGCGGCCGTTTAGACGACACAGCCTACCCTGCTCTTTTTATACTAATTCTATACTCTGTAAGTAATCTTGGTGGTTCATCCACTGCCGACAAACGCAGAGCGGTTATTATGGAAAAAAATAAATTCTCAATTTCTGGTTCTTCTTCTATACCGGACGATAGCACGGTGCAATCACTGGCAACCGGTAGGGCCCCTGCAATGGTAGGTGGTGGTTTATTCAATGCCGGCAAGCGGAGAGCGGTTATTAAAGGGAATCCTTCTACCAGCAGTGGCAGGGCTGTGGCACCTCATGGCCCTCCAGACACATGCAACAACAAAGGAGGTAAAGTCGTACCGACTATTTCACTTGGTAGTGCATCTTGTAGTAATAGTTCGCGACAGTGCGCTCCAACAAGGTCACTCTACTAGGACCGGCGTAAACCCAATCGGACACTGAAGACCCTCGGAGCTATTCCGAAAACCAGCAGGACGCCGAGGCAAATCGCCAAGCTTAAATGGCCCAAGACTTTCTGGATAAGGACAGCAGGAAGACCAGCGGAGACTCTACGTCGAAGCGACAGAGATCGTTGGAGGAGGCCATTCCGGTCTCATCTCAGAGGTCCTTCAGCGACGTCCTAAAAGACAGAATCGTTGTCGCGGTAATTGATCGTAGCGACATAGACGGATCCATCTCTCCTGATCGGTGGCAGCAAATTAATGTCAAACTTTCAGGTAGTTTCGCGAGCTTTATGAAGGCTCGCTGTGGACCTCCCCCTACCACATCTTGGTGTAGTGATCGCACTACATGTCGTCTCATCAAGTTAACTCTCCTAAACACGATCTCCTTTCCCACGGCGTCAAATGCGTCACAATACCGAAAGTACGCAAAGCACGCTACAGCGCTCACTTTTCATGTCAAACATAAATATTCCATGTTCATGAGCTCGTCACCCGATATCCGCTACATTCAATAGCATTCAAATATACATTCAATAGTGTTAACTTTAGTTATAAAAGACAAAAAGAAACGTAGACGTGTTATATTTTAAAAGAAAAGTTTATTATGATTAAATAAATATTTTAATAATTAAAACTACGTGTGCATAGCAACACGTTCAAAAACAATAAGAAGAAAAATTCATTAGAATATATAATGAATATAGTATAGCCTACTATTTTTAACAAAATGAATTACATATTTCAATACCGCCTCTTAATTCAATGAGTACATAAAATATTGTTATTAACATTTAAATCAAATTTAAATCAATACGATGTTTTGTGAAGAGATTTTTGCCAGACCCTTCGTCATTATTTCTGCTGTCTGGTCACCAGTTGGGATGTATTCCAGCATTACTTCCTTATTTTGAAACGCTTCACGGATGAAATTAAATTTTACATCGATATGTTTCATTCGCTTGTGGTCTCTGGATTCCTGAGCAACTCGAATGCACGATTGATTATCTACGTGAATAATCGTAGGCAATTTGCATTCAACACCAATTTCGCTCAACAGCGATCGAAGCCATTTTGCTTCGCAAATACCTTGACCCAATGATATATATTCTGCCTCGGTGTGTGATAAGCTAACTGTTGCTTGTTTACGTGATGCCCAGCCCACCGTGCTACCAAATACTTTGAACACATAACCGGATATTGACTTTCGATCATTTTTGTCACCTGGCCAGTCCGAGTCAGTATATCCAACCAATGGTTCAGCATTCCCATGCTTCTCATAAACCATTTTTAAATTTAATGTTGATTGAATGTATCGAAGAACTCTCTTTGCATGAATAAAGTGTTCCTTCTTGAAACAACTTTGAAATCGGCTAAAATAATTTGTTGATGCGCACAAATCAGGTCTCGTAGTAATTGTCGCATATGTAAAACAGCCAATCAGTTCACGATACGGAACATCATCACAATCAACTTTGGTGTCCTTAATGAAATCAATATTCCCTTCCATCGGAGTAGCAATTCCTTTGCAATCAGCCATGTTGAATTTATTCACCAAACTTTTCAAATAATTTGTTTGATTAATGCTGATTACAATATTGATTTTGTCATGTTGAATTTGCATTCCAAGGAATGTATTGGCTTCGCCAATATCTGTCATTTCAAATTCCTTTGACAACAATTGCTTAATGATTTTTATTCCATCCAAATCATTCGATATTATCAGTAAATCGACATACAGTAATATGTAACAAATAATACCATTTTCATTTTTAATGTATAAACATTGATCCGATAAACACCGTTTGAATCCACGTTTGACAATGAATTCATTAAAACTATCATCCCACATTCTGGATGCTTGTTTCAAGCCATACAGAGAACGATTCAAATTGCATACCTTTGTGGAGTCTTTCTTGAAACCATCTGGCTGTTGCATGTAAATTTCTTCATTCAGGAAACCATTTAGGAATGCGCATTTGACATCCATTTGATGTACCAAATATCCATGATGCACTGCAACTGCCAATAAAATTCTAAATGTTGTTAATTTAGCTGTGGGAGAATACGTCTCGTTGTAATCAAACCCTTTTTCTTGACTGAATCCACGGGCAACCAATCTTGTCTTGTATCCCAAGTAGTGTTTTTCATGAGAGATGTGTATTCATCATTGATGGCATTTTTCCACATTAGCCAATCATCACGTTGTTTAGCATCAGTAGTCGAAATCGGATCATTTTGAACAAATTCTTCAGCACATAATGCAAAAGTAGCATCTTCCAATTGATTGTACTTTGCGGACTGCACCCATTCACCAAATCTTTGTGGCTTCTTCGATTCTCTGGAACTTCGACGAACATTACTGTTGTTACCAGTGCAATCCTTATTAGCACCGTTGACATTTTCTTTGAAGTTACCAGCATTTTCCTGTTCAATACTGTGGAGATTTTCATTGCTCTTACCAGTACCTTCCTCATTAGTACTGTGGACATTATCTTTGGAGTTACCAGCACTATCCTTAGTAATGTGGACATTATCTTCGATGTCACCGGTATCATCCAAATTTGTACTGTGGTTAAAAGATCTATCATCAGCATAAGAGAATTGCTCACTGGCCTTTGACTCATTTAAGGAAAATAAGTCACCATCTTCAGCGTCAGCTTCCGCCTCTGAATTTATAACCACCATTTTGTTTCGATTCAACACAGATTTCTCGTCAAAAACAACATTACGACCAATAATTAATTTGTTGCTTTCCAAATTCCATAAACGATATGAACCATGCGATCCCGCATATCCGAGAAACAAATATTTCGTTGACTTCGATTCAAATTTCTTGCGATTTTCAGTCGGGATATAATTGTAGCAAATCGAACCAAATATTTTAATATGTGACAAATCTGGCTTTGAACAAAACCAAATTTCAGCCGGTTGGTGATCGATTTTTAATATAATTTGCAGCCAAAACAGCTTCATTCCAAAAACGCCGATCCATACCACTCGATGTCAACATACCCAATGCCTTCTCTTGCAATGTTCGATTTAATCTTTCAGCTACAGCATTCATTTCAGGATTATATGCAACGGTATACATAATCTGAATTCCTTTGTTTGCGCAGAATCCCTTAAATTCCCTTGATGTGTATTCACCGCCATTATCCACTTTCAATTTTGCAACTTTGCAACCATGTAATGATTCAACCATTGATACATATTGTTTGAATTTATCATAAACTTCACTTTTCTTTTCAATGAAAAATATTGTTGATGCTCGCGAATAATCATCCGTAAAAGTGACGAAATATCTCGATCCATCCCAAGCAGGCTGCGAAATCGGACCGCAAACGTCACTATCAACTAATTCCAAAATTCTACTTGAACGACCATTTTTATTTCTCGGAAATGATGAGCGTGCATGTTTACTGACGACACATGACTCACAAAAATTTTCATCTGTTTTAACCTCAACATTTTCGATACCAATAATCATATTGTATTTAATCATTCGTTTCATGTCGAATACATTCAAATGCCCCAAGCGGAAATGCCATAGATCCTGAGATAATTTATTCAAATCATTTCCATTGGCTACACCGGCAAACACATTCGGTTGAACTTGAAAATTAACTTCATATAATTTTCCATTCACTTGTCCAACAAATTGTATTTCACCTTTGAAAATAATGTACGCCGTCCCCTTCAAATTGCATTTTAAATCACGTACATGCAAAACTTCTTTGATAGTGCGAGACTTCGATTCACCCTTATAAAAAGACAAAACATTAATTTCACCTTGTTGTGTTGCAACCATTTTTGATCTTTCTTTGCGACATTAATATTCACATGTTCAATATTAGCCAATTTATTGAAATACGATTTCTCACCAACCATATGTTCCGTTGCGCCAGAATCCAGAACAAATCGGATTTCACCAAGTTGCGTCGCTTTATGCGCATACGATGACACGTTCAAACATAACTCTTCATCGCCTACTTGAATTTCACCATCGTCGACAACCGCACACAAAAGTGATGATTCACCATCTTTTCCATTTGAACTGGATGTATTATTTGCACTGCCAAACTTATTTGATTTTTGTTTTATCGAAGTACCTTTAAATTTAAAACATTGTGCCTTTTTATGTCCAGGCTTACCACAATGATGACAAATAATTCCAGATTTCGTATGCATCGCAGTTGCCTTATTCGAATTTCCATGTTCGTCATTTCGTCTATGCCGCTTACCATATTCATCTAATAAACGCGCTTTGACAAATTCCAATGACAAATCTTTTGCATTCATTGTTTCTAATGCAGTAACCAAATTATCGAAACATTTCGGCAAAGTCAAAGTGAACAATAAATTAAATACACGACTTTTCTTCTTTCCGCATTTTTGGATGTTTTTCAATGTCTGTTTCATTATTAATAAGATCGGCCAATGTATTTTCTATATATTTTGTTAATTCTTCTTTGTCCAACAAAATCTTCAGCCGATATTGCCAATTATTATAATTGGAGCCATCAAATTGCTAAATCTTCGTTGCAAAGACGTTTGAAGTCGAATTCATCATTTTGTATTTCACAATATATCGTAATGTCCTGGCTATTGCGAAATTCACTAAATGCACAAAATCTTCGTTGCACAAATAAATCGCCACTTTTTACTTTTAATTACTAACACTCTGAGCCCATAACCTGTTAACTTTAGTTATAAAAGACAAAAAGAAACGTAGACGTGTTATATTTAAAAAGAAAAGTTTATTATGATTAAATAAATATTTTAATAATTAAAACTACGTGTGCATAGCAACACGTTCAAAAACAATAAGAAGAAAAATTCATTAGAATATATAATGAATATAGTATAGCCTACTATTTTTAACAAAATGAATTACATATTTCAATAAATAGCAATACACATAATTCATGCGATCGCTCTGCCTTCAATGCTGTGTGTATACAGAACTGCAGCTATAACAAATAGCAATGCACATAATTCATGCGATCGCTCTGCCTTCAATGCTGTGTGTATACAGCACTGCAGCTATAACAAATAGCAATGCACGTAATTCATGCGATCACGATCACTCTGTGTTTAATGCTGTGTATACACAGCACTGCAGCTATAGCATTCCCAATTCTTCCATACCGAATACAATGCTGGCGGCGGATACACACAAAATCCAAAGTCAAGTACAATTATGAATTGTAGGTATAGAGAACAAGGGTGAATGGACATCGTCAACGGCAACAGCTGGGTGTATGAACTATATCCAGAGCCATTGACGAACTTTATGCTGATGCATTTATATTGTGTAATAATTTTCCGGCTTAATTGTTTAGCCTAATATTATTGATATTGGGTAATAATTTAATTGCTTACGCAGTTAATAGGGCATCGCACTATATCTGGAGCATTAATTATTTGATTTATCGATATTGGGAAATATCGCTGATGAGTGCATTTCCGTGAACTGCGTTGACTTGGGGACAAAGATCGTTTAGATTTGAGCGTATAAAAGGGAAATGAAATCCAGTTGAAAAGTCAGAGTTAATCCGAAGTTAAAACCAGGAAGTAATTCTAGTAGCCGAGCTTAAGACAGCGGGCCTTCCTAGGATTGTAAAACATTATAAAATTATTAAAAAAAACTTACCAAATTATCTAGTAGAGGTCGCAGCCGAGCTTAAGACAGCGGGCCTCTCTGGTAATATATAACCAAAATAAAATAAAGTACCTAATTGAAAAAATACTAAATAAACGTTTTATTTAAAAATTAACTCTCCGCCCAAGTAGCTCTTTACTTAGTCAAATAAGGAAGCACGGCTACTCACATCGGCGTAAAACATTTGGTGGCAGCGGTGGGATTCTTAAAGAAGATCTCTTACCAAAAATATTAAGCCAGAACAGAAGACCGTTCTTCTGATGCGTACTGGGGCTATACACCAGAAAAAGTAAAAGTAAAGTGAAAGTGAATTAGAAAGTCCCGAAGACAGTAAGACCTTGCCAGCTTTAGAGCGTAGGCATTTGGCTAACATTCGGGCAGTGAAAGACCAGGCTGTAACTACATCTCTAGGGCGCGAAGCCTGCCTAGCAAAATCAACAGCGGACAACAGTAGCAGCAAGCAGCGACTACCACAACGAGATAAACAGCAGCAGAAATCATCAGCAATCAGCTCTAAGCAACGAACACAGCAGCCAACACCCACAACAACAGCCGCGGCAAGCAGCAAAATCCAGCGGCCAGCAACAACAACAGCAGTAGCAAGCAGCGACATCCACAAAATCTACCGCAGCAGAACAAGTAAAATTGACAAGGTAGAACAATCCTCCTATTTAAAAGAAAAAAAGAAACATACATATATATATTTTACAATAATATTTTTTTTTAAAAAACATATATATTATAAATTTTATAATAATCCTTGGTGAATCTTGGGTCTTTCCCTTTGCAAACTTTTTTCCTCCTGTCTCTTATATTGCTCCAATATTTTTTCGCGACTTTTTGTATTACTCCGATATTTTTTTTTTTTTTTTTCATTTTGGTTGTATCCGATATTTTTGCGAATTTTGTGTTATGAATATTGTTTTCGTGTTTGGACTTTTAATTTAATATAATGGATTTTTAAAATAAGTAGACCGGTCACTAGGCAAATTTGTCTTCAAATTTAAGTTTCTCGTCGGATTTGGAAGTTATTCCTGAAGAGGAATCGTCCGACATAAACATAAAAATTAGTAGTTCTGATGTTTATAACATCATACCCCTTTCCAACGGGAAGCCAGCCGAACGGGTTTGTACGGTCCTAAACAATCTTAACTCCACCACCTTCAACACAACTCGCGACGAAACGGTTCGGGAATTCTTGGTGCAAGAAAACCGCCGACTACCGATCCAGGTGTTCGAAGACGGCCTGAAAAATGACCAAATTAGGCTTATAGCCAAGGCTTTCGGGGGAGCTGACCTAAAAAAGGTAATAGCTCATGCTGAGGGACATGCTGCACGCATAGATCACGCCCCACAAACTTTCCAAAATAAATTTGCTACTCACAGAAATCCACAATCCATATATTGTCAAACTTGCGGTAAGCCCGGTCACACGAGGGAAACGGGTTACCGGAATAATCACTTCCAAAACTTTCAGGGTAGGCCTCCCATTAAAAAAGAAGTGCAATTTCTTACTTGCAATTACTGCAAGAGGAGAAACCACACCGTGGCAAACTGTAGGTTACGGTTATCCAACCCTTTTAGGAATGGCGAATCCACTCCTGGGTTTAGTGGAAACCATAATAGATCCGCATACACTGAAAAGCAGAATGATAGACGTGGTGTGAGGTATTCCAATGTTCTTGAATCGGGAAACGAAGCCATTCGGGAGGAAACAATCGGCAATTCCTCTCGAATGACTGCGACAGCCGAGGTGTACCATCCCAAGAACTGAATTTCAGATTTTTCGTTTCGTTTTTTCCCGAGTTTAAGGAACCAACGACTAAAATTCAGTCCTTCGGATAAGAAATTTTCTACGTTTTTGATAGATACGGGTGCCGACGTTAGCCTAGTAAAAGAAAATATGTATAACGACAATTCAATACTCGGTGACGATCTCTACACCATTACTACCATAGCCGGGGAATCGCTAAAAATCCTTGGTTGGGTGTATGGTACCTTTGAGTGCAAGTCAACCGAACATACTCGTTTATTAGAGGACCATTTTTATATACTCGATAATCGAATTAATTTCCCTTATGACGGAATTATTGGGAATGATTTTTTTATCTAAATTTAAATGCGAGTGGATTTCAAAAATGAAACACTAGAAATTCCGTTCAAACAAAGCCAAACGGAGGAAAACAAACCATTCCGTTCGGCATACGAAAAAAATTTTCAAAACATTGAGTCGCCATGCGAACTTCGATCTGATGATTCCAATTTAAACTGTAAAAAATTCAATAAAAACTTAGTCGAGCGTAAAACCAAGCAAAAAGACTTAGAGACAATAGATCCTAAGCAAAAACAAAAAGACTTAGAGACAATAGATTCTAAGTAAAAGCAAAAAGACTTAGGACAATAGATCCTAAGCACAATCAAAAACACTTAGAAAAAACTAAGCAACTTTTAAAATCAACAACAAACTTGGTAGACAGTAAATGTAAGAAAAATGAAAATAAAAATTTAAGCCAAAAAGAGCAAATGGAATCACAGAATGAAGAAAAATTAATAAAAGGAAAGACTAAGTCGAAGGAAGTTAAGGTACAAGCGCAAAAATGTTTAATCCAACAAAGTGAGGTAATTGAAGTTTCT
Source organism: Nephrocerus scutellatus (assembly GCA_947095585.1). Lineage (NCBI taxonomy): Eukaryota > Metazoa > Arthropoda > Insecta > Diptera > Pipunculidae > Nephrocerus > Nephrocerus scutellatus. The sequence continues at coordinate 76,003,565 of OX352761.1, read as the reverse complement.
GAAAGTAAGCCTTCTATATATAGCGGATGTGGGGAAGTAGCTCTTCCAAAACCAGGACGTATTTTTGATGGAGCAAAACAGAACATCATGAGAACCGAACAAAAACAAAAATTTGTTGACCAGATTAACATACCTGCTCGAAGTACTCTATTTTCTAAAGTCGAAACAGGTTTCACCTGGGGTGTTTTTGGCTTCTTCCATCGCCCAGTCAAGTGACAATTTTGTAAAAGTCCTACTCCTAAATATTAATGAACACCCAGTGCAGCTAAATGCACACGATCTGAGTTTAGAATGGGATAATTTAGAGGAGTTTAATTTTCTCTCAACAGATCCGGAAAACAATCCGGCATATAAACGTTTAGAAAAACTGAAAGAGATAGTGGACATAAACCACTGTAATAAAGAAAGAAAGAAAGAAAGGGGCTCATTCTCATAAGTTCCTAGAATAAAAACAAAAGTTTTTTTTTCTTTCTACTTTCATGACAGAATGGAGTCAATAGACTATCTGCCCGACTCGTACTGGCTTCTGTACAGCATAGTGTCAGAGTACGAAATTCCTTTACGGAAGGGTTCTCAAAGATCGGTAACGGCTATCCGAATCGAATATCCGTTCCCACTGAACTCGTTTCAATTATACACGCTGTAATCGAAATAGATACCTGTGAGGAAAATATTACGGTTAAGGATTGCGAGGGCTCCAGTGGTACTTACGTCAACGGAGTGCTACTTAGGCCTGGGGAAAACGCCGCGTTGAGAACCGGGGACATTCTGAGTCTGGGGATTCAACAAGAGGATTTTAGCCTGAGTTTATGCCCAGCATACGTCGTAAGACGACGACGAGCTATTCTGGAGTTGGAGTCCTACAAGAATAGTTTCGTAATCTACCGATTCATATGGTTTGACACGAGCCACAGTACAAAGTTTAGAGAAAAAAAAATAATAATAAATATATAAATATACATAAATGTATCTGACTAAGTTATTTGAATATAATTTTAATCTTCAAACCACTGTTTCTTTCACTTCTCTTCTGTCATCTTCCTCTTTGAAAAGAAAGAAAGTTTTTTGTAAAGAACTTTGTTCTCTATCTCCCCACGCAGAAAATGAAAAGCGTAACAATTTGGTGTTTTATGCTCACCATTGCGCTTGGACATCTCAATTTCACGCCAGTAAAACAAGATTCTGGGATATATTTCGAGGAATTAGACAGAGTCAATTTGTTTTCAAATGAATGGAAAGATATAACGTACTTCGATCTGGAAGGTCTATTAACCACAACTAAGCTTATGAGCCAATACATTTCTGAAATATCCAAATTGTGCAACGGACTAAGCAACGACACGCAAATAACAATTTGGTGTTTTATGCTCACCATTGCGCTTGGACATCTCAATTTCACGCCAGTAAAACAAGATTCTGGGATATATTTCGAAGAATTAGACAGAGTCAATTTGTTTTCAAATGAATGGAAAATTATAACGTACTACGATCTGGAAGGTCTATTAACCACAACTAAGCTTATGAGCCAATACATTTCTGAAATATCCAAATTGTGCAACGGACTAAGCAACGACACGCAAATATCACATTTGTGCAAAGGTACTGTGGTAGAGCTTAATCACGTAATCAAGGACATTCTACAAAAATGCAGCCTCCTAAACTTGGAGGTAAACTCGAAACCGAGAACAAAGAGAGCACTGTTAAATGCGGTAGGAATGATCAGCAAATCACTTGTCGGTACTTTGTCAGAAGATGATGCCAATTATTACGACAGGCAGGTTAATAAATTACAACACAACGAAGAGCATCTAAGGAATTTAAAAAAACGAGCAGGGTAGGCTGTGCCGTGGGTTTTGAGCGTGACAACGTCTGTCCGGGACGAAAGAAAAGAAAGCAAAGATCTTGTTGTCTGTGGGACGGATATATTAAATTTTTTTTCTATACTAAATACAAGTCCTACGACTTGCACCGTAGCTCATCACATACATCATTATCACATCACATTATATTATTATAAATTATTTATAATCGAATTTTAATATTCATAACCACTAACTGTGAAGTTGCTGCATATTGCATATTACTGCCCAAACACAGTAATGCAGCTTTTGGTTCAACTCATAAAAAATTTGAGTAGTTTTAAATTATATTAGGAGAGAAAAGTAGTGAGTAGTGCTGCCCATGCATCGAAATGGTATGGTAAGAATGTCGCTTTGAAACATGCAGGCCAATTATTTCTCATTAAATTTCTTTTGCATTGTTCTCTTATTTCTGTAAATGGTCGAATAGTTATTTTGAACCGATGCTTAATGCCATGTATGATGCTTGATTGTTGACTCAATGGACTTAAGCTTGCAGGTTGTCATTGTTATATGCCTCTTTTTTTGGTAACTTATAGTAGTATTTTTTCTGTTACACTACCAAACACGAGAGCACTCACTCACATTTTATGCAATGTTGATAGAAAGAGCAGAGCAGAGCACTGATAGAAAATGAGCAGAGACTAACTATACTATCACTACGGCTGCGGTAAAGAATTAAGGAGGTACGCAGCTTGTGCTGCACAAAAAAATTGGCAGGCAGTCGGTATGCACGAAATTGCGGCTACATTTTAAACCGACTTACAGTCTGCTTGTAGGGCGACAATTTGACATTTACATTTTGCTATTTGCTACCAATTTTAAGTAGCTGCGTAAACTGCGCAGTCGATTTTTCTTTACTGCATTGGCTGAAAAGTGAATTTTTGACCAAAACGCAAAAACGCAGCATAAATTGCGCAACGGCTGAATTCTTGACCGCAGCCTACTACTGCATATGTTTGTTTCGTTCTGCTCTGCTTGATTGTATGTTATTGAAACCACATACATGATCATCAATCACATCACATACAACAGAATTAATAATTTATCAGCTGCTTTAAATGTTCATAACAATTTATTGTGAGGTGGGTACATATTAAATATATCATATCAGTGCACAAACATAGTAATGCAGTTGCGTCGATAGTAGTAGGAGAAGTGAGAGCTGTAAAAAAAAAATTGCGTGTAATCTTTACGCACGGCTGGAGTGAAATTCTTTGACGTTGTGGTCAATATTACGATTAAATTAAAAGGCACGAGTCGCTTAAGAAATTGCTTAGTTCGCGAAATTCCAGACCATAATGATCATATTCCAGAATTCCCATAGGAAGAAGTCTTATAGTCACATATTAGTCCTACATTCCGAGTTTCATACTGTTGAATAATGTAAATATCGAACCGTCAATCTTTTTATTGAAGGTATGTTCGCTCCATGTACTTTAACACAAATCAATGTCACACATGTTTTATACAAGACAATGAACAAACCTTTTTTTGTTCTTCTGTTGCTTTTTCATATTCGACAAACATCTTGTGAAATCACATTTTTGTAAATACTCATTAAAATAATAAACTTATATTTTCAAAAGGTTATGGGCCCAGATATCGCATTGTAAGTGAATATCTGTATTTATAAAAATATTTAAATAGGCATCAAAGTTTACTTTCTACGAGCAAAGAAAAGTGCAGTCATTTTATATATTGAACAAACGCATTACGATTAGCGTTGTACCTAGCAGCAAAAATGGCGGATAAAATAGATGTTATGAATATCAACAAGTTCGACGGTAAAAATTATCGTCAATGGAAGTTCCAAATTATGTGTGCATTGCGAGCAAAAGGTCTACAAGACATTGTAAACTGTGACGAAGTAAAGCCAGATAAAAAAAACTTCAGGAACACAAAAAATGGATTAAGGATGACGCGAACGCCATGTTCACCTTAACCTCCGCAATGGCTTTTGATCAAATTACGTTGGTGGAAAATTGCAAGTCGTCAAGTGAGATAATCATCCAGTTAGATTCCATTTATGAACAAAAGTCGGAAATGAACAAAATGATTTATATTGATGAGCGGTTCCATCAATATAAAATGATCTCAAGTGACACCATCTCCCAGCACATCGCAAAGGTAGAAAATTTGGCACAACATATTAAAGAAACAGGAGAAGAAGTCAGTGATGTAGCGATTATCACAAAAATACTCGGAAGCTTGCCTCAAAAATATAGAAATCTAAGACAAGCCTGGATATCGATGGATGAAGCAAAGCAAACGATTGCTAATCTTAGAGCACGTCTTTTGGACGAAGAAGCCAGTCTAATATCATATGAAGAATCAGACTCGGCATTGCTAGTAACCAAGGCAGGATGCAGCAGTTCATCAATTCAACGAAATTCAATCGAAAGAAAAAGTAATCGACCTCGAGTAACCTGCTATAATTGTCAAAAGAAGGGGCATTTTGCCAGTCAATGTCGGGCACCAAAGAAAAATCGAGGAGAAAAGAAACATGCTGATTCAAAAGAAAATAAACATTCACAATCAAATGACACAGCTTTTTCGATAGTTGAAAATAGCTTGTTATTAACATCCACAATTGACGACGATTATTGGATAATGGATAGCGGCGCATCCGCGCATATGACACATAAACGTGAATATTTTTCTATTTTCGAAACAATGGACGATCATGCTTTAGTAAAACTTGGAAATAATCAAGGTCTAGTTGTCAAAGGAAAAGGTACTGTAAAAATTCAAAAACTTATTGGAGAAAATTGGCACCAATCAACAATAACAAATGTGTTATACGTACCGGATCTCAAGAAGGTGTAATAACGAAAGGCATGAAGATTATTATGAAGATTATCAAAGAAGACAACCATGCTGAAGTTTACGAAAACAACAAAATAGTAGCCTGTGCGATTCGAGAATCAAACAATACATACCGATTGTTATTTCGAACAATCACTGTATCAGAAGCGAATGCAACGACCAGTGTGGACATAAAAATTTGGCACGAGAGACTTGGGCATATTAACAAGCAAGAATTAAAAGAAATGGTAACCAAGGGAGACATTAAGAATGTCAGTATCGATAATATCAACAAATTCTTCTGTGAAGCATGTATATATGGAAAAGGTCACAAGTTACCATTGAAAACAGTAGTAAACAGAAAAACTCAACCAGGCGAGTTTATACACAGTGACATATGTGGTCCTATGTCTCAACCATCAGTCGGTGGAATGAGATATTTCATTCTCTTCAAAGATGACAGTTCCGGTTATCGTATCGTTTCATTCATTAAACATAAATCAGATGCTTTCGACTCTTTCAAAAATTTTGTCAATCACTCACGTAACAAGTTCGGGTCACCACCAAAAGTCTTACACGTTGATAACGGAACCGAATACTGTAACAAAATTTTTAAGGAGTATCTCTCGAAAAATGGAATATCATTGGAAACAATAGCTCCCTATACACCCGAACAAAATGGGAGAGCGGAACGAGACATGAGAACAATCGTGGAGAGTGCACGATCGATGATATATGCAAAGGATGTTCCAATTAATTTGTGGAGTGAAAGTGTCAACACAGCAGTGTATATTCTAAATCGCACTCCAACCACTCAAGCACCCGATTCAACACCATATCAATTATGGACAGGCAAAAAGCCTATATTGGATCATACAAAAATTTTTGGATGTGAGGCGTACATGCATATTCCAAAAGAGCTTCGTACAAAACTGGATCCAAAGTGCAAGAAACTAATGTTCGTTGGCTACGAAGGAAATTCTACGAATTATCGCTTATAATATGAAGAATCTGGAAAAAGTTTCCCGCAATGTTGTTTTCAACGAAAATGCAGCTGTTCGTTTTCCAAGAAGAAATACGGTTGAAATACAAAATATAGAAGACAACATTAATGATGGTTGTACTCAATCAAATCAACACGAAAACCAAACAGAAATTCATGAACCTGAAAATAATAATAAAGAAAAAATTCAAGACATAGAAAACTATATAGAGAGACAAGAAGCAACAACACAGCAGTCAATAAATAGTCAAGTGAATGCTGACTACAACTTACGGAATCGCGACAAAATCAGAATGCCTCTACGATATGACTACGAAGCGAATTTTGCTGAAGCTGACATTCCTGAGACGTATGAGGAAGCGATTTCATGTACAGAAGCGAAAAATTGGACGAAATCAATACAGGAAGAATTAGAACAACACATGGGAGATTGTTAAGTTACCACCCGGTGGAAGTACTATTGGATCAAAATGGGTTTTGTGCAAAAGGGTATGCACAAAAACAGGGCATCGACTTCAATGAAACGTTTGCACCGACAACACGTTTTGACTCAATTAGGATTCTTCTCTCCGTTGCAGCACGAAACAATTTTGAGATTATGCAGTTCGACATAAAAACAGCATTCCTGTACGGCAAGTTGCAAGAAGACATTTATTTGACTCCACCAGAAGGGACGAACATCAGTTCAAACATGGTATGTAAATTAAAAAAATCACTATACGGTTTAAAACAAGCTTCGCACTGTTGGAATACAACATTTCATATATTTTTGAGCAAGTACGGGTTCGTACAAAGTAATGCTGATAATTGTTTCTATCGAGGACAATTCATCAACTAAGCTTATGAGCCAATACATTTCTGAAGTATCCAAATTGTGCAACGGACTAAGCAACGACACGCAAATAACAATTTGGTGTTTTATGCTCACCATTGCGCTTGGACATCTCAATTTCACGCCAGTAAAACAAGATTCTGGGATATATTTCGAAGAATTAGACAGAGTCAATTTGTTTTCAAATGAATGGAAAATTATAACGTACTACGATCTGGAAGGTCTATTAACCACAACTAAGCTAATGAGCCAATACATTTCTGAAATATCCAAATTGTGCAACGGACTAAGCAACGACACGCAAATATCACATTTGTGCAAAGGTACTGTGGTAGAGCTTAATCACGTAATCAAGGACATTCTACAAAAATGCAGCCTCCTAAACTTGGAGGTAAACTCGAAACCGAGAACAAAGAGAGCACTGTTAAATGCGGTAGGAATGATCAGCAAATCACTTGTCGGTACTTTGTCAGAAGATGATGCCAATTATTACGACAGGCAGGTTAATAAATTACAACACAACGAAGAGCATCTAAGGAATTTAAAAAAACGAGCAGGGTAGGCTGTGCCGTGGGTTTTGAGCGTGACAACGTCTGTCCGGGACGAAAGAAAAGAAAGCAAAGATCTTGTTGTCTGTGGGACGGATATATTAAATTTTTTTTCTATACTAAATACAAGTCCTACGACTTGCACCGTAGCTCATCACATACATCATTATCACATCACATTATATTATTATAAATTATTTATAATCGAATTTTAATATTCATAACCACTAACTGTGAAGTTGCTGCATATTGCATATTACTGCCCAAACACAGTAATGCAGCTTTTGGTTCAACTCATAAAAAATTTGAGTAGTTTTAAATTATATTAGGAGAGAAAAGTAGTGAGTAGTGCTGCCCATGCATCGAAATGGTATGGTAAGAATGTCGCTTTGAAACATGCAGGCCAATTATTTCTCATTAAATTTCTTTTGCATTGTTCTCTTATTTCTGTAAATGGTCGAATAGTTATTTTGAACCGATGCTTAATGCCATGTATGATGCTTGATTGTTGACTCAATGGACTTAAGCTTGCAGGTTGTCATTGTTATATGCCTCTTTTTTTGGTAACTTATAGTAGTATTTTTTCTGTTACACTACCAAACACGAGAGCACTCACTCACATTTTATGCAATGTTGATAGAAAGAGCAGAGCAGAGCACTGATAGAAAATGAGCAGAGACTAACTATACTATCACTACGGCTGCGGTAAAGAATTAAGGAGGTACGCAGCTTGTGCTGCACAAAAAAATTGGCAGGCAGTCGGTATGCACGAAATTGCGGCTACATTTTAAACCGACTTACAGTCTGCTTGTAGGGCGACAATTTGACATTTACATTTTGCTATTTGCTACCAATTTTAAGTAGCTGCGTAAACTGCGCAGTCGATTTTTCTTTACTGCATTGGCTGAAAAGTGAATTTTTGACCAAAACGCAAAAACGCAGCATAAATTGCGCAACGGCTGAATTCTTGACCGCAGCCTACTACTGCATATGTTTGTTTCGTTCTGCTCTGCTTGATTGTATGTTATTGAAACCACATACATGATCATCAATCACATCACATACAACAGAATTAATAATTTATCAGCTGCTTTAAATGTTCATAACAATTTATTGTGAGGTGGGTACATATTAAATATATCATATCAGTGCACAAACATAGTAATGCAGTTGCGTCGATAGTAGTAGGAGAAGTGAGAGCTGTAAAAAAAAAATTGCGTGTAATCTTTACGCACGGCTGGAGTGAAATTCTTTGACGTTGTGGTCAATATTACGATTAAATTAAAAGGCACGAGTCGCTTAAGAAATTGCTTAGTTCGCGAAATTCCAGACCATAATGATCATATTCCAGAATTCCCATAGGAAGAAGTCTTATAGTCACATATTAGTCCTACATTCCGAGTTTCATACTGTTGAATAATGTAAATATCGAACCGTCAATCTTTTTATTGAAGGTATGTTCGCTCCATGTACTTTAACACAAATCAATGTCACACATGTTTTATACAAGACAATGAACAAACCTTTTTTTGTTCTTCTGTTGCTTTTTCATATTCGACAAACATCTTGTGAAATCACATTTTTGTAAATACTCATTAAAATAATAAACTTATATTTTCAAAAGGTTATGGGCCCAGATATCGCATTGTAAGTGAATATCTGTATTTATAAAAATATTTAAATAGGCATCAAAGTTTACTTTCTACGAGCAAAGAAAAGTGCAGTCATTTTATATATTGAACAAACGCATTACGATTAGCGTTGTACCTAGCAGCAAAAATGGCGGATAAAATAGATGTTATGAATATCAACAAGTTCGACGGTAAAAATTATCGTCAATGGAAGTTCCAAATTATGTGTGCATTGCGAGCAAAAGGTCTACAAGACATTGTAAACTGTGACGAAGTAAAGCCAGATAAAAAAAACTTCAGGAACACAAAAAATGGATTAAGGATGACGCGAACGCCATGTTCACCTTAACCTCCGCAATGGCTTTTGATCAAATTACGTTGGTGGAAAATTGCAAGTCGTCAAGTGAGATAATCATCCAGTTAGATTCCATTTATGAACAAAAGTCGGAAAAAATGATTTATATTGATGAGCGGTTCCATCAATATAAAATGATCTCAAGTGACACCATCTCCCAGCACATCGCAAAGGTAGAAAATTTGGCACAACATATTAAAGAAACAGGAGAAGAAGTCAGTGATGTAGCGATTATCACAAAAATACTCGGAAGCTTGCCTCAAAAATATAGAAATCTAAGACAAGCCTGGATATCGATGGATGAAGCAAAGCAAACGATTGCTAATCTTAGAGCACGTCTTTTGGACGAAGAAGCCAGTCTAATATCATATGAAGAATCAGACTCGGCATTGCTAGTAACCAAGGCAGGATGCAGCAGTTCATCAATTCAACGAAATTCAATCGAAAGAAAAAGTAATCGACCTCGAGTAACCTGCTATAATTGTCAAAAGAAGGGGCATTTTGCCAGTCAATGTCGGGCACCAAAGAAAAATCGAGGAGAAAAGAAACATGCTGATTCAAAAGAAAATAAACATTCACAATCAAATGACACAGCTTTTTCGATAGTTGAAAATAGCTTGTTATTAACATCCACAATTGACGACGATTATTGGATAATGGATAGCGGCGCATCCGCGCATATGACACATAAACGTGAATATTTTTCTATTTTCGAAACAATGGACGATCATGCTTTAGTAAAACTTGGAAATAATCAAGGTCTAGTTGTCAAAGGAAAAGGTACTGTAAAAATTCAAAAACTTATTGGAGAAAATTGGCACCAATCAACAATAACAAATGTGTTATACGTACCGGATCTCAAGAAGGTGTAATAACGAAAGGCATGAAGATTATTATGAAGATTATCAAAGAAGACAACCATGCTGAAGTTTACGAAAACAACAAAATAGTAGCCTGTGCTATTCGAGAATCAAACAATACATACCGATTGTTATTTCGAACAATCACTGTATCAGAAGCGAATGCAACGACCAGTGTGGACATAAAAATTTGGCACGAGAGACTTGGGCATATTAACAAGCAAGAATTAAAAGAAATGGTAACCAAGGGAGACATTAAGAATGTCAGTATCGATAATATCAACAAATTCTTCTGTGAAGCATGTATATATGGAAAAGGTCACAAGTTACCATTGAAAACAGTAGTAAACAGAAAAACTCAACCAGGCGAGTTTATACACAGTGACATATGTGGTCCTATGTCTCAACCATCAGTCGGTGGAATGAGATATTTCATTCTCTTCAAAGATGACAGTTCCGGTTATCGTATCGTTTCATTCATTAAACATAAATCAGATGCTTTCGACTCTTTCAAAAATTTTGTCAATCACTCACGTAACAAGTTCGGGTCACCACCAAAAGTCTTACACGTTGATAACGGAACCGAATACTGTAACAAAATTTTTAAGGAGTATCTCTCGAAAAATGGAATATCATTGGAAACAATAGCTCCCTATACACCCGAACAAAATGGGAGAGCGGAACGAGACATGAGAACAATCGTGGAGAGTGCACGATCGATGATATATGCAAAGGATGTTCCAATTAATTTGTGGAGTGAAAGTGTCAACACAGCAGTGTATATTCTAAATCGCACTCCAACCACTCAAGCACCCGATTCAACACCATATCAATTATGGACAGGCAAAAAGCCTATATTGGATCATACAAAAATTTTTGGATGTGAGGCGTACATGCATATTCCAAAAGAGCTTCGTACAAAACTGGATCCAAAGTGCAAGAAACTAATGTTCGTTGGCTACGAAGGAAATTCTACGAATTATCGCTTATAATATGAAGAATCTGGAAAAAGTTTCCCGCAATGTTGTTTTCAACGAAAATGCAGCTGTTCGTTTTCCAAGAAGAAATACGGTTGAAATACAAAATATAGAAGACAACATTAATGATGGTTGTACTCAATCAAATCAACACGAAAACCAAACAGAAATTCATGAACCTGAAAATAATAATAAAGAAAAAATTCAAGACATAGAAAACTATATAGAGAGACAAGAAGCAACAACACAGCAGTCAATAAATAGTCAAGTGAATGCTGACTACAACTTACGGAATCGCGACAAAATCAGAATGCCTCTACGATATGACTACGAAGCGAATTTTGCTGAAGCTGACATTCCTGAGACGTATGAGGAAGCGATTTCATGTACAGAAGCGAAAAATTGGACGAAATCAATACAGGAAGAATTAGAACAACACATGGGAGATTGTTAAGTTACCACCCGGTGGAAGTACTATTGGATCAAAATGGGTTTTGTGCAAAAGGGTATGCACAAAAACAGGGCATCGACTTCAATGAAACGTTTGCACCGACAACACGTTTTGACTCAATTAGGATTCTTCTCTCCGTTGCAGCACGAAACAATTTTGAGATTATGCAGTTCGACATAAAAACAGCATTCCTGTACGGCAAGTTGCAAGAAGACATTTATTTGACTCCACCAGAAGGGACGAACATCAGTTCAAACATGGTATGTAAATTAAAAAAATCACTATACGGTTTAAAACAAGCTTCGCACTGTTGGAATACAACATTTCATATATTTTTGAGCAAGTACGGGTTCGTACAAAGTAATGCTGATAATTGTTTCTATCGAGGACAATTCATCAATGTGAAAGTATTATTAATACTCTATGTTGATGATGGATTAGTCATGGCTGAAACCAAAGAGGCACTGAAAATAATACTGCATCATCTTCAAGCTACCTTCGAGGTTAAAATAAACGAACCGGATAATTTTGTTGGACTACAAATAGAACGAAATCGTGAAAAACGTTCCATCTTTATTCATCAAACAAACTATATAAATCAAATTATAAAACGATTTAACCTTGAAACAGCAAATCCAATAAGCATTCCGGCTGATCCACATGTACATCTAAATTCAATAGATAACAGTCAAGAATCTAACATCGGTGAAGAAGTGAAAGGTCCATCCATATTATTCATAGACAATCAAAGTGCAATTCGATTGATTCATAATCCAGAGTTCCACCAGCGAACCAAACACATCGGTATTCGATATCACTTCATCAGAGAAAAACTAAAACAAGGAGAAATCTATGTACAATACAAATGTACTAAAGATCAATTGGCCGATATCTTCACTAAACCATTACACTCGGATAGATTCAAAACTCTACGAGAATCTATTTCAACGATTAAAATTTAAAAGATTCACAATATATTCAATTAAAATTACATTTTCTTATTGACGAGTTCTCATTTAGTGGGAGAGTTGAATAATGTTAATATCGAACCGTCAATCTTTTTATTTAAGGTATGTTCGCTCCATGTACTTTAACACAAATCAATGTCACACATATATATAATAACACACATGTTATACAAGACAATGAACAAACCTTTTTTTGTTCTTCTGTTGCTTTTTCATATTCGACAAACATCTTGTGAAATCACATTTTTGTAAATAATCATTAAAATAATAAACTTATATTTTGAAAACATACGAATCCCTTGAGAAATGGCTTGGTTCCGAAAATCCCAGGCCTTATTGGCCAGATCCCAGAATTTCCATAGGAACAAGTCTTATAGTCACATAGTGGTCCTATATTCCGAGTTTCACACGAATCCCTTGAGAAATGGCTAGGTTCCAAAAATCCCAGACCCTATTGGCCAGATCCCAGAATTTCCATAGGACCAAATCTTATAGTCGCATATTAGTCCTACATTCCGAGTTTCAAACGAATCGCTTGAGAAATGGCTTGGTTCCAAAAATCCCAGACCCTATTGGCCAGATCCCAGAATTTCCATAGGAACAAGTCTTATAGTCACATATTAGTCCATAGTTTCATACGAATCCCTTGAGAAATGGCTTGGTTCAAAAAATCCCAGACCCTATTGGCCAGATCCCGGATTTTCCATAGGAACAAGTCTTATACTCACATATTAGTCCTACATTCCGAGTTTCATACGAATCCCTTGAGAAATGGCTTGGTTCCAAAAATCCCAGACCCTATTGGCCAGATCCCAGAATTTCCATAGGAACAAGTCTAATAGTCATATATTAGTCCTACATTCCGAGTTTTATACGAATCCCTTGAGAAATGGCTTGGTTCCAAAAATCACAGACCCTATTGGCCAGATCCCAGAATTTCCATAGGAACAAGTCTTATGATCACATATTAGTCCTACATTTCGAGTTTCATACGAATCCCTTGAGAAATGGCTTGGTTCAATAAATCCCAGACCCTATTGGCCAGATCCCAGAATTTCCATAGGAACAAGTCTTAAAGTCACATATTAATCCTACATTCCGAGTTTCATACGAATCCCTTGAGAAATGGCTTGGTTCCAAAAATCCCAGACCCTATTGGCCAGATCCCAGAATTTCCATAGGAACAAGTCTTATAGTCACATATTAGTCCTACATTCCGAGTTTCATACGAATCCCTTGATAAATGGCTTGGTTCCAAAAATCCCAGGCCCTATTGGCCAGATCCCAGAATTTCCATAGGAACAAGTCTTATAGTCACATATTAGTCCTACATTCCGAGTTTCATACGAATCCCTTGAGAAATGGCTTGGTTCCAAAAATTCCAGACCCTATTGGCCAGATCCCAGAATTTCCATAGGAACAAATCTTATAGTCGCATATTAGTCCTACATTCCGAGTTTCATACGAATCGCTTGAGAAATGGCTTCGTTCCCAAAATTTCAGACCCTATTGGCCAGATCCCAGAATTTCCATAGGAACAAATCTTATAGTCGCATATTAGTGCAACATTCCGAGTTTCATACGAATCGCTTGAGAAATGGCTTGGTTCCCAAAATTCCAGACCTTATTGGCCAGATCCCAGAATTTCCATAGGAACAAATCTTATAGTCGCATATTAGTCCTACATTCCGAGTTTCATACGAATCGCTTGAGAAATGGCTTGGTTCCCAAAATTCCAGACGCTATTGGCCAGATCCCAGAATTTCCATAGGAACAAATCTTATAGTCGCATATTAGTCCTACATTACGAGTTTCATACGAATCGCTTGAGAAATGGTTTGGTTTCCAAAATTCCAGACCCTATTGACCAGATCCCAGAATTTCCACAAACAAATTTTATAGTCGCATATTAGTCCTACACTCCGAGTTTCATACGAATCGCTTTTCAAATGGCTTGGTTCCAAAATTCCAGACCCTATTGGCCAGATCCCAGAATTTCCATAGGAACAAATCTTATAGTCGCATATAAGTCCTACATTCCGAGTTTCATACGAATCGCTTGAGAAATGGCTTGGTTCCCAAAATTCCAGACCCTATTGGCCAGATCCCAGAATTTCCATAGGAACAAATCTTATAGTCGCATATTAGTCCTTCATTCCGAGTTTCAAACGAATCCCTTGAGAAATGGCTTGGTTCCAAAAATCCCAGACCCTATTGGCCAGATCCCAGAATTTCCATAGGAACAAGTCTTATAGTCACATATTAGTCGTACATTCCTAGTTTCATACGAATCCCTTGAGAAATGGCTTGGTTCCAAAAATCCCAGACTTTATTGGCCAGATCCCAGAATTTCCATAGGAACAAGTCTTATAGTCACATATTAGTCCTACATTCCGAGTTTCATACGAATCCCTTGAGAAATGGCTTGGTTCCAAAAATTCCAGACCCTATTGGCCAGATCCCGGATTTTCCATAGGAACAAGTCTTTTTCTCACATATTAGTCCTACATTCCGAGTTTCATACGAATCCCTTGAGAAATGGCTTGGCTCCAAAAATCCCAGACCCTATTGGCCAGATCCCAGAATTTCCATAGGAACAAGTCTTATAGTCATATATTAGTCCTACATTCCGAGTTTCATACGAATCCCTTGAAAAATGGCTTGGTTCCAAAAATCCCAGACCCTATTGGCCAGATCCCAGAATTTCCATAGGAACAAGTCTTATGGTCACATATTAGTCCTACATTCCGAGTTTCATACGAATCCCTTGAGAAATGGCTTGGTTCCATAAATCCCAGACCCTATTGGCCAGATCGCAGAGTTTCCATAGGAACAAGTCTTAAAGTCACATATTAATCCTATATTCCGAGTTTCATACGAATCCCTTGAGAAATGGCTCACTTAAAAGTGTGAAGCTGTTGATCATAACAGTAGGACATTCTGTTGATCAGAACAGTCGGACACTTCTGTTGATCACAACATTCGGACATTTAACAGTGTCTCACTTAAAAGTGACAGAACAGAGAACAAAATGCTGTTAAAATAGTTCCATTTAACATTCGACTTTTTGAATATGTACCCCTTGTAGTGAGACGTTGTCACGTCAAAAATCAGATGTATATCATGGGGACAACCGTCAACATCTTCAATAGAATGCAGCAAGTTAGAGACAGCCAAATTAAAACGCTGAACACAAAATTCTCCTCAATACTAAAAATTCTAGACAATTGCACTAATAGTATCCAAAATCCTCAATCCAATCTAAAAGAATAATATACGAAATTAAGTTACCAATACCTTTCAAAGAAATCTACCAGCTTTATAAAATTTTATCCTTCCCCACTAAAATACAATATGATTTCCTCTATATCCAGCGCCAGCGTTGCCATAATGACGTTAATATCGTCATTTTGACGTTTTCAGCTTAAGAATACGATGGGACGTTTTCTCAACGGGTCGTAGTACAAAAACGACGTTTTTCGAAATAAACCACGAAATATTTTTTTCTGTAATTAATACCTACCTATTCTTTGATTAGTTTGTCTGTTTGCTGCCAGCTTGGTTTCAGTTGATAGTCAAAATGAGCTTGGATTGAAATTTAAGCAAAATATTTCAACAATTTGTAAGTTTTAATTTCTTTTACACAGTAAAAGGAAAATTTTTGAACTCGGTATTTTTGCAGATTTACCCATTTCCGTATCTCCTGAGTTAGAAATTTTTTGTAAGAAAACGGCATGTAAAAATTGAACTTTTTTTGATAATTCTCTAGTCGGAGATAAACATGCCGGCAGTTTGAATAAAATTAGATTTTTTAAAGAATTATATGGGAGTCCTTCGGTGCTGGGACCTGATAATAATAATTGTCGTAGTAGTCGGTCGTTTTTCGGAATTAAATTTTTAATTTTTTAATTATTTCTTTTTAAATCATGAAGATTTAAAAGAAAAGAATCCAATTTCAAATCATCATGAAAAGCCTGAATTGGAGGAAGTTACGAGGAACCGCAGAGAATCATCAAGAGCTCAATTCGAGTCAAGATTTTGCACTCATCCTTGATGTAATGTTTGGCGTTGGAGCTTATCGGCTCGATGGTTGTGCGTGCCTTTTTCGTTTGTTAGGCCTGGTACTCCAAACGAATCCGGTACAATTAACTGTCGAGTTGTGGGCATTCAAGAAAGAAGTCAGCTAGTTCCTGAAAGACAGAATTTTTCAATAGATGCTCCAAGAATTTTGAAGGCTCGCGTATATCTTTTTTTTTGTGTAATATTTTCTTGGTCAAGGTTTTTTGTAGTTTTCCTTGACCATAATCCATTCATTAAAGCATTTGGACTCGCGTCGTTTTAGTTTCGTGAACGTTTTTTCCGTATTGCTTTTTTCAATAAATCAGGAAGAATTCCGACAAAATAAAATTGAAACCGGCTACAAACGTGAGAAATGTGATATTGTAAATCACATTTCTCCGATTTAATTCTTAATTTTAATAAAGGGCTTAGCCCACCTTATTGCCGTGGCGCAATTTAAAGAAAATCGGCTATTTTTTTCATAAAATTTGTATGGGAGCACACTGACCCTGGGTCCCGATCTTTACCAAGTTTTTAAAAAAGTGTTGTCAATCGGGGACACACATGTGTATAAAATTTGAAGGAAATCATGTACAATTTTTTATGAAATTTGTATCGGTTTCAGAATCTGGCAGAACTTTCTTACCAAATAGATTTGTTAAGAAAAGAGGAAGGAAAAGGTTTGCAACACTTAGATAAGCACGATGCTCAACATTATACAGTAATATATAGTTTGGCTTTAGTGACATGCATAATCCTGTTGTATATTTATAAATACCATTCTAAATTGAAAGACATTGAAACAGAATTAAAACAGAAACCAACAGAAAATGAAAATAAACCAAATACCAAAACCCAATGAGGAAATTATCGATGGAGTTTTTGTCGATCAATCGAAACCGAGCCCAAGACTCACATTATCATCATAAATGAAAACATATATATAATTTAAAGAAGAAAAAAAAAATAACTAGTAACGTAAGAAACATAAAATCAATTATTAGTGTTTAAAATATTTTTTAGAAATATGAAAAATAAAACAAAAAAACAATTATTAATGTTTAGAATAATTTATTTTTTTAAAAAAAAACAAAAGGAAATCATAATTTATTAATGTTTAGAAATATAGATCAATTAAATGAATAGAATCGTAAAAAAAATTAGACTACTTTACCTCTTTTATAATTATGTACACAAGAAAAAAAAAGAGAAGAACAATGTATTAAATTTTATTGTAAGTACGGTTAAATATGGCTTTTCAACTATGTCTCAAAAATTCCAGAACAGCACTGCAGCTATAACAAAAAGCAATGCACGTAATTCATCACTCTGTGTTTAATGCTGTGTATACACAGCACTGCAGCTATAGCATTCCCAATTGTTCCATACCGAATACAATGCTGTACGGCGGCGGATACACAAAATCCAAAGTCAAGTACAATTATGAATTGTAGGTATAGAGAACAAGGGTGAATGGACATAGTCAACGGCAACAGCTGGGTGCATGAACTATATCCAGAGCATTTGACGAACTTTATGCTGAGGCATTTATATTGTGTAATAATTTTCCGGCTTAATTGTTTAGCCTAATATTATTGATATTGGGTAATAATTTAATTGCTTACGCAGTTAATAGGGCATCGCACTATATCTGGAGCATTAATTATTTGATTTATCGATATTGGGAAATATCGCTGATGAGTGCATTTCCGTGAACTGCGTTGACTTGGGGACAAAGATCGTTTGGATTTGAGCGTATAAAAGAGGAGTGATATCCAGTTAAAAAGTCAGAGTTAATCCGAAGTTAAAACCAGGAAGTAATTCTAGTAGAGGTCGCAGCCGAGCTTAAGACAGCGGGCCTCCCTAGGATTGTAAAACATTATAAAATTATTAAAAAAAACTTACCAAATTATCTAGTAGAGGTCGCAGCCGAGCTTAAGACAGCGGGCCCGTCTGGTAATATATAACCAAAATAAAATAAAGTACCTAATTGAAAAAATACTAAATAAACGTTTTATTTAAAAATTAACTCTCCGCCCAAGTAGCTCTTCCCTTAGTCAAATAAGGAAGCACGGCTACTCACATCGGCGTAAAACATTGGGAAGGTTTGGCCTGGTGCCAAGCTCGAGGTTGTTGCAAAGGAGGATATCCCTAGCCGACCAAGAGCGCGGACTTGGACGGCTAAGCAATCCCTCCCTTCCGACCAAAGGCGTGATTCAGTTTGGATGGAACCACATCACACTTTGTGAAGGATGAGATAGTAGCAGGTAAACCACCCACTTATCCCTCAACTTCTTCGGAGGAGGATGAGCTGGACAACACTGTTGTGGAGGTTTCTCTGCCCAAGGGTAGCAATAATGCTGCGGGTTGTACAGATTAATCTTCAGCACTCCAAAGGCTTCGGCATCCCTTCTACTCAGTATTTGTAAAGACGGAGAAGATATAGTCCTGATACAATTACCTTGGGTTGTTAACAACCGAGTTTGTGGACTCAGGACTCCTAATTACTTTCCACTATATGTGTCAGACTAAGGTGAACCCAGATCCCACATATTAGTGAAAAATAGTCTCAATGTATTCTTACAACCGCGGTGAAGCTGGAGACTGCCAAAGGTGCATATTTGATGGCATCGGCATATCTGGCACACGACTGCGTGGAATCTCTACCAGGTGTCAATCTGGAAAGATTAATAGAGGAAGCGAAATCCAAGAAAACCGGCTTAATAATCGGATGAGAAGCTAACGCGCACCATTCGGTATGCGGCAGTACTGACATAAACGACAGAGATGAGCTTATTTTTGATTTTATTTTTTTACTAACCTGGTTGTTTGAATCAACGTTCATTACCAAAAATAGACAAGAGGTCCTAGACATCATCCTTGTCTCCGACTCAATTCACCACAAAATTCTAAACTGGAAGGTTTCGGCTGAGCACTCTTTCTCAGATCACCGTTACATTCAGTTTAGTCTGGACGTTGAACCTCCTTGCGAATCAGTATTCAGAAATTATCGCAAATCCGATTGGCTCAAGTATAGAGATACGTTTAGACGTCATCTTAACGATGGGGCTAGTTATCCTCCCACTTACTTTTTTGAGCTTGACAATAAGGTCAAGGAACTCACCTTGGCCTTAAATAGAGCTATGTCCGCTTTCTGTCCTCTTATTCTACCTAGGGGTAAGAAGAGACCACACTGGTGGAACTCTGAGCTGGGCCAATTTAAAAAAAGCTGTAGAAAGCTTTTCAACTTCGCCAAGTTCACAGGAACCGAGACCGACTGGGATGCCTATGTTATGGAGAGAGGTCCCACTTGGGGTTCTGCTACTAGCAAGGACATCACGACACGCTCGTGGTTGCTCGGTCTAGCTCGTCAGACGGGCGGTTCTTGTCTCTTGCCAGTGGCACCTCCTCATGAACAAAAAAAAATTATAAAAAAGGTAAAAAAAAGGGGGAACAAGATAGGAAATGGGAAGGATATCCTCTCAGTCCAGTTGCAGCCAGGTCGTTCCTTCACTTTCGTAAAATTAAACCTATAAATATACTAATCTATGTTAACATATATTAAAATTTAAAAATGAAAGAAAATTATTATTTTTTCTTTTAAGAAAAATTTTTATTTCTTTAACTATCTTATTTATCTATAACCTAACATATTCTAGAAGGAATGACCTGGTTGCATCTGCACCGAGGCATCGCGAAATCATCAAGGAAGTGGTCGACTTTGTTCAGTCTATCAGTCCACAGTTCGTCAGGTCATCATCTAAAAACCGCCGGAGAAATACACCACAGGATCATCGATCCCAGCCACACACCTTCAGCCAACTCATCTACACACTCATGATGTTCAACATCAGATATAAGCAAGAGATAAAGGGAAAATAATACCTCCAACCCAAGGTTAAAAAAAATTAAAATTCAAAGTTTCTTCATTTAAACGTTATAAAACTTTTATTATAAATAAATTAATTTTGGGGACTGTTTATTAGTATTTGAATTCAGAAGAATTTATATAAAACTTTACTGTTCTTAGAAATCAAATGTTATATATACAGGGTGTATCCGTTAAGGTGGCAAATACTTAAAGGGATGATTCCTTGGTTAATTTTGTGAAAAAAATCGTATGGAAAGGGGGGGGGGTCTGCGGTGTACGTAGCGTTTCAATGTGAAGATACGTACTTTTGACCTTACATCACTTCACACCCTGTAACTCTTAAACGCTTCTAGCTACAAGATCACTGTTGATCATTTTTGAAACAAAATTAAATTTTTAAGATCAAATAATGTACCTTTTTTTTAAATTCTTGAAACCGTTACCGATATAAACGTCGTCAAAATCCAAAAATGTCTTTTATTTTCTTAAATTTTATTTTCAAACGCGAATATTTCGAAAATTGCTCTCGGAAATTTTTTTTTGACAAATGCAATATTAAAGCCTATTAAATTTTCTACAAATCTACCTAATAATATTAATGTATTCGGTCAACAGCAGCAGGGTTAAAAATGAAAGTTTGTAAAATGAACGAAAACGTACTTTTGACCTTACATGACTTCACACCCTATAACTCTTGAACGCTTCCAGCTACAAGCTTGCTATTGGTCTTTTTTGAAAGAAAATTACATTTTTAATACACTTTCTTAAATTATTTAAGCCATACCGATAAAAAAGTAGTCAAATTCAAAACTGTATGTTTATTTTTGGAAATTTAAAATTGTATTTACCAACACGATTATTTCGAGAAATGCTCTTGGATACATTTTTTTTATAAATACAGTATTGAAGCCTATTTAATTTCCTCCAAACACATGATACAATATTTGTGTATTCGGTTAACAGGAGCGAGATAGTGCATGTTGTGTTACTACTAATACACATAAGAAGGGTTGCATGGCGTCCTAGTGTTCCTGCAGCAAAAGTGCAACAAAATTACACGGGAAATGGATGCACCCTTACCACATCCCTCCAGTGCATAGACTGCTTCATAGACTTGCCAAGAAAGACCTAATTTTGTGAGTCGATTTCACAACATCGAATGGAGACATAAAATTGGTGGTGAAAATGAACACATGAAAATGGTGTCCACTCTCAAAATTAGGTCCTTATTGGTATGTCGAAGCATGGTATGTTGAAGCAGATTATGCACTGGAGTGAACTGGTAAGGGTGCATCCGTTCTACGTGTAATTTTGTTGCACTCTTGCTACGGGAACACTGAGACGTCATGCAACTCTTCCTATACGTAATAGTAGTAACACAACCCGCACTATCTCGCTCTTTTTGACTAAATACACTAATATTATGTTATGGATTTGTAGGAGATTGAATAGGCTTTAAAAGTGCACTTGTCAAAAAAAATGTATCCGATAGCATTTTTTTCATTAATCGTGTTTGTAAATACAATTTTAATAAAAAAAAATTTGATTTTGACGAACTTCATATCGGTATGGCTTAAATAATTTAAGAAATTGTATATTGTTGGATCTTTTCTTTCTTTCTTTTCTTTCTTTTTCTTTCAAAAAAGACCAATAGCAAGCTTGTAGCTGAAAGCGTTCAAGAGTTATAGGGTGTGAAGTCATGTAAGGTCAAAAGTACGTTTTCGTTCATTTTACAAACTTTCATTTTTAACCCTGCTCCTGTTGACCGAATGCATTAATATTATAAGGTAGATTTGTAGAAAATTGAAAAGGCTTTAATATTGCATTTGTCAAAAAAAAATTATCCGAGAGCAATTTTCGAAATATTCGCGTTTGAAAATAAAATTTAAAAAAAGAAAATTTTTTTTAGATTTTGACGACGTTTATATCGGTAACGGTTTCAAGAATTTAAAAAAATGTAGATTATTTGATCTTAAGAATTTAATTTTGTTTCAAAAATGATCAACAGTGATCTTGTAGCTAGAAGCGTTTAAGAGTTACAGGGTGTGAAGTGATGTAAGGTCAAAAGTACGTATCTTCACATTGAAACGCTACGTACACCGCAGGGGTTGAAAATAGACCCCCCCCTTTCCATACGATTTTTTTCACGAAATTAACCAAGGAATTATTCCTTTAAGTGTTTGCCACCTTAACGGATACACCCTGTATATATGTGTATTTAAAGGAAATGTATAATGTATAATTTTAAATTAAATTCAATTCAAAAAAATTCAAAAAAGGTAAACTCAATTTTAAACCAATTGAATCTCAATAAAAAAAAACTCAAAAAAGTAAAAACTGAATTTTAAATTTAATATTTCTCAATTAAAAAAAAACTCAATTCACGGTTTGAGAAGTTTTCTTTTTTCCTTGAACTTAGAACTCTGCTTGAGAAATACATTCGATCAAGTTTTTTTTTAAATTCTGAGGTTCGATAAACTGCAATAAGCTCCGTCGCTGGCAAAAAGATTGTTTATTGGTTTTGCAGCGTTTTAGATTTTTTTCTAGAGTGAAATTCCCCTTAATAGCTTAATGGCAAATGGCTTTTGCTCTAGTAAAATGTATTCGCACTGTCTCACTAATAGGTATAAATTGTTTTTAGGAACTGTGGCGACTCTACGTATGTCTCCCTTTCGAACAATTTAGCGCACTTTATTGCTTCCGCAAAAACTTTTAAAATCTTGAATTCTTGGTTACTGATAAAATAAAATATGGCGGTTTACCTTGGCCGGATCAGTCCTAAGGCACCCGTCGCCCACAATATATCCCAGGTACTTGATTTTTTTGTAACAGAATTTACTTTTTTCCACATTGATTGTTAAGCCAGCCCTGCGAAGACACTCAGCTATGTCCTCTAGCAAACCCATATGGCTTTCGAAGTCCGGAGAGCAGACATGGAGATCGTCAAGGTATACAAAGACATTGTCTTTGAGCCTTGACGGTATCACCTTGTCCATAATCCGACACATTCTCTGGGCAGCGTTAAAAAAAGAGCAGGGTAGGCTGTGTCGAGGACACGGCCGTGGGTTTTGAGCGTGACAACATCTGTCCGGGACGAAAGAAGAGAAAACAAAGATCTTGTTGTCTGTGGGACATAAACACGGACGTATATATTAAATTTTTTTTCTATACTAAATACAAGTTCTACAACTTGCACCGTAGCTCATAACATACATTATCATCACATCACATTATAATATATAAATTATTTATAAGCGAATTTTAATGTTCATAACCACTTACTGTGAAGTTGCTGCATATTGCATATTACTGCCCAAACACAGTAATGCAGCTTTTGGTTTGAACTCATACAAAATTTTAGTAGTTTTAAATTAAATTAGAAGAGAAGAGTAGTGAGTAGTGCTGCCCATGCTTCGAAATGGTATGGTAAGAATGTCGCTTTCAAACATGCAGGCCAATTATTTCTCATTAAATTTCTTTTGCATTGTTCCCTTATTTCTGTAAATGATCGAATAGTTATTTTGAACCGATGCTTAATGCCATGTATGATATTTGATGGTTGACTCAATGGTCGATGGTGTATTCATTGTTCAGTGGCAGACATCCAACTTACGATCGAACATTTCTTCTTCGACTGAGAAACTGGCATTTTTATAATGTTAAATTTAGCTTCATTTTTATATAAAAAAAATCTGTGTTTAAAATGATTTTTTGTAGAAGATTATTACTTAAATATATTAAAGCTAATATCTGCAATACAAGGAAATATTGTTTAATGTAAATAACAAAAAATAAATTACTGTAATACTTTTAATAATAATTAAAAAATGCAGAAACCATTCAAACTTTTGTGCACAAAATGCCAAACAACACTGAAATGAAAATTTCTAAATATAGTCTTCTCTAGGCGATTCTCAAATTTTCAAGTACGATACGCCTTCTTGATATTAAAAAATCAAACCAGCAATCGAACTTACTGTATACATGACTAAGGATAAGATAAGCCAACAGAAAACGAAATAGCAGCAACAAAATTTGTATTTTTTTTCTCTCTCACAGAGCACTGTATCATTTACGCAATGTTGATAGAAAGAGCAGAGCAGAGCACTGATAGAAAATGAAAATTGCAGCTATATTTTGAACCTACTTACAGTCTGCTTGTAGGGCGACAATTTGACATTTACATTTTGCTATTTGTATCCCATTTTAAGTAGCTGCGTAAACTTCACAGTCGATTTTTCTTTAATGCATTGGCTTAAAAGTGAATTTTTGACCAACATGCAGCATAAACTTCGTTCTGCTCTAATTGATTGTATGTTATTGAAACCACATACATGATCATCAATCACATCACATACAACGAATAAATAATTTATAAGCTGATTTAAATGTTCATAACAATTTATTGTGAGGTGGGTACATATTAAATATATCATATCACTGCAAAAAAAAGTAATGCAGTTGCGTCGAATAGTAGTAGGAGAAGTAAGAGCTGTTAAAAAAATATGTGCGTGTAATCTTTACGCGCGGTTGGAGTGAAATTCTTTGACGTTGTGGCCAATATTACGATTAAATTAAAAGGCACGAGTCGCTTGAGAAATTGCTTAGTTCCCGGAATTCCAGACCATAATGATCATACTCCAGAATTCCCATAGGAGGAAGTCTTATAGCCGCATATTAGTCCTGCATTCCGAATTTCATTTCAATCGTTTGAGAAATTGCTTTGTTCCAGAAATTCCAGACCATAATAATCATATTCAAGAATTTCCATAGCAAGAAGTCTTAAGCCGGAACTATAATGTAATTTCATCTCTTTACGCTAGTGTGAAAACCCGACGATTAAATGAGCGAATACAATGAAAATGTATGCTGCGCCCATAATAGCGTTCGCAATACTTTCGTTACTTTGCCAATCGATTAGATGTGCGCTGGCGAATGCATTTTCTTAAGAAAACTTGACAGTTGTCATATGTTATTTCGTCGAGGTGACAAAACTACATTTTGGTCGGATGAGAAACTTTAGAATCTTTGGAAAGCATTTCGTCGGATTTTGACTTTAACGTAAGGGGGCGAAATTGCATTATAGTTTAGCCTTTATAGTCGCATCTTAGTCCTACATTCCGAATTTCATGCGAATCGCTTGAGAGATTGCTTTATTCCAGAAATTCCAGACAATAATGATCATATTCCAGAATTTCCATAGGAAGAAATCTTATAGTCACATCTTAGTCCTACATTTCGAATTTCATGCGAATCGCTTGAGAAATTGCTTTATTCCAGAAATTCCAGACAATAATGATCATATTCCAGAATTTCCATAGAAAGAAATCTTATAGTCACATCTTAGTCCTACATTTCGAATTTCATGCGAATCGCTTGAGAAATTGCTTTATTCCAGAAATTCCAGACAATAATGATCATATTCCAGAATTTCCATAGGAAGAAATCTTATAGTCACATCTTAGTACTACATTCAGAGTTTCATAAGCATCTCTTGAGAAATGGCTTTGTTCCAAAAATCCCAGACCCTATTGGCCAGATCCTAGAATTTCCATAGGAACAAGTCTTATAGTCACATATTAGTCCTACATTCCGAGTTTCATACGAATCCCTAGAGAAATGGCTTGACTCCAAAAATCCCAGACCCTATTGGCCAGATCCCAGAATTTCCATAGGAACAAGTCCTATAGTCACATATTAGTCCTACATTCCGAGTTTCATACGAATCCCTTGAGAAATGTCTTGGTTCCAAAAATCCCAGACCCAATTGGCCAGATCCCAGAATTTCCATAGGAACAAGTCTTATAGTCACATATTAGTCCTACATTACGAGTTTCATACGAATCCCTTGAGTAATGGCTTGGTTCCAAAAATCCCAGACCCTATTGGCCAGATCCCAGAATTTCCATAGGAAGAAGTCCTATAGTCACATATTAGTCCTACATTCCGAATTTCATGCGAATCGCTTGATAAATTGCTTTGTTCAAAAACTCTAGTTCCTCATGACCAAATCCCATTGGATATTAAAAAACGTTACTTAAAATCTGTTAAAAACGTAACTTAACATCTGTTAAAAAAACGTTACTTAACATCTGTTAAAAACGTAACTTAACATCTGTTAAAAAAACGTTACTTAACATCTGTTAAATAGTGACATTTAACATTTGAGTTTTTGAACATGGACCCTCTTAAACCTTGGAGTGAGACGTTGTCACGTCAAAAGGCCAAAAGGCATTACTGTAAATTGATACAGTGGTCGCCCAGGGACTGTGAAGGCCGTTTTCTCTCTGGACTTCTTCTCCAACGGGATTTGCCAGAAGGCGTCCTTCAGGTCGATACCCGAAATAAACCGAGTGTGCTGCAACCGGCTCAACAACCCTTCAATGTGGGGCAATGGGTACGCGTCTTTTTTTGTTGCGTCAATAACTTTTCGTAAGTCTAGACACAGCCTGTTTTTGTCAGGTTTCCTCACCAGCACAACCGGAGAACTCCACGCACTCTGTCTTTCTTCGATCACTCCCAGAGAAATCATGCGATCGAGCTCGTCGAAGAGGAGCTTGTGGATCGCCGGAGGCACTGGGTGTGCCTCTGTTTGATCGGCTCCACTTCGGCGGTCTCGATCACATGCTCCTCCAGGCTTGTCTTGCCGAGGTCAAGTTTCGCGTAGGACGGGTATGTACTTGGTCGTCACCGCCTGTAGTGCCTCCGTCTGTGCTGGCGAGAGAACCCGCATCGTCGGGTCTGTGGTCGTCGTGTCTAGTATATCTATCTCTGAGATGATTTCCGGAGCCACTTCAAAGGTTTTCCAAAAATTCACTCCGAGATAAAGTGCTTGTTGTAGGGACGGAACAACATAAAATTCTAAATTTTCTGTTCTGTTCCTCCAAGATATTGGAATGGTCACTGTGCCTATTATCTTTTGTCTCTTTTCGTCCGCTGTCCGTATATTGCAATTTATTGTTTTGATCTGAAGTCTATTATCCTCGATAAACTTTATTGCCCCCTTCCCTACACAACTTACAGACGCGCCACTGTCCAAAAGACCTAACACCATATCGTCTAGTAATTTGACCTTCGCAAAGGGTCTGTTGTCATCTTCTGTCTGTAGAACAGTGGCTTCCAAATTCTTAAACCTACTTCTTTTCCGAGCAAATTTTTCCCGCAATTTTTTTTATTTTTATAAATTTCTTCTCCATTTTTTCTTTTTCTTACAGGTAGCGTTTGAATGATTTTGTTATCGTCTTTTTTATGAACTGTCTTTCTAAAATTTTTACTATTTTTGTTTCTGTTTCTCCGGGACCTTGTCTATTGGGCGAACACTCCCGGATGCTTCGCCCTTCAACAGGTTTTCCGGATCACTTTAGCAAGACGGACACAAAAAGACGGGTACATTGGGTTTACCACATTGAAAACAGACTAGTGAATAGAAATGAGACGGACATGGATTTTGAACATCACCACACACAACCTTTCTATCGTCAGTATTAACATTTCGTTAATTTCCTTTCTTTTAAAATTGTTCTCCCTTGCATTAAGGTGCTTCTTTGCCTGACGGCAAGCCGATCGTAAGTCGGAGAGAGAGAAGATAAAGCAGCCGAAAATTAAATTACCTATCTTGTCGCGGAGGTTCTATTTCAGGATGGTAACGAGCTCTTCTTGAGATAACTTTTTTGAAGACCAGAGACCTCACACTTGAAAAAAAGTCGTCGCAGCTTTCACTTGTCATCTGCTTTCTTTCCATTATGTCTCTCATGATTTCGTGGTCAGAGTCTGCCGCACGGAATTGTCGTAATAGTTCCCTCTTCACGTCATGGTAATTCAGAAAGTTATCGTCGGCCCGCTCTTCCAGGAACTGCCAGTACCATCTCTCGGCTGCTCCGGAAAGAAGGTAGTGGAACTGGTTAAATATTTGTTCCTAGCAGACGTTCAATCTCTGCTGCATCGTTTAGATGCCATCAAACTTAATGTTCCATTTATGTATATCGCTTTTTTGGTGGGCATGTGGTGAAGTCGATTTGATGAAGTCTTCGGTTTCTGTCGAAGATTATGCCAAGCCGGTGGAGAATTCTGTCGCCGGCAGATAGGTCTTGTTTCCCTCGCTTCAGACCTCTGAAGCGGCGTGGACCTCTGAGGTATGCGTCCGCTCCCAGCCTGCTGTGATTCCAGCATTTCTACCTTTAGTGATAGCATTTCTAATTGGCTTGTGAGGGTGTTGGAAACCATTTCTAGTTTTTTTTAAAGAGTGATCCCAGTGCCAACTGGTCCCTTTGGATTACCCCAGAAACTACCTCCTGAATCTTGTCCAGTAGGTGGTTATCTTCCGGAGGAGGATTTGGCCCTACTGTCCCTTGATCACTGCCAAGTATGCTATCAACCCCTTCTCTGTCACGACTACTATCGAGGTTCATGTTATTGAGCACTTGGTCAAAGTGTTATTCACCACCTTTCTTCGAGTGGCTTCTTTCTAAATTAGAGACACCCGACTTTGACTTATCAACGCCGAAGTCAACACATGATGTGGAACCCGCATTACTTTGACCTCTAACTTTAATCAAGGCTCCTCCTGAAGCTTTTCTCGAGTTTTGCCTCGTCTTAACCCCCGATCTCAAGTTGGGGCAAACTCTAGGGACAGCACCAGTCTTTTTATTATGATTACTTATAATTTTTAAATGGGTTCTATCCTCAAAACAAAAAAAGAAAAGGAAAAAACAAACCGTTAAAGCGAATTTTTCTTTGTTTCTTTCCAAAAAAAATCTGAATTCCGGTTTAAAAAATTTATAAAAATCGAAATTTGCTGTTACTAAAACAAACAAAAATCAAAGAATGAATTTATATTATTTAAAATTGTAATTTCAATAAATGGGTTGATGTGTGGCTGGGTCGGTTCTCCCATGATAGTTCTCAACACTCTCAATTTTGTAGTCTGTCCTAGTCTTGTATTACATGTCATCGTCGGTTTCCTTGGCGATTTTGCGGAAAGTCGTCAAACGTCAATAGGGGCTTTATCTCATCTCGGCGAGTCGCAACACAAAGCACTGGCGAGTAGCCTCTATGCTGAGGTCGACCCGCCAAGAGTGAGAGGAACCTCCACTTAAAGACGAAGGGGGCACTGAACCCACATTTACAAGTATTGTATGTACTTAACGTAATGGCTGCCCAGTGCTCCCATCGTCCATATCTAGATACTTGGTGTCAAGACTATTAGAGTCTGGCTCCAACAATTCTGAGGTTCTTGTCTTCGATAAACTGTAATAAGCTCCGTCGCTCACACAAAGATCGTCTATTAGTTTTGCAGCCTTCTTTTTTTTTTTATTCTCTTTATTAACTTCGCGTGCCCGTGGCTGGCTGGCTGGTGGGCAGAATCTTGTGATCAATTTTTAACACACTTTCTAAAGTCCGATTTTGTTCAAATTTGGCACACATTATTTCCCATGACAATACTTTCTATTGAAATTTCCATACAATTTTCTTAAAAAATTTACCCGATTTTATTCGAACTGCACATTGTGTATTCCCGATTAGAAAATTTACACGAAAATTTTTTTTATGGGTTATTATATTCTAGAGTGAAATTCCCCTTAATAGTTTAATGGCAAATGGCTTTTCCTCTAGTAAAATGTATTCGCACTGTCTCACTAATAGGTATAAATTGTTTTTAGGAACTGTTGTGACTCTACGTATGTCGCCCTTTCGAACAATTTAGCGAACTTTATTGCTTCCGCAAAAACTTTTAAAATTTAGAATTCTTGGTTACTGATAAAATAAAATATGGGTGATCTCCCGACGACTTTTTTTTAAAAAACTTTTTCACTCTAATTCTACTATTTCCGCAAATAAGACTCTTAGAATTTAAAATTTCCTTTCATTTATGGCCTTTGTTTTAAAAAAATTATTTTATTTAAAGGGGAGACGACTTTACGTCACACTGATAGTTAGTCTTCGACTCTTTAAAAAATGTTTTAGCGCACTCGCACTTTTTTTACTTTAATTCTATTATTTCCGCAAATAAAAACTTTTAAAATTTAAAATTTCTTTTTCTTTATAGCCTTTGCTTTAGGAAAAATTATTTTATTTCAAGGGGAAACGACTTTACGTCACAAACTGATAGTTAGTCTTCGACTGACTCTAAATTTTCTCTCTCCGCCTGAAGAAACCTTCTCGCCGAAACTTCTAGAGAAATTCCAATCGCTTTTTCTTTTTCCTTAAGACATTTCTTATGCCTTTCTATTCTTTTTTGTCCCTTTTCGTCGGCCGTCCAAAATTGCTACCTGACTGACCTCTGACTGGTGGAAGTGCAATTAAACCTCCACGTGGTGGCCGCCGGTAATTTTCCTCCAATGCAGGAAAAGCTGAATGATCGGGCTAGTCCCTTCAAAGTAAGGTTGGCGCGAGGCCAGTAACCTCGCCTGTAAAAAATTATTATTACGGAACCCAAAATCAGCCTCGGATACACTGATGAACGACGAAGACCACGGCAACGGAAACGGCTAAACGATTTAAGAATTTTCTCATGGAACGTACGCTCACTGTATAGAGCTCGAGCTGCACAGCAGCTGGCCGATACCTCTAAATATAAGGCTGACATAACAGCAAACCAGGAGATGCGGTGGACAGGGAATGGTGTCTTACAAAAATCAGAATATGACATATATAACAGCTGTCATGCAAGACATCATGTGCTCGGGGTGGGGTTTCTAGTCAGGAAAAGAATGAAACCCACCGTTGTCGGCTTTAAAGCAATAAATGAACGGGTAGGCACCCTTCGCATTCGGGGCAAATTTAAAAACATGAGCCTCATAAACGTTCACGCACCTACAGAGGATTCTCCAGGTGATGAAAAAGAAGAACTCTTTGAATCATTCGAACGGGAACTCCATGCCTGCCCTCAGTTTTTTTTTTTTTTTTATTTCCCAATTAAATTTTACTTCTGTCCTTAATAGGACATTAAGTAATTGATTGTACATACATTTCACGGGATATAACTACTACTTCTTTTTTGGTTTTAGTTACATATACATACATATATAATTTATTTTGCAGGTCCGCGTCTCTTAAGTCGTCTTCTTGTGATGGTTTCCTGATAGGGTAAAGCTTGTAGGTCATTGTTTGTGTGCGTGGACAACTTTCTTATGTGTTGTGTGCTCATATTTTTTATTTCTTCATTGATCTATAATTGTCGGAAGGATTTTGTTTTGCAGTCTTTGAATAACGGCTACATTTGATGTACTGGCGGTGCCCCATATCTGTATTCCATATGTCCAAAAAGGTTTGATTAGGGTTTTGTATATTAACAGTTTGTTTTCTGTCGATAGTTTTGAACTTTTGTTTTGAACTTTTAAGAGCCAATATAGTTTGTTAAATTTATTTTAATTTGGTTTCGTTTTTGTGTTATGGGATGTTTCCATGTCAGATTGTTATCTATGTGAATTCCCAGGTATTTGGCATGGTTGTCAATAGGGATTTGCTTGTTGTTTAAATAAATGGCTTGAGTGCTAAAACTTCTTTTGGTGCTATAAATTACTTGTACAGTTTTATCTTCATTGACGTGAATTCCCCATCTGCTGAACCAGTCAACTGTTTTGTCCAGTATGTCCTGTATTATGTTGGTAGCCGTTTGAAGGCAATTATGAGAAGAAAGAATCACCGTGTCATCTGCAAATGTTGCTACCATAGTGTTTAGATTCCTTGGTTTTGGTATGTCAGCTGTATATAAAAGGTATAATATCGGTCCCAAAACACTTCCTTGAGGAACACCTGCGTCTACTTAACATGTATCTGAATTTCCGTCATTGTACTGTACATAAAATAATCTCTCGTTTAAATAGCTCTTAATAAGGGGATAGTAGTCTGGTAGCATTCGCTTTAGTTTTTGTAGAAGTCCTTTATGCCAAACACTGTCGAATGCTTTAGCAACGTCTAGGTAAACGGCCACACAATATCTTTTCTCGTCCAGGTCGTTGAGGATCTTATTTGTTACTCTATGAACTTGTTGAATTGTTGAAAATTGTCTACGGAATCCGAATTGATGGTCGGGGATAAGGCTTTTTTGCTGTATGGCTATTTCCATACGGTCGAGAAGCAATTTTTCAAATATCTTGGAGATAATTAGAAGTAAACTTATTGGTCTATACGATGTTGATCTTGTAGCGTTTACCTGGCTTTGGTATGGCGGTTATTTTCGATACTTTCCAAACCTTAGGGAAGTAGTTTAGCCTAAGAATGGCATTAAAAATAATTCTTATATATTTAATTGCCGTATCTGGTATTTCTTTTAACATTCTTCCTGTTATCATGTCATAACCAGGTGTCTTATTTGTATTTAGTCTATATTGGAGGAAATGTTTTATTTCATTTGCGCTTTTATTGTCCTGTACGTCTTAGAGTTGACTTGAGGCAACGAGGTGTTAGTTTGGTTGATAGAATTGGTGAATGTTGTTTTAAAGTAATCTGCAAGTAATTCTTAAGTTTTTTATTTAGTTTCCACAGTTAGTAGTTAGTTGAACTAGTCGCTAATAAATTTGATAAAAATTTATTGGTGTTGTGATTATTATGTGTCTGTAGGAGTCTTTTTAATTCTTTCGTCGACTTGTTCAGTTTTTCCTTGTCGTGTGGGGATCTGTAAGCTTGCCATACCTTTCGCAGTCTCCGTTTTTCCTTGATTTTTTGTTGAATTGATTGCGGTGTCAAGTCGTTGAATTGTTTGATTTTAATCTCTGGAGTTGATTTTATTGCAGCGAATTGGATTGTGTCATTTAGATGGACAATGGCACTTTCGAGTTCGTTTGGTGTTTTAAGAGACATCTGAAGTTCTATTCTCTCGTCAATTATTTCGCGTAATGTGGTCCAGTCTGTCTTATGGTTCCATAGTTGCACTCCTGGAGTTTGAAGTCTTGGATTTGTTTGATATTCAATTATAATGGGTGAATGGTCAGAAGACAATTCAAGGCAAGATTTTATTGTCAAATATTTCTGGTTAATATTCCTAACTATGCAGAAGTCTATGAGGTCCTGTATTTTTGTAGTGTCCGTGGGCCAGTGTGTGGGTTCTCCAGTGCTTATGTGCTTACAATTGGTTTTTATTACAGTGTCTAGTAGGTTTTTCCCTTTTTTGTTTGTTAGCCTGGATCCCCAGTCGGTATGCTTAGCAATAAAGTCTCCCCCTTCGATGAATCGTAAACCCAGTGTTTTAATGTAGTCCGTATATTGTGTTGTACTGATTATGTGTTTTGGTGGACTATGTGTTTTGGTGAGGATATTATTAGAGGTCCTTGTAAATCTTCTATTTGAATTGTCGCAGATTGTATGTGTTCTGTTTTGTACTCTTGCAGTTCTATGTATTTAATATCTTGTCTAACCAGGATTGCCGCACCACCGCGTGCTTGTCAACTATGGTGATTTGTGTGGTGTATGTTATATTTTGGAATTTTAAGATAACTTTTGTTCGTGAAGTGTGTTTCAGAAATTAAGGCAATATCAACGGATTTGTCTTTGACGAACTGCTTCAATTCCAACGCATGTGGTATTAGGCCATCTGCGTTCCAAACAACTATTTTTAATTTTTTATTATGTCTGTCCATTTTTTTTGTCATTAATAGAGAAAGGATATTCATCATGTTAGAAATTTGTGTTATGAGTTGTTTCATCATGATTTTTAATTCTGTAAGGTCGTCAAATGTATTTTCTATGTTAGTTCGTTTTTGCTCTGTTTATTTAAGGTGGTGCCATATGAAGAAATTTGTGCAAACCTTGGGTGAGATGTATTCGTTGTGTTAGTTTGTTTTTGATCGTTAATGACTTGTGTGCTTTGTGTGCTTAGCCCCACCTCATTCGATATGACTTGTGCATAAGTTCGGGTATGATTTGTATATGGTTCACGTGTATCGGCTGTTTCAGTTCTGGGATTCTTGTTGTTGGTTGTCAGTTTTTTTGGTGTGTCCGTATTTCTGGCAGTTCGTACATTGGGGTATAAGCCTTTTTTGATGCGGTGGTTCGAACGATATTTTACAGTGTAGTAAATGGGTAATGCTGTAAATATTTTTGTTATTTTTGCTGTTCTATTGCTGAGTTCTATAAAGAAGAGTTGTAGTGGATATTTGGTGCCCCTTTGTAATATGTTATGTATATTTTTAACATTGCGGCCTAGTTAGGTAAGTTCTTTTTTAATTTCATCTTGGTCAGCGGAGTGGTACATGTTTCGAAGCATGACCCGAAATCCTATTTGTTCTTTTGGTTTATATGTGTAATACTGTGTGTTTTTTTGTTGAGGTATCTTTACTATAATTGTATAAGTTATGGAATCTATGGGCTGGATTTTTATTTCATAGTTTGGTAGCACTCTTAATTCATATGAATTTTTTGTTGTCTCGTGATCTAGAGCGTTGGTTAGGACATTTATATATTTTACTCCTTGGACATATGTTGGTGGTGGTTTGGATATTTTCTTAGGTGCCTCTTTGTCATTGTCTTCAATCTTCAATCTAAGCGAATGCACAAGGACAAGGATAAAAATGTTTGTGAAAGGTGAATTTACCAATCAAAATGTTGTAATTGTTATCAAGGCGATGACACCAAGATAACGTATAGGTTTAACACAAGCACTTGAACTTGGTTAGCTGGCGAATGGAAAGAAGTAAACACTCCAATAGCTTGAATAATTCTCTCGTCTTTTATTGAAAATATTGCTTCTTAAATACTAAATTTTTCTGATTCTTATAATATTATTTCGTTTACATTGCTAAATGGCAATACTAATTATTGCTGATTTTTATAATATTATTTTGCTTAAATTGCTAAATGTGCATTGCAAGCTAATTTCATTTTTTTTTTGGTTTTTCTTTTGCTGTAGTTCGTTGCACATACGATCAATTTCGCAATGTGCAATGACCTACAGCGGAAATAAATCACATAACGAATTATGTAGTGTGACATACATGAATTTTGACTGCAGCAACTGAAAGCTGTCGATGGGCAATTCGAATTTAATGCAAGCATATGTACACACGTATGTACATATGAAAGAAATTCTCTTTGAAGGTTTAAACATATGTATTAATAGGAATGTGTTACTTGTAATAAACAATTATTTTTTGTAATTATTTTGCAATTCACCTTTAAATCCTAGTACTGCTAGGTTGTGCACTCCAATTTGCAAGTGAGCAGCAAACAATGCTCTTTCCAGCGATGTACAATACATATATGTATTATTTAGATGAAATGCTTTTAGAGTTTTGTTTTTATTTTCACACAAATAATATAGACTACTTGTCACTTTGAACAGAGTTGCCAGTGATGTCAATGAGAAAATTTTTTTTAAATTGCAGACGTAATATTGCCAAACTTGATGACGTCGGCTCGAAATCGGGACTGATATAAAAATCATGTAAAAATCATTCTGGGGGATATGAATGCTAAAA
Source organism: Nephrocerus scutellatus (assembly GCA_947095585.1). Classification (NCBI taxonomy): domain Eukaryota; kingdom Metazoa; phylum Arthropoda; class Insecta; order Diptera; family Pipunculidae; genus Nephrocerus; species Nephrocerus scutellatus. The sequence continues at coordinate 75,967,930 of OX352761.1, read as the reverse complement.
TAGGTAGGGAGCCAGTATTCAGGCAGTACATTGGTACCCATAGCTTACACGAGAACACTAATGACAATGCACAACGAGTCATAGAGATGGCAGCAAGCAATAATTTGGTCGTTGCGAGTACAAGGTTTGCGCGTAAAAATATCCACAAAGCCACCTGGGTATCCCCCGATGGAGCCACTCGCAACCAGATAGACCACGTGTTGATAGACCGCCGTCACAACCCGAACCTGATGACGTTACGAACGTACCGAGGTGCCAACGTCGACTCGGACCACTATCTTGTTGGTATGGTGCTCCGAGCGCGGATTGCATCATCACGAAAGACTGCATCCGCGAATCAGATTCGAGTCAACACGGCTGCCCTTCGCAATGAAGAGACCAGAAACAACTACGGTCAAGCGATAGGACTCGCCCTAAATGCAGGGAGAGTAAGTCCTAGGGCTGAGATGCCGGGCGTAGAAGAGAAATGGACACGCCTTAAGAATACTGTCATTAGTACTGCTGACTCCATCTTAGGCAGTAGTAGTAGGCAGTAGATCGGAACGACTGTTTCGATAACGAATGTAAGCTTGCAACTGAACGTAAGAATGTTGCGTACCGAGCAATGCAACAATCTCATAGAAAGCGGGTACGCGAAGATGAATATAAAGAGCTCACAAGATATGAAAAAACAGTTCACCGGCGAAAGAAAGCAGCCTGGGAGAAGAATCTCGTCCGTGAACTGGAACAGTACAGAGAGCAAGGACCGCACCAGGCGCGGAAGTTCTACCAAAGAGTCCGCGGTATGACGCAATATACACCGCGTTGCACATACTGCAAGGACAAAGAGGGTAATCTGATCGCCGAACTTAAAGATGCCTTTAAGCGATGGGAAGAGCACTTTCATGACTTGCTAAATGGCCAGCTAACTGAGGAATTGGAGGCTCTACCAATGACCGAAGAGCAGAGCGATAAATCGGCTCAAAAATAATAAGGCCCCGGGATCTGATGTGATCCCAGAGGAAGTGATAAAAATAGGAGGCGCCACATTACACCAAGCAATTCATGAAATAATAGTGCAAGTATGGGATGAAGAAGCTATGCCAGAAGACTGGCGAAGAGGCATCCTGTGCCCAATACATAAGAAGGGAGATATCACAAAATGCAGCAATTATCGTGGCATAACGTTTTTGAGTACCGCGTAAAAGAGTTTCAAAACTCACTACACCATCTTTTTATAGAGTTTAAAGCCGCCTATGATAGCATAGCCAGAGTAGAACTTTATAAAGCCATGAGAGAATTCGGCATACCAAATATACTGACACGACTATATAGGTTAACCATGACCAATGTTATAAGCCAAGTAAAAATATCCGAATCCTTATCAAGCCCATTCAACATCTATAACGGGCTCCGACAAGGGGATTGACTGGCCTGCGTCCTCTTCAACTTGGCGTTGGAGAAAATGAGACTCTGACGTAACGGCGAGAGGAACAATCCTCTATAAGTCCATTCAGATACTGGCTTACGCAGACGATATTGACATCGTTGGTAGAAACCCAAGACCTGTACAGGAAGCTTTTATCCAGATAGAACAGGCGGCACGAAATCTGGGGCTGCACATATGTCCGTATATTGTGTTGTACTGATTATGTGGTTTGGTGGACTATGTGTTTTGGTGAGGATATTATTAGAGGTCCTTGTAAATCTTCTATTTGAATTGTCGCAGATTGTATGTGTTCTGTTTTGTACTCTTGCAGTTCTATGTATTTAATATCTTGTCTAACCAGGATTGCCGCACCACCGCGTGCTTGTCAACTATGGTGATTTGTGTGGTGTATGTTATATTTTGGAATTTTAAGATAACTTTTGTTCGTGAAGTGTGTTTCAGAAATTAAGGCAATATCAACGGATTTGTCTTTGACGAACTGCTTCAATTCCAACGCATGTGGTATTAGGCCATCTGCGTTCCAAACAACTATTTTTAATTTTTTATTATGTCTGTCCATTTTTTTTGTCATTAATAGAGAAAGGATATTCATCATGTTAGAAATTTGTGTTATGAGTTGTTTCATCATGATTTTTAATTCTGTAAGGTTGTCAAATGTATTTTCTATGTTAGTTCGTTTTTGCTCTGTTTATTTAAGGTGGTGCCATATGAAGAAATTTGTGCAAACCTTGGGTGAGATGTATTCGTTGTGTTAGTTTGTTTTTGATCGTTAATGACTTGTGTGCTTTGTGTGCTTAGCCCCACCTCATTCGATATGACTTGTGCATAAGTTCGGGTATGATTTGTATATGGTTCACGTTTATCGGCTGTTTCAGTTCTGGGATTCTTGTTGTTGGTTGTCAGTTTTTTTGGTGTGTCCGTATTTCTGGCAGTTCGTACATTGGGGTATAAGCCTTTTTTGATGCGGTGGTTCGAACGATATTTTACAGTGTAGTAAATGGGTAATGCTGTAAATATTTTTGTTATTTTTGCTGTTTTCGAGTTCTATAAAGAAGAGTTGTAGTGGATATTTGGTGCCCCTTTGTAATATGTTATGTATATTTTTAACATTGCGGCCTAGTTAGGTAAGTTCTTTTTTAATTTCATCTTGGTCAGCGGAGTGGTACATGTTTCGAAGCATGACCCGAAATCCTATTTGTTCTTTTGGTTTATATGTGTAATACTGTGTGTTTTTTTGTTGAGGTATCTTTACTATAATTGTATAAGTTATGGAATCTATGGGCTGGATTTTTATTTCATAGTTTGGTAGCACTCTTAATTCATATGAATTTTTTGTTGTCTCGTGATCTAGAGCGTTGGTTAGGACATTTATATATTTTACTCCTTGGACATATGTTGGTGGTGGTTTGGATATTTTCTTAGGTGCCTCTTTGTCATTGTCTTCAATCTTCAATCTAAGCGAATGCACAAGGACAAGGATAAAAATGTTTGTGAAAGGTGAATTTACCAATCAAAATGTTGTAATTGTTATCAAGGCGATGACACCAAGATAACGTATAGGTTTAACACAAGCACTTGAACTTGGTTAGCTGGCGAATGGAAAGAAGTAAACACTCCAATAGCTTGAATAATTCTCTCGTCTTTTATTGAAAATATTGCTTCTTAAATACTAAATTTTTCTGATTCTTATAATATTATTTCGTTTACATTGCTAAATGGCAATACTAATTATTGCTGATTTTTATAATATTATTTTGCTTAAATTGCTAAATGTGCATTGCAAGCTAATTTCATTTTTTTTTTGGTTTTTCTTTTGCTGCAGTTCGTTGCACATACGATCAATTTCGCAATGTGCAATGACCTACAGCGGAAATAAATCACATAACGAATTATGTAGTGTGACATACATGAATTTTGACTGCAGCAACTGAAAGCTGTCGATGGGCAATTCGAATTTAATGCAAGCATATGTACACACGTATGTACATATGAAAGAAATTCTCTTTGAAGGTTTAAACATATGTATTAATAGGAATGTGTTACTTGTAATAAACAATTATTTTTTGTAATTATTTTGCAATTCACCTTTAAATCCTAGTACTGCAAGGTTGTGCACTCCAATTTGCAAGTGAGCAGCAAACAATGCTCTTTCCAGCGATGTACAATACATATATGTATTATTTAGATGAAATGCTTTTAGAGTTTTGTTTTTATTTTCACACAAATAATATAGACTACTTGTCACTTTGAACAGAGTTGCCAGTGATGTCAATGAGAAAATTTTTTTTAAATTGCAGACGTAATATTGCCAAACTTGATGACGTCGGCTCGAAATCGGGACTGATATAAAAATCATGTAAAAATCATTCTGGGGGATATGAATGCTAAAATAGGTAGGGAGCCAGTATTCAGGCAGTACATTGGTACCCATAGCTTACACGAGAACACTAATGACAATGCACAACGAGTCATAGAGATGGCAGCAAGCAATAATTTGGTCGTTGCGAGTACAAGGTTTGCGCGTAAAAATATCCACAAAGCCACCTGGGTATCCCCCGATGGAGCCACTCGCAATCAGATAGACCACGTGTTGATAGACCGCCGTCACAACCCGAACCTGATGACGTTACGAACGTACCGAGGTGCCAACGTCGACTCGGACCACTATCTTGTTGGTATGGTGCTCCGAGCGCGGATTGCATCATCACGAAAGACTGCATCCGCGAATCAGATTCGAGTCAACACGGCTGCCCTTCGCAATGAAGAGACCAGAAACAACTACGGTCAAGCGATAGGACTCGCCCTAAATGCAGGGAGAGTAAGTCCTAGGGCTGAGATGCCGGGCGTAGAAGAGAAATGGACACGCCTTAAGAATACTGTCATTAGTACTGCTGACTCCATCTTAGGCAGTAGTAGTAGGCAGTAGATCGGAACGACTGTTTCGATAACGAATGTAAGCTTGCAACTGAACGTAAGAATGTTGCGTACCGAGCAATGCAACAATCTCATAGAAAGCGGGTACGCGAAGATGAATATAAAGAGCTCACAAGATATGAAAAAACAGTTCACCGGCGAAAGAAAGCAGCCTGGGAGAAGAATCTCGCCCGTGAACTGGAACAGTACAGAGAGCAAGGACCGCACCAGGCGCGGAAGTTCTACCAAAGAGTCCGCGGTATGACGCAATATACACCGCGTTGCACATACTGCAAGGACAAAGAGGGTAATCTGATCGCCGAACTTAAAGATGCCTTTAAGCGATGGGAAGAGCACTTTCATGACTTGCTAAATGGCCAGCTAACTGAGGAATTGGAGGCTCTACCAATGACCGAAGAGCAGAGCGATAAATCGGCTCAAAAATAATAAGGCCCCGGGATCTGATGTGATCCCAGAGGAAGTGATAAAAATAGGAGGCGCCACATTACACCAAGCAATTCATGAAATAATAGTGCAAGTATGGGATGAAGAAGCTATGCCAGAAGACTGGCGAAGAGGCATCCTGTGCCCAATACATAAGAAGGGAGATATCACAAAATGCAGCAATTATCGTGGCATAACGTTTTTGAGTACCGCGTAAAAGAGTTTCAAAACTCACTACACCATCTTTTTATAGAGTTTAAAGCCGCCTATGATAGCATAGCCAGAGTAGAACTTTATAAAGCCATGAGAGAATTCGGTCTACCAAATATACTGACACGACTATATAGGTTAACCATGACCAATGTTATAAGCCAAGTAAAAATATCCGAATCCCTATCAAGCCCATTCAACGTCTATAACGGGCTCCGACAAGGGGATTGACTTGCCTGCGTCCTCTTCAACTTGGCGTTGGAGAAAATGAGACTCTGACGTAACGGCGAGAGGAACAATCCTCTATAAGTCCATTCAGATACTGGCTTACGCAGACGATATTGACATCGTTGGTAGAAACCCAAGACCTGTACAGGAAGCTTTTATCCAGATAGAACAGGTGGCACGAAATCTGGGGCTGCACATAAATGAGAGCAAAACAAAGTAACAAAGTACATGGTTGCCAAGTCTGCAAGTATAAGATCCAACATTGGTCCCTCCATTCAAATAGTGGAGCGCGAATTTTAAGTAGTGCAATCCTTTAACTATTTCGGGTCAACTATAGCAGCCGATAACAGCATGGAACCAGAAATACCCGCACGGTTGCTTAAAAAGCCAACAAAGCCTACTATAGTCTGTCAAGACTCTTCAAATCCAGGAACTTAACCATAACATCCAAGCTGCTGATATATAAGACAATGGTCATACCAGTACTTACATATGGATCCGAGACTTGGGTGCTTTGCAAAAAGCATGCTGACCTCTTAGCCGCGTTCGAGAGAAAAGTCTTACGGATAATTTTGGCCCCATATGAGAGGAAGGACGATAATGATGAGATCTACGAGCGTTACCGCGGTGTCGACATCGTGAAGAAAATTAAGCTCGGTAGGCTCCGGTGGGCAGGACACCTAGCTCGCGTGAGCGAAGAGGATCCTGCTCGGCAAGTTTTTTGCGGTAGGATTTATGGAACACGACAGCGAGGCCGGCCAAGCCTACGCTAGAAGGATGGCGTAGAAAAGGACGCCCAGAGTTTAGGGATGCCAAACTGGATGACATCGGCTCAAAATCGGGACCGGTGCAGAGATTTTTTGCGGGAGGCCAGGACCGGACCCCGGTTGTAGAGCCAAATATGATGATGATGAAAATAGAGATTCTGTATTTGTTTAACTAGTGTGAAAACCAATTTCTTCTTCCCTTCTTCCCGTCCTCTTTTAAATTTTAGTCACATTTACTAACGACATAGAACAAGAATATCATACATTCAACACCTACAACCATTATTAAGCACATACATTTAAATATTTTTACAGCAAACCCTCAAACCAACTTTACCCCAAAATATTTATCTTAACTCCCAGGTCTCTTTTGCTTCTCCAACACCATCTGTGTGCAACGAAACTTTTGTCACTTCATGTAGGAAACCTTTGACATTCCAATTACTCTAGTCTAATTGAACAGATGATTTATGTCAACATATCGACTGACAAATATCGGTCAATAATATCACTTGTTGTCAATCATGGTGCGGTGTCTTTTGTGTTTTGTTTTCTATTTGTTATTAACTTTTAACTTTGCTTTTTATTTTATTTGTATTATTTTATTTTTATATAGTTCGTAAATAACGTCGCGTGTGGATTGAAGTGTGTTGTGTCGGGTAGACTGGGGGAGAGATCCGAGAGATCTTCAAGATAAATAGGATCGAAGAAAACAAATGCAATTTGCTTGCATTTTAGAGATTATAGGATTCTCTGAATTGCCGCACAAAATCAACAGGTAAGTGGACTTTGTTATTATGGAGGACATGCCTTCTGCTATTTTTCCTTCCCTTTTTATTTTCAGGTTTTATGCATTCGACGTTAGCATGTGAATTGAGTGGAAGCGGCGTCGGCGTTGGCGTCGACGTCAACTGTCAGGAAAAATGGGGTAAGTGCTTATAGAATTCTATAAGAATTCTATTATATCTTTTACAAAGAATCCCTTAAAGTGTATGAAAAAGAATTGAGGAAAGCCAAGCGCGCATCCTCCTCTCCTCTAAACAATGTAACGAAGTCGAGTAAAATCCACTTCCCCACAAACCATATGTCTAAAAAACACTCACCATACAAAACACGCAGTCACTCGATACATCGTGCATAATCAACCAACTTGGTCTATATATCACATTGGCACCATGCGAGTGTACTCAGCCGGTATTCAATGGGTGTGAGGTTCAAACCGGCGGTCGAACCAATTAAATTATTTGTTTCTGGGGAAAAGGTTTATAGTAGAAATTAAATAATAAAATAATAACGAAACATTAGTAAGAATTCGCATATATAGCAAAATAGGAAAAATCTACTATTTTTCCAAAAGGGTGGCAATAAAATTCATAGGAAATCCAACTTATTAGAACCTAACACTTATAGGCTAAGATAACACAACAAAATCTGAGTAGAACATACTGCGGTAGGCGGTAGTATCTACTCGAGAGTAGTACACACTGCGGTAAGGCAGCGAAATCTACTCGAGGGGACGAATACGTTGTATGTACAACAAATTCTCCTAAAAGGAAAGCTCCTCGCTGAACTTTGTTCGTTACGAACAGATTTTTAAAAAACAATAACAATTGAGTGCTTAAGTTATCACACTCATCTTATTGTTATTACTGATATAGCAGAATACCGACGTCGCCGCACTCGTTATTCTTGCCATATTGGTGCTAATATAGCAAAATATCGGTGTCGACGCACCCGGTATTTTGCCAGACTATTTCCAATATAACAAGTTATCGGTGTCGACGCACCCGAGACCTTGTCATATTGTACGGCTGTCGTTCACCCGAACGCTGCCCTTGTGCTCTATATTTGTGGTAGCAACGAAAAGAGCAGAAATCGCCCATCACCCCCTTCTGCAATCCATGCAGATAACGGCGTCGACGCACCCGGTATCGGCCTAGAAAGCAACCAAAAACCCCGCTGGTTTCCCCGCAATTAATGCGAGCGTCACCCGAGTAAGCACTGTTACAAATTTGGCGCCCGAGCAGGGACGACTAGAATAGTCGTATCACCTTCCGACCAGAATTTATTTAAGCATATATATGTATATATACACCGTACGACTAGAATAGTCACATCACCTCCCGGCCAGAATACATAAATTTATACACCAGAGCAGACAACCGTTTAGCCGAGACACCCACCAGGCAGCAGAAATTTAGCGAATCGACTTTATAAATGGCTACGCTAGAGCCCGAACTTAACGCCTCTGCGGTGTACTCTCTCCGCAAGGAGGAATTGGTTAGTGAGTTGGATCGTCGTGGTATCGACTCAACGGGCACTGTCGATGAGCTACGCAAAAGGTTGAGCACCGAAGTCAAAAGAAGTGAGGTACGACGGTGGTACGAATAATCCCCTGGAATTTTTGGAACGCGTCGAAGAGTTGGCCGAATGCTACCAAATAACTCTCGACCGCATTGTTCGTACACTACCCGAACTGTTGAAAGGGAACCGGAATAGCAAAGAGTTGCTAGGTACCTGGAAAACATAAGCGAGGAACTACGCCGGCTTTTCTTACCACCACGGTTCTACAACCAACTTCTCGATCGCATTCGTAGTATTATTAATAAGAGAAAAGGGCAAGGAATTTCTAACATCAATTCAAGCCCTGATGCGATGGCATACCACAATGACAGCCGAATAAAAGCTCGATCGGATTTACGACAACTTGCGGCCCGACTACCGGCACTATATAAAGCGAAGAGAGTTCAACACCTTGTCCGAACTAACCACATTAATTGAGGATTTCGAGTGCTTAGTGGCAGAACAACATCCATCACGACCCACTCAGACACAAAGTCGACCATTGCCACTACGCCCTACCGTCCCACCGTTCCGTCATACTGCACCACCGTTTCGACAAAATATGTCACCAGCACAACACAGCCAACCATCGTCTCAACCCGTAGCCACTCCATACCACCTGCCTAACCAGTCCGCTCCACAAAATTTGCCACCAGACCTAGTGGCCAACAATGTAATACATCCGCATCAGTCACACACCAGAGACATGACATCTTCATATCAGCCTGTGGCCAACGATGTAACATATCCGCATCAGTCACACACCAGAAATGTCACATCTGCATATCAGCCCGTGGCCAACGATGTAACATATCCGCACCAGTCACACACCAGAAATATGACATCTTCGTATCAACCTGTGGCCAACGATGTAACATATCCGCACCAGTTACACACCAGAAATATGACATCTTCATATCAACATGTGGCCAACGATGTAACACAATCGTACCTGTCACACACCATTTATGTCACATCTTCATATCAACCAGTGGCCAATGACGTAACACATTTATACCCGTCACACACCAGCAATTTCACCCACCAGATCTCTACCAAAAATACAATATATCCACACCCGTCACAGACCAGTAGCGCAACACCGACCAGCGCATATGAGCGGAAAACCCACTGCTGGGCATGCAGCCGACCTGGACACCTGCGGAAACATTGTCAACAACCACGCCAACTGCTCACGCTGCGGCACACAGCGGATACAAAGCCACTACTGCCAATGCAGGCCGGGAAACGCCAACGGGCCGTCCAATCTTTTGAGGCATTAGCCGCTATTCGGGTCAACTATAGCAGCCGATAACAGCATGGAACCAGAAATACCCGCACGGTTGCTTAAAAAGCCAACAAAGCCTACTATAGTCTGTCAAGACTCTTCAAATCCAGGAACTTAACCATAACATCCAAGCTGCTGATATATAAGACAATGGTCATACCAGTACTTACATATGGATCCGAGACTTGGATGCTTTGCAAAAAGCATGCTGACCTCTTAGCCGCGTTCGAGAGAAAAGTCTTACGGATAATTTTGGCCCCATATGAGAGGAAGGACGATAATGATGAGATCTACGAGCGTTACCGCGGTGTCGACATCGTGAAGAAAATTAAGCTCGGTAGGCTCCGGTGGGCAGGACACCTAGCTCGCGTGAGCGAAGAGGATCCTGCTCGGCAAGTTTTTTGCGGTAGGATTTATGGAACACGACAGCGAGGCCGGCCAAGCCTACGCTAGAAGGATGGCGTAGAAAAGGACGCCCAGAGTTTAGGGATGCCAAACTGGATGACATCGGCTCAAAATCGGGACCGGTGCAGAGATTTTTTGCGGGAGGCCAGGACCGGACCCCGGTTGTAGAGCCAAATATGATGATGATGAAAATAGAGATTCTGTATTTGTTTAACTAGTGTGAAAACCAATTTCTTCTTCCCTTCTTCCCGTCCTCTTTTAAATTTTAGTCACATTTACTAACGACATAGAACAAGAATATCATACATTCAACACCTACAACCATTATTAAGCACATACATTTAAATATTTTTACAGCAAACCCTCAAACCAACTTTACCCCAAAATATTTATCTTAACTCCCAGGTCTCTTTTGCTTCTCCAACACCATCTGTGTGCAACGAAACTTTTGTCACTTCATGTAGGAAACCTTTGACATTCCAATTACTCTAGTCTAATTGAACAGATGATTTATGTCAACATATCGACTGACAAATATCGGTCAATAATATCACTTGTTGTCAATCATGGTGCGGTGTCTTTTGTGTTTTGTTTTCTATTTGTTATTAACTTTTAACTTTGCTTTTTATTTTATTTGTATTATTTTATTTTTATATAGTTCGTAAATAACGTCGCGTGTGGATTGAAGTGTGTTGTGTCGGGTAGACTGGGGGAGAGATCCGCCCCCAGTCTTCAAGATAAATAGGATCGAAGAAAACAAATGCAATTTGCTTGCATTTTAGAGATTATAGGATTCTCTGAATTGCCGCACAAAATCAACAGGTAAGTGGACTTTGTTATTATGGAGGACATGCCTTCTGCTATTTTTCCTTCCCTTTTTATTTTCAGGTTTTATGCATTCGACGTTAGCATGTGAATTGAGTGGAAGCGGCGTCGGCGTTGGCGTCGACGTCAACTGTCAGGAAAAATGGGGTAAGTGCTTATAGAATTCTATAAGAATTCTATTATATCTTTTACAAAGAATCCCTTAAAGTGTATGAAAAAGAATTGAGGAAAGCCAAGCGCGCATCCTCCTCTCCTCTAAACAATGTAACGAAGTCGAGTAAAATCCACTTCCCCACAAACCATATGTCTAAAAAACACTCACCATACAAAACACGCAGTCACTCGATACATCGTGCATAATCAACCAACTTGGTCTATATATCACATTGGCACCATGCGAGTGTACTCAGCCGGTATTCAATGGGTGTGAGGTTCAAACCGGCGGTCGAACCAATTAAATTATTTGTTTCTGGGGAAAAGGTTTATAGTAGAAATTAAATAATAAAATAATAACGAAACATTAGTAAGAATTCGCATATATAGCAAAATAGGAAAAATCTACTATTTTTCCAAAAGGGTGGCAATAAAATTCATAGGAAATCCAACTTATTAGAACCTAACACTTATAGGCTAAGATAACACAACAAAATCAGAGTAGAACATACTGCGGTAGGCGGTAGTATCTACTCGAGAGTAGTACGCACTGCGGTAAGGCAGCGAAATCTACTCGAGGGGACGAATACGTTGTATGTACAACAAATTCTCCTAAAAGGAAAGCTCCTCGCTGAACTTTGTTCGTTACGAACAGATTTTTAAAAAACAATAACAATTGAGTGCTTAAGTTATCACACTCATCTTATTGTTATTACTGATATAGCAGAATACCGACGTCGCCGCACTCGTTATTCTTGCCATATTGGTGCTAATATAGCAAAATATCGGTGTCGACGCACCCGGTATTTTGCCAGACTATTTCCAATATAACAAGTTATCGGTGTCGACGCACCCGAGACCTTGTCATATTGTACGGCTGTCGTTCACCCGAACGCTGCCCTTGTGCTCTATATTTGTGGTAGCAACGAAAAGAGCAGAAATCGCCCATCACCCCCTTCTGCAATCCATGCAGATAACGGCGTCGACGCACCCGGTATCGGCCTAGAAAGCAACCAAAAACCCCGCTGGTTTCCCCGCAATTAATGCGAGCGTCACCCGAGTAAGCACTGTTACAAATTTGGCGCCCGAGCAGGGACGACTAGAATAGTCGTATCACCTTCCGACCAGAATTTATTTAAGCATATATATGTATATATACACCGTACGACTAGAATAGTCACATCACCTCCCGGCCAGAATACATAAATTTATACACCAGAGCAGACAACCGTTTAGCCGAGACACCCACCAGGCAGCAGAAATTTAGCGAATCGACTTTATAAATGGCTACGCTAGAGCCCGAACTTAACGCCTCTGCGGTGTACTCTCTCCGCAAGGAGGAATTGGTTAGTGAGTTGGAGCGTCGTGGTATCGACTCAACGGGCACTGTCGATGAGCTACGCAAAAGGTTGAGCACCGAAGTCAAAAGAAGTGAGGTACGACGGTGGTACGAATAATCCCCTGGAATTTTTGGAACGCGTCGAAGAGTTGGCCGAATGCTACCAAATAACTCTCGACCGCATTGTTCGTACACTACCCGAACTGTTGAAAGGGAACCGGAATAGCAAAGAGTTGCTAGGTACCTGGAAAGCATAAGCGAGGAACTACGCCGGCTTTTCTTACCACCACGGTTCTACAACCAACTTCTCGATCGCATTCGTAGTATTATTAATAAGAGAAAAGGGCAAGGAATTTCTAACATCAATTCAAGCCCTGATGCGATGGCATACCACAATGACAGCCGAATAAAAGCTCGATCGGATTTACGACAACTTGCGGCCCGACTACCGGCACTATATAAAGCGAAGAGAGTTCAACACCTTGTCCGAACTAACCACATTAATTGAGGATTTCGAGTGCTTAGTGGCAGAACAACATCCATCACGACCCACTCAGACACAAAGTCGACCATTGCCACTACGCCCTACCGTCCCACCGTTCCGTCATACTGCACCACCGTTTCGACAAAATATGTCACCAGCACAACACAGCCAACCATCGTCTCAACCCGTAGCCACTCCATACCACCTGCCTAACCAGTCCGCTCCACAAAATTTACCACCAGACCTAGTGGCCAACAATGTAATACATCCGCATCAGTCACACACCAGAGACATGACATCTTCATATCAGCCTGTGGCCAACGATGTAACATATCCGCATCAGTCACACACCAGAAATGTCACATCTGCATATCAGCCCGTGGCCAACGATGTAACATATCCGCACCAGTCACACACCAGAAATATGACATCTTCGTATCAACCTGTGGCCAACGATGTAACATATCCGCACCAGTTACACACCAGAAATATGACATCTTCATATCAACATGTGGCCAACGATGTAACACAATCGTACCTGTCACACACCATTTATGTCACATCTTCATATCAACCAGTGGCCAATGACGTAACACATTTATACCCGTCACACACCAGCAATATCACCCACCAGATCTCTACCAAAAATACAATATATCCACACCCGTCACACACCAGTAGCGCAACACCGACCAGCGCATATGAGCGGAAAACCCACTGCTGGGCATGCAGCCGACCTGGACACCTGCGGAAACATTGTCAACAACCACGCCAACTGCTCACGCTGCGGCACACAGCGGATACAAAGCCACTACTGCCAATGCAGGCCGGGAAACGCCAACGGGCCGTCCAATCTTTTGAGGCATTAGCCGCCCCTACTACGACTGTCCTCAGCCACGCCTCATACACACTACCCATCACATTTTATAATCACCAATACGATGCCGTCATCGACACCGGGGCAGGAAGATCATGCATCGGTAAAACTATACAGCAGATCTGTAAAGTGAACCGTGTACCAGTCCGACCGATAGCCATGACTTTCGCCTTAGCCGACAAATCCACCATTACCGCCCGCCATGGGTACATGACAAAACTAACATGGGAGGGGCGCACCTTTACACACGAGTTTGTATATATACCAGAACTCATGGATAAATTTCTAATAGGAACCGACTTCCTATCAAAGTTTGGATTTACCATCAACCGCGGAAAAGAGACAATAGCAGCTCGAACCGAACCTGGCAAACCAGTTATTCAAAGTCTCCTGTCCGAAGAACAACAACTCAAGAAATTTTTAGCAGCCGAAATACCCACGTTTGAAAAACTGAAAGGGCCAACCGACATCACCGAACATGAAATCCGACTCAAGCATCAACGACCCTTTAAGCAACGATACATGCCAAGGAATCCAGCCATGCAAGCAATTATCAATGCGGAAATAGTCCAGTTGCTGGCAGAGAATAAGATCGAACCGTCAAATAGCCCCTACAGCTCTCCGATAGTTCTAGTTAAGAAAAAACAAGGCACGTGGAGGCTATGCGTGGACTATCGTCAATTGAATGAACTCTCTGTCAAAGATGCCTACTCCTACCGCAAATCAACCACGTATTGGATAAACTGAAGGGAGCCAAATATATTTTAGCAATCGATTTGGAACAGGGCTATTGGCAGATACCACTGAAGCCAACCAGTCGACCATGTACAGCATTTACCGTTCCTGGGAGAGGACTTTTCCAATGGAAAGTCATGCCGTTTGGACTCCACTCCACCCCCGCCACTTTCCAACGATTAGGCGATAAAATAATCAGCCCAGACCTAGAGCCATATGCTTTCGCCTACTTAGACGACATTATACTAATCGGGCGCACCTTTACAGAACACATGGCAACGTTGGCAGAACTATTCAAACGTTTGAGAATGGCGAAATTGAAAATTAACCCAGACAAATGCGAGTTCGGAAAAGCAGAAATGTGTTATCTCGGTCACATGGTGAACCGAAATGGTATACACACCGACCCCAATAAAATCGAAGCTGTAAAATCTCTACTGGCACCGCGAAACATAAAAGAACTCCGGCGAATCATCGGCATCGCATCCTGGTATCGACGCTTCGAACCGAATTTCTCTACCATAACCGCACCGCTTACGAGATTATTGAAGAAAAACCAGAAATGGTCATTGGGAGAAGACCAGAAAAAAGCGTTCGAGACTTTAAAAACAAAATTAATCAGTCACTAAGATGGCTGCATAACATCGATAACCCCTCGGGGTGATTAGCACGCTGGGCAATCGAACTCCAACAGAACGACTACGAAATCCGTTACCGAAAGGGATCGTCCAACACCGTGGCCGATGTACTCGACACCCAACCGAAAACTCCATCAGATTCTTATTACCAATAACCGAAACCTGCCCATGGTACGATTCCAAGATGCAATCGGTCATCACGAAACCCCAGGAAAACCCAGAATACCAGATCGTAGAGAAAACCCTATACCGACACATATTCACTCCGACCACTTACACCGAAACCACCACGTCAGCTTGGAAAATTTGCGTCCCCAAACCACTTCGCCAACAGGTCATGCACGAAAATCACGCAGATGTGACCGCAGGCCATATGGGGATAGCGAAAACCATCACCAGAATCGCGAAAACTAATTACTAGCCCGGACTATACTGCGATACCGCGCAATTTGCCCAAAGGTGCCCCACCTGTCTTGAGTACAAGATTCCGACCCGAAAACCTGCTGGAGAGATGCACGTAAGCACCGCAAACCATCCATGGGAAATTGTATGTTCCGATTTCATACGCCCGCTCCTACGATCGACAAAAGGGAACACAATGATATTAGTCTTTTACGATAAATTCTCTAAATGGACAGAATTCTTGGCTCTCCGTGACGCAACCACCCCCGCCCTCATTAAAGGTTTAAAAGAACGTATACTCAGCTGGTACGGCTGCCCCAATATATTGTTTACCGATAATGGTACGCAGTACCGAAGCAAGCAGTTCCAGAATCTATTAACACAACTGCAGATTAAGCAGAGATTTACATCGCCCT
This sequence comes from Nephrocerus scutellatus, assembly GCA_947095585.1. Classification (NCBI taxonomy): domain Eukaryota; kingdom Metazoa; phylum Arthropoda; class Insecta; order Diptera; family Pipunculidae; genus Nephrocerus; species Nephrocerus scutellatus. Next base: position 75,952,034 of record OX352761.1, on the reverse strand, counting down.
ATACCCCGCAAGCTAGCCCGACCGAACGGATGAACCGTGTAATCAAGACCTTACCGGATCTCCAAAAAACTATCACCAGTCATATGTATTCTAGAAGAAGAAAACAAGAAAACAATAACTGCCCACGTCAAAGATTTAAAACAGTTGTCAGACACACCGCCCATTGACGAAACTCAAACCGCAGGTATACTCAACACCACTGCCAAATCGGCAACACCAGTACCGATCGAAATGGCAACGGAGTAGCACGTCACCAAGTTCCTCGGCGAAAATCCAACACCAGGTACTCACCGCCGCACCAGGCCACGTCCCGTAATTGCACCACCACCAAAAATCACCACATCACAACAATAAATCCGAAGCCTCGAGTGGAAGAAGTGGCCAACACCCCCTAACCGGCCACTAACCGTGCACGAACTCCATCGGCTGTACGAGTTGGCACCCAGCACCAGTAGCAATGCAGCCATCCCGCTTCATTGGGGTAAGCCACCAAAAACCACCGCTCGAACCACAAAAGGTCAAAGGACCGCACACTGAACCATCCCACCAACCACCCAAAACCAAACATCCTGACATCCTGATATTTCCCTGACTCCCATGAATCCCGAAACACCAACCAATACCTCCATTCCCCAAACTAGCCCCCCTACCAGTACCACAGCAACCAGCAATGCCAAACCGAACAGAAAATTGCCATTGATAAAATTTGTCACGCTTGAGAAAAGCAATCCGTTTAACCCCGAAGCCTTTAAGGACATCTTGGTCCCATCAACCAGAAGAAAATTCCGCATACCAGGACCCATCGGAAGGATCTTCGGGCACCAAGCACCATACCACAATATCACACTAAAATGCGCAGGAAACACCATAACCCTCATCATCCAGGCCGACATCCACCAGCCCCAGCCCAACAATATATAGATGACATCATATTTTTTGTATTATCGTTACCTTGTTAAAAAAAAAAAAAAATTGATCTTACTATTATTATTATACTTGTTACTATTATTATACTTATTACTACTGCTATTATCGTTACCTCGTACCTTGTTCAAAAGAAAAAAATATATTCTATCTTACTTATTACTATTATTATTGTTACCTTGTTAAAAAAAAAAACAAAGAAAAGGAGAAAATAAAATTTTTTTTGAAATAAAACAAAAAATAAAGATTTTTTTGGAAAATGGTTGGCGGAGGTGTCTTTTTTAAAAAACTCTGTTTCCGTCTTCCTGACCACTGTAGTGTTTTCCAAGCGGAAATCATAGCTATTAAGGAAACCTTGTCTCGGCTGAAGATTAATGTCATATCTGTTAAGAATATCCACATATTCTCGGATAGCCAGGCTGCGCTAAAGTCCATGGAATCAGTCTCCACAAATTCCATTCTGGCCTAGAATTGCCGATCGTGTCTTGAGGAGATCGCGGAGCATTTCAACATTCACCTGTGCTGAGTGCCGAGGCATACAGACATTCCTGGAAATTGTATGGCTGATGAACTCGCCAAACATGGAACCACAATACCCCTATTGCCTGAATATGGTTTATTTGTCGACAATGATAATATTTATTAAATTCACTTTATTAAATTAACTTCAAAAAAAAACTTTATTTCAAATTGACGAAAAAATTGTAAAAAAATACAAATGGTTACTGCTTGGCAAGAAGTATAAAAGCGAATAATCTATTCTACAATTCTACTTATAATGTGCAGTGAAGCTGGTTACAATTCAAGGTTTTTTTTAAACAAAAAGTACAATGCAATCAGAAAGTTTGATACTGTAAATTATTATAAGAAAGTTTGATACTGTAAATTATTATATTTTACCAATATACTCCCACACGTTAAGGAATTTCATGACTTAATAAGTAACCTTACTAGTTTAGTAACTGGTCGTTTAATTTCCCCCCTTGACGTTTTTAGCGTTACTACTCGTATGATACCATCGGTTCCAGGATAAACAGTTAATACCTTGCCTAGTGACCACTGACTTGGATGTGAATAATCTTCCTTGATCAACACGATGTCATCGATTTGTAACTGATCGGTTTTTATCTTCCATTTAAAACGTTGTTGTAACGACGTTAAATAATCTTGATGCCATCGTTTCCAAAATCCCTGAATACGTTGTTGAATGTTTTGAAATCTCGAAAGCTTATTTTGTGGTATATCTTCTAAGCTGGGCTCAGGAATAATTGTCATGGATTCTCCAATCAGGAAATGTGCAGGTATTAAAATTTGCAAATCGGTTGGATCATCAGTAACTCTACATAGAGACCGTGAGTTCAGCAATGCTTTAATCTGGACTGTCAATGTTGTCATTTCTTCAAACGTGAGATTAATGTTGGTCACTCGCTTCAAATGATATTTGAAGGATTTGACCGTGGACTCCCAAAGTCCGCCAAAATGTGGTGCATGTGGTGGATTAAACTGAAAGGTAATGCTGTTCTGCAAGAGAAAATCATATATTAAAGAATTGTTTGACTGGTTAATTATCTGTTGCTTAAGAGTTTGCAATTCTCTTTTGCATCCCACTCTAAGTTAAGTAGCCATATCTTCTGCAATATCATTTTGAAGATTATTATCGTTGGTGAGAGCCAACCTAATGGATCGTACACCTTGGATGCCGTTGATAATAATTTTCGCTTAGTCCAATTTAACTGCCTTTCACTGGTTTGTACCTTGAACGCAAATGTGTCTGATACGGAGTTCCATATAATTCCCAACGTTTTGATCGATGAATCATCTTCTATTAATTTTGGTATATTCTTCACTTCGTGAGGGGAAAATGAGTCCAAGAATTCTTGTGAATTGGATTTCCATTTCCTCAAGTTGAACCCGCTTTGCTGTAAGATGTTGATCAATTGTTCCTTAAGTGCTACCGCTTCCTGAACACTATCACATCCGGTCAGCAATTCATCCATATAGAAATCATTGTTGATTACGCGTGTAGCAGTTGGATATTGTTGATGGGCATTCTCGGTTGATTTATTAAGGGTTTTTACTGCTAAATATGGAGCACAAGTCATTCCATAGGTTACAGTATTTAACTTAAATGTTTTTATTGGTTCACTTGGATTTTCACGCCACAGGATAAGTTGGAAATTCGCATCCTCGGGGTTCACAAGAATCTGCCTGTAAATTTTTTCAATGTCAGCTACTATCGCAACTGCATACTTTCGAAAGTTTAAAATTATTTTGACAGATCAGTCTGTAAGCTTGGTCCAATTTCCACTATGTCATTTAAGGACATTCCCGAACTAGTTTTGCATGATGTATCAAAGACGACCCTGAGTTTAGTGGTACTACTACTGGGCTTCGCAACTGCATGGTGCGGTAAATAGTACCTTTTGTCATTTTGAGCTGGCACTGTATTTAGTGGGAGGTACTTCATGTGTCCTAATTCTATGTACTCCTTCATAAATAATTTGTACGATTCAAAAAATGCAGGCGCCTTCAAAAAACGTCTCTCCATTGTCAATAGACGTTGGTGTGCCGCTTCGTAAGAACTTCCTAAGGAAGGTGTTGGTATTTTGAACGGCAGCCTAACGACAAATTGTCCATTTTTGTTTCTTACCGTTGTTTTTTCGTAGAACACCTCACACTCATGAGATGAACCAACTGGAACTATTTGAGGCGTAATTTCTTCAACTTCCCAGAATTTTCTCATTTCATCATGTAATACGTCGGCTCCGAGAAGCATATCAATTTTACTGGGCTTAAAGAATTTCGGATCTGCAAGCTCTAAATTCAACTTTGTATTATTTAATTGTATTGGATTAGTTGGTAATGAATTTGTTATATTATCAATAATATGAGCCGTAACTACTAAGTTGTAATTTTTGTTGATACGCGAATATATTGTCATATTGATTTTTCCGCGAGATCTTCCAGCTGGTGTGGATGCTAGACCGTATAGAGACAAAGTTGAAGAGCTTCGTTTGAGGCCTAGGCCTTGTGCACAAGATTTGGTCACACTTTGTAGTGTGCCTTGACGGCGCCGTTATGCAATGTATGCGTGTTGGCTGATCACCTGATGTTAAATTTATGGATATATGGTGATTTGTCGCTGCTTCGTCGGAGCGTGGGACTTCATGCTGATATTTGTGAATTAGCGTGTGGTGTTGTTTGTTACAAATAAGACACAAAAATTTGGAAAAACATTTCTTACTTGTGTGACCGACCTTCAGGCAATTGCGACACAAATTATTTTCGTTAATAAATTGTATTCTGGAATCGATAATTTAATTTTTAAATACCGGACATTTGAATAGAGGCTAAGCACTCCGATGTGGTAATGTTGTTAGCAATGACAAATGATTTCGCAGTGGATCTAGTACTGACCCTTTTAGTTGAAGCACAAATTTCCAAGGCGTCACATCTTTTATTTAAAAATTCCAATAAACCTTCGAACTTGGGAAAATTTGTACCAACAGATTCATGTGCCCATAGTTGTCTTGATTCATTGTCAATCTTATTTAACACTATTTGTATAAGCCATGGATCGCGTGTTTCAGCGTACGGTCCCAGCGCACGAAGGCCACGAATTATTTCGTCCGATGCCTCAGCAACTCGTCGTAGCTCCTTCCCAATATTTTGTGTGCATGGTTTTTAATCAAAAAAAGTCTGAATCAGTGAGGTCACAATTGGAGTCATTTTCTCATAACGATTGCAAACCTTGTCCCATGCTTTGACGTAGTTATTGTAAGTAATAGGCATATGCCTTTTAAGCGCTGCTGCTTCTCCCGAAAGTAAACTCCTTAATATTTGCAATTTTTGAACGTTAGACAGATTGTGATTGTTATGCACTGTCGATCTATATAGATCACGGAAAGATGACCAACATTTATAATCACCAGCAAATTGTTCGATATTAATTTTCGGGAGGCGCATTTGTTGCGAGTTATTAACGCCTTCATAGAAGCTCTTCTGCTGATCGAGAAATTGTTCTAGTGTGGCGTTCAATTCGTGACTGTCCTTAACTGTATCTCGCCCATCAGCAGCACTCGCTCTGAGTAGCAGCGCACGTGTTGAAAAATATATGTCATCTGCAGCGTCTGTATTTGATGCATGCTGCGGGTCTTCACAGAGCTGTGCTTCAAAGTTGCTGAGGGATTGATATCTAATATCAAGAGCTTCTAGCCGCACCTTTATGTTTTCAATAGAAGTGTTTTCGATAATGGTTTCACTAAACCGTTTTATATGAAGCATTTGGTTATACGCTCGGTCACGTAGCCTTACTAACCTATCACTCATGATAATTTAACCTTGTGCGTCTTTCACCTTATAATTATGTAGTGGTTTTACGACAAGTGAACGTCTTGCACACGCGGTCTTAAGTGAGGTTATATATGATATATTTAAGATCGTATAATTAGGAATATTATACTTATCTGATATAATTGAGATAGCTTCCCTGGTTTCGGCACCAAAATATTTGTCGACAATGAAAATATTTATTAAATTCACTTTATTAAATTAACTTCAAAAAAAACTTTATTTCAAATTGACGAAAAAATTTTAAGAAAAATACAAATGGTGACTGCTTGGCAAGAAGTATAAAAGCGAATATTCTATTCTACAATTCTACTTATAATGTGCAGTGAAGCTGGTTACAATTCAAGGTTTTTTTTAAACAAAAAGTACAATGCAATCAGAAAGTTTGATACTGTAAATTATTATAAGAAAGTTTGATACTGTAAATTATTATATTTTACCAAAAATTGTACAATCCACAAGGCATGCCGATCGCTACGTGCAAACTCATGTTTAAACGGGATGCTATAATAAAAACTAATTATAGATGGTCAACCCTGGCCCAAGCTAGATCCGAAACGCTCCAAGTGTTTGATCTCTCAAAACAGACTGCACATTAGTGCCATTATAGGTGTCATAACTGGACACTGTCTCATAGGCAAGCATGTAGATAGACTAGGAGTTTTTACCAACGATTTCTGCAGAAGCTGCATGGTTGAGGAGGAGGAGGAAACCACTTTCCATCTACTTTGTACGTGCCCAGCCCTCTCGAATAGGCAGAAGCTCCATCTGGGAGCGTTCTTTTTCAACGATCTCAACGATCTAACCCAAATTAACATTAATAGTCTCTTACGCTTCATACGAAGCTCCAAGTGGTTCAACGGGTAGGCGTGGGATTTTCTAAATCCTTGTGGTATCACAACGGACCTTCTTGATCTAAGTGCGTTGGTTTTGACTGACGGCCACTTCAACCTAACCTACCCTAAGTAATCTTGCAAGGATGTAGTGTATATTATTATATCGTCGAGGTAAACGAGACAAACTTTACCGATGAGTTCTTTCAGGACATTGTCTATTACTCTCTGAAAAGTTGAAGGAGCGTTTTAAGGCAGAATGGCATCCTTACGAATTCGTAGTGGCCTCCTTCAACTGCAAATGCGGTTTTCAGAACGTGTTTTGGGTTCATCTCTATCTGATGGAACCCAATTGCCAAGTCGGGAGTCGTAAAATACAAAAAAAATTTTTGGAATGGGGTATCTGTCGGAGATTGTTTTTTCATTGACTTTCCGATAGTCGATGACTAATCTCCATTCTCCCTTTTTGGAACAATCCAAACTGAGGAGCTCCATTGGGGTATCACAACGGACCTTCTTGATCTAAGTGCGTTGGTTTTGACTGACGGCCACTTCAACCTAACCTACCCTAAGTAATCTTGCAAGGATGTAGTGTATATTATTATATCGTCGAGGTAAACGAGACAAACTTTACCGATGAGTTCTTTCAGGACATTGTCTATTACTCTCTGAAAAGTTGAAGGAGCGTTTTAAGGCAGAATGGCATCCTTACGAATTCGTAGTGGCCTCCTTCAACTGCAAATGCGGTTTTCAGAACGTGTTTTGGGTTCATCTCTATCTGATGGAACCCAATTGCCAAGTCGGGAGTCGTAAAATACAAAAAAAATTTTTGGAATGGGGTATCTGTCGGAGATTGTTTTTTCATTGACTTTCCGATAGTCGATGACTAATCTCCATTCTCCTTTTTTGGAACAATCCAAACTGAGGAGCTCCATTGGGAGTAGCTGTGTTTGATGATGCCTTGGTCCAGCATATTCGTAATTTGGTGCTTCACTTCCATTTTGTGAACAAAGGGGTATCTGTAAAATTTTGTGTGTATTGGTATTTTGTGGTGTATTGGTGATTGACTCTCCTTGTACAGTATTTCGCTATAATTTCTGCACAATTTAAGGTGCTTTTTACTCTCCTCTGTATTTAAATGGCTTGTTCTGATTAACTCGTTTATATTAGTTCGTGTTGGTTCGGTTCTAGTTCACTATTAAAATTACTAACTTCGATAAAGTTAAGTGGATCGTAGATCTCGCCATTTAAAGGTTCTGCTACAAAAATCCTTTGGTCGTTCTCGGAAAGATTCGCCAACTCAACGATCAGCATTGTATAAGCCTTGGCTAACGTAGATGTGTGTGTTTAGTTCTATTGTGTGATATAAATGTTGCCGGTTTCTCTGTTAACAGGAAGTCTTGCTAATATTTCCCATTTGGATGGTATTGTGATTGGGCCTGATGTATAGTTTGGTTTAAAATGGATTTCAATGACACCATTATTTGTGATAAGGATTCTTTTTTCGAGGTCGAGTTTAGCAATTAATGCCAGAAGTGCATCTATGCCTAAGAGTCCGTCGAAGTAGTGATGGAATTTGAAGAGTAGAAATTTCAAGGGACCTGTTCCGTAATTCGCCCAACCGCGGCCCATGCTCGGCTATATGCTTGGCACAGCGTGGGCGTTAAGGAAAATGAGGAAAAAAGAGCAGATGTCTATGAGCTTGTGTTTTGAATGCCTGTGGGTCATAGTGATATGGGAAGACAGAGCTTGGCGGAGCATTCAACATACGTGTTGTACGGCTGAAGAACGAATCCCTGAATTTAACTATGCGACCGAAGATGGGCTTGAGGGTAAACTGATGAGCATTAAGAGCGCCACGAGTATTTCTCTTGAGCACCGCTGCTAGAAGAAGCGATAAAACAGTGACAAGCAGGAAACGTTCCTGCGGTGTCCAAGCGAATCTATTGAATTCGCTTTATTTGGGTCACCGATAAATTTTATTGCGCGGTTTTGTATTCTATCTAGCTAATGCACGGTAGTTTTAGGCGCACCAGATCAGATATGGCAATTGTACTCAAGGTTAGGGCAGATAAAATCCTTGTAGATAGTACCCAGAGCAGAGGGAGGGAAATATTTCTTGCACCGGGCTAGAAAACCTAAACATTTTGCAGCGTTTTTGGCGACGGTAAATATGTGATCATTCCAACGAAGCTTATCATTAACACACATACCGATAATTGCGAGATTTTCAGTTTCCTCGATGCAAGTGCCATTCAGGGATAATGGCATGGGATTTATAATTCGCTAAGACGACAGGAGATAGCATTGGATTTTGGAAGCGTTAAATTCTACTCGATTGTTTTCTCCCCATTGTATTATGCTGTATAGGTCAGAATTTAACGTGCTTAACATACATTGTTGTTTGAGTTCCAAATGATAAGTGGAAGGACGTTCCTCAAACTTATATGAGAATCTGAGAGTGCAGTCGTCAGCGAAAGAAAGAGTGAATTGAGTCACAGATCATTAATAAAAATGAGGAAGAGAGTCGGGGACAAAACAGAACCCTGGGGAACGCCAGCATTTAAGTAATATACTTTAGACTCGAAACCGTCCAAAACAACTTGAATTGAGCGGTCCAAAAGATAGCTTCTTATTCAGTGGAGCAGTTTATCATCGACTCCACAAACACGCATTTTGGACAAAAGAGCTTGATGCCAAACTCTGTCAAATGCCTTAGAAATATCGAGTGTAACAGCTTTGCTTTCTCCAAATTGATGCAAAGACCGGTTCCACTGTTCGGTGAGATATACCATCAAATCACCAGTAGAACGTTGCCCACGAAACCCGTACTGCTGGTCACAAATAATTTCGTTAGTTTCAAGATATTTCATGAGCTGAAAATTGATCAGCGTTTCCATGACCTTAGAAAGAATGGATTTAAATGCTATGGGTCGGTACGAAGAAGAAGACGACGGCTCGCCTTTTTTGGGAATGGGCTGGACAAAGGCTGTTTTCCAACTTCTCGGGAAGAGTCCAGATGAATAGGAGAGATGGAAAAGCTTACGCAATGGTAATGCCAGCTTGGAATCACCTCTTCAGAACTTATGGGGAAATACCATCTGGTCCAGCTGATTTGTGAATGTTGAGATCGTGTAAAACTCTAGCAACTGCACGAGTACGAATGAAGGTGTGTTCAATACTCGAAGGTGCAGGCGGCAACAATGAACAATCTGGAAGCATGGAGCTAGCTGCAAAATGTGCAGCAAACAAATTGGCTTTGTCTTTAGAGTTGACAACTGGAGTGTCATTATAAATGAGCGTTGGAATTGACGACGAGGATGTATTTTTGATTCTTTTCACGAATGACCAAAATTTTTTACTACCTTTGAGACATTGTAGTATTTTTTGCCTCAATTTTTGGTCGTACGCTAATTTGACTCGCCGAAGACGAGCATTGCAATAATTTCTGGCTCGTTTAAAATTTGTTCGGTTTTTCTTTGTAGCTTTGTTAGCTTTGTAAAACCGAAAGCATACCTCTCTAATCCTAGAATCCTCTTTACAGCTTGAGTCATACCATCCATCATCTTTTGGCTTAAGAGACTTGTTCCTGGAAGGGAAAACGTCTCTCATACCAATAAGGATGATTTTTGTGATTGCATCAGCGGCGGCACCCACGTTGCTATCACGAAACAATAGCGACCAGTTAATTCTCCAAAAGAAGTTGTTAAGGCCGTCCCAATTGGCTTTCTCGTATACCATACTGTTTTTTGGGAGTTTTTTTTTCTCTAACTGTGTGGTTTATTAACGAGACATAAGCTGATACAACACAACGGTCAGACGAGCCTAGAGGTGATAACATATTGAGGGAGTTATTATTAGGACGAGAGGTAAGGAACAAGTCAAGGGAATGATTTGCGGAATGATTTGCAGTATCAAGCTGAGTAAGGTGATTAAACTACCTTCCTTCGGGTGTTATCTGGTAAAAATGGCGAAGCCATCCAGGATTGTGTACATTGAAGTCGCCCGCAATAATGTTTTCAGTTAGACGATATTCGTATTTTGTGACAGTTCATAAATTGAATCAGACAGTGCATCAAACTCGCTATGACTTGAAACATTGTCTAATTTGGGGCTTCTGTGTAAAAAGCAGTAGTGTATGTTGCGCTCCTGCGCCTTTACTCTGAGCAATATGAAATTAAATTCCGGATAGGAACGTTGGCTGAAACGCAACATCACTACGGACATAAATTGCGAGACCGCGTCGAGGAAAATATAATGAGACTAAGCTATACCCTGGCAGATTTAATTCCGACGTATTGGAATTATCAAATACCTGAGTTTCACTCAGTGCCAGAATTGCTGGTCAATGGACATTTACATATGTAATATGTAAAATTCGATCTCAGCCCACGTATGTTGCTGCACTCTGAAATCACACATAATTACCAAAATCAAACACACAAAACACAATTTACCGCTTCTTTTAAAAAATTTTGTGTAGTGGATGTCTCACAGTCTCGTTTTGGATATTAGTTAGGTCTTCGTTAAAAACCCATCTAGTTGTTGAAAAGGATTTCCTTCGATATTATTTACTTCCTGAAAATTTAAATTTCCAGGTCTGGTGTTTCTACTCTATTTGCTATAGTTTACTTTGATTTCTGGGTTAAATTTTGTCTGATTTGAATTGGTTTGTATGTAATTAGTTGCTCTTTGGAATCACGTAGCATTACTTTGTGGGTCTGAATTGCCTCTGAAATATGAGTATGTTGAGTTATATGGTCTATTTTGATTATTCCTAAATGAAGGTGTTCCTGGACTATCATATCTCGAATTGGCATTTAAGCACATTTCCGAGTAAAGGTCCTTTTTTGCTTTAATGACATTTTTGTCATCTTCGTGGATTAATATGTTATTACACAATGCAGCTTGAATTTCTTTAATTTGCCCATAGAAGAGGTCGACAGCTTTATTAAGTTGCATCATACCATGTAGGTCTCTTATGAGCGAAGTTTTCGTACGTTTGTCGGAAAAGTGCAAAATAAGATTTTTGATGTGACAACGTCTCACTACAAGGTTTAAGGGGTACATGTTCAAAAAGCCGAATGTGAAATGTCACTATTTAACAGATGTTAAATTACGTTTTTAACAGATGTTATGTCACTTTTTTAACAGATTTTATGTCACTTTTATAACAGATGTTATGTCATGGTTGGTCATGAGGAACTAGAATTTTTTGAACTAAGCTATTTCTCAAGTGATTCGTATGAAATTCGGTATGTAGGACTAAGATGCGACTATAAGACTTGTTCCTATGGAAATTCTGGGATCTGGCCAATAGGGTGTGGAATTTTGTGGACCAAGCCATTTCTCAAGAGATTTGTATGAAATTTGGTATGTAGGACTAAGATGCGACTATAAGACTTGTTCATATGGAAATTCTGGGATCTGGCCAATAGGGTCTGGAATTTTGTGGACCAAGCAATGTCTCAAGCGATTCATATGCAGTTTGGTATGTAGGACTAAAATGCGACTACAAGACTTGTTCCTATGAAAATTCTGGGATCTGGCCATTATGGTCTCGAATTTTGTGGACCAAGCAATTTCTCAAGCGATTCGTATGATTTTTCTGTATGTAGGACTATGATGCGACCTTAAGACTTGTTTCTATGGAAATCCTGGGATATAACTTTTAAGTCTTTTAATAATTTTATTTTTTTTAATCGTATTGCTTAATTATATGACTTCATATATAGTAATACAAAATTATAATATTAATATTTGCCAAAAGAATAGAATGAAGCAAACATGGGCAATTGTAGTGATAGTATAGTCGCTGTTTATTTTCTATCGGTGGTCTGCTCTGTTCGTCCTACTAACATTGCATAAAATGATACAGTGCTGTCGTAATACGCACGTGATACAGATCGCTTCATTTCTCTTCAAATTAAATATAAAACTACTCCCATTTTTTATGAATTAAAAACCACAGCTGCATTACTGTCTATGGGCAGTGATATGCAATATCCAATATACAATATGCACCCACCTCAAAATAAGTGGTTATGAACATTTAAACCCGCTTATAAATTATTTGTTCTATTGTATGTGATATGATGGTTGAGCTACTGTGCCAGTCATGGGAGTGTCCTCTTTTTAGCATTTAGTATAAAAGAAAATTTTTTTTCAATAATTTCTACATAACTAAGTGTTAAGAACCAGATAAAACGAACTTAATGGCGAATATTGGGTCTGCGCGTTTCAAAGCAACATTTTTTTCGATGATGGTACGATACCATTTCGATGCATGGGTTAGTGCTTCTCGCTTCATTTCATGTGCAGTAGTAGTGATAGTATAGTCTCTGCTTGTTTTCTATCGGTGCTCTGCTCTGCTCGTTCTATTACCATTGCATAAAGTGATACAGTGCTGTCGTGATACAGAAAAAAATACTACTACAAGTTACCAAAAAAGATGCATATAATATTTACATGCTACCTTCATGCTACCTTCATTTCTCGCTTCATTTCTCTTGAAATATAATTTAAAACTACTTAATTTTTTATGAATTGAAAACAACAGCAGCTTTACTGTGTTTGGGCAGAAATATGCAATATACAATATGCACCCACCTCGCAATAAGTGGTTATGAACATTGAAATCAGCTAATAAATTATTTATTTTATTGTATGGTATGAGCTACGATGCCAGTCGTAGGATGGTCCTCTTTTTTTAGTATTATAGAAGAAAAATTTCTTTAATAATTTCTACATTACTAAGCGTCATCGATGATTTTCTTATTCAAACTAATAAGCCTTGAATGAATCGACATTTATCACGAAAGCACTTAAGTGTAGAAAAAAAAACTTTACTCCAGGTTTAACTTGATATGAGAATTACATTACCCATGGATGTGCAATGCGTTTTTTAATTCTGTACTCCTACGAGTATTACTTCGCGTCCGGATGTGTTTGTTTGTTGTGTGGCAGACAACCAAATCTTGTGATCAATTTTTAATCCACTTCCTAAGACCTGATTTCATTCAAACTTTGCATACACGTATATTTTCTACAAAACAAAGCACCACCTCGATTGTATGCGCACTATGTGGCTTACCGAGATTTGTTAAGGAGTATATTCTGTGAAACTTTCAGCTCAATCGGCTGTCTAGTTTTTAGTGTAGTATTAGAAACCAGCAGACATTCATATCCCTTATATATATATATATATATATATATATATATATATATAAATCGCCACGAAAGGCCCGTTCACTTAAACGGGATAATATATAGCCTATGTTCACATTGAAAGTCAATTCTAATATTGGTGAAAGAATCTTTCAAATGAGTCTAGTAGTTCCGAAGATTACTTCCTACACACAAACTAACATTACCTCTTTATAATATTAGTATTGATAGTATAGATGACAACACCCAACAATCCACAGTTCATGTCAAACATGTGCAGCAGTCCTGATCGAAGTTCTTTATCAGTGCTCTGCTATACTCTCTCAAAATTGCATAAAATGATACAGTGGTTTGTGATAGAGAAAAAAAAATACTACAAATGTTACAAAATAGAGGCATATATGTACCATTTACAAGTTGCAAGCGACGTTGCTGTTGCTACATTTCCTTTTCTTTTGGCTTGTCTCTTCCTTAATCATTTCAACATTACTAGATAAAATGAACTTAATGATGAATATTGCGTCTGCACGTTTCAAAACGACATTTTTCGATGATCGTACGATACCATTTCGATGCATGTGTTAGTGCTGCTCGCTTATTTTCTCTTCAAATGTAATTTAAAACTACACTACTCAAATTTTTTATGAATTGAAAACCAAAGCTGTATTGCTGTGTTTGGGCATTGATATGCAGCATCCAATATGCAATATGCACCCACCTCACAGTAAGTGGTTATGAACATTCAAATTTGCTTACAAATAATTTATTTAATTTAATTTGATGTGATAATGATGTAAGTGATGAGCTAAGGTGCCAGTCGTAGGACTGTCCTCTTTTTAAATTCTCTATATTAATTTCTCGTGCGCGTGGCTGGCGGACTGGTCAGATCTTCTGATAAATTTTTAACCCACTTCCGAACGCCAGATTTTATTTTTTTTTGAACACATGTATATTGCCGGTGACAATACTTTATATGAAAATTTGGGGTACCTCGGGCCTCGGGGTCGGGGGGCTCTCATACAAATTTTTTACAAAAATTACCTGATTTTCTTCATATTTCATGCGCATGTGTATCCTCGATTGACAACACTTTTTAAAACACACGTGTGTGTTTTCTATGACAAAACTTTCTATAAAAATGTTGGGCCTCTCTGGCCTCGGGGTCGGCGGGTTTCCATACAATTTTTTTACAAAATTTACCCGATTTTCTTCAAATTTTATACGCATGTTGATCGACAACACTTTCTGTAAAAATTTGGAAGTGATCGGTTTTGTAAAAAAAGTACCAGATTTTCTTAAAATTTTTTACGCATGTGTATCTCCGATTGACAACACTTTTTGTAGGGGGGCTCCCTAACAAAAATGTTAAAAAATTTACCAGATTTTATTCAAGTTGCACATTGTGTTTCTCCGATTAGCAAATTTATACGAAAAATTTTAATTTTTATGGGTTGTTTTATTAGTATTGAGTGTAGAAGGAAAATTTCTTTAATCATTTCTACATTACTAGGTTTTAATAAAATCATCATTGGGATGGTTTTCATTTTTCAAATTAATGAACATTGATAATGAATCAGCAGGAAACGTAAGTTGTAGTAGACACAGTAAAATAAAAAATATGGATTTTTCTCTTCTTTTCTCTAATTTTGTTAGTTTTTAAGCATGGATCTGTCTGTAAATCAGTAAAACAGTTGGTTTTGACCTAAACCATCTATAGACATTCATCAATAACCAGTTCGTGAGCACTAATGCCTAAAACACAAACACGCTTCAGCTTCGGCTTCGCCTGGTGTTTACGAGTTCAACCATACGATTTCAATGCTTCCTATCACAATGTCGCTTCGGCTTCAACGTTTCGTTTGACAATCGTAAAGAAAAAACGTAATGTTACGTAACGAAGCTACAAACGGAAGCTCTAGTTCAAAAGTGCTGAACATTTGCTTTGCCTGACAGTTCAAGGCAAAGAACTGTGGCAGAACTCTCATTTGAGAAATGCTATATAGAGAAAAGTCATTCAAAGCAAATGTAAAGCGGCTGCATCGTAACATAGCGAAGACGAAGCTGAAGCCTGTTTGTGTTTCAGGCATAAACTTGCAGCTCATAAAATGTTAAAAACTTTACCGTAGGTTCAACTTGACAGCATAATTACATTAGCCCTGAATGTGCATCACTTTTGTAAATTCTCTACGGCTACTTACTTCGCGTCCAGATGTGTTTGTTTGTTGTTGCAGGCAATCAAATCCTGTGATCAATTACAAAATACAGTACTACTAGTATGTTACATGTAAAGAGGCATATACAATTTAGAAGTTGCAAGCTACCTTGCTACTTTTTCCGTTTTTTTTAGCTTGTCTTTTCTTTAATAATTTCTACTATATAAAATGTCAATAACATTCAAGTTACATAGCATAAGCAGAACGAAACAGACATGTGCAGTAGTAGTGATAATATAGTCTCTGTTGGTTGGTTCTCTGCTAAATAACATTCAAGTCACATACTATGAGCAGAACGAAACAAATATGTGCAGTAGTAGTTCTTGTATAGTCTCAGTTGGTTTGTTCTTTGCTCAATAACATTCACGTTACATAGCATGAGCAGAACGAAAAAAACGTGTGAAGTAGAAGTGATAGTATAGTCCCTGTTGGTTGGTTCTCTGCTCAACTCACTTTGACTTTAATAATTTCTACATTATTATAATTAAATTGAATTAAAAGGTTTACACTCGGAAATTATTTTATAACAACATAACTTAAAAAACAAAATATACCCTTTAAGTTTAAGTTAAATGTTGCAAATTAAATAAAACTTAACTTAAACTTAAAAAACAAAATATACACTTTAGTTTAAGTTAAATGTTGCAAATTAAATAAAATTTAATAAAAAAAATAAAAAATAAACAATGCATTGTCAGTAAATGTTTGTAACCGTTGTCACGCTCAAAATCCTCGCGGCCGTGTAGACGACACAGTCTACCATTTCTTTTTTTATTACGTACCAGACGAGAGGGGATCCATACATGTTGAGGATCTCATTAGCTTGACCCTCAATCTTGTTACGTATGGCTCGTCGGAGTATTCGCCCATATTCGTTCCCCTTATATAAAGGAGGATTTCCTCCACATTGCTAAGGAATTTGTATAACAGTCTAGGATCCACGTCGAACTTAGGAAATCTTTCACTGCGTCTGGAATTCTCAACGAGTTAAAAATATCTTTCTGATTAATTCCTTGATTTGCAATTGAGTTTTGTTCTGCACTACTATTATTCATTATGTCTGAATTAAATGAGTTTGATGATGAAGTAGTATCGGGAGGGGCGCCGGAGTCAGCAGTTTCTGGGATAAAGGGTAAACTCTTTGAAAGTCTTCTTAAATTGTATGGAATAAATCTATACTTATGTTTAGGTTTTTGTGGGTTCGACATATACGACAAATACAGGGTGTCCCAGAATTCGTGATACAAACGAAGCAGGTGAATATCGGAGGTCATTTCCAACCACAATAGCCAAATTAAGTTTTATCGAATTCTTGATGATTCTAAAGTTATTCCATTTTTAGTATTTTTGGGAAAAATCGCATACTTAAAAATTAATTAAAAAAAAAACCAACAGTTCTTTTGTTTATGTTTATTTTTTAATACGATCTGGAAGAGTGTGCCTTTCCAATAAAGTCATTTTTATAAACTTTATTATCTTCTGTCAAATTAAAACAATCGATTTGTGATGTCTTTTTGTTTCCCAAAATTTTTTGATTGATTTTTAAGTAGCTCTGGCGGAAAAACAATGTACTACAGAAAGTTGACCGATTATCAGAAAAACGACATTAATGCAGATTCTTAAATGGCATCACGCATAGGAATATTCAAAACAGAATGGTTTTTATTAATTGTTTTACAAAGTAAGTCATGTTTATTAAATAATGCACTTTCGAATGCTAAATTGCTATTTTGGTTGGAAATGACCTCCGCTATCACCGTGCTTCGTTTGTACCACGAATTCTGTATAAATGGTAAATCTTCGATATTGTTTAATATTTTCCAAGATTGTTATTTTATTTCACTGGAGTGCCCAAGATAGGCATCGCAGTTATTTTATTTTATTTCAACTGGAGTGCCCAAGATAGGGATCGCAGTTATTTTATATTATTTCAACTAGAGTGCCCAAGATAGGGACCACAATTATTTTATTAAAGAAAGGCACAAGTTAATATAAAAAACTTGCCTGAGCCTTTCTGTCTGTTTATATGGCATTCTATCACGCTTTTTTCATTACAAATATGTGAGTAAGTCTCGTACGTGTTTTTGTGGGATGACTTTTCGGGGTGTTATAATAATTCGGCCTATCTGCAACAACCCCCGTAATATGGGCGTTGCCATGAGGGAAATCGGGAGGTCAAGTGATGGATGATGGTCACCGCCGAATCCAAAGTGGAGCTTCCGCCTATCGTTCTCGCACGCAATAGGGTACCTTCGCCAGTTCGTCGTATATGGGGTGGGTCCTAGGTGGACCGCTCGTATTCCCCAGAAAAGAAGAAGTACAGCCCAAAACATCCGGCTGGGAAAGCCTTCCCATCGACCTTTACGGAATTAACGACGACTTGAGGAAGTGGTGTTATGTTCCCTCAGGCGTTTACACCATCTCTACCATGGGTCCGATTTTGGAAACCCCTCTTCAATCGCGGCCAAATCAAGTCACCCGATCGACCGCTAAGTGAAGGAACTCAACCTCATCTCACCAAAATTTCGCGTCAAAGAAAAAAATCACATTTTACGTTATAAAATGAATTATCATATTTATTATTATAAACGACTGACTATTTCCATACAGATCTTCAGGTCCTACACCGTTAGGATCTTACTAGAGTTCAAATAGTTGGGTTATAAAAATATTGATATACATGTTAAGGCATTTAGTTTAGTTTAAATTATTCCTAGGTATTCAAAAGTATTAATTTAGACAAAAGTGCATATAAATATGTTAATGCAATTTAGGTTGGATTCAAGTAATTCCTGGGTATTCAAATGCATCAATTTAAATAAATAATGTATATGTAGGTATGATAAGGCTATATAGTTTTAGGTTAAGTTATTCGTAAGTATTCGATTGCATTATAATTTAAATTAAAGAATATATGTATATACGTAAAATAATAATTTAAATTTACGTTAAGTTATTCTTAGGTAATTTAACGCATTATTTTAAATAAAAAAAATATGTATATATGTATGATAAGGCTGTTTAATTTCAGATTAAGTTATCCATAAGTATTTGATTGCATTATTTTTTTAAATTGAAAATATATATATATGAATATTAATATTTTAATTTTACGTTAAGTTATTCGTAGGTAATTTAACGCATTATTTTTAAAATTAAAGAATGTATATGTATATATGATAATGAAAGTTTATTTTATTTAATTATATACATGTGTATGTACATAAGTTCGCTCAGGCAAATGAACGGGTTCACAACGCCCGACACGATAGCTAAATCCCACATACCAGAGCGGTACAGTAGGTACCCTTAAACAAAATTTATTACAAAGTTATCCACTTACTTTTTTTTTCAAGCATATCCGTTATCGCCAGCGCTGTCGATGAGGAAGTCGATCTGCTAGGGAAAAACTTTTTTTAGGATTACGCGGCCCTTGAATTTAGGGAAAGTTGAACACGCGAGGATTTAGGACCTTTGTTAACCCAAGCGCTACGTGTCCGCGTGCCCACCCTAATCGGATCGCCCTCTTTTTTTCTAACTTATGCAAATCATTATATATTTAATTTAATCGTACAATTTTTATTCATATTCCGAATTATAACATCCCATACAAATATTTTACAAAATTTACCCGATTTTCTTTAAATTTTGTACAGATGTGTGTCTTCGATGGAAAACACTTTTTGTAAAAATTTGGAGCGATCGGCCCACTTTCCATGGCCCGATTTTATTGAAATTTTGTACACATATATATGACAATACTTTCTGTTAAAATTTGAGGCCCCTCAGACCTCGGGGGGGGGGGGGGGGGCACCCATACAAACTTTACGAAAAATGTTCCCGATTTTCTTCAAATTTTTTACGCATGTGTATCTCCGATCGACAAAACTTTTTGTAAAATTTTTGAAGCGATCGGGCCCCGGGGTCGGGGGCTCCCATACAATTTTTTTTTAATTATCAATTTTTAACGCACTTCCTAAAGCCCGATTTTCCTGAAATTTTGTACACATGTGTATTTCCGGTGATAATACTTTTTTTTAAATTTTAAAGTGATCGGGCCCCGGGTTCGTGGGGCTCCCATACAAATATAAAATAAAAATAAACAATACTTTTTTAAAATTTGGTAGTTATCGGGCCCCGGTAGTGGCATCAGATACCGTCGTACTTTAATGACAGTGTGCGGTGTGTGCTGCGCGTTCGGCTGCG